>JAMZAV010000013.1:147500-1347500 GCA_024449915.1 Sweltsa coloradensis
GATGAAAAAATGATTGGCGCGAGCCCAGAACTTTATTTAGATTACGCCAAGGTGAAATGGAAAACATTCCCACTTGCGGGCACGACTAAAAGAGGCGCTAACGAAGAGGAAGATCGTGCACTTGCCCGTGCGCTACTCAATGACCCCAAAGAAATTGCTGAACATAATATGCTCATTGATTTACACCGTAACGATATTGGTAAAGTTGCCCAATTTGGTACGGTTAAAGTACGTAACCTGATGGATATAAAGCGATTTAGTCATGTTCAACATATTTCTAGCGAGATTGTCGGGATTATTAAAGAATCCGAGGATATGTTTTCAGCCTTAGCCAGCAATTTCCCCGCAGGCACTTTATCTGGCGCACCCAAAAGAGAAGCCATCAAAATAATAGATGCATTAGAAAAAAGATGCGCGCGGCCCATATGGTGGCGCAATTGGTTGTTTTTCATTTAACGGTGATTGTACTTTTGCGATTCCCATCCGAACCGTCTTAATAAGGGAGATCAAGCATACATTCAAACCTGTGGCGGCAATGTATACGACTCTAATGCGGCCGCAGAATATGAAGAAATTCAGCGTAAGCTAGCGGGCACTCGAAAAGTAATGGATTTATTTGCACCCCATCAACGCAAAACAGGTATCTAATGAAAATTTATATTATTGATAACTATGATTCATTTACATACAACTTATATCAAATGATTGGCGAGATATTGAATGCCGAGAAGAATAGACATTCCTTTAGTGACTTTGACATTATTGTCAAACGTAATAATGAGATTACGATAGATGAAATCACTGCTGCCAATCCTGACCGTATTATTATTTCTCCAGGACCTGGATCGCCTGACAACAAAGCGTACTTTGGTATTTGTAGCGATGTTATTCAAATACTTGGTAAAAACGATACCCATTTAGGCATTTGCCTAGGAATGCAAGGGATTGTGAATGTTTTCGGTGGGAAAATTATCCGAGCCAATATGCCAATGCATGGAAAAACCAGCTGATTCATCATGATGAACAAGGCATTTTTAAGCAGATCCCTAATGGATTAGAGATTATGCGTTATCATTCGCTTATGGCAGAGCGCTCTTCATTTCCAGCCTGTTTGAAAAATCACAGCAATCACATCTGATGAGATCAATACTGAAAACCCGCTTGATGAGTCTACGCTTTCATTTAAAAACTACGAAATTATGGCGATTAAAAAAATCGTGAATATCCTATTTCTGGCGTTCAGTTTCACCTGAATCATTTTTAAGTGAAGGCGGCAAAGATTTGCTGAAGAACTTTTTATTTTCATAGCACGACACACTCAAGAAATTTATTTTTTATTATTTTTCATTATCTTTTATTATTTTCATAAGGAATCATCAAACATGGCCAAATCACTTTTAGAAAAACTGCCTGAAATTGTGGCGACAGGTCGAAAACGGCTGAGAAGATTCTTGAGTCTATCGAGAGCCGTCACAAAATCAGCTTGCAAACGCGCGAGATTGTGATCCCGAATAAAGATATTGCGCAAGCGTCATTATTTGGGCGCAATAGTGTTCAGTCAGTCAGTCAGTCAGTCAGTCAGTCAGTCAGTCAGTCAGTCAGTCAGTCAGTCAGTCAGTCAGTCAGTCAGTCAGTCAGTAAATGATATTGAAAAAAATGGCTGGCACAACCGTTTAATTTATGGCGATAATTTACTGGCAATGGCGGCATTGCTTGCAGGTGATGAGCAAAGCCCAAGCTTACGTGGCAAGGTTGATTTAATTTACATTGATCCACCATTTGATTCCAAAGCCGATTACCGTACCAAAGTAACCTTGCCTGGTGTAGAGCTTGAACAAAAACCCACTGTAATTGAACAATTCGCCTATTCCGATACTTGGAGCGCTGGCACAGCATCCTATTTAGCGATGATTACACCGCGCTTGATTTTAATGCGGGAATTATTGAGTGAAACAGGCTCGATTTACGTGCATTTAGATTGGCACGTTGGGCATTACGTGAAATTGATTTTGGATGAGGTATTTGGGAAAAATTCATTAGTAAATGAAATAATATGGCACTACTCTACTGGTGGACTTGGAAGTACTACTTATGCAAAAAAACATGACACCATATTTTTTTACTCAAAAAATACAAACTACTATTTTGAACAACCAAGAATGCCATCAAAGGACGAGAACAGATTTAATTTAACAGACGCAGATGGCAGAAAATACTACATAAAAGCTGGAAATAAATATTATTTAGACAATGGTGTTGCTTTGCCAGACGTTTGGATTGATATCTTCCCAGTAAGAAACGTATCCAAAGAATTGATAGGCTACGCCACCCAAAAACCATCAAAACTCCTCGAGCGCATCATCCAAGCCTCATGCCCCGAAAACGGCTTAGTCCTCGACTTTTTCGGTGGTTCTGGCACAACCGCAGCCGTTGCGGAAAAACTCGGTCGTCGCTGGATTACTACCGATTTGGGCAAGCCCGCGTGCATGATTATGCGCAAGCGTTTAATTGACCAAAATGCGCAGCCGTTTTTATACCAAGCGATTGGCGATTATCAGGTGGAAGCGGCAAAAAAACACTCTGGGACGCAGCTTTCGCATGGGCGATTTAGCGCAGATTGTCTTACAGCTATTTGGCGCAACGCCCCTTAATGCCGATGACAACCCCATGCGCAACTTGGGTAATTTATCGGGTGGCGGCGTTAAAACTCTGGTTCTGGCGGATTCGCCAAACAAAGTCACGGGTGCAGCAACGCTTAAACGGGCGCAAAACGCTGCGCGATACCTTGCTCGGTGGGTTTGATAAAGTGATTGTGCTCGGCTGGAACTTTGAATCAAGTATTGGCGAGGCGATTACGGGTTTGAATGATGCACGGCTTGAAGTGCTGGTCATACCGCCCGATTTGATGGATAAGCTTAAAAAAGCGTCAAGCAAAAAAGGTGGCTTAAAAGAACTGAGCGGCAAAGTACGCTTTAGTAGTTTGCAATATCTAACCATTGAGCCAATACGAGCACGCCCAGTGGCGAGGAAGTGAATTTAACGATACGGCTTAAAAACTATGTATTGCTCTCACCAGAAGCAATTAACTTGGATGAGGCGATTCGCATCAAACTGCAAACTATCGCCAACCAAGAACCGTTGGCGCTGATTGAATATTGGGCGGTTGATCCTGATTACGACGGCACCGTATTTCGCAGCACGTGGCAAGATTATCGCGGCAATACCGATAGTACGGTAGATGGCGACAATGACCCGTTGCGCGTTGTCACCAAAGCCGTGATGACCGTCCCTGCCAAAAATGGCGCACGTAAAATCTGTGTGCGGGTGGTGGATGTATTGGCTTTGAAGCAGAAGTTGTAGCGGAGGTGCATCCATGAGCACACTAAAAACACAACAATCAACTGGCATTATCCGATGCTCTAACCGCCAAAAACCAATCTGCTCTGTATTGGATTAGAAGAGGGCGATGCAGAGATTTTGGATCTGGTTACACCCACAACGGCAGAACTTCTAAAATGGTGGTTTAGCCAAGAAATGATGGATTCGCGCGGTGGTTTTAATTTTCATATCGGGCAAAAACAAGCGATTTTAAATACGATTGTCGCCCATGAAATTTTGCGTGCGCCAAGCTTAAAAGAGTTATATGAACGCACCTGTCCGTACGAATTATTAGTAGGTACGCGTTTGGCAGAAGTGGCGCAAGACAAACACAATCATCCCAAATATGCGCTCAAAATGGCGACGGGCACGGGTAAAACGTGGGTAATGCAGGCGTTGATGGTGTGGCAATTGCTCAATAAAAATGTGCTGATTAATGAAGGTGTTGAAGATGAAGCCCTGCATCAATTATTTACGCGGCATTTTATGATTGTTGCGCCAGGATTGATTGTGTATGACCGTTTGCTTGATGCATTTTGCGGCAAATTAATAGCAGGGCGCGAGGATGAACGCGATTTTAATACCTCTGATATTGTTAAAAATACCGAATTATTTGTGCCTGAAATGCAGCGCGACGCAGTATTTAATTTTGTGCGCCACAATGTCTGCATTAAATCCGAGATTGGTTTAAAAACTACGGGCAACGGCATGATTGCCATCACCAATTGGCATTTACTGACCGATGGCGATGTTGAATTTCCTGAAGAATCTGAAGATGAATTGTTGGCAATGGGCGCGGATATTAATCCCGCATATGTGATGAAACAAATTTTACCGCTTACACCAGGACGCGCAGCGGGCAATGCGCTGGATATGCTGGATAAGCGTTATGCACGCGGCAATGTGTTGGATTACTTGGCAAATCTGCCTGAATTAATGGTGTTTAACGATGAAGCGCACCATATTCACGCCATTAAAAAAGAAGGCGAAGCGACCGAAGTAGAATGGCAAAAAAGCCTAACACGGATTGCCGAGAGAAAAGCCGCGCGGTTTGTGCAAGTGGATTTTTCCGCCACGCCGTATAACGATGTGGGCGGTGGCAAAAATAAACGCAAAGTGTATTTCCGCACATCATCACCGACTTTGATTTAAAAACCGCAATGGCGGCAGGCTTGGTGAAATCCTTAGTATTGGATAAACGGGTGGAGACGGGCGCGACTGCCTTAGCCGATTTGGACTTTACCGCAGAGCGCGATGAGTCGGGAAAATTAGCAATCGCATTATCAGAGGGGCAGCGCGTAATGTTGCGCGCGGGCTTGGTCAAATTACGTAAACTTGAAACGGACTTTGCCAAACTTGATGCCAATCGCCCGCCAAAAAATGCTAGTCGTGTGTGAAGATACGAGCGTTTCACCTTTGGTGGTCGATTTTTACAGCAAGAAGGCTTGAACGAGGATGAGGTTTTATCCGTGGATTCAGGTAAAAAAGCCGAGTTGGGCGCAAAAGACTGGGCACCTGTACGCGAACGGCTGTTTAGCGTGGATCAACATGCCACGCCACGGGTGATTGTGAGCGTATTAATGCTGCGAGAAGGCTTTGATGTGAACAATATTTGCGTCATTGTGCCGTTACGCGCAAGTAAAGCGCAAATCTTACTGGAGCAAACCATTGGTCGCGGTTTACGCCTCATGTGGCGCGATGATGAGTATGCGGATGCCAAACGTGAAAACCGCGCCTTACTGCAAAAAAGGGCAAAAAACCGAGCAGCATGATTGATGTTTTGGGCGATTGTGGAACATCCCGCCTTTAGCGAGTTTTACGATGATTTAATTAACGAAGGTTTGGCAGCGACGGACGAGGGCGATAATGACGGCAGCGGCAGCATAGGCGATATGATTAAAGTTGTCTTACGCGAGGATTACGCCGATTATGACTTTCATATTCCGTTCATCATCAGTGAAGCGGAAGAACACACCAGTCACAGCCCAATTGATGTGGCGCAATTGCCCGCTTTTAGAGGGATGTCGATGGCGCGGCTTAAAGAAATGTTGGGCAGCGGCGACAGCTTCATCTCCCATGATTTACTCTCCACCACGTTATTTGGTACGTATCGCGTAGATGGCGTGGTGATGAATGTATCGGGTTACAACGATTATTTGTCTCGCATGGGAAAGCGAATATCACAAGCCTTGCAAACAGAACTACCCAAAGGCAATAAAATTGCCAACCATGTGCCGCATCCGTACCAACATACCAGCGGTCATGAAATGATTGGTGCATTGGATGAATACGTGCGCTTTATCTATTTGCCTGCGAATTTGAGCCGATGCTGGATGAGAATTGGCGGCTTTTGTTATTGCAACCCGTGTTTGATCATGTCGTCGAAAAATTTGCCTTGGCGCTCTATGAATCGGAAGAAAAACACGCGCGTGGGCGAGTCAGTTGTCACGTATCGCTCATTGTCGGAAGTGGATAGTTTAGTTGTGCGCGAATCGTATTCACTCGAAACACCCAAATGTATTTACGAGCGTTTGGCGTATCCAAGCAACAGCGGTGGCTTAGAAAAAGCATTTATCGAATGGGCACAAAAAGATAGCGGCGTGGATGCGTATTGCAAAATCAGTGAAAATCGCCATACCTTTGTGCGTTTGCGTTACCTCAAACACGATGGCTTGCCCGCGTTTTATCACCCTGATTTTTTAGTCCGTGTAGGCGATGTGATTTATCTGGTTGAAACCAAAGCACAAGCCCAAGTTGCCCACCCGAATGTACAGCGCAAACGCCAAGCTGCGCTTAATTGGTGCAATCGCATTAATGAATTACCTTTAGCATTGCGCCAAAATTTGACGTGGCATTATGTATTGCTCGGTGAAGCCAATTTTTACGAGTGGCGAGATAAAAATGACACCTTGGTGAGATTGTTGGATTTGCTCGGCTTTATAAAGTGCAACCAGCAGAAAAACAGTTGTTTTGATGGATGACTTAATTTCTTGACTGTGCACTCAATGAGAAAGTAGATTTAAACCCCTCTAACTCCCCTTTAAAAAGGGGAGGACTAAAAAAATGTGCAGATCTTGGTCATTGCCGGCTTACCTTGTCATTGAGTGCGTAACATCAGTTAATTTTTGCAAATTACAGTGTGCACACGACATACCATTCACATCTACCAGTCAATCAGAAAATTATATTGAAAGAAATGGCTGGCACAACCGTTTAATTTATGGCAATAAATAACAAAAAAAATTGCTTAAATGATCTCAAGCCACAAATTGTAGCTTTGCTTCCATGATCTATAACGAAGTAAATAACAATCGAGCGACTAAGCAAAGTAGTAAAACACCTATAATGCGCTCAAACCAATATCCTAATCGCATAAACTGTTCACGAATAATATTATTGGAAAAGATAAAGCTGACCAATACAAACCACGCTGCATTAACCATACACATCCATAATCCATAGAAAATCTGAACAGGCAGTGGCGTATTTACACTGACGATGGTCGTGAAAACTGCGAGAAAGAATAAAGTTGCTTTCGGATTAGTGGCATTTGTTAGAAATCCGAGAAGAAAAGCCCGCCACGAATTTTGTCCTGTTTGTTTAGTATCATCTAAAATATCGGCACTAGCCTGTGTCGGTTTACTTCTAATAAACGTTATTCCGAGGTAAAAGAGATAGACTCCCCCCATGATTTTTGCAGCATTCATGAGCCATGGAGTGGAATGTATTAAGGCGCTAACACCCAATAAAGTGTAGAAGACGTGGATCGAGATACCTGCACCTATACCGATAGCTGTATAAATACCTGTTTTACGTCCAAACTTAATGCTTTGGCGGAGGGTTACAGCGAAATCAGGACCAGGAGCAACAACAGCTAAAAAATGAATCAGTGCAAGCCCTAAAAACTCACCTAAATAGTTCAATAACATAACTAACTCCAGAACGATAATGGCTGGGCATAACCACGATACCCAATAAAACAAGACAAACTAAGTCGCTGACTATTTATACCTGGAGTCACCGCATGCATGCAACGGGAGTTAAATAACAGTAGGTCTCCTACCTCTGGCTTTATTTCTAGAGTAGGGGTTCCAAGTAAAACTGGATCGATACCGTAGCTGTCACCACGCATCTCATCGAAAGCTTCTGGAGATAATTGATCTTTCCATATTTGTAAAGATCCACCCTCGTTGGGCATAGTAAGATAAATATTAGCTGAGAATTGTCCTTGTAGGCTTAGAGCTTGAAAACTGCCTACAGCATCTTTAGAAAAAAATATCATGATGCGCTAAAAAAGAGACTCCAGGATTAATTACTCGAGAAAGACCTACATACATCTTTTTACCGTATAACGTTTCAAGTTGAGCGCCAGCTGGCCAAATTTCATCCAAAACACATCGCAATAGATCAATAGGAGATTGGTATGGTGCGCAACGGTTTCGTAGTTCTGTAATATTATCGAAAACATTGTCGAAATAATCTGCTATGCGGGAGGGATCATTTTCTGTTTCGTAAAATGCCATGCCAATTCTTCCGATAGTCGGCGCGTTTAAATAACTTTCAAATCCTTTCCCTATAATTCTCTCACCCAACAGGCTGGCTAAGTTAGCAGGTATGAATTGTTTCAGTTGAATAGCAAGAATTTCGCCATCAGATAGCTTCTCTAAACATGATTTATCCAAATGTTTAGTTTCTATTAAAAAACTACTCATATTTTCCTTACTTTTATTATTTTTAAAATAAAAAAAACTACCACTTTAATTACAATAACTCAATCAATAAAAAACAAAATTAAAAGACTCTTTGTCACTTTCTATGGGTTAAGTAGGATAAACAGGATTCGACTTGTACGTAAGAAACCGATCAAAACATTAAAATACTCTTATGAAAATGCTAGCAATTTTCAAGTAAAAATCGAAAAAAAACAAGCAGTTTTAAATACGATAGTCATCGCTGGAGAACTTTTTAT
Organism: Sweltsa coloradensis; assembly: GCA_024449915.1. Lineage (NCBI taxonomy): Eukaryota > Metazoa > Arthropoda > Insecta > Plecoptera > Chloroperlidae > Sweltsa > Sweltsa coloradensis. The sequence continues at coordinate 155,848 of JAMZAV010000013.1, forward strand.
TTTGAACTGACCCAGAAGTTGCTCAGCTTTATAAGGTGCAATCAGCAGAAAAACAGTTGTTTTGATGGATGACTTAATTTTTGCAAATTACCCAAAAGATTTGAAGATAGTTCTTCCTACAAAGAGATCTTCAAATCTTTCGATTATATTAGTCGACATCAAAACCTTGATCTTCTATCACTTTTTTAATTTTCTGCACTAAAGTCAGATCTTCATTTAAATCAATACTGACAGTTTTTGCAGCCAAATCCACAGAAACCTTCTTTACCCCTTTTAATTCGGCTAACGCCTTTTGAATGGATGATTCACAATGCCCGCATGACATGCCATTTACCTGTAAAACTATCGTTTTCTCTGATGCTTTTTCCGATACTTCTTTTGACATACAATTTCCCTTTTTATATAAACATAACACATTAAAAATATTACACTTTTTTTTGAATCCAAAAAACATTAACCTTAAGGTCAATACGTGTATCTGTACTTTTTGAGATTGCGGATCAAGTCCGCAATGACAGGTTGACTTAGAGATCTTTAATGCCTGCTGGATAGTTACCAATCTCATTAAACCTCACCAAACATTATTTATTCGCATCAAATTTCTTAAGACTTAATGAATTAGTAATCACGCTGACCGAACTAAATGCCATGGCTGCGCCAGCAATCATTGGATTTAAGAGCCCGAATGCCGCAAATGGAATCCCAATAATGTTGTAAATAAACGCCCAAAACAGATTCTGCTTTATTTTTCGGATGGTTGCGCGTGAGAGTTTAATCGCTGCGGGAATGGTATTTAAATCGCCGCGCATTAACGTAATATCTGCCGCTTCCATCGCGATATCGGTTCCCGTTCCCATCGCCATACCTACGTCCGCCGTCACCAGTGCGGGTGCATCATTGATGCCATCGCCAACCATTGCAACAATTTTACCTTGGGCTTTAAGTTTAGTGACCGCTTGCGCTTTATGCTCGGGCAAAACTTCGGCAAACACATGACTGGCAGGAATTCCCACTTGCTTTGCTATCGCCCTTGCGGTTCTTTGGTTATCACCTGTAATCATGTACACCGCGATATTCATCGATTGCAAGGTTTCAATTGCTGCTTTTGAGCTTGCGTTGATCGTATCTGCTACCGCGATAATGCCTTGCAACGTGCCATTTACACTAAGAAACATCGCTGTTTTACCGTCATCTTCTAATTGCTCGAGCTCGGCAATCACTGTTGCAAACTCAATATGATTCGTTTGCATCAATTTTCGCGTACCAATCAAAATAGCAGCGCCGTCTATTTCGCATTGAATCCCCTGCCCTGGAATGGCGGAAAATGCCTTTGGATCTGCAATCTCTCCCAATATTTTTTGTCCATGCTGATAAATGGCTGCCCCTAATGGGTGCTCTGAAAATTTCTCGGCAGACGCTGCCAACTTTAATATAGCGGTTGCATCCAATGTTCCAAACGTCTTGATATCTGTCACTTCGGGCATTCCTTTGGTGATCGTGCCTGTTTTATCAAGCATCACGGCGTTAATTTTATAGGCTGTTTCAAGTTTTTCTGCGCCCTTGATTAAAATACCATTTTCAGCGCCACGTCCTGTTCCCACCATGATTGCTGTGGGCGTTGCCAAACCTAGAGCGCAAGGGCAAGCGATAATTAAAAACCGATACCGCACTAATAATCGCATGTGTGGCATTGCCTGTAATTAAAAACCACAACCCAAATGTGATCGCCGCAATCACTAAAACAATCGGCACAAAGACGCGTGAGACACTGTCTGCAATTTTTTGGATAGGTGCTTTCGAAACCCTGTGCATTTTCAATAAGGGTCACAATTTGTGATAAAGCGGTATCTTTGCCAATTTTTGTCGCTTTAAACTTAAATCCCCCAAACGTATTGATCGTCGCACCAAAAACGAGATCACCTGTTTTTTTATCGACTGGCAAACTTTCCCCCGTCAACATGCTCTCATCAATTGCCGATGTACCCTCGATTATTTCACCATCCACAGGTATTTTCTCACCTGGTTTCACAATAATAATATCGCCCTTCATCACTTCCTCAATCGCAATCGTCATCGCAACGTTATCTCTGATCACATTCGCTGTTTTGGCTTGTAATCCCATGAGTTTTTTAATCGCGCTGGACGTTTTACCCTTCGCTTGCATTTCTAAATGCTTGCCCAATAAAATAAGGGTGATAATCACCGCAGACGCTTCAAAATAAAGGTCTTTCATCACGCCAATGTCTGCTTGTACGAAAAAGACATTATATGCACTGAGCAAGTAGGCTGCTGTTGTTCCCATCGCCACCAATACGTCCATATTAGGATTTTTTGCCTTCAGCGCTAAATATGCAGCTTTATAAAAACGCCACCCAATCACAAATTGTACAGGCGATGCAATGACCATTTGAAAATAAGGATTATGTAAAAAGTCCAATAACGGCGCATGAATATCCAGCATGGATACAAGCATGGCAAGCACTAGAGGAATCGTCAAAATAAGTGAGATTATCAAAAATAATGCTGACTTTTTTTGCGCATATGCCTGCTTTTTTTCAGTTTCATCTTCTGAAATAGAGCCTGCTTTGTTCGCACCAAATCCCATTTTTTGGATCGCTTGAATAATTTCGGATCCTGACAATATATTTTGATCATAATTGACCGATAGAATTTCCGTCGCCATATTCACATTAGCAGACTCAATCCCCTCTATTTTAGATACTCTGCGCTCTATCCGACTAGCGCACGATGCACAGGTCATGCCCGTGATTTTAAAAGATTGCAAATATATCATGATCTATTTCTCTCTTATTTTGCGCAATATAAAGGTATTTTCTTTGTCAAATATACATCAAAATGGTTACGTTTTTTTTGATAAGCATTTGGACTTGAAACAACAGTTACGATAGACTTAAAACAAACACATATATCAGAAAATTTGGAGCTCCATATGACATTAGCAAAACGCATTATTCCTTGTTTAGATGTTGATAACGGTCGCGTTGTTAAAGGCGTTAATTTTATTGATATCCGTGATGCAGGTGATCCTGTTGAGATTGAAAAAAAAATATAATCTGGCAGGTGCAGATGAAGCTTGTTTTTTTAGATATTACCGCAACAAGTGACAATCGCAGCACAATGATTGATATGGTCAAACAAGTCGCAGACCAAGTATTTATCCCTCTCACAGTGGGTGGCGGTATCCGAACAATTGAGGATATCTCCAATATGTTAAATGCAGGTGCGGATAAAAGTATCCATTAACTCCGCTGCAATTACTAATCCTGAATTTGTCAAACAAGCTGCTGAAAAATTCGGCAATCAATGCATTGTCGTTGCGATTGATGCGAAAAAAGTCGGCGACAATAAATGGGAAATATTTACGCATGGTGGACGTAAATCAACGGGGATTGATGTCGTTGAATGGGCAATTAAAATGGCAGAAATATGGCGCTGGTGAAATTTTACTCACCTCCATGGATCAAGATGGCGTTAAATCAGGGTTTGATATTGGTGTCACTCAGGCTGTTGCTGATCGCATTTGTATCCCTGTCATTGCATCTGGCGGTGTTGGAAATCTTGATCACTTGGTGGATGGCATCATAAATGGTCATGCAGATGCCGTGCTTGCAGCGAGTATTTTTCATTTTGGTGAAAAACACAATTCAAGAGGCAAAAACATACATGCACTCTAAAGGGATTTCTGTACGTTTATAAATTGATGAGATTGCGGATCAAGCCCCGTTACGGGGTCAAGTCCGCAATGACCAAGTAAATCCGCAATGAGCAATTAGGTCCGCTATTCCCAAAAAAAATTGGGTTAAATACACCCAAAAATGAGTTAAAAAATGATATTAAAAACTGAAAAAAACTGAAAAAATTGCTTTGCATGAAGAAATGCTCGCAGACATAAAATGGAATGCAGAGGGTTTAATTACTGCAATTGCGCAAGATCACATAACAGGCGATATTTTGATGTTGGCATGGATGGATCGCATTGCATTATTAGAAACACTGACCCTCAAACGAGGCGTTTACTTCTCTAGATCCCGTAATAAATTATGGCGTAAAGGTGAAGAATCTGGGCATATTCAAATCGTCAAAGAAATTTTCCTTGATTGCGATGGGGATGCAATTTTATTAAAGATTGAGCAAATTGCGGGTATTGCCTGTCACACAGGTAGACGCAGCTGTTTTTATCGCCTAGCAACGGATGACGGTTGGAAAGTGATTGCGCCGATATTGACCGAGAGTAACTGATGTTACGCACTCAATAAGAAAGTAGATTTAAAACCCCCTCTAACTCCCCCTTTAAAAAGGGGAGGACTAAAAAAATGTGCAGATCTTGGTCATTGCGGGCTTACCTTGTCATTGCGGACTTGATCCGCAATCTCATTGATGTACTTTTGAGATTGCGAATCAATCCCCGTTACAGGGTCAATCCCCGTTACGGGGTAAAAAGTCCGCAATGACATAAATTTTTTCCTCACCTTAACAAAGCATATTATGACCATATCAATCGCGCCATTAATCACACCGCCTCAAACATCACCCATGAATCTTCGGTTTTTCTTCTGGCATTCACTCCATGAAAAAAGCACTTTTCTTTGGACGCTTTTAATCAGTGGGCTACTCATTCTCCCTATCATCCTTGCTGATTATTTTTATATTGATGACCTCGGACGTAGTATTTATGGTAATGGCGGTTGGTCTGGTGGCGGCAGGCCTCTTGCATCTTTTATTATGTCTCTTTTAATTTTCACCAAACCTGTCACGGATATTGCACCCTTGCCGCAATTACTCACAATTGTGCTTTTATCCGAGTTGAGTATGTTAAGTTTTCGTCGCTTTCCCCTCATTCCCCCAGCACTATTTTGCCATATGTTTTAGTTTTATATTTTGTCATGGTTTTTATTTAGAGAATCTGTCGTATCGGTTTGATTCAATCATTATGAGCGTGGCTTTGGCATGTGCATTTATTCCTTTTTTGATGGATCGAACCGCTTTATCCCAGAAAAAAAACGCTCTGTTTGGTGGCTTTGCCCTCATTTGCTTACTCTCCACTTATCAAGCCGCGATTAATGCCTTTATTTGCTTGATTATATTAGAATTATTAATTGGTCTTATCCAATATAGCGCACCTCAAATCATTCTTAAGAAACTCTTTATAAGAAGCATGCAAGGTATTTTGGCGCTGTCCATTTACTTTTTGACCATCTTACAATTAAGCACAAAACGTAGTGAATATGGCGCTGAACACCAACAAATGCTCGGTAATAATGCGATAGAACAGCTCTTTAATAATGCACAGGCTTTCACTTATTTATTAAAACTTTATTTTCAAGGGATTGCCTTATATTTTTTTATCCCTGTATTGATATGCAGTGGCATTGCAATCACACATTTTATATATTTATATCTCAAAAAAATACACATCTAGCAGCGCGTATTTAGTAGTGCTCATCAGCCTTATTGGTTTTTTATCATTGTGCATTATGCCAGCGGGATTGCTCTTGATATTAAATAACACCATTACGATGCCAAGAGTTTTTATAGGCTTAGGCGGCGTTTTATTTACGCTCTTTTTAGTCAGTGCCATTTGGTTGAATCGGTATGCAAAACGTTTCGCTTATATGCTTGCTCTGCCCCTTTTTTTCTGTCTCTCATTTGCCTATACCTACAGCAATGGACTCAAAGCACAAAAATATTTTGAAGACAGCATTATTTTTTCTATCGCACACGAACTGCGTCAAACAACATTTAACAAAATGATCTTATTAAATATTTATGGTCAAATGCCAATGTCGCGCACCAATCAATTATTAGAACAAAAATATCCTTTGCTCACGGCATTAATCCCCAAACACATCAATGGAAATTGGGGGCACGGACATCGCCGTTTCGAGCGTTTGAATATATCTTCTCGATATTCCCCTGAAAATCAAGCACAAATGAGTCTTCTGGATGAGTCTAAATACAGTTTAGATCTAATATCAAAACAAACACCTTTAATACAAAATCAACAATATAAAATATATGTGTTAGATCAATACATTCAAATCGTTTTTATAGCGCAATCAAGCAGCAATCATTAAATGCAAAATGACAAGCGCTCTAGCGTCAACCCTTATTTTTACTGATGAATTTTGCTAATAATAGATACTCACAATCATGCTCAATGAGCGCTTTATCTAAGGCTTCCCTATAATCGAGTTGGGCACTTTCTAACCTTGCTTTTCCTTTATCAGTCAGAACAGTATAAACACCACGTTTGTCGTTCTGGCAAACATCGCGAACAGTAAATCCTCCAAGTTCCAAGCGCTCGACCATTCGAGAAACTGAACTTTGGCTTAAGTATAGATCCGAAGCTAGGTCTTGCATGCGTAACTCGAAATTTGGTGAATGAGCCAATATTTCAAGCCCACGATACTCAGAAAGACCAAGCCCATGCTTTACTTGCAGAACTTTCGTAAGTTCGGTCTCAATATTGGCAATCACTTGAATCAAGTTTAGCCATGACTCACTTTTATTTGACATCTTAAATTTCTACCCCTTGAGCAATTAGCAATGCATTCTATCAGATGTATGCTCATGCAAAAATAAATTAAAGAGGGCTGGAACAAAATGCTCGAAACGGGTGCAAACCTTGGGGAACGGAAAGTTTACTGGCGACAGGAGACCATCAACTTCGATTCCCCATAATGACGTGTGGCGAATTTTTTATTGAAATTTGACACTATCTGCTAACTTCAACCAAACAACGCCAACAATAATAATTCCCAGCCAAAACACCTGTGCAGAAGTAAGAGGCTGGTCAAGTAAAACACTGCCAAATGCAGCTGCACCAACCGCACCTATACCAGCCCAAGCGGCATAACCGATTCCCACATCAATTGTTTTCAAAGCGGCGCTGAGAAAATACAATGTGAGTAAAAAGAAAATAGCTGCCGCGAGTGACCAGCTCAATACAGTAAAAGCTTTACTGCCGCTGACACTGAGCGCATAACCAATTTCAAAAACTCCTGCGAGTAGCAACATACCCCATGCTTGCTTGTTACTTTGTTTTTTTCGTCAATTGTTGACATATATAGTTCCTTTTTGAGATGTAAAATTAAATAAAGCAATACTATGAAAAAGCAATGTTAACAAGTTGTTAAACTGCACCACTAAGTTGTAGACCAACCACACCGCCAATGACGAGAAATATGCCAATAACCTTTTTCCAATTCAAGCGTTGCCCAAAAAATAGGGCTCCCAAGATGACGATCCCAACACCTGCGGTAGAAGTCCAAATAGCATAGCCAATGCCGACATCAAAAATAAGCAACGCGAAGCTAAGAAAGTAGGTCGCAATTGCGCCACTAGCAAGGGTGGCGATAGACCACCAAAATCGAGTAAATCCCTTTGCATTTCCTGCGGATATTGCGACTGCGATTTCAAAAATTACTGCAATTCCAAGATATAACCAGCTCATAATTGTTCCTTATTAGTTTATTGAATAGCTTGTGATTAAATGTTAAATGCCCTGTAAAGGAGCCTACTTTCGTTATTGGACTCGCATGCGCGGTTGCCAGATTGCATCGCACAATATGCTCTTCGAGCAAGCTATGGGCTGACATAGTATGAATATAGTGTTATATCATTCACGTAACCTTTCATTTGTTTGCATGCACAAGCATATTATTAAAGAAAGCAACATCTGTCAATGTATTGCTTGCGCATACATGTAAATAAGGGATTAAAGATTGAAATACATCAACACATATATTTAATTGTTTTTCTAATTATATGATATTTATCATAATAATTTTTTATCAAATTTCTCTAAAAAAACTAAAATATATTGGCTCTGTCTGCCAAATTGAATGCGTCCATACCTATGCTCTTATGGAGGGAATTGTAATAATTCTCCCCCTTTGTAAGGGGGTTAGAGGGGTTTTAAATCTACTTTCTTATTGAGTGCATAACATCAGATACTTATCAGATAATATCTAATAGAAAGTCTATCTTAATGTTTTTAATAGGTATCCACGTGTACTTATTTTCAGATACGATAAGTATTAATATCGCAATATCTCGATGCATCACATTCACCTTCTAGCCATTTCTAAGAAGCTGCCTAAGCCCAGCAATACCTGCTGTTGCACGTGAAATGTAATTAGCCAAGGTAAGTGAATGGTTTGCTAAAAGTCCGTACCCCGAACCATTTAATAAGACGGGGCTCCAAATGGCTGCTTGGCTCGCTTCTAGTTCTCGGATAATTTGACGTAAAGGCACAACCGCATTTTTCTTAATGAGCACATCATGAAAATCAATTTCTATGGCTTTTAATAAATGAATCAGCGCCCAAGATTGTCCCCGTGCATCATAAAAAACATCATCTAATTTAAACCAAGATGTTTTCGTCTGTGAATCAATAAAATCAGTGCTGCTGTCACTTCGTGTATCAATGCTTGCAGAACCAACACTTTGAGAAAGATTCAGTGATAAAGAGCCCAATCGTGACTCAACATCCCCAACCCAAGAATATAAATTATCTGCACGCGCATAAAAACTGGCATCGCCAGACTGAAGGCGCTTAATATAGCTATCTATACTTTTAATGCCATTTTCATATTCACTTTCGGCAGCGGGAAATGCCCAGTTTTTGGGATTAATATTAAATTTATTTTCGACGACTGTTAAATCTTTATCATCTGTTGACTGCGTTTGTGAACGAGAAAAATCTTTACGAAATGCGCGCGTAAAATCGCGAATCTGAAAAATAGCACCGTATTCAAAAGAAGGAATATTATCTAAAAAAAATCCTGGCGGTGTCACATCATTCCCCAATAAACCACCTGGTTTATACAACAAGCCTTGCATGACCATTTTAATGTTGCAGCAGAGGCAATACCAACTTGAATTTTGTCTTCTTTTTTATATGCCTGAAGCTGCTCATCCATATTAATCAAATCTGGCTCACGGCTCCAATACGCCCCAACCATGGTCGTAATCAATACATATAATACCAAAGAGCCCAAAATCCAACGTATCCAAAGCGGCTTGGCTTTAAATTTTCATTCGTGAGATATATTTTCTGTTTTATGTCCATCATGCTTTTATGATTCCTTATTTTATATACTGGTTTTAAATTTTCAACATGAGTTGTACTAAGCTCATGATAAAATCTATCAAATAATAAATTGATACTGAATGATACAATCTTTTATATTCACAAACACGCTAATTTAACTTAATTCACACTAAAAAATGTGACTCTAAATGTTTATAATTTACGATTTAAAATTTTAAAATCTGATTAAAATCAAACAAAAAACAAACAAAAAATAAGCCATGCAAATACAAGCACAAGTACGGGTATAAACAATTAACAGAAAACAGAAAAAGGAAACCCCTTTGAACTATCAACAATTAAATCCTTATCAAATTTCATTATCCTCCAACTCACTCATCGAGGCATCAGCAGGCACAGGTAAAACATATAATATCGCCTTGCTATATGTCAGATTAATTTTAGGATTAGATAAGGTACAAATGGCTTTACCCATTAGTCAAATTTTGGTCGTTACATTTACCATAGCCGCAACTGAAGAGTTGCGTGACCGTATTCGCAAGCGTTTATTACAAATGGATGCGCTTTTAAAAACGCCTGATGCCAATCATGACCCGCATTAGTTAAGATTTTAAGCATGATTAATGAACGTCAAATGGCGCATGATTTATGTATGGATCTGCTTAAAAATGCCATTACACAAATTGATCAAGCCAGTATTTTTACGATTCATGGTTTTTGCCATCGCGTACTCAATCAACATGCTTTTTTAGCAAAAATCCCTTTTGACCTTACATTAACAACCGATCTAAGTGAATTAATCGATGAAGCTGCCATTCAATTTTGGCGACAGGAATGCTATTTCTTTGAACCTCATTTAGCGCAATGGGCACATAAAATATATATCTCCCCACAAAAATTAATAGATCAATTGGGTATGTATTTGCAAAAACCTTATTTACCACATCACTCTAAAATACAAGACGACATTGCATCCTTATCTGCATTAACTGCCTCATATTTAAAAAAATAGAATATTGCAAAACATTTTGGAATGATCACAAAAGCATCTTTATAGGCTCACTCTCGCCTCTATTGCATAAAACGTACTACAAAGAAGCAGAATTTGGACGATTTGCGGCCCAAATGGATGCTTGGGCGAATTCAAACGACATAGAGACTTGTAAATATTGTGAAAAATTCACATATACGTACTTTAAAAAAGCAATTACAAAAACAAATCATTTACCTGATCCCCCTGAAATTTTTAATCAATTTGAAGACATGGTATTAGCCCTAAAAACACCATCTGATGAGATTAAAATACGCCTGAAATATTTTGCAGTTCGGATGATTGATCATCATCTAAATATCCTCAAAGAAAAAGCTCAAACGATGGGGCTTGATGATTTGCTTTACTTCTGTCATCGCGTACTCTCTTCTGATCAGGGAAAATTTGCAGACACATTAAGATTACAATATCCCGTTGCAATGATTGATGAGTTTCAAGATACCGATTCATTGCAATATGAAATTTTCTCACATATTTATCCGCATACTTATCCACAAGAGAATGTGCAAGAAAATGTGCAGGATAATGATCATCCCAATTTTTCTAGCCTAATCATGATTGGCGATCCTAAACAGGCAATATATGGCTTCAGAAATGCGGATATTCATGCATATCTAGAGGCAAAATCTAAAACTCCTAATATTTACACCTTAAATGAAAACTATCGAGCCACAAAAAACCGTGTGCAATGCAATTAATGCAGTATTTGGAAGCATAAATAATCCTTTTATTGAACCAGAAATACCCTTTTTACCAATTTCATATCCTGAAGAGGCAAAACACAAGCACTTAATCATTGACGATATACCGCAAACAGGTTTGATATTTCATGCCGTAAGCGATAAGCAGGATTTGGCGCAAGCCTTTGCATTTCAAATATACGACATCCTTGAAAAAGGCAAAACTCAACGTGCTTTATTAAGTGAATCCAAAACCTATCACCCCTCAAGACATTGCCATTTTAGTGCGAAGTGGATCACAGGCTAATTCAATAAGGGATGCTTTACAGCAATATGGAATTGAAAGCGTTTATTTTTCAGAAAAAAACACCATTTTTCAACAACCATGTGTCCATCAGTTTTATCTCATTTTAGCGGCAATTAAAGATCCAAAAACACTCGGCACACTCAAACAAGCACTTGCAACCCCATTATTTGGGCTTTCCACCACCCAACTGTCTAATATTATTCATAATGAGATGCACCTTGAAACATATATTTTTCAATTCATTGAATTTTTTAAAATTTGGGAAAATCATGGCGTTTTGGCGCTCACACATACTTTACTAACGCATCATTATCCCCATGGAAGCATCAAGCAAAATATATTAAAAAATACAAATGGTCGGCGAGATTTAGCTGATATTTTACATTTGGCTGAATTACTACAAATAAAAAGGCAGAACATTGCCTTCAACAGATAATTTACTTGCATGGCTTTACGATGAGATCGACAATCCTACAAAAGCACTCGATGAAACGACTCGTTTACGCATGGAACGAGAATCTAATGCCATCCAAATATTTACGTATCATAAATCCAAAGGGCTTGAATTTCCAATTGTCTTCATCCCTTTTGCCGTCCAGCTTCCTAAAAGTAATACTAAACATGATGTTTATAATAAAGATCTGAAAAAGCGAGTATTAAATTTTAATTTAGGTAGCACAGATAAAGAGCAGCAAGAGGATGAATGGCTAAAAGAAGAGTTGCGCTTATTGTACGTTGCAGTCACTCGTACAAGCCATCAATGCCATCTTGGGATATATGATGAGAATGCCAAAGGTAAGCCGCCGAAAGCTGCCGCATTACATTATTTATTAGGATGTGATGCAGAAAATCCCCTCTGCCATTCCGCTCAAATACTTGCGCAACAGCACCCTGAATACATGCTATTTCATGAAATTACTGAAAATGATATAGATCTCATATCAACATCAATCATTAGCACCAATTCACACAAAGACTCAATAAACTTAACAGCCAAGGCCTTCAAACGAAAGCTTGATCAAACGTGGCAGTTTACAAGTTACACCGCGCTCTCTCGTGGGTATAAAACACCTATTGAAATAACAGCAAATAATGTGCCAACAGCCCTTAAATACATAGATAAAGCATCTGATTTAATCAACAATCCTCTTCCCCAAATAGAGCAAACGGTCTCTTTTGATACTGTCTCTCTTGATTTGGAGATAGTTAATCAACAAGATACTGACTATAAGCTTAATGAAAAATTAATCAATGAGTTAGAAAGTGTATTAGATGGCGATTTAGATTCTAGTGATTCTAAAAATGCCAATTTTTTATTCCCTAAAGGTAGCCATGCAGGTATATTTTTACACTCACTCTTAGAACGCTTTGATACTAAAATTTTGCTAGATGAGGCGATCTTATTAGCACGCCTAACGCACAGTAATATTGTAGATGAGCCTTTAAAATGGCTATCACCAATCACACACTGGTTAAATCATATTATCCAGACACCTTTGATCATGAAAAATCAGGAATCTAAGGATGATCATACTATTTCTGATACAAACTCATTTTCCTTATCAAATTTAAATGTGATGCAAAAAGCATCTGAATTTGAATTCATCTACCCGATTAATAATATTTTAAATGCAAAAAAGCTTGATACTTTAATTCAAAGCTACTACCCAAATATTCAAGATCTAAAGCCCTTATTTTTTGAAAATATACGCGGCATGTTAAAAGGATTTATTGATTTAGTGTGTGAATGGGATGGAAAGTTTTACCTAATAGACTATAAATCAAATTATCTAGGCGATCATTACACTCATTATATTGAATCTGAATTGTACCTAGATATAAAATCACACCACTATGAATTACAGTTTTTAATCTATACCGTTGCCCTACACCGCTATTTACGTACGGTAAAACCAGATTATAATTATGAGCAGGACTTCGGTGGGGTACTCTATTTATATCTACGGGGCCTAAATGGTCACAACAATAAAACAGGCGTTTATTTTAATAAACCCCCTGCAGAACTAATTGATGCATTAGATGCCTTATTTGGATAAAATTTTTTTTGTAGATTACTCTTGCATTTTACTAAAACTATCGGTATTATTGCGCCCTCAAATACAGGCGTATAGCTCAGTTGGTTAGAGCACCACATTGACATTGTGGGGGTCGTTGGTTCGAATCCAATTATGCCTACCAAATATATAAAAAAGACTTTGATAATTACAAATACTAATTACAAAGGTCTTTTTTATTGTTCAAAATTTATACCCATCATCTTAGAGTATAGATTCAAATTAAAAAAATCCGCCTAGGCGGATTTTTTTAATAAACAATTGCTTAGCATGATTTAAGAATGAATTACATCATTCCGCCCATGCCACCCATTCCGCCCATGCCACCCATATCAGGCATTCCGCCCGCATCTTTCTTAGGCATTTCTGCAATCATACATTCAGTCGTGATGATAAGAGATGCAACTGACGCAGCATATTGTAATGCTGAACGCGTTACTTTAGTTGGATCTAAAATCCCCATTGCAAGCATATCGCCATATTCGCCTGTTGCTGCATTATAACCAAATGCATCTTTACCCGCTTTTACAGCATTCAAAACAACATCAGCAGGTTCGCCCGCATTAGTAACGATTTGACGTAAAGGCTCTTCCATTGCACGAAGCGCAATACGAATACCTGCATCTTGCTCTGGATTATCCCCTTTCAAGCCTGCAATTTGATTCAAAACACGAACCAACGCAACGCCACCGCCAGGTACCACGCCTTCTTCAACGGCTGCACGGGTTGCGTGCAGGGCGTCTTCAACGCGGGCTTTCTTCTCTTTCATTTCAACTTCGGACGCTGCACCTACTTTAATAACCGCAACACCACCAGCTAGTTTAGCAACACGCTCTTGTAGTTTCTCACGATCATAATCAGATGTTGCTTCTTCAATTTGCGCACGAACCTGAGTAACTCGACCTTTGATGTCCGCTTCATTGCCTGCGCCATCAATAATCGTTGTATTTTCTTTTGCAATCACGACACGTTTTGCTGTACCTAAATCATCAAGAGATGCTTTTTCTAAAGATAAACCGATCTCTTCAGAGATAACGGTACCGCCCGTTAACACAGCAATATCTTGCAGCATTGCTTTACGACGATCACCAAAACCTGGCGCTTTAACCGCTGCAACTTTAACAATGCCACGCATATTATTAATGACCAATGTCGCCAATGCTTCGCCTTCAACATCTTCAGCAATAATCAGTAATGGACGACCTGCTTTTGCAACGGCTTCTAATACGGTTAACATTTCACGAATATTAGAAATCTTTTTATCACACAATAAAATAAGCGGATTATCTAATTCAGCAGACATAGACTGTTGATTATTAATAAAATAAGGAGACAGGTAACCACGGTCAAATTGCATACCTTCAACCACATCTAGACTATTGTCTAAACCTGAACCTTCTTCAACCGTAATAACGCCTTCTTTACCAACTTTGCCCATTGCATTTGCGATAATATCACCAATTGCATGATCTGAATTTGCAGAAATTGTACCAACTTGTGCAACGGCTTTATCATCAGCACAAGGCTTTGAGAGTGTTTTAAGCGCTTCAACTGCTGCTAAAACAGCTTTATCAATTCCACGTTTTAAATCCATTGGATTCATGCCTGCAGAAACAGATTTCATACCTTCACGAACAATAGCTTGTGCTAAAACAGTTGCGGTAGTTGTACCATCTCCTGCAACATCGGAAGTTTTTGAAGCAACTTCGCGCACCATTTGCGCACCCATATTTCAAATTTATCTTCTAACTCAATTTCTTTCGCAACAGATACACCATCTTTAGTTACGGTTGGCGCACCAAAGCTTTTTTCCAAAACAACGTTGCGGCCTTTAGGACCTAAAGTTACTTTTACAGCATTTGCTAAAATATTAACGCCATTTACCATACGAACGCGTGCATCATCACCGAAACGAACATCTTTTGCTGCCATTTTGAATTCCTTTATTAAAAAGTAAAAAAACATATTTAAGTAATCTGTTTTAAATAATTTGCAACTATTTAGCAAATATTCAACATAATGAAATCATATTTAAATTATGCTTGAAATACTGCCATAACTTCATCTTCACGCATAATAATTAGGTCTTCGCCATCTACTTTCACTTCAGATCCAGAATATTTACCAAATAATACTTCATCTCCAACTTTAAGATCTAAAGCACGTACAGAACCATTTTCTAAAACTTTACCATTACCAATTGCTAAAACTTTGCCACGAGATGGTTTTCAGCTGCCGAACCTGGAAGCACAATACCGCCTGCAGAGGTTGTTTCTTCTTCAACACGTTTAACGATAACACGGTCATGCAATGGACGTAATTTCATATAAAATCCCTCAAAAAAATAGTTAAAATAAATTATGGATATTTAAAGTGCAATGACCACCAGTAAGTATTACCTATTAGGCATCACAAACAACTTTTCTGTGTACTAAATGGGGCGTGTCATTTTTATTTCAAGTAATTTAAATCATTTTTTTATGTTTTATATTTATTTTAAATTTTACTTCTTGCCCTCTTTTTTCGGCTCTTTGCCATTTACTTGTTCAAGCCCCGTTACGGGGTCAAGTCCGCAATGACGACAGATCAAGTTCGGCATGAGTCCACGCCATAAAAAACCGACTCCCTACATTTAGAGAATCAGTTTTTATTTTTTAAATCAACGCACTATATCTTGAGCTAATTACCATTGGTAACCAACCCCAACCGTTGCGCCAACCTTAGTACTTGTATTGACACTACCACTAAGTTTAATGATCCATTTACCATCTCTTGAGATTTTAGAAACACCCACCGCAAGTGCCATACTATCACCATAACCAGACATAGCCGCCGCTGCCAAACTTGAACCAGGTACATATGCTTGTGGTAAACCACTCATTGCCATTGCTGCTGCTGTCCCACTACAACACGCTTAGAAAGCCTTATTAATTGTTTTCCAACCTCATTGAAACGTCGTTTGTTTTACTTGAAAGCGTTGATAATCCAGTATTCAACTGATTCAAATTCACTGCATCTGTGCCTTCTGTACCTGCTGCAAACATTGGTAATCTGACGCTCACCACCTAATGAACCAACAGAAATTGTGTTCTCATCGATCTGCAATAGAACCTGCACCCAAAGCAACAGAATTTTTAGCTTTTGCACGTGGAGTCCATTACCCAAAGCAACAGATGCCTCCCCTACAGCCTGCGCACTAGAACCAACAGCGCTAGACTGATTCCCAGATGCCGTACTTGATGTACCCATTGCAACAGACATTACTCCTGAAGCGCTTGAACCTGCACCCACAGCCATTGCATTTGCACCTGTAGCAGATGCTTTTGCATGTTTGTCAACATTATTGGTTGCAAGCATCTCTGAATCTGCGACAACAATTTTCTTCAATTGACCAACGGTCGCCACATCATTATCAAGTATCCCTTCTTTCACCCCACTGATTGTTCTGTCACCAGAAATACCAGAGATATTTAAAGCTGTACCCGCGACATCTTTGCCAACTGTAAGCGTGTTATCTGTAGCTTGCTGGATAAAACCTACACCTTTAGTATCAGTGCCATTTATGACGTTATTGATATTGGTACTTGAGCTTGCACGTCAATATCTGGCTACCATTCACTGCATCTAAACTCGTTGCACTCAACTTCACCATTTGCAATATTAGTCATTATAGTACCACCCACCGCTGCACGTATTTGGGTTTTGTGCTGTTAACATCACGCGATTATTTTCACGGTCATATACAACGGCTAACAATTGCTTCACCCCGAAGGGTGCTTCCCTTGCATCTGCAAGGGGTTTTGTTTTTTACCACCTGACCGTTTTTTTTTAAAAATCATAACGTTTTTGTCTGACGTCCGCATTATCAATATTGCACCCATTTTTGCAGCAAGGGGTTAACTGACTCACGTCGCTGCTCGTTATTTCAAACCTCTGCAAAAATTTTTAAAAAACGTCCCCTTAGTTCGCCCGCAAAAGTGATGCTTGCCTTTTTAGTGTCATCATAATTAATACCATTAAAGCCTTAAAACCAAATCATCAATCTTTTTTATCAATCACCTAAGCATCACCCACATTTTTTAAATGTATTTTTTTTTAAAAATATAGTCGGTGCAGTTTAAACAACCTTAATACTTTAGAACCCCCCACCTAATGCAGTGGAAATTAGTATTGGTACATCAACACGAGTTTTAGATTTGGATCTGCTAATTCTGATGTGTTTATTCGTGCCAATTAAAAGTCCTGTTACTGAAAATTTCTGTCGGTTATCCGCAACCGTTGCATGGTTTAAAAAAATTGTGACCCGTCACCGCACTTTACTTGTTTTAGAAAACGTTTTTTGCGTCTGCAATCCCAGTTAATGTACGTGCAAAGCCTAATTTACTCGCAAAAAATTTTTTTGGCTTCAGAATCGCCGCAAAAGTGTGCAGCGTATTGTCCCCCTTTCTGCATAAACCTGTTTTACCCAAGTAATTTTGACAAATTGTTATTGATGGGGGTGATTCTCGTATTGTGGTTTTTTGTTATCCTCACGTTTTCATCCAAGCAGAAAAGCATCTTTTAAAGTTTTTATAAAACGCCCTTTTACCTTAGTTGCCGTATTTTCACCCAAACAAATACGGGGCCCCAAAAAAAGACTCCCGAAAAGCACATCACCGCCCAAAAAATTTTTCAAACGCCACCGCATTTTTTTCTGTTGCTGCAATCGTGCATTTAAAAGGGTTTTATTCGTGCCAAATTTAAAGTGTGTTTCTGCAAATTTCATTTATTTCCCCAACCCTTGCATTGGTTGTGAATAATTGTGCACCTGTCACCGATCTTTCTGTTTTAGAAAGCGTACGTTGCAAATTTAGTTAATGTAGTGCAAAAGCCTAATTGCTCGCAAAATTAAAACCCTTTTTGCCCCAGATCGCCCCCAAAGAGATGTCACTGTATTGTCCCCTTGCTGCATAAAAATGTTTTACCCGAGCTTTTATTGGAAGTGTTTTTATATTTTTATGCCTTTTCTGTGGTTTTTTTGTTTTCCCTCACGATTGCACCAACGCAGAAAATGCATCTTTTAAAGTTTTTATGACAAAGCCGTCACCTTAGTTGCTGCATTTTCACCCCAAACAAATAAGGCGGAAAAAAAGTACTTCCTGAAAAGCTACATGCCGCCCAATTTTTACATCCCACCGCAATTTTTTTCTGTTGCTGCAATCGTGCATCTGTAAGCTTTATTGTGCCAATTAAGTGGTTACTGAAATTGGTTTTTTTTTACCCAAAACCCTTTCATTGGTTGTGAAAAAGGCACCTGTCACCCATCTTATTTTTTAAAAGCGAGCGCTGCAATTTCCCTTAATAGGGGAAAGCCCCAATTTTCTACCAAAAATTTAAATTTTCCTTTAAGCGCCCGCAAGTGATGTCACTGTGTTATCTGGGGCGCACTAAACCTGTTTTACCCGGCTTTTATTGGGCAAGCTGTTTTTGATATTTTTGGGTGCTCGTATCTGTGGTTTTTGTTTTCCGTCACGGGTTTCATCCAAGCAAAATTCATCTTTAAATTTTTTTGAAAAACGCCATTTACCTTGGTCCGCATTTTCGCCAATAAATACGTGGGTGGAAAAAAAAGTGTTCCCGAACAGCTACATCACCGCCAATTTTTTCACACCCCCCATTTTTATCTGTTGAGCAACGCGCATTGTAAGGGTTTTTTTCTGCCAATTAATGTCTTTTTTTCAATTCAGTTTTATTTTCCGAACCGTTGCATTGGTTTTTAAATAATTTCGCACCTGTCACCGCACTTTACTTGTTTTGAAAGGTAGCTCTGCAATTCCAGTTAATGTCGTGCAACGCCCAATTTTGTGCAAAATTAAAATTTGTGCTTCAGAATCCCCGCAACGATGAGTCAGCTGTGTTACTGCTTGCGCACAAACCTGTTTTTCCAGAGTTATATTGGTCAAGTTTTATTGATATTTTTGAGCTGATCTTGGTTTTTTTGTTATCCGTCACGATTGACCAACGCAGAAAATGCATCTTTAACGTTTTTATGAACAACGCCTCCCCCTTTTTTGCGTTTTTTGCACCCAATCAAATACGTGGGCGGAACAAAAGTACTTCCCTGAACGCACTCACCCCCAGATTTTTATCATCGCCCCCCGCATTTTTTTTCGTTTCTGCTCGTGCATCTGTAAGCGTTTATTCGTGCCCAATTTAAGTCGGTTATCTTAAATTTTCGTCGTGTTATCTGAAATTGCTTCTGTTATCCGCAACCGTTTCATGGTTGGAATAAATTTTGCACCGTCACCGCATCTTTACTTTTTTAGAAAGGGAGCGTTGCAACCCGTTAAAGTCGTGCAACGCCTAATTTGCTGCAAAATTAACCTTGTGCCTTCAGAATCGCCCGCAACGATGATTCACTGTTTTCCGCTTGCTGCACTAAACTGTTTTACCAGAGCTTTATTGGCAAGCTGTTATTGATATTTTTGGGTGCCGTATCTGTGGTTTTTTTTTGTTTTCCGTCACGATTGATCCAACGCAGAAAATGCATCTTTTTAAAGTTTGTATGAACAACGCCAGTCACCTTGGTTCGCATTTTCACCCAAACAAAACGTAGGGGACAAAATCTCCTGAACAGCTACATCCCGCCCCCATTTTATCATCGCCACCGATTTTATCTGTTTCTGCAATCGCTGCATTGTAAGGTTTTATTCGTGCCAATTAATGTTTGTTACTGCAATTTCAGTTTTTTATCCGCAACCGTTTCATTGGTTGGAATAATTGCGACCCGTCACCGATCTTTTCTGTTTTAGAAAGCGTACGTCTGCAATCCCAGTTAAGTACGTGCAACGCCCAATTTTTCTCGCAAAATTAACTTTTGTGCCTTAGAAAAGCCCCCAACGATGAGTCAGCTGTGTATCGCTTGGGGCATAAACCGTTTTTCCAGAGTTTTTATTGGTCAAGTGTTATTTATATTTGTGATACTCGTACTGTGGTTATTTTGTTTTCCGCACGATTGATCCAAAGCAGAAAAAGCTCTTTAACGTTTGTTTAAAAACGCCAGTCACCTTGGTTGCTGCATTTTTACCAATCAAATTTCGTGGGGGGAAAAAAAGTACTTTCCCGAAAAAGCTAAATCCCGCCCAGTTTTTAAACATCGCACCGCATTTTTTTTGTGCCGCAACGCTGATCTGTAAGCGTTTTATTTTGTGCCAATTAACGTCGGTTATCTGAAATTGCTGTGGTTATCTGCAAAACCCTTTATTTGGTGTGAATAATTGTCCCCGTCACGCTCTTTATTGTTTTAGAAAGGTACGTTGCAATTTCCCGTTTAAAGTACGGCAAACGCCCCAAATTTTCTACCAAAATTAAATTTTTGCCTTCAGAGTCCCCCGCAAGGGACTCCGCTTTTTTGCCGCTTTCTGCAAACCTGTTTTACCAGAGCTTTTATTGGTCAACTGTTTTTGATATTTGTATGTCGTATCTGTGGTTGTTTGTTATCCGTCACGATTGATCCAACGCAGAAAAGCACTTTAAAAGTTTGTATAACAACGCCCTACCTTTTTTGCTGCATTTTCACCAATCAAATACTAGGCGGAACAAAAAATACTTTCCCCGAACAGCTACTCGCCGCCCCAAATTTTTATCATCGCCACCGCATTTTACTGTTCTGCAACGTGCCTTAAGCGTTTTTTTGTGCCAATTTTCTTTTTTTTGTTTTTTTTTTTTTTAAAAATTTTTTGGGGTTTTTTTTGTTTTAAAAAAATTTTTTTTTTTTTGGTTTTTTTTTGTTTGGGGGGTTTTTTTTTTTTTTTTTTCCCTTTTTTTAATTTTTTTTTTTGTTTTTTTTTTATTTTTTGTTTTTTTTTTTTTTTCTTGTCTTTTTTCAATCCCTTTTTTTTTTTCCAAAAAATTTTTTTTTTTTTTTTTTTTCCCCCTCCTCTTTTTTTTTTTTTTTTTGAACCTATTTTTTTATTTGTGTTAAGTCGTTTATTGCAATTTCGTTTTTTATCCGCAACCGTTGATTTGGTTGTGAATAATTTTGGGCACCTGTCACCGATCTTACTTGTTTTAAAAGGTAGGTCTGCAATTCCAGTTTTGTAGTGCAACGCCTAAAATTTCCCAAAAAAACCTTTTTGGGCCCTTTAGAGTCGCCCCCCAACGTGATTCCTGTTTTTGTCCCTTGCTGCACTAAACCGTTTACCAGACTTATATTGGAAGTGTTATTATATTTTTGAGTCGTATCTGTGGTTGTTTTGTTATCCGTCACGATTTTCATCCAACGCAGAAAAGCATCTTTTAAGTTTTTATGAACAACGCCCGTCACCTTTTGTTGCGATTTGCACCAATCAAAAAACGTGGGGGGAACAAAAGTACTTCCCCGAACAGCTACTCCCGCCCAATTTTTTATTGCCACGCATTTTTATCGTTGTGCAATCGCTGCATCTGTAAGGTTTTTTGTGCCAATTAATTTTTTTTCGTTTTTTTTATGCAATTGCGTTTTATTATCCCCAACCGTTCATTTGGTTGTGAAAATTTGGGACCTGTACCGCATCTTTACTTGTTTTAAAAAGGGCGTCTGCAAAAAACCCCGTTAAAGTACGGCAAAAGCCTAATTTGCCGCAAAATTTTAACCTTTTTGCCTTCAGAATGCCCGCAACGATGATGTCACGTTTTCGCTTGCTGCACTAAACCCGTTTTACCCGAGTTAATTGGTCAAGTGTTATTGATATTTGGATGCCGTATCGGGTTGTTTTGTTTTCCGTCACGATTGCTCCAAAACAGAAAAAAGATCTTTTAAATTTTTAGAACAACGCCCGTCACCTTGGGTTTCTGCATTTTCACCAACAAAAAACGTAGGGGAACAAAAGTCTTCCCTGAACATACATCCCGCCCCGATTTTTCTCTCGCCACCCCATTTTTTTTTTTTTCTGTTCTGCAATCGCTGCATCTGTAAGCGTTTTTTTGTGGGCCAAAATTAAGTCGTGTTATCTGAAATTGCTGTGTGTTTTCGCAATTGTGTTTTATCCGCAACCCTTTCATTGGTTGTGAAAATGCGCCCTGTCACCGCTCTTTACTTTTTTTAGAAAAATGTAGCGTCTGCAAACCCAGTTAATTACGGCAAAGCCCAATTTGCTCGCAAAATAACCCTTTTTTTCTTCAGAATCGCCCGCAAAGATGAGTCGCTGTGTTATCTGCTGCTGCACTAAAACCCGTTTTACCCGATTAAAATTGCAAATGTTATTGTGGGGGGTGCCGTATCTGTGGTTGTTTGTTTTCCGTCACGATTTCATCCAACGCAGAAAAGCATCTTTTAACGTTTGTTGAACCGCCAGTCATTGGTTTCCATTGCACCAATCAAAACGGGGAACAAAAATCTTTCCCCGAAAAAAGCTACATCACCCCCCAGATTTTTCATCATGCCACCGCATTTTTTTTTGTTTCTGCAATCGCTGCACTGTAAGGGTTTTATTTTTTGCCAAAAATTAATGTTCCCTTTTATCTGCAACGTTGCATTTGGGTTTTGAAAATGCGCACCTGTCACCGCATCTTACTTGTTTTTGAAAGGGCGTCTGCAATCCCCGTTTTAAAGTACGGGAACGCCTAATTTCCCAAAATTAACTTTTTTGCCTTTAGAATCGCCCCCAACGATATGTCGCTGTGTTTTCTGCTTTTGCACTAACCTGTTTTACCCGAGTATTTTTAATGTTATTGATTTGTGATGTCGTACTGTGGTTGTTTTGTTATCCGTCAGATTTCTCCAAAGCAGAAAATGCATCTTTAACGTTTTATGAACAAGCCATACCTGGTTGCGATTTTCACCAATCAAATACGTGGCGGAAAAAAAATACTTCCCAAAAATACATCACCCCCCAGATTTTTATCATCGCCACCGCATTTTTATCTGTTGCTGCAATCGGAAACTGTAAAGGTTTTATTTGTGCCAATTAATGTCGTGTTTCTGCAAACCGGGTTGGCATTGGTTGGAATAATTGCGCACCTGTACCGCATCTTACTTGTTTTTGAAAGCGTACGTCTGCAATTCCCTTAATGTCGTGCAACGCCTAATTTTCCGCAAAAAAATTAACCTTTGTGCCTTCAGAAACGCCCGCAACGTGAGCAGCTTTTGTTTTTCTTTTCTGCACTAAAACCGTTTTACCAGAGCTTTTATTTGGGCAAGTGTTTTTGATATTTTGATCTCTATTGGGGGTTGTTTTGATCCGTCACGATTGCATCCCAAAGCAAAAATGCATCTTTTAAGTTTGTATGAACAACGCCACACCTTGGGTTTCCGCATTTGCACCAATCAAAACGTAGGGGAAAAAAAGTCTCCCTGAACAGCACATCCCCGCCCGATTTTTTATCATCGCCACCGCTTTTTATCTGTGCTGCAATCGTGATCTGTAAACGTTTTATTGTGCCAATTAAAGCCCTGTTTTTCTGAAATTTCTGTGTGTTTCGAACCGGGTTTTCAAATTTTGGTTTTTTGAATTTAAAATTGCGCACCGTACCCCATTTTTACTTGTTTTTTGAAAAACGTAGCTCTGCATCCCCGTTAATGTACGGCAAACGCCTAATTTTCTCGCAAATTAACCTTTTTGCCTTTAGACCCCCCGCAAAGAGAGTCAGCTGTGTTATTGCTTGCTGCCCCTAAACCCGTTTTTTCCAGAGTAAAAATTGCAATTTTTTATTGTATTTGTTCCGTATCTGTGGTTTTTTTGTTATCCCCCACGATTGCTCCCAACGCAGAAAATGCATCTTTAACGTTTTTATGAACCCAAAGCCCGCCCTTTGGGTTTCGCATTTTCACCAAACAAATACGTGGGGGGAAAAAAAGTCTTCCCCGAACAGCACATCACCGCCCAGATTTTTATCATCGCCACCCCTTTTTTTTCTGTTGCTGCAATCGCTGCATCTGAAGCGTTTATTTGGCCAATTAATGTCGTGTTATCTGAAATTGCTGTTTTTATTTTTTCCCGCAACCTTTCATTTGGGTTGTAAAAATTTTTGGGACCTGTACCGACTTTACTTTTTAAAAGCGTAGCGTCGCAATTCCATTAATGTACGGCAAAAGCCTAATTTGCTCGCAAAAAACCTTTGTGCCTTCAGAGTCGCCGCAAAGAGAGTCAGCGTGATTGCTTGCTGCCTTTAAATGTTTACCCAAATTTAAATTTGACAAATTGTTATTGATATTTTTGAGTCGTACTGTGGTTTTTTTGTTTTCCGTCCGATTGCATCCCAAGCAGAAAAATATCTTTAAAATTTGTTAACAACGCAGTCACCTTTGGGTTTCGATTTTCACCAAACAAATCGTGGGGGGAACAAAAATACTTCCCCGAACAGTCATACCGCCCAGATTTTTATCATCGCCCCCGCATTTTTATCTGTTGCTGCAATCGCGCATCGTAAGCGTTTTATTTGTGCCAAAACGTCGTGTTATTGAAATTTTTTTGGCTGTTTTATTATCCGCAACCTTCATTGGTTGTGAATAATTTCGCACCTGTCACCGACTTACTTTTTTTGAAAACGTTGCGTCTGCAATCCGTTAATGTACGGCAACGCCAATTTGCTCGCAAAATTAAACCCTTTTTTTTCCTTCAAATCCCGCAACGGATTCCGCTTTTTTCCGCTTTCGCATAAACCTGTTTTACCAGATTATATTGGGATTTTTATTAATTTGTGATTCCCCTAATTTGGTTGTCTTTTTCTAAAGCACCAAACCCAAAAACATTTTTAATTTGAACAGCATACGGTGCGTAAATAACCATTTAATATTTGAACCCCCTAACAGTCAAAAAAGTTTATATCCACGATTTTAGTTGGATCGCTATTTTGAGCTTTTTATTCGTGCCAATTTAAAGTCGTGTTATTTTGAAATTGCTGTTTTATTATCCGCAACCGTTTCATTGGTTGTGAAAAATTGCGCACTGTCACCCCATCTTTCTTGTTTTAGAAAACGTTTTCGCTGCATCCCGTTAATGACGTGCAAAGCCTAATTTTTTTCTCCAAAAATAACTTTTGTGCCTTCAAGTCGCCCCCAAGGTGATCTCCGCTTTATTGTCCGCTTGTTGCCTAAACCTTTTTTCCAGAGCTTAATTGGTGATTTTATTATTAAAAGTCTTGATGTCTGTGATTTTGTTGTAACAGCATATCTAAAGCACCCAATGCTCCACCCAAAATTATTGAAAAATACCGCTCTGAACAGCATAAAACGGTGCAGTAAAAAAAAGCCATTAACTACTTTTTGAACCACCACCTAAACGTGGCAAAATTTTATTGGTACTACAAACGATATTTAGATTGGTATCTGCTAATTCTATGCTGTTTTATTCGTGCCCAAATTAACGCGGGGGGGGTTTTCTGCAATTGCTGTTTTATTTCCGCAAAAATTTTTTGGTTGTGAATAAATTTCGCACCTGTACCAACTTTACTTGTTTTAGAAAGCGTAGCGTCTGCAAACCCAGTTAAAGTACGTGCACGCCTAATTTACTCGAAAAATTAAATTTTTTTGCCTTCAAAATCGCCCGCCGGTGATGTCAGCTGTGTTATCTGCTTGCTGCACTAAACCTGTTTTTTCCAGATGTAATATTAGCCCAAAATTTTTATTGGGGGGTTGTGGCTTGCATCTGTGGTTTTTTTTTTTTTATCCTCACGATTGTATCCAACGCAGAAAATGCTCTTAACGTTTGTATGAACAACCCATCACCTTAGTTGCTGCATTTGCACCAAACAAAAACTAGGGGGAACAAAGTACTTCCCCGAAAAAGCTACATCGCCGCCCAATTTTTCATCATCGCCACCGCATTTTTTTTCTGTTTCTGAATCGCTGCTTGTAACGTTTTATTCTTCCCAATTAACGTCGTTTTATCTAATTAAAGTCGGTTATCGAAAATTTCTGTCGTTTATCCCAACCCTTGCTTGGTTTCAAAAAATTGCGCACCGTCACCGGATCTTTACTTTGTTTTTTAAAACGTAGGGGGTGCAAATTTCCCGTTAATGTACGTGAACGCCTAAATTTTCTCCAAAAAATTTAAACTTTGTGCCTTTAAATCGCCCGCAAAGATGATGTCAGCTGTGTTTTCTGCTTGCTGCACTAACCCCGTTTTTACCAGAGCTTATATTGGGCAAACTGTTATTGATATTTGTGATGCTCGTATCTGTGGGGTTTTTTTTTTATCCGTCACGATTGCATCCAACGCGAAAATGCATCTTTAACGTTTTTATGAACAACGCCGTCCCTTGTTGCCGTATTTCACCCAAACAATACGTGGGCGGAAAAAAGTACTTCCTGAACACTACATCACCCCCCAGATTTTTTTTCATCCCACCGCATTTTTTTCTGTTGCTGCAATCGCGCATCTTAGCGTTTTATTCGGCCAATTAATGTCGTGTTACTGAAAATTTCTGTCTGTTTTCCCAAATTTCTGTTTTTTATCCGCAACCTTGCATTGGTTTTTAAAAATTGCGCCCTGTCACCGCATCTTTACTTGTTTTAGAAAGCTAGCTTTTTCAATTCCGTTAATTCGTGCAACGCCTAATTTCTACCAAAATTAAACCCTTTTTGCCTTCAGAATCGCCCCCGATGATTCAGCTGTATTTCTGGGTTTTGCACTAAACCTGTTTTACCAGAGTTTTATTGGTCAAGCTTTTATTGATATTTTTGATGCTCGTATCTGTGGGGGTTTTGTATCCGTCACGATTGTACCAAACGCAAAAAAAGCATCTTTTTAAAATAGTTTTTGTCTTACCCACCAACGTATACGTTGGCGCACAAAATTTTCCTGTGCTTCTGCACCGTCCCGCCCCGATTTTCATCTCGCCACCGCTTTTTTCTGTTGCTGCAATCGCTGCATCGTAGCGTTTTTTTCTGCCAATTAATGTCGTGTTATCTGAATTGCTGTCGGTTATCCGCAACCGTTGCATTGTTGTGAAATAATTGCGCACCTGTCACCGCATCTTTACTTGTTTAAAAGCGTAGCGTCTGCTCCCGTTAAAGTAGTGCAACGCCTAATTTTCTCGCAAAAAATTAAATTTTGTGCCCTTTAAGTCGCCCGCAACGATGATTCAGCTGTGTTATCTGCTTGCTGCCTAACCTGTTTTTAAAAAAAAACTTTAAATTTGGTCAAACTGTTATTGATATTTGGATGCCGTATCTGTGGTTTTTTTGTTATCCGTCACGATTGCTCCACGCAGAAAATGCATCTTTAAAAGTTTGTATGAACAAAGGTCACCCTTGTTGCGCATTTTCCCCAACAAATCTAGGCCCGGGAAAAAAAGTACTTCCCTGACGCTACACGCCCCCCAGATTTTTCATCATCGCCACCGCATTTTTATCTGTTTCTGCAATCGCTGCTCTGTAAGGTTTTATTCGTGCCAATTAACTCGTGTTTCTGAATTAAAGTCGTGTTATCTGAAATTGCTGCGGTTTTATCCGCAACCGTTGCATTGGTTTCAAATAATTGCGCACCTGTCACCGCATCTTTACTTGTTTTTGAAAACGTAGCGTCTGCAATTTCCCGTTAATTTACGTGAAGCCTAATTTTCTCGCAAAAATTTAATCTTTGTGCCCCCAGAATCGCCCCCCAACGATGATGTCCTGTGTTATCTGCTTGCGCACTAAAACCCGTTTTCCAGAGCTTATATTGGTCAAGCTGTTATTGATATTTGGGGATGCTGTACGGGTTGGGTTTTTTTGTTTTTCCTCACGTTGCATCCCAAGCGAAAAAGCATCTTTACGTTTTTAGAACAACGCCCGTCAACCTTTTTTGCCGTATTTGCACCAAACAATACTGGGCGGAACAAAAATCTTCCCTAACGCTACTCACCGCCAGATTTTTTATCATCGCCCCCCGCATTTTTATTTTGTTGTGCAATCGCTGCAAACTGTAACGTTTTTTCTGCCAATTTTAAAGTCGTGTTATCGAAATTGCTGTCGTGTTATCCGCAATTGCTGTTTTATTATCCGCAACCCTTTCATTGGTTGTGATAATTTCGCACCTTCACCCCTCTTTACTTGTTTTGAAAACGTAGCCTCTGCAAATTCCAGTTAATGTACGTCAACCCTAATTTGCTCGCAAAATTTTAAACCCTTTTTGCCTTCAGAATCGCCCCCCAAAGGGGGATCTCCCCTTTATTGTCCCGCTTGCCCTAACCTTTTACCAGAGCTTATATTGGTCAAGCTGTTATTGATATTTGTGATGCTCGATCGTGGGTTGTTTTGTTATCCTCCCCCATTGTATCCCAAAGCAGAAAATGCTCTTTAACAGTAGTTTTTTCTTTCCACCATCGTATACGTTGGGGCCAAAATTTTCCCGATGCTTCTTCACCGTCCCCGCCCAGATTTTTTCATCATCGCCACCCCCCATTTTTATCTTTGCTGCAATCGGGGTGCTCTGTAGCGTTTTATTTGTGCCCAAATTAAAGTCGTGTTTTTCTGAAATTGCTGTCGTGTTATCCGCAACCGTTGCATTGGTTGTGAAAAATTGTCCCTTCACCGCATCTTTACTTGTTTTTGAAAGCGTAGCGTCTGCAATCCCCGTTAAACTGCAAACCCCAATTTTCTCCAAATTTCCTTTGTCCTTCGAATCGCCCGCAAAAGGGCCCCCGCTTTATTGTCCCTTTCTGCCCTAAAACCTTTTTCCAATGTATATTAGCCAAATTTTTTTTTTGAGGTTGTGATGCTCGTACTGTGGTTGTTTTTTATCCGCAACCGTTTCATTGGTTGAAAAAATTTGCCCTGTCACCGCTCTTTCTTGTTTTTTGAAAGCGTAGCGGCTGCATCCCAGTTAATGTACGTGCCGCCTAATTTTTTCGCAAAATTAACCCTTTTTCCTTTGAATCGCCCCACGGTGTCTCCGCTTTATTGCCGCTTCCTGCACTAAACCGTTTTACCGATGTAATTTGCCAAATTGTTTTTGATGGTTGTGATGCTCGTATCTGTGGTTGTTTTAAATTTCGTAAAAATTAAAGGCCAAAGCTGCAAATGCTCTTTACGTTTGTATGACAACGCCCGTCACTTTGGTTTCCGCATTTGCGCC
The DNA here is from genome assembly GCA_024449915.1 of Sweltsa coloradensis. Classification (NCBI taxonomy): domain Eukaryota; kingdom Metazoa; phylum Arthropoda; class Insecta; order Plecoptera; family Chloroperlidae; genus Sweltsa; species Sweltsa coloradensis. Next base: position 185,053 of record JAMZAV010000013.1, read on the forward strand.
AAACAAAACGTGGGCGGGAAAAAAAAGTCTTCCCGAACAGCTACATCGCCGCCCGATTTTTCAATCGCCACCGCATTTTTTATTTTTCGCCGCAATTGCTGCATCTGTAACGTTTTATTCGTGCCAATTAATGTCGTGTTATCTGCAATTTTTTTGTCTGAAATGACCTTTTTCGCAGTAACCGTTGCATTGGTTGCTTTTAATTGGCTATAAACAACTGCATCAGTATCTAAAACACCTTCTGCCACATTCATAATACGGCGTGTATGGTTTACATTACCAACAGAAACAGTATTTCAACATCTGCAACTGAACCTGCACCCAGTGCCACAGCATTAAGACCTGATGCCTTGCTGCTAGCGCCTAGTGCCGTTGAATTTTCACCACTAGCAGATGTTCCATAGCCCAATACTGAACTATACTTGCCTGTTGCTTTTGCGGTATCACACAACTGCAGTAGAATGATCACCGCTGGCTTCTGTTATACTCCCAAAGCAATTGACTTTATAGCGCTTGCTTTTGCACCATCACCTATTGCTGTTGCACGCTCACCTGATGCAGCACTGAGAACACCCAGAGCGATTGAATATTCACCTGATGCTTTGCTTTTCGAAGCCAGAGCGATTGAAAACTTATTTAACGCTTCGCTATCAGTACCCAACGCTACTGCTTGGTCACCTGATGCTGTACTCCAAGAACCCAGTGCCATTGAATGTGGAGCTGATGCATTGCTGCGAACGCCTAGTGCTAATCCATAACCACTCAATGCCTGGCTTTCACATCCTATTGCTATTCCTGTATTCGCTCCTACCCCTATCACGGAGGAAGAAGCACAAGATACATTTGGATCTGAAATAACAATACTCGCATCTACGGCATTAAATGCACCCAATACACTCACAATTCCTGTGATACACACCGCCTTAGTTACTGCACCTGTTTTAGGTTTAGCGTGCTCAGATGCAATCGTATAGCGACCTAATTGTGCATTCCAAAAAATTGAATGTATTTTATTCATGATGATTTATGCCTTATATCTAAATAACAAATGTTTATAACTACCGATTCTATAGGCATCTGCAAACTCATTACGTTAAAAAAATAAAGCAAAATCATCTTTCGTAGCACAAAGCAAATATAATACTTATACGTATCTTTTTTAAAATATTTGTAAATTTAATTGCTCTTTTGTCTTATAAGCTGATGTTACGCACTGAATAAGAAAGTAGATTTAAACCAAACAAACCTCTTGTGTCATTGCGGACTTGATCCGCAATCTCATCAATTTATACACATGCTTTTGGAGATTGCGGATCAAGTCCGCAATGACAAGTAAGTCCGCAATGACTAAGATCTACACATTTTTTTAGTCCTCCCCTTTATTAAAGGGGAGGACTAAAACCTACACACTTTTATTTCATATAATCATAAGATTAGATAATATCTTTGTTTTATCATGTACGGAGGCTTAATCTATGAAAAAAGAAACACATAAAATCAATCGCTGTGAATGGTGTACAGATGACCCTATTTATCAAAAATATCATGATACTGAATGGGGCACTCCTAAATATGATGATCAGGAACTCTTTGAAATGATTGTCTTAGAAGGTGCACAAGCAGGTTTATCTTGGCTCACTATTTTACGTAAGCGTGATCATTATCGTCATCTTTTTTACAATTTTGATATTAATAAAGTTGCATGCATGACTGATGCAGATATTGAACGGCTCATGCAAGATCCTGGATTGTTAGAAATCGACTTAAAATTAAAAGTGCAATCAACAATGCTAAAGTAGTCATCAGTATACAAAAACAGCATGGTAGCTTCAGTAAATGGCTTTGGGATCACGTGAATCATCAACCAATCATTAATCTGCCGAAATCAATTTCTGATGTAAATTCTACCAGTGAATTATCAGACCAAATGAGTAAATCTTTAAAAAACTTGGAATGAATTTTGTTGGAAGCACAATCATGTATGCATTTTTGCAGTCAACGGGAGTGGTTAATGATCACACAATTTCATGCCATTGCGCTCAACACGAAATAAATAAGTACCATTAAAAATATCGCGGTATCCATCAGACTATGTTCCATATTATCATGGCGATAAGCACATTTTTTTTGTAAACTGTCACCTTAATTTCTATACCCAAAGGATTTGAGGATACTGCGAGGCGGCAAGTCATGCATCCTACAAGGAGATCTTCAAAGATGAAGGATATATCCCATTCAGACTTAAGGTACATTATGCTCAATAAATTTTTTCAAATCTCTTCTCATGGTTCAAGTATAAGAACAGAGATTCTTGCGGGTTGCACAACCTTCCTCACAATGGCCTACATTATTTTTGTTAACCCAGAAATGTTAGCAAAGGCTGGGATGGATTCTGGGGCGGTCTTCGTTGCCACATGTCTTGCCGCAGCGCTGGGTTCTATTATCATGGGATTAATCGCAAATTATCCTGTTGGAATGGCACCAGGGATGGGTTAAATGCATTTTTTGCATATATTGTTGTTGGTCAAATGGGATTCTCTTGGCAACAAGCGCTTGGTGCTGTTTTTGTTTCTGGTATTATTTTTTACTATTAACCGCAACAGGTGCAAGAAAATGGATAATTGATGTATTCCTAAATCATTACGTGCAGCCATTGCTGCTGGGATCGGGCTGTTTTTAGCTATTATTGCCTTGCAAAATGCAGGCATAGTCATTTCAAATCCTGCGACGATGATTTCTATCGGAGATATGACACACGCATCTGTACTCTATGCCGTACTTGGCTTCTTTATTATTGCAACACTCGATAGCTTAAAAGTTAAAGGTGCAATTCTTATTGGGATTTTATCCGTCACATTATTAAGCGCGTATATGGGTAATATACATTTAGACAAAATTGTTTCAATGCCTCCCTCTCTCGCACCTACTTTTTTGCAGCTTGATTTAAGTTTTTTATCATTTGATATCAATCAGACATACGCTCAATTTACAAAAATCTACAATGATTCTGGCTTATGGCTAAGTGTTAAAAACATGCTCTCTGGTGGCATCATTCACATTATTATCACATTTGTGCTTGTCGAATTATTTGATGCAACAGGCTCTATCATGGCCGTTGCTAAACGTGCAAAACTTCTAACTCCTGAATATCAACCTCGTTTTAACAAAGCACTATTTTCTGATTCAACTGCCATTCTAGCTGGCAGTGTATTAGGCACAAGTTCAACAACGGCTTATGTAGAAAGTTCTGCTGGTGTTGAAGCTGGGGGTAGAACAGGGTTAACCGCCATTGTTATTGGGCTACTCTTATTGGTGCATATATTTTCTCTCCACTTGCTGCGGCAGTGCCACCTTACGCCACAGCGCCTGCCCTAATTTTTGTTGCTGGCCTTATGCTGCGTGAAATGATGGATATAGAATGGGCTGATGCAACAGAGTCTTTACCTGCTGGATTAACGGTTCTCATTATGCCTTTTACTTATTCTATCGCCAATGGGATTGCCTTTGGATTCATTGCTTACACTGGATTAAAACTAAGCACAGGAAGATTCCGCGACATTCATCCTGCGACGGCACTCATTGCTGCTTTATTTATTCTAAAATTTGCGCTGTAATTTACATAATGATTTGATATCATTATCCTAAAAAAGACCTCACCTTGCAAGGAGAGGTCGGTTTAAAGGTTTTTAATGCCTGCTAAGTAGTTACGCTATTTTAGCCTTCAAATCACACCCGCTACATTAATAAAGAAAGCGCCTTATGACCCAATTTTGTCGTATTCACAAAAATATAACCTTTCCTAGCACCCTCTTCGGTATTGTATTTTCTTATGTTTTTTTACCTTATAGTTATGCGGCGCAACCAACTAATATCGAGCCATCAGATTGCAAGGTCGATAGACTTGCTGCATATCTGCGAACAGATACTGGCAAAAAGCGGAAGATTCAACCACGTTTATTGATGCTGACACGGCAGATTCAAGTCCGCTGGAATCAATTTTAACGGGCAATGTGAATGTGAACGCGGAGATGAGTTATTAATTGCAGAAAAAGTTAGATTAGATCGCAGACCAATATTGTCTCCTCAATGAATGATCAGATTCGTTATGCAACACCAAACTTAGTGGTTGAGGGAGAGTCCGCAACACTCAATAATGATACCAGAGAAAGTAGTATTGACAATTCACAGTACTATTTTAATGTCTCGCGTGCACAAGGCAGTGCCAAAAATATTCAATCCAATAGCAAAGACAAAACCACCAATCTAAAAGAAGTCACTTATTCAACTTGCGCCCGAGGTGCTGAAGCATGGCAAGTTCGCGCAAAACGCATCGAACTAGATCAAGATGAAGGGCGCGGAAAAGCTTGGGGCGCAAAATTTGTCATCAAAAATCAACCTGTTTTATACACGCCTTATATCTCTTTCCCTATCAATGAAGAAAGACAGACAGGCTTATTAGTACCGACAATAAGCATGTCTAAAGACAGTGGATTTGGAATACGAGTGCCATATTACATTAATATTGCACCGCAAATGGATGCAACGATTACGCCTGGTATTTTGACTAAACGTGGAATTTTACTTGGTTCAGAGTTTAGATATTTAACAAATTCACAGACAATAAATTTAAGCTTAGAAGCATTACCATATGATAATAAAGCAAAAAAAGACTCTAATAATTTAAAGTCAATAAATAATAAAATATTAGAATATAACGATCAGATTGCATACTTACAAAAATTTAACTCTCAAGCTAAAGATCAAATTCAAAAAACAATAAAAGAACGAGATCGTCTTAAAGAAGAACTTTCTTCATTAAATAGCCAAATTTTAGATACAAAAAAAAATCGTTGGTCTGTTAAATATGATCATTCCTTTATCTTTACTGACAAGCTAGTCGGCAATATTTTGTTCCAACAAGTATCGGATAAAATTACCTTAAAGATTTAGATGATGGCATTGGTCTCTTATCTACAACCAATTTGGAACGCATCGCTCAACTCCAATACTCAACACCCATTGGTACATTCGCCGCCAGATTTCAACATTTTCAAATCTTAGATCCTGAAATTTTTTCTAGTGTGACATATTCTAGAATGCCGCAACTTACTTTTAATTCACACAACAAAACAAAATCTGGGTTTTCAATACGGTATTGATTCTGAATTAGTTTATTTTAAAGCGAGCGAAACTAATCAAAATAAATTTACCAAGTCAGCAACGCGAATAGACTTAATGCCTTACATTGGATATCGTTTTTGAAAACAGCGCTGCCTTTATTAACCCAAAATTAGCATATCGTTTTACCAATTATCAATTAAAAATATCTGATAAAACAAGCAACACTAATACCGCCTCTACAGAAACAATCAGTAGGGCAATGCCAATAGTTAGCATTGACTCTGGACTTATTTTTGAAAGGGATCACACGCCAATATTCAAAAGTAAAGGTGCATCCGTTGGCAAATATGTGCAAACTTTAGAGCCTCGTATTTATTACTTATATAGCCCTTATCGAAATCAACAAGATATTCCTCTTTTTGATACAGACTTGATAGAACCCTCTTTTAGTGGGTTATTTAAAGAAAATAGGTTCTCTGGCGCAGATCGTCAATCAAATGCAAACCAGCTCACAACTGCATTGACAACCAGGTTTATCAATACCGAAACGGGTGTTGAAAAAATACGTATCTCAGCGGGTCAAATTCAATATTTTACGCCTCCTCGTATCACCTCTGGTAGAGATATTGATGATAAGCTTAAAAAATCAGAGTGGATTACAGAAGCCGAAGCGCGCTGGGATTCTTCATTTTCAATAGGTGGATCATGGAGATGGGATCCACGTTATTCAAAATCAACTCGTACCGCTTTGGATTTCAAATATCAACCCGATAAACGAAAGATATTAAACATTGGTTACAGAAATACACTCGACATTGCATCAGATGGCAAAATAACTGACCCAATTAAACAAGTTGATATATCTACATTTTGGGAGATTAATTCTAATTGGGCAATCCTCGGACGCTATAACTATGCTTTTTCTGACAAAAAAACAACCGATTCATTTTTAGGCTTTGAATATAATGATTGCTGTATCGCATTCCGTGCACTCACACGCTATTCTAGAGAAAAATTAGATGAACCTGCAAAAATAAAAGCATATGCTCAAATAGAGTTTATTGGTCTTGGCGGAATTGGTAATACTAATGAAAGCACATGGAAGGAAGCAATATCAGGCTATGAACCACGAACCAGAGCGCGTCTTAAATTTTAAGTAACTGATGTTACGCACTGACAAATTATGTAAATACTGTTTTCGCTGCCAGCATACGAGCTCTCGATGCGCTTACATAAAGTCGGTTCAAGCACATCATTAAGTCAATGCGCGAACAAGAATTATACTTTTTTATTGTTTTCAAAAATGGTGCACTAGTTTAGAATGTTCACGCCTGACCAATTAAATGTCAAATAGTATGATTAAATCATATTATAAAATCACATTCCTTTGATTAGACCTAGCATTTCCGTAAATAGACAATGAATTTTAATTTATGAATTTAATCTATTGTCTCCTGAATAAGCTAAAAAACAATTCCCTTATAACCAACTCTAACAATTGTGGAGCATAATAAAATGGCTAAAGCACAGACATTACAAGATCCTTTCTTAAATGCGGTTCGAAAAGAACGTATTCCTGTTTCAATCTACTTAGTGAATGGTATTAAGCTACAAGGACAAGTTGAATCTTTTGACCAGTTCGTTGTTTTGCTAAGATCTAATGTTAGCCAAATGATTTATAAGCATGCAATTTCTACAATCGTACCTGCACGCAATATTCGCGTTAGCTTTGGCGATGAAGAGTCTGCAACAGACGAGTCAGCAGATTTAGACGCACAAACAGATACAAGTAGCACTGAAGCATAAACGTATTGTTTTAATAAATAGTAATCTATGTAGCAATCTATTTTGAACCTCCTACGGAGGTTTTTTTAATTCAAATTTATACCCGTCATACTTGAAGATCAAACTTGCAGGATGCAGCACTGGTAGCTAAAGCAGCATCTCCAAGTCTTTTGGGTATATGCCACCTTAGCTTTTCATCTAAACAAATAAATAAATTTACAAAATATTCAAATATTTTAGATATATAAAAAATTAAAGGAAGTTTTTATGTGTGGAATCGTAGCTGGAATTAGTCATCAAAATATTGTTAATTTTCTAATTAATGGACTCAAACAATTAGAATACAGAGGCTACGACTCTTCTGGTATTGCTGTCATTCAAGATCATGCAATTGAACGTATTCGCCGAACAGGCAGAGTATCTCAAATGGAAGCAGCCAACCAATCAATTCAACTCAACAGCCTGTGCGGTATAGGTCATACTCGCTGGGCAACACATGGTGGCGTTACAGAAGCCAATGCACATCCGCATATTTCACAAGACATGATTGGTGTCGTTCACAATGGCATTATAGAAAACTATGAATCGGAGCGCATACATCTACAAAACTTAGGCTATCAGTTTGATTCTCAAACAGATACAGAGGTAATTGCACACAGCATACATTATTTTTATACCACCCTAAAATCAGAACAAGCCAAACAAGTCAAACAAGCAAAACAAGCAAAACAAATTACACAATCATCCGCAAATGCCCATTTATTATTTCAAGCTGTTCAATGCGCGACAATGCGATTTACTGGTGCATTTGCAATCGCTGTCATCGCATATGATGTACCTGAACATTTAGTGGTTGCACGTATGGGCTGCCCATTATTACTTGCATTTGGTGACAATGAAATGTTTGCTGCATCAGATGTGTCTGCGGTGATCAGCCATACTCGAAAAGTAATGTTTTTAGAAGAAGGCGATATTGGTCTGATTACAAAAAATGGTATTGAAGTACTTATTGATGCACAGTCAAACATCGTTGAAAGACCAATACAAATTTCTCAATTGGCGCTTACAACGCTTGATTTAGGGCAATACACTCATTTTATGCAAAAAGAAATCCATGAACAACCTAAAGCAATCAGCGATACAATCGAAGCAATCATTGAGCATGGGTTTTCGCCTATTTATTTGGAAGTAATGCAGAATCAGTCTTCAATGATATTGATAGTATAAAAATACTCGCCTGTGGCACCTCATATTATGCTGCATTAACCGCTAAATTTTGGCTTGAAGATATTGCCAATATATCGTGTGATGTTGAGATAGCAAGCGAGTATAGATATCGAAAAGTCATTGCTAATCCTAAACAACTGATCATCACCATTTCACAATCAGGTGAAACACTCGATACGATGGAAGCGCTTAAATATGCGCAATCATTGGGTCATAAACATAGCCTATCAATCTGCAATGTTCTAGAAAGTGCGTTACCTCGTGCAAGTGAATTGGTATTTTATACGCGTGCGGGCATGGAAATTGGCGTTGCGTCAACAAAAGCATTTACCACTCAATTGGTTGCTTTATTCGCACTTGCGGCAACTTTAGGTCGTTTACGCAAAAATATCACACAAGAAGATGCGCAGCGTTATTTGGAAGATTTACGCCATTTACCTGTCAGTATTCAGCACGTTTTAAATTTAGAGCCCCAAATTTTAGTATGGGCCAAACATTTTGCGACACGATCAAATGCATTATTTCTTGGGGGAGGCATTCATTACCCTATTGCGCTAGAAGGTGCATTAAAACTCAAAGAAATTAGCTATATACATGCTGAAGCATATCCTGCAGGAGAATTAAAACATGGCCTTTGGCGCTAGTTGACCATGCTATTCCTGTCATCGTGATTGCGCCTAAAGATAACCTACTTAGTAAGATTAAGCCAATATGCAAGAAGTAAGTGCTCGAGGCGGCGAGCTATTTGTATTCACAGATTTAGACAGCCAGCTAGAAGATAATCAAACCACAAAAGAAACCGAAAAAAATAGCTCTCCAAACGAAACATCAAAAATCAATATTATTAAAACACCAAGGCATGTTGGCATTCTTTCCCCTATTGTGCACGTTATCTCTGTACAATTATTAGCGTATCATACTGCTGTAATACGCGGCACCGATGTTGATAAGCCGAGAAATCTAGCAAAATCGGTCACTGTTGAGTAATATTTATAGCCCTCACTTTTAGGCAAAGTATCTACCTTTCTTATTGTAGGCTTACTTGGTCATTGCGGACTTGATCCGCAATCTCATTAATTTATAAACGTACTTTTGGGTATAGAAATAAAAATAGGACGAGTACATGAAGCAGAATATTAAAAAATATCGCAGAGCAATACGTGCAAAAGTCTTAGCTTTGCTCTTTAAATATCTATCAAAACGATCATTCTCTACACTTTATATTCTCGCAAAAATAATTGCATTTTTAGCAAAAATACTCCCAATTCAATGACTAAAATCATTAAAATCAACATTGATTTATGTTTTAATCACCTAACAGATAGAGAGAAATCTAATTTATTCAAAAAGATATTATTTAACAATATTGCATCTGTTTTTTGAATTTTGTAAGATTTGGGGATCAGATCCTACCTTAAGTTTGCCCTACATTTCTAAGAAAACAGGCGAAGAAGAGGCGATCAATGCGCTTAAAAACGGTGGTATTTTAATCACTCCAAAATTTTGGATCTTGGAACTGGTCGGATTATATGCATCAGTCATGTATCAAGTCACTCTTATGTATCGCCCCAGCAGGCTTGGACTTGATTCTCTATTACTAAACTCTCGCCAAAATGCAGGAGCAGTTGCTGTACCTGCAAATCAAACAGGTGTAAAAGAGATGATGAAAGCACTTAAAAATGGCAAAGTGATTGGCATATTGCCAGATCAAGATCCAGGTCTTGGAGAAGGTGAATTTGCACCATTTTTTGGCATTCAAGCGAAAACAATGACCCTCGTATCAAGATTGGCTCAACGTTACCATTTACCCGCATATCTACTCACCATTATTCGTAATTCTGACAATACAGGCTTTGAATTAACATATACAAAGCTAGAAAATGCACTATATGATGCCAACATACAAATTTCTGTTGCGCATTTAAATCAGACTTTAGAAAAGGTCATCAAACAAAATCCAGAGCAATACTTATGGGCATATCCGCGATTTAAGAGCAGACCAATTAATGAAGAGCCTCTTTATCTTCAGAATCGCTAGTAATTCATTGTCAACAAAGCAGTTGCATCCCGCAAGGAGATTTTCAAAGGTGACGGGGATAAGTGGGGGTTTGTGTTTTAAATAATGGTGCCCTGAACACGATTCGAACGTGTGACCTTTCCCTTAGGAGGGGAACGCTCTATCCAGCTGAGCTACCAAGGCTTTGATCATGATATAAATACAAAAAATTAACCCCTAGAATAAATCCTAAGGGTTAACGATAATATGGCGGAGCGGACGGGACTCGAACCCGCGACCCCCGGCGTGACAGGCCGGTATTCTAACCGACTGAACTACCACTCCAATATCCGAGTATTATATATGCCTAAATATTCTTTTGTCTATATTTAATATTAATTATGTATTTTCATTGGGCAATACTCAATAAAATAAAATATAAAATCAAGCTAAAGGCAAAAAAACATCAAAAATAGTTTACCTAAAAACATTCAAACTATTGAGCATAATTTATTTTTTTCTAAAGTCATCATGGCAAGATTTACATGTTCCTCCAACTTTACCAACTTGTTTTTGTAGTGATTGTTTATCACTTGCTGCGGTCAACATTGCATTTGTTTCTTTCACAAACCGAGGTAATGTTTTTCAAATTCTGCAAATTTTGTTTCAACTTCAGGCTTTGCATTACTGCCTTGATATGAGCCAGGTACAAAGCTCTCTTTTAACATTTCTGCTGCATTATTTAAATATTTAGCATATGTTTCTGCTTTTACTTTGTCATAAGGAATTTTATCTTTAGCCATTCCTGCCAAATTACCAAAGTTCCATTTAATTACTTGAAAAGTACTTTGACGGAATTCCATCGCTGGATTTTTATCTTCAGCATTAGCTGTTAATGACAAGACATTCCAATGAGAACAGAGAGAACTAGTTTTTTCATAGTATTATTCCTAAATTAATTAGATAAATAGACTCAACGCAATATGCGTGAATAAAACTCTAGCAGAATTAATTCAGAATTGTTACTAGTAAAATGAGGCTTTCACAGAATTAATTTATAATTGTAGCTAGTAAAATAAAGCGTGTTGACTTAATATTTACGGCTAAACACCTAAATATCAGTAAAAAGAATACTCTCAATGCCCTTCTCTAACATACATTATTTTGATTTAGATTTAATCAAACCCAAAGGTGCAAGTGATTTAATCATAGATGATTGCTCTCCATTTTTACGTGCAGCGCTTTTAACAGATGGCACGCTCACAACATTATTATCATGCTTATTAGGCGAACAAATTGTTGCCAAAATACTCCCCCCCGATCCTTGGGCTTTTGAAAATGCAGAATATCTTTTTCAACTGCCTACTGATAAGTATTCAGACAAATACATTGATAAATACATTAATAGATCTAGCAGTCTCCACTTAAAAAGAAACTCTCAAACTGTAGAAAGACGTTCAGTTGCTTTATTTTTTAGATAAAACAAAGCAACCGATTGTGATAGCCCACTCTATTTTAGCGCCTCAATTATTACCAAATGACTTTCAGATACTACTATCCAACACGCCAGCAGGACTAGGGCAAGCATTAAGAACCGCAAAAATAGAACATTTTCGAGATATTTTCTGGTTCGGATTGATCCCAAAATCAACAATACTTTCACACTCAACAGCGCCTTATATCCCCGAAAATGCGACTCATTTACCAATCAGAATCTATGGATTATTTATAGAGCGTACATTGGTGATGACCATTGCAGAATGCTTTGTACATCCTCTATTTTTTGTATAATAACCTTGGCTAGGTTTATGGATATTTTAAGTCTGATAATGAAAAATACGCTTCACCTTCTACGGTTTTTTTCCCTATAAATTCAGGCATCTTTGCTTGACCATATATAATTTCAACATCAACATGATATAAACCCGTTTCTGAATCAAACTGCGTCTTTTTCATATAATTTTTCCATTTTTCAAACCATCGTGGCGTTCTTAGCCCTTTAAAGTCAGTAAATGGTCGAACTCCCGTAATCCGAATATCTGCTAAAAGTGTTTTCTAGCGACTATACGTTAGCGTAATTTTTTTCAATGTGCATTACGGTGTCAATAAACCCTGCTGCATGTAATGCATTACCTAGAGTTTTTATCTCTGGAAATACATTAATCTGCAAAGAATTTCCATCACTGTCATCGGGAACTAAATTCAATAAGCTATCAAAAAACCCAAACACTGAAATCATAAGCAAACCGTTTGGTTTAAGCACCTCCCAACACCTTTGAATTGAGTGACCAATCTCATATTCATCTTGCATACATAAATTAGAGGTTAATAAATCGGCAAAATGCATATCATTAGGGCTGTCTCTATCCATATTAAGCTCAACAATTTTTGCATCTTCATAAAATCCACTTAAAGCCCGTGTTAAATAGCCATCTCTGGGGAAAAAATTTACAACATTTTGTGGATTAGGTGCAACATCCGCCACATATGAGAGTAAGCGATCTGCTATTTCGTGTTGCAAAACTGCATGACTATGATAATCATCATTTAAATATAATTGATTTCTACTGACCACAAGTTGCCTTATATTTATATTAATTAATTAATTAAAAATGCTACTAATTCATACCAAAATTTTAAAGATCACTTTCAGGTTCATATACAACATCTTGCCAATCATCTCTTTGAATTTCACCAAGCTAATGATTGCAGATAACATTAAGCATCCACCACCAATTATCCAAAACAGTATCCAATAATTGAGGTTAAGGGGAATAAATGTGCCAATAGGAATGGCTATTCCCATAATTCCATAAAATCTGTACGTGGAAGCTTGAATATACTTGCCAACTTTTGGATTTGGATGAAAAGCGTGTTAAAGAATATATTAAAACAGCGCCACCAAACAAAATATTAATAATGGCACAGGCATAAAAACAGCAAATAATGTTGCAATATCTAGCCAACGTGCATTATTTCTTGCCTGCTTTCCCGTAATTGTTTTTTTCATAATAAACCTTTGCAATATTAATGTAATACTCACAACATTTACATATCCCTAAAACACTTGCAAATATTATCACCAACCCCTTATAATAAAAACATTTTCACAAAAATACACGTCATATACCATCTTTTAGATTTTTTTGAGGCATTTTAATTATGACAAAAAAAACAAGCATCAAAGCACTAAGCCTTGCAGCCTCGGCGTTGTGTATGGAGATATTGGTACTAGCCCTTTGTACACGTTAAAAGAATGCTTCTCGGCTGAAAATCTAATGGTGACACCACAAAATGTTTATGGGTTTTTATCTCTCATTTTTTGGGCAATTATGGTTGCTGTCACATTGAAATATATTATATTTATCATGCAAGCTGATAATAAAGGGGAAGGCGGCATTATCGTCATATTACAACAAGCATGTTCACAACTAAAAAATAGGCAACTAAAAATCGTGATGCTCTTAGGTTTAATTGGTGCTGCACTTTTTTATGGAGATGCCATCATTACGCCCGCAATGTCCGTGTTATCGGCATCAGAAGGTTTAATGTTGATTGATCCCGCGTTTGAAAAATTATTCTTGCCCATTTCAATCACCGTATTATTGGCGCTATTTATAGGGCAACGCTTCGGGACACAGCGTGTTGGTCTATTATTTGGACCTATCATGCTGCTATGGTTCTTGACTTTAGCCACGTTGGGCTTATTTCATATCGTAAAGAATCCTGACATCCTACGTGCCGCTAACCCTTATTACGCGTACACTTTTATTCAAGCACATGGATTTAGCGTATTCCTCGGGCTAGGCGCAGTTGTACTCGCATTAACGGGGGCAGAGGCATTGTATGCAGATATGGGACATTTTGGAAAAAAACCCATTCGCCTTGCTTGGTTTTCATTAGTATTACCTTGCCTTTTACTGAATTACTTTGGGCAAGGTGCATTACTGATATCCAACCCCATTACAATTGAGAATCCCTTTTTTCATCTCATCCCAAATGGGGAATCCTCCCTCTCATATTATGGCAACATTTGCAACAATCATCGCAAGCCAAGCTGTTTTATCGGGTGCTTACTCGTTAACACGCCAAGCCATCCAATTAGGGTTTGCCCCCAGTATGAGAATCATTCATACCAGTGATGAAGAGGCTGGGCAATTTATCTACCCGCCGTTAATTGGCTATTACTATTTGGCATAATTCTAGTGATTATTTTTTTCAAATCCTCTAGTAATTTAGCCGCAGCCTATGGTCTTGCTGTTACGGGTACAATGTTTATTACGTCACTGCTTTTTTGTATCATTATGATCAAAAAATGGCATTGGCCTAAATACATCGCATATGGATTAACCGTATTGTTTTTAGGTTTTGATTTGGTTTTTTTCTCGGCAAATTTATTGAAGATTACACATGGAGGCTGGCTCCCTATCATGATTGCTGGTGGCATTATGTGATTTTTATAACATGGAAACAAGGGCATGAATTAGTTGAAAAACAGCTTAATCAAACTATCCCTCTTACGTCATTTTTAGACTCTTTAGATCAAACAGAACTTGCTCACATCAAAGGCACTGCAATTTTTCTAACCAATGATGCAAACCATGTCCCTCACGCATTAGTGCAGAATATTAAGCATAATAAAGTATGTCATGAGCGTATTATTTTACTCACAATTCAAACCAAAGATGCACCTTACATTCACAGTCAAAAACGCATTCACATTAGCCTCATACCGAATCATTTGGTAAACCACTTTTATGCGATTACCGTACATTATGGCTATAAAGAAACACCAAATATGCGCAAACTCTGCCAACGAATTAATGATGAAGGACTCTATTTAGATATCATGGATTACCTCTTTTTTCTTATCTTCTCCCAATATTTCTCCTTATTCACACCGTCATTTTGGCGCTATTCAGCTGCAATTATTTATTTGGCTTAATAAAAATAGAACTCATTTAGTAGATTACCTCAAAATACCTGATCAGCAAGTTATTGAAATAAGAAGCCAACTAACTTTATAAATAAACCATCTGTAATTCATAAAAAATCATGTAAAATATGCAGCATGTCGCGCTTAATATCTTATTTTTTAATATTATGGCGCTTAAACCCAAATAAAAATCAATGATATTGATTCAAATAATAAGAGAATTTATAATGCAAAAGCGCCTCCAAACGCGTTTTCAAAGAACAGAGTTTCTATTAAGTGGCAACGACCTTTCCCATCTACCAGAAGGTGGACATGTTGAGGTTGCTTTCGCTGGCAGATCAAATGCAGGTAAATCCAGCGCACTCAATTTAATTACGTCTCAAAGCCATCTTGCACGCACCTCTAAAACACCAGGTCGAACACAGCTAATCAATTTTTTTAAAGTAGATAAAGACAATTATTTAGTCGATTTACCAGGATATGGCTATGCCAAAGTTCCTGAAGCAATGCGTAAACATTGGCAAACTATTTTACAAGCCTATTTTGAGCAACGTACTAATTTAGTTGGTCTGATTATGATGATGGATGTGCGCCATCCACTCACACCACTGATTGTCAAATGCTTGATTGGTGCCAGATTCGGAACTTGCCAACCCATATATTGTTGACCAAAGCAGATAAATTAAAACGCGGCGCACAAATGCAGCAACTACAGCAAGTGCGAAATCATTTACAAAAGAATACAACTTTTCTGTCACTGTTCAATTATTCTCGGCAACACATCGTGATGGTATTTTAGAAGCTTGGACGACTTTAGATAAATGGTTAAAATAAATGGGTATATAAAGGTGATGGGTATAGATCTTATTTAATCAACACTAAATAAACTGGAGATGCTTTAATGTCGAAACCTTTTGCAATTTACGCAGATATTGGTGGTACACATTCTCGTTTTGCAGTGCAATTAACTGAAAAAACTGAATATGAACAAGTGCGTGTTTATCCCTCGGCTGATTTATTCTCCCAGTGATGCCATTTTAAAATACATATCGGATCAACATCTTGAAAAACCAGAACACATAACCATTGCAATTGCCTGCCCTATTACAGGTGACCTGCTAAAAATGGCAAATCTACATTGGATATTTTCCATCACGCAAAAACAAGCTTGCTGTGGGTGTTGATTCAATGCACTTTATTAATGATTTTGAAGCACTCGTTTTTATCTTTACCCCATTTAAAAGATCATGAAAAATTCAAATTGGTTCAGAATCAACGTTAAAAAATGGCACGATGGCATTAATAGGTCCTGGGACAGGCGTTGGTGTCGCACATTTAATTCATACTCCAAACGGTTATCAAGCAATACCCTGCGAAGGAGGACACGCCCTTTATCCGCCACAAGATTTAGAAGAGATTGAAATTATAAAAGTTCTCATGGCAACATATCCGATTATCACCATTGAACATCTTCTTTCTGGTGGGCGAGGCATCCATAACTTAATGCAAAGCATGGCAATTGTGCATCATAAAAACATTCCTAATTGGTCAGTTCCTGAACTATTCACACAAGGTTTAATTCATAAAAACCCCTTTGCAATGGACAATATTAAATCGCTATTGCGCGATGCTCGGCAATGTTACAGGGAACATTGCTTTAAATATCGGTGCGCAAGGGGGCGTATACATTGGCGGAGGCATTGTACCAAGGCTTGGTGACTTTTTTATTCAATCTCGATTTCGTGAATGTTTCGAAAACAAAGACCTTGCCAATTACTATGTCAAAACAATGCCAACATTCCTTATTACAGCCCAGTATCCTGCAATCTTAGGGGCAAAATATGCATTAAAATCATTATTAAGCATCTGTTAATTTACATTACCAATTATATTAATAATAAAGGTTGAACATGTTATCTCGTATTGAAAATTTCCGCAGTAACTTACGCCGATCAGAGCTAAAAGTAGCAAACTGGGTGATAGAACACCCAAACCAGTGTATTGAGTTATCAATTGGCGCATTAGCGCAAGAGGTTGGTGTTTCTGAACCAACCATTATTCGTTTTTGCCGTGCTATTGGGTGTGAAGGTTACCAAATATTTAAAATTATGCTGGCAGAATCACTCTCTGCTGGCGTTCCTTTTGTACATGACCAAGTATCTGACAGAGATGATGCCGCGACAATCATTGATAAAGTTTTTAAATGGGGTAAGTGCCGCAATCTTACAAGCACGTACAAAAGTTGATCCTGCTGCAATTAAAATGCCATTTTAATTTTAGATGCTGCTCACCAAGTATTATGCTTCGGGCATGGCGCATCTGGCGTTGTAGCGCGTGATGCTCAGCAACGTTTATTGCGGGTTGGCATTGCAGTTGCAGCATACACAGACTCACACATTCATGCTTTGGTTGCGAGTATTTTAGGTCCTAAAGATGCAGTCATTGCTATTTCACATACAGGCATGAGTCGTGATGTAATCGAGTCTGTTGAGTTAGCATTAAAAAACAATTGCCCCGTCATTGCAATCGCTCCCAAAGACTCAAAAGTTGGCATTATGGCAACCGTATGTATCGACTCTGGCGTACATGAAGATACAAATGAGTACATACCAATGACATCAAGAATCACTGACTTAGCAATGATTGATATTTTATTTGTTGGATTAGCATTACACCGTGGTGAGAGCTTTAGGAATGCAATGGAAAAATCCAAAACATATTATCCGCAGTAAACATCAGCCATAACAGCAATCACCTATTAAACATAAATATATTAAATACTCATAAAATCAAGCAAGGTGCGCCAGCGAGTATTCCAATAGGGGTTTCTGCTGCTATGTTGGCAACATTCTTTGGCATTATATATTGCCTATATCTCAAGGTTAACGCGTGGTGGATTGTTGCCAGTTGTCTCTTATTTAGGACCTGCAATTGCAAATTTAGTAACAGGATCTTTAGTAATTGAAACAATTTATCAAATACCAGGCATTGGACGCTATTTTGTTCAAGCAGCATTAAACCGAGACTACACTTTAGTATTGGGCGTGGTAATTCTGTTTGCTGCTTTGATTATGATAATGAATATCATCGCCGATTTTTTATATGGTATTTTAGATCCTAAAATTCAATAAAATAATTGAATGATTATCTGAAGTGCGTCACATCTGTTATACCCGTCATACTTGAAGATCTCCTTGCAGGATGCAACTTCTTTGTTGACAGCGAATTCTCACCCGAATCACTTACCTTATGTAGCTCATCGGGCTTCGCATACTTGTCGCCTCACAGTATCTTCAAATCTTTGGGATATAGTCAGATTTTTGCGTTATGGATATTGATGATTGATTAGTCGGTATCAAATAATTTATTCTGTGTATTCATCTTTTTATTTAAATATTGAGCAACAGGAGCAAAGCTGTGGCGATGAATTAGGGTCGGACCATGTTGTGCAAGTGCGGATAAATGCATTTTAGTGCCGTATCCTTTATGTTGTGCAAAGCCATATTCTGGATAAAGTATGTCTGCCTCAATCATGGCTTGGTCTCTTGCTGTTTTAGCTAAAATTGATGCGGCCGATATACAAGAATGTAGTGCATCTCCCTTGATAATTGTTCTTGTTGGAATCTGACATTTTGGGTCTTGATTGCCATCAACTAAAACTAATTCAGGTGAAATGCTTAAGCCACTAATGGCGCGTCGCATTGCTAAAAGAGATGCTTGTAATATATTTAATTGATCAATTTCGGCAACACTTGCAAAGGCGATAGAATAACTTAATGCATGTTTTTTAATGAGGGATTCTAGTTTTTTAAGTTGCATTTCATTGAGCTTTTTTGAATCAGCTAGTTCTAAAATAGGTTTGTTAGGATCTAAAATTACTGCGGCAGCGTATACGTCACCGCATAAAGGACCTCTACCAGCCTCATCTACACCCGCAGTTAATAGAGGGAACTCAATAATACTAAATAATTCAGTTTGCATGATATACCTGCTGCGCTTCAAATTTTTTGGGTATAAGCGAGTTTTATTTAAGAGTCTCAATAAGTAATGACTTTGAGGAATGCTACAGGTCAATATTATTTGATGATCTGTTTATTTTGATATTGTGTTTTTTGATATTGCATCAATAAGTTGCTTGATATCTTGATAGTAGTATTGATTTATAGTTGTATTGAATTCAGATTCAGATTCAGATTCATTATTTTGCAACATGATTGTTGCAACTGCATTGGTTGGTGATAAAGATAATTCTAACCAGTGGCTGCCTTCGACTGTTGATATTTCAGTTTCTTTTTTATATTCATGGCACCATCCAATTAATGCATGATTGCAAACCCCTAATTGTAAGTCTGCCATTGCAAGTAAAATAGGCTTAGTCCAAGATATTTCATGTTGTGTGGATGCGATAAATATATTTGGACCTTCAATATTTAATGCATTGGCAACGTAAAAAGTGACTGCATTATTAATGCTATTAATAAAATCAAAAGGTCTTAGCGCTTTTTTTTTGATAGGGAACTCATTAACGTGTGAATATTTTCAGGAGAGCTGAAGCTTGAAGATATATATAGTCCAGTTTGTGACGGTGTTCGTATTTTTAAAGCGCCTAATAATGCCAAAACACAAAGACGGCTTGCACGACGTGCAATGAAGCCATATTTTTCTTTTAGGGTCATTTTTAAGTCATTGTCTGGGACATTATTTTGCGTCATGAATTGATGATGGGCGTGTATATAAACGGGTTTCATGTAAGACCTTTGTTTTAAATTTTAATATTTTAAATTTTAATATTTTAAATTTTAATATTTTAAATTTTAATATTTTAAATATTAATAAAATCCTAGTATTAATGCGGCATTGCTGCCACCAAATCCTAAATAATTCAATAAATAATATCCTTCTGTTAGAGGAATACCTTGAGTAACTAAATGAAAGGGAAGTCTTGTTTGTGTGTCAACTTGTTTTAATTGCTTAAAGTGATTTTGGTGTATTTTAGGCATTGCAGGTAGTGCACCTTGCTTTAGTGAAATGATCAATAATATTAACTCTAATACACCGCAAGCACCGAGTGTGTGTCCAATATATGGTTTAAAAATTGCAATGGGTATGTTTGATGGAAAAAGTTTAGAAATCCCCAATGCTTCGGCGGTATCACCAGATTGGCAGCCTGTTGCATGTGCCTTAATGGCATTAATTTGAGTTGCATCAATATTGGCATTATCGAGCGCTTTTTGTATGATTTGCCCAACTTTATTACCATCAGGATGAGTGCCTGTAATATTATGTGTATCGCATATATTAGCGCCACCTGCGAGCGTTATTTCTTTTGATTTAATATGATTGCTCGGAGAGTTATTTGGCACTGTACTCATTGCGATGACAGCAATCCCTTCTCCTAATATTAACCCTTCGCTATGACTTGAAAATGGAAAAGAGTGCTGAGGGCATAGCAATCCTAAAGCATGGAAACCATTTAAAGTTAAGGCATTGTATGATTCAAATCCTACAATGATTGCGCGTTTAGCATACCCCATCTCTAAAAATTGTTTTGCGTATAAGATCCCATTTGCACCAGATGTACAGGATGTTGCAATAGTAAAAATCTGATTATTCTTATATTTTTTTTTCAAAAAAAAGAGCGATTGTATTTAAGCAATATAATTCTGAATCAGTTTGATTCATTAATTTATTATGAATGCCATTTTCAATCTCTTTTTCTTTTGCAGGCATTGAATATGACGTTGAACCAATAAAAATGGGTATATTGCTGATATCAGAGTCAGACCATCCTGCTTTTTTGATGGTTGAAATAATATGTGTTTCAATATAATTACAAATCTCAAAATCACTTAAGAGGATTGGTTCAAAACTTTTGAAATATGGTATTTCTAATGTTTCGGGTTCTTGATTAAGTGAGATATGCGAGGCTGGATAATTGCAGTTATCACTGTTTTCATGAGAATAAAGCGCACGGGTGATTGTACTCTCATCATCTCCTAAGGCACATGAAATGGAAAAGTCATTAATATAAATTGTTTGCGTTGAAGTAGGTGTGGGTAAGCTATCTATTTTATGACTGTCATTGCTATTGCTGTCTTTATAGTTGCTAGGTTTTAATGTTTTTTGAATTATGTTTTTCACATTATCTTTAACAGTATTATCCACATATTTTTTAGGATCATTTTGAGACACTTTTTTCAATGAACTTAGATAGATCCGCAACGCATTTCATATGCTTGCGAATAGCACTACTGCCTTTTAAATCAATATTAAAATGTTGTTTTAATGCAACGGCAATTTGCAAGGCATCTAGTGAGTCTAGGTTTAATCGGCTACGATTTCCAAAAAGGGGCTCGTCGTCTTGTAAATCAGCGGGGGATAAGATATCTGATTTGCCGCATTCATCTATAATAATTTCTTTTAAATGAAGTCTTAATGTGGTGTCGTCCATCTCTTTCCTTTTTTATAATTATGTTAATAATTAATAGTTAATAGTAAATAGTTAATAGTTAATAGTTAATAGTTAATAGTTAATAGTTAATAGTTTATGAATTTCTTAATTGTCGGAAGTAAATAATACATGCGGCACTAAGAAATAGCGCAGCAAAGCTAATCAAATATAGCCATGAACGAAAGATTTGTTCAAAATTATATTGATTCAGTGATAAATCATGAAATGCACGTAATGCCCAAGACATTGGAGATATTTGTGAAATACTTTGCATGAATTCAGGCATCACGTATCGAGGCACCATTATTCCACCAATCGCAGCCATGATAATATTGCCTCCACCACCAAGTACAACCGCATGCTCTGTGCTTTTGGCTAACACGCTAATTAATAGGCCGTATCCTAAAGCAGATAAACTGATTGCTGTAGATAGTAATGCATAATTAAGGTAGTTGCCTTGTAAAGTAAATCCTGTCATTCCCATGAGCGGTAACAAGTATATTCCTAATAAAATCATGCCAATAAATTGAATTTGGTTAATGAAAAAATAAGGAACAAGTTTTGAAAATAAGAGTGAAAAAGCAGATGCTTTAGCCAATCGTAACCGCATAATTGTATTGGTATTTTTTTCAACAGCCATGACGTTAGATAAAGGAATCATAATAAAAAAACATACCAAAAATAAGCCATGCTGGTACGCTTTGTTGTACGGCGCTGGGTTTTTGGATTGTCATGCCTTGAATATTAAGATATTGCTCTTCAAGTATGTCATTTTCAAGGTACTGATTCATTGGATCTGCATCAAAGCTTATTTGATTGCTTTTGGCTTGAAGTTTATTTGAGTTGTTATTGTTTGTTTTTATGTTTTTACTATTGATTTTTGATTTTTATCTTTGAGTGATTTTTCTAGTGATTTTTCTATTGCAGCCTTTTTGTTTCTTCTTCTTTTAAAAAATAATATTTTATTCTCTGTTGAGTATATGCTTTTTGGATAATCCCTTTAATGCCTAGCATCCAATTTCTATCGGTATCAGCAAGCACTTTGAGTTGAATATGTTCATCATTTTTGAATGCTGCATATTCTACATTAGGATTAAAAATGACCATTTTATAGCGGCCTAAATGTAAGTCATTCACGGCAGCATCTACATCAGCTAAAGGGATTTGTGTAATATTGAGGTTGTTTTTTTGAGTAAGCGTATTACTAAGAGATTGATTCAAAGTGTTATTTGGCGAACCAACAAGTGCGATATCAAAGTTTGTTTGAGCGTCATCATTGCTTAATGCCGCAGACATAATGAGCATAAAAAGCATTGGCATTAAAAAGAGTACTAGGATTCCGTGTAAATCACGGCGAAGTAAACGAAATTCTTTATAAATCGCATTAATTATGATCATTTTAGATGTGTCTCCCGAAGCAATGCAAGATAAAATGCTTCTAGTGATCCATGACCATAATTTATATTTGTGATGACATGATGATTAGATTCTAAATATTTAAGCACATCGGAAATAGGTTGTTTTAGTGTTTTTAGTACTACACAATGCGGGTTATCCGTATATTTAGCATTGATCTGTACTAAATCATTCTGAGGAATGACATCTTGCGTACTGATGAATAATTTAGGTTTAACATTTGACTGTAATATCGCGGAAATTTCCCCATTATATTTGATTGATCCTTGATCAAGAATAACAACCTGCTGGCAGACTTTTTCAATTTCATGCAAATAATGGGACGTATAAATGATTGTTGTGCCTTGTTCTGTGAGCATAATGATATTATTTAAAATTAACAGACGAGATTCAGGGTCAACCCCAACGGTAACCTCATCCATAAAAATCAGATCAGGCGTATTGATTAAACCAATCGCAAAATTTAAGCGTCTTTTTAGCCCACCAGATAGATCTCTGGCAAGTATTTTTTGATATGAATTTAGCTTTACTTTTTCTAAGCAGTCAGTCAAAAAAGATATTTTAGAGACTTTATATAATGATGCAAAAAAACAAATATTTTCCCAAACAGTAAGATTTGGATAAAATGCAAAATCTTGGGGAATGAGTGATATTTTTTGGCTTTGTTCTGTAGATAGCTTGGATAGCGGCGTTATGGTTGAATCTAACCTCGCCAGTTTGATGAGCTTGTAATCCACATAAAATAGAAATAAGAGTGGTTTTCCCAGCGCCATTAGGACCTAATAAACCTACGCATGTTCCTTTTTTGATGGATAAATTAATATCGGTTAATGCAGGTGATATTGCATTTAAATAGTGATGAGTAAGTTGATTAATTAGAAGCATGTGTCTTTATAAAAATAGGAAAAAAGGTCTTTATAATAGCATAAATCAAATCATTCTTACCCGAAAGGATTTAAGTGTTACACCAAAATAGTCATATCCCCTTCGTGCAAAGTTAAAATGCCCATTTTGATTGTAGACCACGGAGATCGTGTTTTGGTGATCTGATCCAGATAGATGGATCACCGCATGATTGGTTTGAAGGACGCGCCCCGAAAAATTCAAATGACGCACACAGAGTACTGTTACATAGCAAAGAAGAGAGGGCTTTAATATTTAGCATGCATCACACTCGTAAGCTAACAAAAAACTTGACTTTCAAGTTCAAAAATACCGAGTTTCAGTTACAAAATTGCCAGAATGGAAATCGTTTAAAACAAGAACAACTGCATAGCTAAATAACTAACAAGACTACGCTTGTTTGCTCGATTTTTTGTTTAATTTTTTCAAATCAAACAAAAAACCGAGCCTATCTTGAGTGTATAAAAAGTAGAAAAGGGACATTTCTATGTGGGTTGACAGAGGTATTTAATTTTTCCCGACTAACCTCGCGCAATCGCTAGCACATGAGCAGTTTGTCTAGTGTTCGGTCATTCCTTTAGGCTGAAAACGTAGTGTTGAAACTAAACATCCTGTTTCATTCTGTTTTGTGCAGATCAGCTCAACTTTCGCATCACCGCAAAAAGCGACGATACTTTTCATTTTTATTTCTGCAAAACTAAAATTCACTATAATAAAGCCTAACAAAACAAAACACTTTAAGCATTAGTCTCTTCATAAATAAACCTACCAGTCATTCAAATATTTAAGTACGATTAGCTTACTAATCTCTGCGCGCTTCGAACGCCCTGCTTCGATACTTCACTTTTTAAAGTAGTCTCGTTAATTAGCGCTCTATTCCCACACTTTTTTGTTGTGCCAATGATTGTGCTTTGACCGCCTCAATGCCCACTAAATTAATGGTATTTTGTTGAGAAAAATCATCAATGATTGCGATTTTATCTGCTGCGCCATACGGGTTTTTATGGAAAATACTAAATTGATCAGATGCATGTTCATATGAAGCCAATAATGTATTGCTTGCATTTCGATAAACTGATTTGGTTTCTGTTGATCC
This sequence comes from Sweltsa coloradensis, assembly GCA_024449915.1. Lineage (NCBI taxonomy): Eukaryota > Metazoa > Arthropoda > Insecta > Plecoptera > Chloroperlidae > Sweltsa > Sweltsa coloradensis. The sequence continues at coordinate 209,984 of JAMZAV010000013.1, forward strand.
AAAAGGCATCTCATTAAAACCACTGGCATCATGATTTTTACCATTAACATTAAAAATCATTCCATTATCTGTTTTTGTCAATGAAATGGTTTTATTGGCAACTTCCAATAAATCTATTTTAAGATCTGATTGTTTTTCCTTTTTTTCTGATTTTTATCTGGCTCTTTTGCTTTTAGATCCGCGATTCGCTGCTGCAATTCCGCCTCACGCGTTTGTGCCAAAACTAAATCAACTTGCAATCTAACGAGTTCGAGTTCTGGGCTTTCTACTTCTGGTTGAGATTTGGCAATCAATTCTATCGGTGGCAAATCAACAGATTTTTCCTTACCCAATAACTCTGCCAATTTCTCAAAAGTCGCGTTACCTGACTGACCATCCACTTTTAAACCATGTTCTTTTTGAAAGGTTTCTAATGCAACTTTAGTTTGATCCCAAAAATACCTGAAGTCGTTTCCAAAGGTGCTCTATCAGGATAAAGCGCGTTTAACTTGGATTGTAAATCACGAACTGGCTCGCCTTTGCTGCCTTTCGTCAGTATAGAAGAAGATTTAGAAATAGAAGACTCTTGAAGCACCTCTTGTGAATTATATTTCTAACATAAACATCTGCACGCCCCATTTCTAGTGCCATATTGCTATATGCTTGTTGAACTGTAATAGCGCCATCTTTATACAGACCAGGATTATTTGAAATTGTTTTTCTAGAGAGAACGTCACTCACTTTTTGATTGGGATTCTTTCAAAGCATTTAAAAGTTTTTCTGCTCCACTGCCCCCAAGATTATGAAAAGCATAAACATTTGCATCCTTATTAGGTCCGCCTAATCTTTCACCTTTAGCAATATTATCTCTGGTAAATTCTGCCAACATTGCGGCCTGCAACCTTGTATCTGTTCTTAATACTTTTACTTGGCTATCTGTGAGACTAGCTGCATTTTCAACGCCATATTTATCGCCATACTGAATTAGAACTCCCTTCCATGTGTCATCAATAAATTGACCATACCCATGAGCCGAACTAATCGCCATTTTACCGTCAAACTGACGAATTGTATTCTTGGTAGGATCACTCGAAATTGGACGTGCATCTGAACCAAATCGAGATTCTAAATGCGCTATTCTCACCATTATCTCAGGATCAATCCCTGCAATCTTCGCTGCATCAACCAACTCATTCTTTGCTTTATTCCAATTACTCACAACTGTCATCTCAATATCCTCTTTTAATTTTAACTAACTGATGTTACGCACTCAATAAGAAAGTAGATTCTTTTCATAAAAAACTGACTCAAGTCCCTCCACAATAGGAATCGTTTACCAATCGCTTTTAAAAATTGTGAAGTGCGGCAGCATCAGTTAACTAATAAAAAAATCATTATTGCTGTTCATAACTAAATGTTTTTTCATCAAACTTGATCAACTCAGAAGAAATTTCTTTTCCCGTTTTTTCTTCTATCTTAGTCAATCTTATCGGATAGAAACCACTTTTAGTATCTCCAGGCTCCACAGTCAGCTTATTAACATAATCCTGTTCTGTTTCAGTTACTTCTGATAATTTACTAACATCAACTATCTGACTATTTTTTGGAAATAAAAGACTATAATTGCTTACAAAAATACCACCCCAAGATCCACCGCTCGTAAAAAACCAAGCATAGTCATCAGAATTGCTGAGCTTAACAAGTGTTACTGGACTACAGCAATTACCCCACGTGCCATAATAACCTGCCTTACTCTTTGCCAAATAATTCCATTCTTCCGAAGCCTGCTTTTTAAGAACAAACGCGCCCAATAATCCTTCATCAATATGAGCAAGATCACTAAAAATATGCCGATTATCATTTTCTGGCACAATACTTTTCACATGAAAATATAATCGCTCGCCGTCATGAGCACTTATCATTGTTGGTTCAAATGGTTTAAGGCAATATTTGATCGCCCCCGATTTTGTTTGGTGCGTATATTTCCAACAGTTAAACTCTTTGTTATAACCATCCCCATACTGCTCATTCATAACTAATTTCATTAGAGTCTCTGGATCATTTCCAACAAGCTTATGTTGTTGAGCGAAGCTATTCCCCTTGAGAACTACAATTAACAATAAAACAACTTGCACGCCTAACTTCATAACACTACCTATCCATTTGAATTTAAACTAAAAAGCACCCATACACAGAAAAGCTTTTATCATTTATTGCCACCTAATATATTCAACGGCTTCCCATGAGGTGCAAACTGATGCAACAAATTTACAATATTTTTTACCACTTTTTTTCTTACAAGAATTCAATGCAACCTTTTTGAACCCGCGTTCTGTATTAAAGCCCCAAACAGAGCCAGCTATTCCTGATGCTTCATCTACATAAAAAATAGCACCAAAATAATTTCGAGCAAGGTTTTTAGATAAACTAAGCAGGCATAAACAAATAGTTAAATATGAATATCTAAATTTCATAATAAACCTCTTTAATTAGCGCTCTATTCCCACACTTTTTTGTTGTGCCAATGATTGTGCTTTGACCGCCTCAATGCCCACTAAATTAATGGTATTTTGTTGAGAAAAATCATCAATGATTGCGATTTTATCTGCTGCGCCATACGGGTTTTTATGGAAAACACTAAATTGATCAGATGCATGTTCATATGAAGCCAATAATGTATTGCTTGCATTTCGATAAACTGATTTGGTTTCTGTTGATCCAAAAGGCATCTCATTAAAACCGCTGGCATCATGATTTTTACCGTTGACATTAAAAATCATTCCATTATCTGTTTTTGTCAATGAAATGGTTTTATTGGCAACTTCCAATAAATCTATTTTAAAATCTGGTTGTTTTTCCTTTTTTTCTTGATTTATATCAGCCTCTTTTGCTTTAGATCCGCGATTTGCTGCTGCAATTCCGCCTCACGCGTTTGCGCCAAAATTAAATCAACTTGCAATCTAACGAGTTCGAGTTCTGGGCTTTCTACTTCTGGTTGAGATTTGGCAATCAATTCTATCGGTGGCAAATCAACAGATTTTTCCTTACCCAACAACTCTGCCAATTTCTCAAAAGTCGCGTTACCTACCTGACCATCCACTTTTAAACCATGTTCTTTTTGAAAGGTTTCTAATGCAACTTTAGTTTGATCCCCAAAAATACCTGAAGTCGTTTCCAAAGGTGCTCTATCAGGATAAAGCGCATTTAACTTGGATTGTAAATCACGAACTGGCTCGCCTTTGTTGCCTTTTATCAGTACGAAAGAAGATTTAGAGAGGGTTGAACGAGAGGATATCTCTACATCAATTTCTTTACCGTCCCTGATTGCTGCAATACGTTCAGGAGTCAGTATTTCACTCCATTTTTTTGCTTGTTCTTCTCGTATTGCAAGACCATTCTCACCACCATTAATAGCATGCGTTGCCTTTGTAACATCTTCTCGAGCGCTGACAGGAACTCTAGTTTTCCAATACTCAACCGCAATTTTTGCTGCAATATCAGTCTCTAAAGCCAAGTCAGGGTGATGAACTAAATCAACCCCAATTAATGTACCAAAAGTTTGGTAATTCTCTTTACCTGTTAATTGAATATAACCCCGCCCACGATATTTATAGCCATCCCCTCCTTGTGTATTACCTAGACGATTGCCATACATATAATCAGCCAATTTTTCTGGAGAACCATTTAATGCTGCTTGACGGGCTGCGTCTAAATCTGATGCAAGCACTTTTTTGGTTGAAGTAACGACTGACCTAATTTGATCAATACCTTTCGTATATTGAAAACCCTCATTGATTAAGGTGAGCCGACTTGTTTCAGCAGAGCATTGCCCCATAAAATTTGCCAATTCTTTAGGATTAGTAATACCCGCCTCTAAAGCTGCTTTAGCTAATGCTACTTCACGTTTATTCAATATTGTTGTCATATTACTTCTTCTCTCTATTGGTTACTTAACACTCAAAGATTCTATAAATAATTTTGGATTAAATCCTTTTAGGCTCGTATAACTAAAATCTTTAGGGTATATCTTATTAGATATGGTCGTCGTTGCCTCCATACGGCTTGCCGAAGTATTATCAAACTCTGCTAAAAACCAATCCTTGCGCTGTGCATCATACTGAAACCCATACTGCGTGTGCCACCCTCCTCCTTCGAAATTTAAAGTAAACGCACCAGTTTTTTACTTTTAACTCCTCAATTTGAAAAGGATCTCCAAACATACCACCACATAATGAGCACATCACCACATTATCATTTCTCACGACTACATCCCAGCGACCTTCTGTGCCATGCTGTAACACAAGCAAAATACGCTGATTATCCCAGATAGGTTCGCTATTAGGAGTCTTTGGTTGCTTTTCTAGAATTAATAAGGCTGCCTGATTACCTCTTTGATCTAAATCGAATGCTGTATAAAAAATGGGAGCCGTACGAGGTTCAATAAACCCGTCTATATCGGTAGGAATATTAATGGCTGTTTTATAAGATTCTGGCAGCTGTCCCAATAGCAGGCGTTCCATCTGGATCAATCGGCAATTCAGTCGCCGAGCCAATATAAGCAAGCCGTGAAGATACAATTTTATTGCATGATAAGTTTTTAATCACTTCACCATTCGTATCAATAAAAACCCCTTGTTTTATCCACTCTGGTAAATCTGTTGAATAAACTGAATAACGTACCCCATTATTTTTAAAACTAATAAACTGACCTTTTTGCTTACTAAAATAGTAATAAAACCACGCATAAAATGTGATTTTGGATGCTCCAGATCTTGAGGATAACGTAGCTCTATTTTATCGGTAGCCCCAAATGCATAGTATAAATATCCTTTTTTCGATGTTAAATCAGACGAAGCACACATAGAAACGGTTTTATGTCCTATCTGACAGGAAAACACAACGACCTCTTTTTCTAAACATAAAGAATTTGAACCTAATGCGAAGCTATTAAAGTTTATATTCAATAAATCAGTAACGCTACACTTTTACAAACGTTCATTTATAACCTCTTTGTATTTCCAGCTAATTACGAATATAAAGCAACAAAACACCATCAAATTAACTCTATGATCTAAATTCATTATGACCCTCCTTTATTACCAGCATTCAAACCCCTTCCAGTTTGGAAATTCCTAGCAACGTCTCGATTCTTTGCACTTCATGTTTGAACTATCCAAGCCAGATCATTCAAATGCTTAAGTACGATTAGCTTACTAATCTCTGCTCATACTGTTTTTAGCTGTTTCGATACTTCACTTTTTAAAGTAGTCTCGTTAATTAGCGCTCTCTTCCCACACTTTTTTGTTGTGCCAAAGATTGTGCTTTGACCGTCTCAATGTCCACTAAATTAATGGTATTTTGTTGAGAAAAATCATCAATGATTGCGATTTTATCTGCTGCGCCATACGGGTTTTTATGGAAGATACTAAATTGATCAGATGCATGTTCATATGAAGCCAATAATGTGTTGCTTGCATTTCGATAAACTGATTTGGTTTCTGTTGATCCAAAAGGCATCTCATTAAAACCGCTGGCATCATGATTTTTACCGTTAACATTAAAAATCATTCCATTATCTGTTTTTGTCAATGAAATGGTTTTATTGGCAACTTCCAATAAATCTATTTTAAAATCTGGTTGTTTTTCCTTTTTTCTTGATTTTTATCTGGCTCTTGTGCGATTAAAACGGTTAGATTCGCAATTCTTTGTTCTAATTCTGTGATCAACATTTCTTTCAAAACTAAATCAACTTGCAATTTAGCAAGTTCGAGTTCTGGGCTTTGTTGAGTTTCAAGATGATTTTCAATTGTAGGATCATTCAAAGCAGCGCGTTTTGCTTCTAATGCTGCGATTGACTGATCAATTTCGATCATTTTATTTTCCATAGTCGATTGATTTTTTTGCAGCTTTGGCAAGACTAAATCTATTTTTGTTTGAATCGCTTCAACCGTTTTTGAGTTGGAATCAACGGGCGTGACAAGCTCAATTCCCGCTATTTTTGCAAACGTTTCTAATTTTTGAATGTCTTTTAGATTATCAAACGAGTGTATTTTAAATGCTCGCCCAATTCTAAAATGGCTTTAATTTGACCGCTGCCCACTTGCATTTTAGCGGATAAAGCTGTTTTTTCTGTTTTGAATTCTATTAAACGGGTTTCAAGTTCTTTTTCATAAGTATTATTGATATCCTTTTTTTCATTTTTAACAATATCTACAACAACATTATGCCTTTTTTCAACATCACTTCTATTCTTTATAGCGTATCGAAATGTTAATTTAAAATTAAGAAAATCTTCCGCACTAATCGTTTCATCCTTAACTTTTACTCCACGAACAGCTTTACCTGACTGAGTTTCATTTAAAAAATCTCTAAATTCGGAACCAAATGAACCATATTGATTAATGGTATCGGCTATCATTGTTTGAGCTGCTAAATCTGTTTCTAAAAATTTTCTATTATTTTCATTACTCACACCAGCAATAATTGTTTTCACATCATTTAGCTTGCGATCCAAAGCAATTACATAATCATCATAAAGCGCTTGCTTACCACCATCAGAAGAAAGTACTTGATCCATCAAAGGTTTTAATTCTTTGTAGATATCATTATCATTGCTACTCATTGAATAAAAAGGTTTATATAGATGTTTTTGTATTCTAGACAGCTGAATATCATTGATAATACGTTCACCTTTATCATTTAATACATTTCTTGCAATACTTTCAAAGAGTACTCGTGCATGATCATTACTGCCTAAATCATTTTGTAGTGGTCCAAAACTTGGACCGCTTTCCCTTTTACTGCATTTGAAATTTTAAATGCACCGTAACCGCCTGATAATTCATTAGCCATAAGAGAATGATGAAGTGTGTATTTCATTCCATCTTTTTCCAGTGTTAAATTATCTCCACCTTCAAATCTATTTTTCATAATATCAACTCTTACTGATGTTATATTTTAATTACATTTCATCGTGCAGACTGATTAAACGTGATAACTCTTCAATCCTTATAATTGCTTTAGCTATATGACAATCACTAATTATGTAACTGTATAAACTACCTTTTCTATAACGTTCTCCTTCCTGTTCACAATCTAAATCCCTATATTTTAACCAAGCTAATTGCGCTTCTTTCAACTTATTTTTTTTCTCTACATCCAGCAAACTCTGAAGTTTTTTATAAACTTCATTCAATTTTTCATCTTGTGCTTCTAAAATTAAAGCAGCACACTCATTTTTTTTCAATTGTGATTGAGTATTGCTACAATCAATTGCATTGCTAAAATTAGTGATTGAGAAAAAAGCAACAATTACTAATGCGATAAATTTTTTCATATTATGAATTTCCTTTTATGTGAATTACCACCAATATAAGGTTGATTCTATGGTTTCCCATGAAGTGCAAAAGCTAGAAAGTAACTTACAATTTGGATCTTTTTCCAGAGTTCTACATCGTTGTAAAGCCTTTCTTCCTGCCTCTTTCCATGAAGTTTCTGTTAAAACAGTTCTTGCGTATTTATTCTTAGGCGACCAAGCCGCTGCACTACAAGCATTTGCCCAAGTTGAAACAGGTTTACATTTTAAACTACCACCATTTTTTCGACACCCTTTAACAGCCTTGTTAATTGCTTCTTTTTCAGAAGCAGCGTTTAAAAAAGTTTTTGCGATACCAATAGATTCATCAACAGCAATTGCTCCCCAATAATCTTTAGCATTAGAATAGGAAGATAAAATGACAAACAATGACACAACTGACCAGATACCGAACCTTGCATTTTCAATACAAATCCCAAAATCCCAACATCTTTACCACCAATATAAGGTTGATTCTATGGTTTCCCATGAGGTGCAAAGACTATCCAAAACTTTACAGTCTCTCCCCCCTTTAGAATAACACCTGCCAAGAGCAACTTTTTCTGCCTTTTTAAGGCTGCTATCTGCCCATCCTCCACCAGCGACTTTACTATTTTTAGACCAAGCTACAGCACCGCAAGAATTACTAAATGATGTAGCAAAAACACACGGCTTCCCTCCTGACCTTCTAGTACATGATTCCATTACAACCTTCTCCACCTCTCTTGAACTTGCATAATCAGGAGCCGAAGAAACGATACCTTTTTCAACATTGATAGCAATAGATCCATAATAATCTCTCGCATTTGTTATTGACCAAAAAATAGAAATAATCAGTAAAAACATAGTGCTATTTTTCATTTTATCCTCCAAAGAATACACCTTGAGTTCTCATAAATAATGCGTTGATTACTAAATATTTGGACGTTGAGTAGCAGCAACAGCCCCCTTGCCACTATTCTTAGCAACGCCTCGATTCATCGTGCCTTGGAGGTTTCCAGAGACTTCGGATGCACTGCCATTCATCCCACTTGCACCTATAATGGAACTTGCCAGATTCGCCATCTCCGTAATCAAGCGACTGAAAATCATACACAAAACCAAATACTGCATCGCAACAAACATCAAATTAGATTCACTCCCAGAAGAAGATCCGCCCGCACCCGCCATACAGCCCTTCTTGATATTCCGAGCCAAAGTCCCATTTGCACTCAATGGATTGGCTAGATTCGCTAGATTATCTAAACGTGCAATTAATACATTCTTGATTTTTTCCTGCTCTGCGATCATTTCCGAACTCCCTGAACTACCATCAACATGCTTCGCCATCTGTGTTCGTAATTCAATCGCAACTCGACACAACTGACCAGATACCGAACCTTGCATTTTCAATACAAACCAGCCAAAACACCTAAAACCTTTACCACCAAATTAATGTTGATTCTATGGTTTCCCATGAGGTGCAAAACTCTCTAACTATCTTACAATCTTGAGCACCTCGATTTTGACATTTACTAAGTGCCTGCCTCTTTGCTACCAATAAACTAGTATCTCCCCAGCCACTAGAAAAAATTTTACTGCTGGATGACCATGCAAGAACGCCACATGAATTATAAAAAGTTGTAGCTATTTTACAATTTTTTGTATTATTTTTTTTCCTGCAACTAGAGATTGCTTTCTGTTCTGCCTCGGCTTCCGAATGAGCATCATTAAAAGCACCTGTAATACCACTTTTAGGATATATAGCAATTGCTCCCCAATAATCTCGCCCAAAAGCCATTGATGACAGTATTAGAATAGAAAAAATCAATACTTTGTTCATTTAAACAACCCTATTCTGAAAATAAAACATATGACTATTACTTTAAAATCAACCTTAGGACTGCTTACCCGTACCAGCACTCATCCCCTTGCCACTATTCTTAGCAACGCCGCGATTCATTGTGCCTTGGAGGTTTCCAGAGACTTCGGATGCACTGCCATTCATCCCACTTGCACCTATAATCATAGGTATCTACACATTTTTATTGCAATATGTTAAAAGAAAAATTAAAACATGAGCTTTTCAAATGAACACGTCATATTCTAATTTTTGTATATCAGGGCTAGATGCCCGTCTTATAAAGCGGTATAAAACTATGGTTAAACAACATATTAGCCCTGCTAATCCATTATCATCAGCCATTAAAGATTTAGCGTCTACTCATACTCAATCTTTTGCAACAACTCAGGCAGTTTGGCGTTTTTTCAAAATGATAGCGTTACATTGCCGATATTGAATGCGCCACTGATTAATTTAGCTCGGGCTACGACAACAGCGTCAAAACATGAATTTGCACTGGTTGCGCATGATTGGTCGCGATTGCCTTTTTTAGGTCATACTCGAAAAAAAAATCAACTCAAAATGTCCCATAGCAAAGATGTTGGCTATGAATTACAAAGTAGTTTATTGATCAATAGTCAGACTGGGATTCCCATTGCTCCACTATCTTCAACACTTAAAGATAGTGAAAATAGTTGGTCTACTTTGGATGTGCCAGTTGATTCGAAAGATACTCATTTAAATGCATTAACAGATGTTATTTCTACAATAGAAAGTCTCAAATTGTCTCCTAAATTAGTTCATATTATTGATAGAGAAGCTGACTCTGTTGCGCATTTAAGAGAGTGGTCTCTCCAGAAATGGCAGTATTTAGTTAGGGCAAAAGAAGGGCGTATTGTTTTGCATGAAGGATCTGAAAAAAAAATAAAAGATATTGCCGATGATTTGAATATGAAATTTGTTAAGTATTTGAAATACAAGAAAGATAGTGTAAAATTGAGTGTCTCAGAAACAATAGTCACATTGGCTCGTCCAGCAAAAGCTAAGCGACGCAATCCGACAACAGGTACGTGTCAAGATCTGAAAGGTGATCCGTTGCCATTACGTTTAGTTGTTGCACAAATTATCTGATAATGAAGGAAAGATTTTAACAAGATGGTGTTTATTATCCAATGTGGAAAGCAATATAGATGATCGACAACTTGCACAATGGTATTACTGGCGTTGGAATATTGAATCATTTTTTAAATTAATTAAAAGTGCAGGGCATGATATTGAAGGTTGGTTGCAACAGAGTGCTCAAGCAGTGATTAAGCGGTTTTTAATTGCCTGTATGGCATGTGTGCTGGTCTGGCAGTTGCAAAATAGACAGACGGAAGAAGATATGCGGACACGCCAATTTTTAGCCCGTTTATCAGGGCGGCAACAAAAAAGAGGTCGAATGGAAAGCGCACCAGCACTGCTTGTAGGGCTTTCTATTCTACTAAATACATTATCTTTGCTTGCAGAATATGATCTAGAAACACTCTCCCAAATGGCAAATGCAATATTGGGAGGGACGATAATAAATGTGTAGATACCTATGCCTATAATGGAACTTGCCAGATTCGCCATCTCCGTAATCAAGCGACTGAAAATCATACACAAAACCAAATATTGCATCGCAACAAACATTAAATTAGATTCACTCCCAGAAGAAGATCCGCCCGCACCCGCCATACAGCCCTTCTTGATATTCCGAGCCAAAGTCCCATTTGCACTCAATGGGTTGGCGAGATTCGCTAGATTATCTAAACGTGCAATTAATACATTCTTGATTTTTTCCTGCTCTGCGATCATTTCTGCACTCCCTGAACTACCATCAACATGCTTCGCCATCTGTGTTCGTAATTCAATCGCAACTCGACACAACTGACCAGATACCGAACCTTGCATTTTCAATACAAATCCCAAAACTCCCAAAACTCCCAAAACCAATGCCAACGTTAACCCAACCGTAATCAATTTAACCAACCACTTCTTGGCATAATCCCGCGTTGTTTTAAATGCCGCTAAGGCAATGAAAATAGGACCCAAAACTAACAAAATCACTAAAAATACATGATTCAACAACAAAAGCACGCCGCCTGTCAAGTAAAGCATTACCACCAAAATAAGGTTGATTCTATGGTTTCCCATTTTGTACAAAAACTAACAACAACCTTACAGTTACCACCTCTTCCAAGCTTATTACATTTACGTATTGCTTCTCTTTCGGCATTAGACAAACTACTATCATCCCAGCCCAGCTTAGCTCCTTTATAAAAAGGTGACCATACAACTGCTGAGCAAGAATCATAAAAATTATTTACTATCTCGCAACTATTTTAGACCTACTCTTTTTTTTACAACTAAGTAATGCATTTTTTTCTGCTTGTTTAGCTATATTTTGATTAGTAGAAGCACCAAATATGCCTGTATTCAAATCTATTGCGATAGCCCCATGATAAGTTTCTGCTAACGCATTAACATTACAAGCAATAAAAAATATTAAAAACAGAAAAATACGCATATATTAATTTATCCCCAATCTCAAATTAATTAAATCTTCCTGTACCCGCCCAGCGGAGTTTCCACCTGATCCCTTGCCACTATTCTTAGCAACGCCGCGATTCATTGTGCCTTGGAGGTTTCCAGAGACTTCGGATGCACTGCCATTCATCCCGCTTGCACCTATAATGGAACTTGCCAGATTCGCCATCTCCGTAATCAAGCGACTGAAAATCATACATAAAACCAAATATTGCATCGCAACAAACATCAAATTAGATTCACTCCCAGAAGCAGATCCGCCCGCACCCACCATGCATCCCTTCTTGATATTCCGAGCCAAAGTCCCATTTGCACTCAATGGGTTGGCGAGATTCGCTAGATTATCTAAACGTGCAATTAATACATTCTTGATTTTTTCCTGCTCTGCGATCATTTCCGAACTCCCTGAACTACCATCAACATGCTTCGCCATCTGTGTTCGTAATTCAATCGCAACACGACACAACTGACCAGATACCGAACCTTGCATTTTCAATACAAATCCCAAAACTCCCAAAACCAATGCCAACGTTAACCCAACCGTAACCAATTTAACCAACCACTTCTTGGCATAATCCCGCGTTGTTTTAAATGCCGATAAAGCAATGAAAATAGGACCCAAAACTAACAAAATCACTAAAAATACATGATTCAACAACAAAAGCACGCCGCCTGTCAAGTAGAGCATTACTGCGCCCGTTAATATCGCACCAATCACAAAACCGCTAACACCTTTACCACCAATATAAGGTTGATTCTATGGTTTCCCAGTTGGTGCAAGCACTTCTAATAATTTTACATTGAGGGTCATTTTCAAATTTCCGACACCTATTCATTGCATCCTCCTCTGCAGCACGCAAACTATTATCATGCCATCCTCCTCTGACTTTTTTCTTATTTGGAGACCAAGCGGTTGCACCACAAGAATCAGAAAAGCTACTCACCGACAATGAACATTTACCTGATTTAAGTTTTTTATTACAAGTGATAATTGCATCTAATTCAGCTTTTTTAGGATTATCATAATTTAATGTCATTCCTGTTTTACCTGTAGCTGCATCTGATGCAATCGCCCCCCAATAATTTCTAGCATTACAAACTGAAAAAAAAATTGACAATGTACTAATAAATATAAAAATATTTTTCATCATAAAACTTCACCTAAGTTTTTGAAACAGGAGCATTCCCACTCATCCCCTTGCCACTATTCTTAGCAACGCCTCGATTCATTGTGCCTTGGAGGTTTCCAGAGACTTCTGATGCACTGCCATTCATCCCGCTTGCACCGATTATGGAACTCGCCAGATTCGCCATCTCCGTAATCAAGCGACTGAAAATCATACACAAAACCAAATACTGCATCGCAACAAACATCAAATTAGATTCACTCCAGAAGAAGATCCGCCCGCACCCACCATGCATCCCTTCTTGATATTCCGTGCCAAAGTCCCATTTGCACTCAATGGATTGGCTAGATTCGCTAGATTATCTAAACGTGCAATTAATACATTCTTGATTTTTTTCCTGCTCTGCGATCATTTCCGAACTCCCTGAACTACCATCAACATGCTTCGCCATCTGTGTTCGTAATTCAATCGCAACACGACACAACTGACCAGATACCGAACCTTGCATTTTCAATACAAATCCCAAAACTCCCAAAACCAATGCCAACGTTAACCCAACCGTAACCAATTTAACCAACCACTTCTTGGCATAATCCCGCGTTGTTTTAAATGCCGCTAAAGCAATGAAAATAGGACCCAAAACTAATAAAATCACTAAAAATACATGATTCAACAACAAAAGCACGCCGCCTGTCAAGTAGAGCATTACTGCGCCCGTTAATATCGCACCAATCACTAAACCGCTAACACCTTTACCACCAATATAAGGTTGATTCTATGGTTTCCCAGTCTGTACAAAATGCATCTAAAATTTTACATCCAATTCCACCATTATTGCGGCATCCAACTAAAGCTTTAGCTTTTGCTTGATCCAAATTATTATCATGCCAATCACTAAATGCCAATTTAGTTTCTTGCGACCAAGCAATCGCAGCGCAGGCGTTAACAAAATTAATAGCAGCTTTACAGCCTTTTTTCCCACCTTTTTTGATGCACCGGGCTATTGCTTTATTTCGAGCTTCATCTTCAGTTGCATAATTTAATGTAGCACCTACAACACCTGTACGCGCATTAATTGCAATACTCCCATGATAATCTCTTGCTAGTGCATTAGAAAAATAAGTAACTACTGAAACAAATATTATCGTTACAATATATTTCATACCATATATTCCACAGCTTTAACCACGGGTAACACCACCAGATGAGGCATTTCCAGTCGATCCCTTGCCACTATTCTTAGCAACGCCGCGATTCATTGTGCCTTGGAGGCTTCCCGAAATTTCTGATGCACTGCCATTCATCCCACTTGCACCTATAATGGAACTTGCCAGATTCGCCATCTCCGTAATCAAGCGACTGAAAATCATACACAAAACCAAATATTGCATCGCAACAAACATCAAATTAGATTCACTCCCAGAAGAAGATCCGCCCGCACCCGCCATACAGCCCTTCTGATATTCCGAGCCAAAGTCCCATTTGCACTCAATGGGTTGGCGAGATTCGCTAGATTATCTAAACGTGCAATTAATACATTCTTGATTTTTTCCTGCTCTGCGATCATTTCCGAACTCCCTGAACTACCATCAACATGCTTCGCCATCTGTGTTCGTAATTCAATCGCAACTCGACACAACTGACCAGATACCGAACCTTGCATTTTCAATACAAATCCCAAAACTCCCAAAACCTTTACCACCAATATAAGGTTGATTCTATGGTCTCCCATGAGGTGCAAACTGATGCAACAATTTTGCAGTTAGGATCTTTTTCTCTAAGTCTACACCTAGCAATTGCACTTTTTGATGCCACAGCTTTATCATCAATAGCATCACCTCTACGCGCAGATTTTTTATTGGGTGACCAAGCAGCGGCGACACAACTATTCGCCCACCAGGCAATAAACTCACAAGATCTTTTCTTACTCTTCACTTTACAAATAGATAGTGCTTCTCGTTTAGCTATTTCAGCAGTGTCATAATTCCAAGCAGATCCAGAGATACCTGTTGCTTCATCTACATATATCGCACCATAAAAATCTTTTGCATACGTATGTCTACTAAGGGCGCCTAAAAAACAAACAAAACAAACAGAAAATTAGTTTTCATAAATGACCTAAAATAAAAATATTAGCTTAAGTTTTACAAGGTAAATTATGTCTTCCCTGCTCCTGCATTGGTAGCAGCCCCCTTGCCACTATTCTTAGCAACGCCTCGATTCATTGTGCCTTGGAGGTTTCCAGAGACTTCGGATGCACTGCCATTCATCCCGCTTGCACCTATAATGGAACTTGCCAGATTCGCCATCTCCGTAATCAAGCGACTGAAAATCATACACAAAACCAAATACTGCATCGCAACAAACATCAAATTAGATTCACTCCCAGAAGAAGATCCGCCCGCACCCACCATGCATCCCTTCTTGATATTCCGAGCCAAAGTCCCATTTGCACTCAATGGGTTGGCGAGATTCGCTAGATTATCTAAACGTGCAATTAATACATTCTTGATTTTTTCCTGCTCTGCGATCATTTCCGAACTCCCCGAACTACCATCAACATGCTTCGCCATCTGTGTTCGTAATTCAATCGCAACTCGACACAACTGACCAGATACCGAACCTTGCATTTTCAATACAAATCCCAAAACTCCCAAAACCAATGCCAACGTTAACCCAACCGTAACCAATTTAACCAACCACTTCTTGGCATAATCCCGCGTTGTTTTAAATGCCGATAAAGCAATGAAAATAGGACCCAAAACTAACAAAATCACTAAAAATACATGATTCAACAACAAAAGCACGCCGCCTGTCAAGTAGAGCATTACTGCGCCCGTTAATATCGCACCAATCACACCTACCGTCACCATCTGCGCCATATTAATACCATCTAGAAAGCCTGAACGTGCTTCTTTCTCCTTCTCTGAACTCTCTTTATCGGTCTTCGGCACAAACGTCTTAAAAGACTGAACTGCATCTAACATCGCCGTCGTGAAAATATTAACCGACTCAAATACAATATCCAAACCTTCATAATAATCACTATTATTATCAAACAAATCCCGCTCTGAAGATCCTACTTTTGTTTTAGAGCCAAAACACCTAACACCTTTACCACCAATATAAGGTTGATTCTATGGTTTCCCATGAGGTGCAAACTGATGCAACAAGCTTGCAATTAGGGTCATTTTCAACTTGTCTACAAGCACTCAAAGCACTTCTTTCGGCTGCCCTTTGATCATCGAGTAGATCTCCTCTCCTAGCTGATTTCATTTTTGGCGACCAAGCCGCTGCGGAACAGGTATGAGACCAGCCAGAGATAAACTCACAATATTTTTTTACCACTTTTTTTTTTGCAAGCTAATAAAGCGGCTTTCTTAGCTTCTTGAGAAGTTCTTTTATCTAATGAAAGCCCAGTTATTCCTGTTGTTTCATCAACATAAATTGCTCCCCAATATTCTCTCGCAAAGCTAATACTAAAAATACATATCAATAAAGTAATAATGAATATTCTATTAATTTTAATCATACTCAAACACCTTTGCCGCCAGCATTACCTTGACTCATCCCCTTGCCACTATTCTTAGCAACGCCGCGATTCATTGTGCCTTGGAGGCTTCCCGAAATTTCTGATGCACTGCCATTCATCCCACTTGCACCTATAATGGAACTTGCCAGATTCGCCATCTCCGTAATCAAGCGACTGAAAATCATACACAAAACCAAATACTGCATCGCGACAAACATCAAATTAGATTCACTCCCAGAAGAAGATCCGCCCGCACCCGCCATGCATCCCTTCTTGATATTCCGTGCCAAAGTCCCATTTGCACTCAATGGATTGGCTAGATTCGCTAGATTATCTAAACGTGCAATTAATACATTCTTGATTTTTTCCTGCTCTGCGATCATTTCCGAACTCCCTGAACTACCATCAACATGCTTCGCCATCTGTGTTCGTAATTCAATCGCAACTCGACACAACTGACCAGATACCGAACCTTGCATTTTCAATACAAATCCCAAAACTCCCAAAACCAATGCCAACGTTAACCCAACCGTAACCAATTTAACCAACCACTTCTTGGCATAATCCCGAGTTGTTTTAAATGCCGCTAAAGCAATGAAAATAGGACCCAAAACTAATAAAATCACTAAAAATACATGGTTCAACAATAACAGCACGCCGCCCGTCAAATAGAGCATGACTGCGCCCGTTAATATCGCACCAATCACTAAACCGCTCACACCTTTACCACCAATATAAGGTTGATTCTATTGTTTCCCATGAGGTGCAAACCGAAGATACTATTCTACAATTAGGATCATTTTCCAACTGCCTACATCTATCCAAAGCACCTCGTTCAGCAACTTTTATTAAGGTATCTCCCAAAGCAGTTCTGGCTTGTTTATTTTTAGGTGACCAAGCCGCAGCAGCACAAGCATTTCCCCACAAAGTAACCATTTTACATCGTCCAGTTCCACCTTTTTTTCGACACATTTGAACTGCCGCAACTGTAGCCTGTTTTTGAGTATCAAAATTATAAGCAGAGCCAGCTATTCCATTAGATCCATCAACAGCAATAGCACCCCAATAATCTCTAGCTTGAGCATTACAAGAGAGAATCAAGACAAAGAATCCCTTGAGTTCGCATCACTAACGCAAAACTTTTTTATAATTTTTGGTGACATGAAAAGATCAAGTGTTAAGCTTGTCAAAATTCATTCCCGATCAAAAGAAGGTTTTTATGAGCAAGCACTTAACACTTGAACAACGTCATTATATCGGTCTTGAGAAAGATACATCAACCAAAACTTCAATTGCTAAAAAATTAGGGGTTGCCGTGAGCACGATTAGTCGAGAGATCAAGCGGAATACGGGAGGTCGAAACTATCGTTACAAGCAAGCAGATCAATTAGCGAAAGCACGCTATAAAAACAAGCCAAAAGGATATGCATTATCAGGTAAACTACTTGATTGTGTTGTTAATTATATACAAGAAGATTGGTCTCCAGAACAGATCTCAGGCTACCTTAAGACTAAAGAAAGTGTGTCTATTCATCATGAAACGATTTATCGCTATTTGGTGAAAGATAAAGCCAATAATGGCAATCTTTACTTACACTTACGCCGGCAAGGCAAAAAGCAACGCAAGCAATATGGGTCAGGTAAAAAGGAGCAGGTATTCCAAATAGAGTAGATATTTCAGCACGTTCAGAAGAGATCAATCAGCGAGAACGGGTGGGTGATTGGGAAGCGGATACGATTATTGGTAAAAATCATCAAGGATGCATTGTCACCCTTGATGAACGTAAGACAAAATTTAGAATGGCTTTCCCTTTAAATTCAAAGCATTGTATTCCAGTTAGCAACGCAATTATTCACCTGTTAACGCCTTTTAAACAATTTGTTCACAGTATTACTTTTGATAATGGCAAGGAGTTTTGTGCCCATGAAAAAATAGATAAGCAGTTGTCATGTCAGAGTTATTTTGCAACACCTTATCACTCATGGGAGCGCGGTCAGAATGAAAATGCAAATGGTTTATTGCGCCAATATTTTCCAAAAGGCATGAAACTAATTGATATTGCTGTTAAAGAAGTTATGATAGCCGTCGATAAGCTAAATAGTCGGCCTAGAAAGTGCCTGGGATACAGAACACCTTACGAGGCTTTTTTAGAAGCAACAGGGATTGACGCTAGAGCGTTCGTCATTTTGCGTTTATGATGCGAACTCACCTCCTATTAATAATTTCATATTTACACCTTAATTATTATTTACGTACCTGCGACTGGTTTTGTAGCAGCCCCCTTGCCACTATTCTTAGCAACGCCTCGATTCATTGTGCCTTGGAGGTTTCCAGAAACTTCTGATGCACTGCCATTCATCCCGCTTGCACCTATAATGGAACTTGCCAGATTCGCCATCTCCGTAATCAAGCGACTGAAAATCATACACAAAACCAAATATTGCATCGCAACAAACATCAAATTAGATTCACTCCCAGAAGAAGATCCGCCCGCACCCACCATGCATCCCTTCTTGATATTCCGTGCCAAAGTCCCATTTGCACTCAATGGGTTGGCGAGATTCGCTAGATTATCTAAACGTGCAATTAATACATTCTTGATTTTTTCCTGCTCTGCGATCATTTCCGAACTCCCTGAACTACCATCAACATGCTTCGCCATCTGTGTTCGTAATTCAATCGCAACACGACACAACTGACCAGATACCGAACCTTGCATTTTCAATACAAATCCCAAACACCTAAAACCAATGCCAACGTTAACCCAACCGTAACCAATTTAACCAACCACTTCTTGGCATAATCCCGCGTTGTTTTAAATGCCGATAAAGCAATGAAAATAGACCCAAAACTAACAAAATCACTAAAAATACATGATTCAACAACAAAAGCACGCCGCCTGTCAAGTAGAGCATTACTGCGCCCGTTAATATCGCACCAATCACTAAACCGCTAACACCTTTACCACCAATATAAGGTTGATTCTATGGTTTCCCACGAAGTGCAAAATGCAGCTACAACTCTACAACCTGCATCTTCACCTTCCTTATTCACACACGCGGACATTGCTTTTTGCTTCGCAGCAGCAACAGAATTATCATGCACTGCACCTCTTGCACTCAATGTTTTAGGTGACCAAGCAGCGGCGGCACATTGATCTGAAAACCAGCTAACAATCGGAATACATTTTCCTTTTTTACCCTTATTTTTTTGACGACAAGACGATGATGCTGCATTTATTGCTGTTTTTTTGATTTTGATAATTTGAAGAAAATCCCATAATCCCAGTAGATTGATTTACATAAATTGATCCAAAATAACTTTTTGCTAACGATGTATTGAATAAAAAACCGAAAAATATAATAAGCACAATGTTTTTTTTCATTTCATCCTCTCAGTGAACCATTTTGCCCACTCATCCCCTTGCCACTATTCTTAGCAACGCCGCGATTCATTGTACCTTGGAGGTTTCCAGAGACTTCGGATGCACTGCCATTCATCCCGCTTGCACCTATAATGGAACTTGCCAGATTCGCCATCTCCGTAATCAAGCGACTGAAAATCATACACAAAACCAAATACTGCATCGCAACAAACATCAAATTAGATTCACTCCCAGAAGAAGATCCGCCCGCACCCGCCATACAGCCCTTCTTGATATTCCGAGCCAAAGTCCCATTTGCACTCAATGGATTGGCTAGATTCGCTAGATTATCTAAACGTGCAATTAATACATTCTTGATTTTTTCCTGCTCTGCGATCATTTCCGAACTCCCTGAACTACCATCAACATGCTTCGCCATCTGTGTTCGTAATTCAATCGCAACTCGACACAACTGACCAGATACCGAACCTTGCATTTTCAATACAAATCCCAAAACACCTAAAACCAATGCCAACGTTAACCCAACCGTAACCAATTTAACCAACCACTTCTTGGCATAATCCCGCGTTGTTTTAAATGCCGATAAAGCAATGAAAATAGGACCCAAAACTAACAAAATCACTAAAAATACATGATTCAACAACAAAGCACGCCGCCTGTCAAGTAGAGCATTACTGCGCCCGTTAATATCGCACCAATCACACCTACCGTCACCATCTGCGCCATATTAATACCATCTAGAAAGCCTGAACGTGCTTCTTTCTCCTTCTCTGAACTCTCTTTATCGGTCTTCGGCACAAACGTCTTAAAAGACTGAACTGCATCTAACATCGCCGTCGTGAAAATATTAACCGACTCAAATACAATATCCAACCTTCATAATAATCACTATTATTATCAAACAAAATCCCGCTCTGAAGATCCTACTTTTGTTTAGAGCCAAACCAGCCAAAACCTGATGATTGACGAGAATCCTCCGCCACCAACTTCGTAAGCAATGTCGTGGCATGTACTGTTGGAGCCATGACATAGCGCTCATACAAGGGCTTGGAAAATGCCACTGTCAATACTAAAAGAATAACCCCTACACGCCACAAAAACTCTTTCGCTGGAGCTTGAACCTTGCCCATTAAAATCATATAACCATAAGCAGTTATGAAAACAAGAAAAGCAGTCGTCGCTATTGGCTGAACAAAATTAATCACACTGTCAAGTTTGTCAATAAAAGGCAACATGAAGACTTTTCGAATCTCGTCTGCAATACCTGAAAAAAAAACCGCTCATCTAAACATCCTAAGGTAATAAATTGGGCACAGTATCTGAACCATCCGTGCCTAAATCTGACGTAATTGCGCCTGATTGAAGCGTTTCTTTTGAGAGGACTTTAACCAGTTTAAAGGCGTAATTTCAAGTGTTTGTGTTAAATGCAACATCATCAGTGCAAATAAAATAAGAAATATAACACTACCCTTAAAAAAATCATGTAACAAACCGCCACAAAGTCGCTTAAAAAATTGAACGAAATATGATGATTTAATGGGGCTTTTATAATTATACTGCTTCATCAACAATCCCTAAAACATGTCATTATTAGTTGATTTACTCGCACCAGATGAGTCACCAAACTTCATTCCGCCACCATTCAAACTATAAGCTCCCTTTGCAACCGCTTCTCTTCTCTTCCTGTTGCAAGCTGCTCACACACAGCGACTCTGCTTCTTTAACGCCTGCCAATAACTCATCTCGCAATCTTTCATTTTTCTTAAAAATTTTCAATTCTTTATCCCTTGCTAAATCCATTGCAACTTGCACGCTTGCTGTTTTAGTCGCTGAATTTTCATTCTTGGTTACTTTTCCAGCAAAGCTTTTCCGTATCCTTGATTGCCTTGCCTTCATGCTCTGTGATTTGTTTCTCTATTTCTTTGAGCTTATCTTTATAGGTATCACGCCGACCACAACTGTCTGTGATTGCTGCAGATCGTTTTGCATAAATACCATTGCGGGCATTTTTGAATAATTTAGACGACATCCCTTCAAGCCCCTTTCTCCTCAATATCCTTCACCGTACTTTTAAGCTCTCCTGCAAAATCCATAACCGAACCCGCAGTATTAGCAATTGACATTAAATCACCTACAACGTCAAAACCTGTCGTTGCAACCGTCATATCTTTTTCCCATTGCTCTAGCTCAGTTTTCCATTGAGTAATGGTTTCGCCCCAACGCGCTGCTTCTTCAGCAAACTCTGCAACGTTGCTCATAAAATCCTGCATATTAGTGCCGAAATTGATACCGTCTGTCACTGGATTTGAGCTTTGCCTTGCACCCCAAGACTCAACGTGAATACAAGCGCAATGACGCGCATTACATTTTTAATATGTTTCATACGATATCCCTCTGTTTTACTTTACTTAAATTTTTACGACGCTCATGAAATACAGGCCCCCAAAACCCACCCTGGATCATTACCCATCTCTTCCATGATCTCTTCTACCATCGCGACATTATCTGTACTGCCTGAAAGTATCGCTAATTCGTCATCAATCCTTTTAAATCCAAACGACCAATCCCCGTTCTATGCCCTTGCTTGATCAAAACATTCGTGAATCCTCACTGAAACGGCGAATGATATTAAACTCTGTTTCTGAAAGCTTAAAGCCTTCCATATAGTCTTGTTTATCCGCAAGTGGATTTGGCAAATAAATTTCCGTGGCACATTGCTCAATAATCGCTTTCGAAATATCCGAACCCAAATCTGCGAGGGAGATTGCGTTGCAAACACGCCTAAACCATTTTGCTTACGAATCGTATATGTTTATTTACGCGCAAAATCTGAAAACGCATCATCATCTAGCCATTTCCAAAACTCATCCATAAAATAAATGAATCGCCGCCCGTCGATTGCCTGCTCCATTCGGTGCAATAAATACATTGAAATCGGCGTACACACCATTCTGTCATCCAAAAATGCCGTGCCATCAATGCCATAGTTTGCATGCGTGGTAAAATTTTAAATTTATCATTTGAGGAATCAAATACCCAGCCATAACTTCCTTCTTGCGTCCATTTTTTTAAACGCTTCACAACACTGTTTTCACGATCTTCTTTATCATTACCTTCTGTCATGTTCTGCGTAAGCGTACTTAAATAGCGCAACTCACGTGGCATTTCCATGACTGTACGTACCCCATCACTAATCCGCTCTTCATCTTGAACCGTTACACGATTCCCGTCGCCTGAAATCAGCTGCTTGACTAGGGTTTCCAAAAACATAATGTTCGATTCTGTCGGATCCATCTGGAAAGGGTTCAAACCTGTCGGCATCCCGTGCTTTAGAGCAAGATAATGACCACCCATCGCACGGATAGCAATCATTGCGCCTTGATCCTTATCAAAAAACACCGTTGTAAAGCTATCTTTACCATAATTATATTTTTGAACCTGCGCCAGTAACATACCAAGTAGAACTGTTTTACCTGATCCTGACTGACCTATAATTCGCGTATTGCCCAACAGCTTCTTATCAAAATCATTGTCCTCTTCGCGAGACGCATGAAAATTAAAATACAAAGGCTGACCCGAAGGCGTTTTAAAAAGCGTAACCGCTTGACCCCACGGATTATTATCTCGCTTGCCCGCTGCGAAATTATGAAAGCTACATAAGCCTGAGAAATTAATCGAGGTAAGCCGCGCAACTCGAGGACGATAATACCAATTGCCTGGTAATTGCGCATAAAACCCTGCTTCCGTCGCGGTATTAATCTGCGCGGCATAAAGCCTAAATCTTGTAACAATGCCATCGCGGAGGTACGACTTTCTATCACATTTTCAATGGTATCCCCGATTAAATACAAAGAATAATGATATTCACCAATCGCAAATTGCCCTTGAATCAATTGATCCACTGCCTCGGCCATTTGCTCAATCTGCGTCACAGAGCCATCATCCGCATTCATTAACTGCCTTTGCTGGGTCTCAAGAAACTTCTTACCCTGCGCACGGCTCATAATGAAAACGACTGCGTCATGACGTATTCATAATCTTCATACATCAAACTATTGAGTAAACCACTTTCTGTATGTGCCGTATAGTCTTTAAAATCAAGACCCTGCAGGTAGCGCGTGCAGGTGGGCGTTCTTAGTTCAATGGTTTCTGTACCCGCAAACATCCAAGCATTGCCTAAATACTGATTTAAAGAAATTTTAGGGATACGGACTTTTTGCCACTCGGTCGTAATCAGATAATTTAAAAATGTTAAAATTTCTGAATATTCAACACCTGCATCATCCTGATAAGTGCCTAGCAAGGTAATATCATATCGAGATAAACTCGCTTCAATCTGATAAGTCATTTCCTTCATTTTGGCTAGAGCTGCATTTAAGTCCATCCGAATATCAGCTGCCGAACGACGCGATGCTTTAAGCGCTGCTCGTTGAACATTACTCACAACAGGCCGATATAGTACGGTGAGATACAACTCATTCGCCATCATTTTATAGCCTGCAAATGAGTCATAATATTTTTTATCTAACGCACGGCAAAATTCATTCGGATACTCCGCAATTAGGCGGTCTGATGTTTGACGGCGAATATTATGCGTCCAAATCGCGAAATGTTCTGTGCCCAATGAGCGCCATATCGTGTTCAACTGCTCTTTACGGACATCCAACATATCATCATCAACTGTTTCAAAACTGATACCGCCAATTTTCCAAACCTGTAGATAATCATTGTCACGCGTTGTCACCACATTAGGCGTTACGTGTGTTGAATAAGGAATGTAATTAGAAATATCACGTTCGGATCGAATCTGCTTATCGTATTTTGTCTTCGCTTGCATGCTGTTCTGATTCTTTTGGTTTAAAGTGAATTCTCTAGAGGCAAAAAGCTTATGTTATTGCTGAGTGAGTGATTAATTGAGTGAACGTATATCTTTTTATTAGGAACAATTTTTTCTTTTTAAATGACAGTGGGGTAGAAGCAGATCCCTTTCCCAAAAAGCGTACTGTCCCCATTGCTGGGAAATAAAAAATTGCTTTTAAAAAAAGTAATCTAAACTTTGATCATCATGCTTGCTGACAATCCGCATAGTGGCGTAGATCGGAAGACCTGCCAATAGAACCAACAAATTAACCCAAGCTGACAGTAGTGCAAGTACCGCCACCATTATGGCAAAAGGAACCATTGGCACCCCCATTATCATGGAGGCCGAGTACACCCTTTAAATAAAGGATCTCTATGCTTCATTTAAATACGCTTTATTTAAAAGCTTCAATAATGCGGCATGTGATGTTTTTGCAGGATCAATCTGCGCAACTAATGGTGCGCTACAGCTAGAAGGAGCACTTGTAGCACCAAGATTGAGCGCATCATCTTTACAGGTTTTACTACCTAATAGCATTCCCGCGATTGCACCTGCACTACCAATCATCACGCCTGCGGCAATAATTTTACCGCACTCTGAAATTTCAGCACGTGCGAATAGAAATTTATAACCTGCCCACATAATTGCAAGCGTCACAACAACGACAGATGCGCCTTGGAGCAGTGATTGAAAACTATTGAGTGTTTTACACACGCCACCTGTATCTTGCGCACTAATGGGTACAAACATAATTAAAGTCAGTAGAAGTGCAAAGAAAGAAAACTGTGAGTTTGTCTTAAAAAAAACAACGAATGGGGTAGAAGTGTGTTTAAGCTGCATTTTTTATATTCCCTATAAATAAACATGTTAAGAAAAAGCCATAAATCTATGTTGACTCTAAGCATCAAGGCACAATTTTATGCACTTTACCTTAATTAAGGTAAAAATTAAGGTAAAAATTATGTACTTTGCTTTCACTAAAATAAAAATAAAGTATAATTACTTATATAACTGTACTTAATATCTTACAATTTAACAATTGGTTTCTCAACTATTCTTTTTAACTTCTTATCTTAAAGGAATATAATACTCTATATTTGTAACCGCCAAATTTCACCTATTCCATTGAATATACTGATTAAACCCTTTTTAAAAAGAGACATCCCAACTCCTCTACAAAAAATTTAAACCAAATAAACCTCCCCAATCCAACCTTCCCACAAAGGTTTGAAGGCTTTTAAACCTAATAAATTAAGACGAAGAGATAAAATTTGGCTTTAATTATTGTTCAAGTTGACAACTTGAACGTTCCTATCCCTTTAAGCTAGGCGAGGGAGTTTTTATACTTGAATTGTGTAATACTAAAATTTAACTTAATAATATCAACCATTAAAGAAAATATAAAACATTTTTAAGGATTTACTGATCATGCTGGAATTTATTGCGCTTGCCTATGAATGTGCACCCAATGTTGCCCACGAAACACTATCTGCCATTGTAAAAATAGAATCATCCTATAATCCGTATGCAATTGGTGTTGTGGGTGGGCAGTTAGAACGGCAACCCAAAACACGTGCAGAAGCCATTGCAACAGCCAATATGCTTCATCAATATGGGTACAATTTTTCGATGGGATTAGCACAAATCAATTTAAAAATCTACCGCACTATAATGCAACGATTGAAACTATTTTTGATCCATGTGTAAATTTAAAAACAGGTGGAATGATTTTAGAAGAGTGCTATTTAAGAGCCGCAAACAAAAGTGATGAACAAATGGCAATACGCCAAGCATTATCTTGTTTTACAGCGGTAACTTTATTCGGGGATTCAAGCCAGATAGCCCTAATATGCCAAGTTATGTTGCACAGGTCGTGAATATCGCCTTAAACCGTAAACCTGTCGTCCCTAAAATATTACATTACAACCTGATTGATCATCAAAGGAAAATTGAGGATGTTGCGGCCATTCAATTGAAAAACCCTCGGATAAAAACAATATCAACTCAAGAGGTAACGCGCTCAAAGTCAGCCAAACCACTTATTCAATCTATTACACCAGTTCCAAAAAATAGTGACCAATCACAAAATGTAATGATCCAAACAGCCATGCCTAATCAAAAAGTTGTTTTTTGACTAAAAAATAAACATTCCTGACACGAACCAGCATTATGTACCCATCACAATACATGAGGTCTAAAAAATAGAACCTGAGAATTAACGTTCTATGCTTCTATCCATTCCCATACTTTTTTGTTGTGCTAAGGATTGCGCTTTAACGGCTTCAATGCTTACTAAATTAATGGCTGTTTGCTGCGAAAAATCACTAATGACTGCCACTTTATCCGAGTTGTATGCATTTTTATGAAAGATATTAAATTGATCAGAATCATGCTCATATTTGGCTAACAGCGTATTGCTTGCATTTCGGTAGATTGATTCGGTTGCTGTCGTGCCAAGTTGTAACTGATTGAAATGGCTTGCATCATGATCTTTGCCATTGATATTTAAACTCATTCCTGTTTCTGTTCTTGTCCATGAAATGGTTTTATTGGCAACGTCTAATAAATCAATTTTAAGTCTTGCTTAGTTACTAATTCAGCCTGCAATCTGGTAAGTTCACTTTCTGGGTTTTCTATTTTTCCTAATGAGTCTAAATTTTTATTTACCCCTAATTGATTAATGCGCTCAAGTGCTTTTAATATTATTTCGATTTCAGATTTGAAATCATCTCTGGTTTCATCATCTAAATCATCAGCACCATTTACAGCATCGTTAATAAATTCTATTCCCTTCGAAACTACATTTGTATGATATTCGATGACTGTATTACCAAAATATTGAACACTTTCAACCGCAACATTACCAGCAAATTCCAATGCCCCCGCATAAACTTGCGTATCCCACTGATTAAGCTCTTTTAAAACTTGAATTAGCTTAGGTGTTTGCCCTTCTATACGCATAGCACGGATATGCTGCTCCTTCAATTGCATACCCAATTGGCTCATGGCAAGAAGTGTAGCGAGAGAAACCTCTGTAGAATCAACAGGATTCCGACTCTCTGCTGCAACCAATCCTTTCTCCCAAATTTCCTTGGCAACTTCAGGCTCTAAATGGGTTAAGGGCGCGTGCATTGACCATACTTTTTCGCTTAACTGATTATCAGTAAATACTTTATTGTGCATCGCTAACGCAGCCTTATAGTCAAGTTCATAATAAGCTTTTTCATCCCCTAAACCTTCTCTTCGGTGGTCATCTAATTCATTTTGCATTGAAGCGACATACGCCTGTGCCATGTCTTTAACAATGTTTTTATTTTGGATTGATCCAGCGCACGATTATAAGCATACGCAGCGCGGTCTAAAAACTCCATTGAGGCATCACCCATAATCGTTGACTCTCCGCCCACAACGCTGTATGCCAACATTGAATAACGGTCTTTATGCACTGTTTCCATATATTCATACAATGCCAATGCGTCTTTAGTGTCTAAAATTGCTTGCGCTTCATCTATAAGCGATTGATTTAAAGTAAATCCTTTTCGAGTCATGGTAAAATCTCCTCAGTGATAAATGCTTCAAATTGTTTGATTGTTGATTGTTGAATAAGGTACCAATTCTTTACAGAATCACCGTTATACGTAATATGTAAAATCGCGCCATCATACTGATCTACGCCACTTGTTTTGTCTACATTGTGTCTCTTTCAGCAAGCTCTGTATCCCTAAATATTCACACACAATATATGTTGTCACCCTTTTGTCTTGATCCAAAGCCCAAAACACATCTTGCTTAATGTGGTCAGGTTTAGTAAGCCCTTGCTTTAACATCCAAGCAGATGGCGGTTTATAAAACTCATATTGGTATAATATAAACCAAGCTCAGTCAGATATTTCCCCATTGCAAGCGCCTCATCATCTTTAGTTAAATTAGGATTAATACCTGTCAATCTACGCTTAAGGGCATAAATAAAATTGGGTTTTGGATAAACAGGCGCTCGCCGCACAGTACGCTTAATCGACGCAATCACACCATCCGCATAATCATTAAAAAAAGCTACTCACTCGCGGGGTTGGGCGCATAGAAGGCCACCTGAAATACAATTCGATGGATTCTAATTCATACAAACACGGGTTTTCTTTTTTTACAATGCCGCCAGATCGCCAAAAAACTATCCCCGTGATAACTCATGCCAAAATTACGCTGATATATTTGGGGAACCCGAAATGTATACCCATGCGTTGCCGTTTCAATTTTTTCCCCAATTAATATCCGTTTTACTCATTCTCATTATTTCTGAATGAGATGGTGGATTCAATTTTAAATCCGCAATGTGCGCTTCAATATCATCCAGTGTAACGGGGCTTCAGCAGCCTGCACATAACCAATAATCACCATTAAAAATAAAAAAATTAAACTACTTTTATTACTCACGTTTTAAGTACTCCGTGGTTATCATGACCAACACATGAGGTCTAAAAAATAGAACCTGAGAATTAACGTTCTATGCTTCTATCCATTCCCATACTTTTTTGTTGTGCTAAGGATTGCGCTTTAACGGCTTCAATGCTTACTAAATTAATGGCTGTTTGCTGCGAAAAATCACTAATGACTGCCACTTTATCCGAGTTGTATGCATTTTTATGAAAGATATTAAATTGATCAGAATCATGCTCATATTTGGCTAACAGCGTATTGCTTGCATTTCGGTAGATTGATTCGGTTGCTGTCGTGCTAAGTTGTAACTGATTGAAATGGCTTGCATCATGATCTTTGCCATTGATATTTAAACTCATTCCTGTTTCTGTTCTTGTCCATGAAATGGTTTTATCGGCAACGTCTAATAAGTCAATTTTTAAGTCTTGTTTAGTTACTAATTCAGCCTGCAATCTGGTGAGTTCACTTTCTGGGTTTCTATTTTTCCTAATGAGTCTAAATTTTTATTTACCCCTAATTGATTAATGCGCTCAAGTGCTTTTAATATTATTTCGATTTCAGATTTGAAATCATCTCTGGTTTTTATCATCTAAATCATCAGCACCATTTACAGCATCGTTAATAAATTCTATTCCCTTCGAAACTACATTTGTATGATATTCGATGACTGTATTACCAAAATATTGAACACTTTCAACCGCAACATTACCAGCAAATTCCAATGCCCCCGCATAAACTTGCGTATCCCACTGATTAAGCTCTTTTAAAACTTGAATTAGCTTAGGTGTTTGCCCTTCTATACGCATAGCACGGATATGCTGCTCCTTCAATTGCATACCCAATTGGCTCATGGCAAGAAGTGTAGCGAGAGAAACCTCTGTAGAATCAACAGGATTCCGACTCTCTGCTGCAAACCAATCCTTCTCCCAAATCTCCTTGGCAACTTCAGGCGCTAAATGGGTTAAGGGCGCGTGCATTGACCATACTTTTTCGCTTAACTGATTATCAGTAAATACTTATTGTGCATCGCTAACGCAGCCTCATAGTCAAGTTCATAATGGACTTTTTCATCACCCAAGCCTTTTTTTTGGTTGTCTCTTAATGCATTTTGCATTGAAGCGACATACGCTTGTGCCATGTCTTTAACAATGTCCTCATTTTTGGATTGATTCTGCACGCCATTATAGGCATATGCGGCACGGTCTAAAAACTCCATTGAGGCATCACCCATATCGTTGACTCTCCGCCCACAACACTGTATGCCAACATTGAATAACGGTCTTTATGCACTGTTTCCATATATTCATACAATGCCAATGCGTCTTTAGTGTCTAAAATTGCTTGCGCTTCATCTATAAGCTTTTGATTTAAAGTAAATCCTTTTTTTGTCATGGTAAAATCTCCTCTGTGATAATGCTTCAAATTGTTTTGATTGTTGATTGTTGAATTAAGTGCCAGTGTTTTATAGAATCACCGTTATACCTAATATGCAAAGAGGCTCTATTCAATTTAAATAGGTCACTCGTTTGCTTGCACTGTGTCTCTTTCAGTAATCGTTGTATCCCTAAATATTCACATACAATGTATGTCGTCACATTTTTATCTTGGTCCAAAGCCCAAAACACATCTTGTTTAATGTGATCAGGTTTAGTAAGCCCTTTCTTTAACATCCCCGGAGTTGGCGGCTTATAAAAATCATATTGGTAATAATATAAACCAAGCTCAGGCAGATATTTTCCCATTGATAATACGTCCTCATTCGTTATTAATAATGAGTTTTTTATTTGTATCGTAACCTAATACATTGAGTTTCAATAACTCTATGTAGCTTGGGTTATAATCAAAAAATTTTGCCCCTTTCTCTGCAATCCCATCAAGCGATGCAATTACGCCATCCGCATAATCATTAAGAAAGCTACTCACTCGCGGGTTGGGCGCATAGAAGGCCACCTGAAATACAGGGAGACGGATTCTAATTCATACAAACACGGGTTTTCTTTTTTACAATGCCGCCAGATCGCCAAAAACTATCCCCGTGATAACTCATGCCAAAATTACGCTGATATATTTGGGGAACCCGAAATGTATACCGATGTGTTGCCGTTTCAATTTTGCCGCAATTAATATCCGTTTTACTCATTCTCATTATTTCTGAATGAGACGGTGGATTCAATTTTAAATCCGCAATGTGCGCTTCAATATCATCCAGTGTAACGGGGGCTTCAGCAAGCCTGCACATAACAATAATCACCATTAAAAATAAAAAATTAAACTACTTTTATTACTCACGTTTTAAGTACCCCGTGGTTATCATGACCAATACATGAGGTCTAAAAAAAAAAAAACCCTGAGAATTAACGTTCTATGCTTCTATCCATTCCCATATTTTTTTGTTGGGGCTAAGGATTGCGCTTTAACGGCTTCAATGCTTACTAAATTAATGGCTGTTTGCTGCGAAAAATCACTAATGACTGCCATTTTATCCGAGTTGTATGCATTTTTATGAAAGATATTAAATTGATCAGAATCATGCTCATATTTGGCTAACAGCGTATTGCTTGCATTTCGGTAGATTGAATTCGGTTGCTGTCGCGCCAAGTTGTAAAAATGATTGAAATGACTTTCATCATGATCTTTTCCATTGATATTTAAAAATCATTCCTGTTTCTGTTCTTGTCCATGAAATGGTTTTATCGGGAAAAGTTAATAAATCAATTTTTTAAGTCTTGTTTAGTTTCTAATTCAGCCTGCAATCTGGTAAGTTCACTTTCTGGGTTTTCTATTTTCCTAATGAGTCTAAATTTTTATTTACCCCTAATTGATTAATGCGCTCAAGTGCTTTTAATATTATTTCGATTTCAGATTTGAAATCATCTCTGGTTTTATCATCTAAATCATCAGCACCATTTACAGCATCGTTAATAAATTCTATTCCCTTCGAAACTACATTTGTATGATATTCGATGACTGTATTACCAAAATATTGAACACTTTCAACCGCAACATTTCCAGCAAATTCCAATGCCCCCGCATAAACTTGCGTATCCCACTGATTAAGCTCTTTTAAAACTTGAATTAGCTTAGGTGTTTGCCCTTCTATACGCATAGCACGGATATGCTGCTCCTTCAATTGCATACCCAATTGGCTCATGGCAAGAAGTGTAGCGAGAGAAACCTCTGTAGAATCAACAGGATTCCGACTCTCTGCTGCAACCAATCCTTTCTCCCAAATATCCTTGGCAACTTCAGGCGCTAAATGGGTTAAGGGCGCGTGCATTGACCATACTTTTTCGCTTAACTGATTATCACTGAACACTTTATTGTGCATCGCTAACGCAGCCTTATAGTCAAGTTCATAATAAGCCTTTTCATCCCCAAAGCCTTTTCATCCCCAAAGCCTTTTCCTTTGTGGTCATCTAATTCATTTTTCATCGAAGCAACATACGCTTGTGCCATGTCTTTAACAATGTCCTCATTTTTGGATTGATTCTGCACGCCATTATAGGGGCACGGTCTAAAAACTCCATTGAGGCATCACCCATAATCGTTGACTCTCCGCCCACAACGCTGTATGCCAAACATTGAATAACGGTCTTTATGCACTGTTTCCATATATTTATACAGTGCCAATGCGTCTTTAGTGTCTAAAATTGCTTGCGCTTCATCTATAAACTTTTGATTTAAAGTAAATCCTTTTTTTGTCATGGTAAAATCTCCTCTGTGATAAATGCTTCAAATTGTTTGATTGTTGATTGTTGAATTAAGTGCCAGTATTTTATAGAATCACCGTTATACCTAATATGCAAAGAGGCTCTATTCAATTTAAATAGGTCACTCGTTTGCTTGCACTGTGTCTCTTTCAGTAATCGTTGTATCCCTAAATATTCACATACAATGTATGTCGTCACATTTTTATCTTGGTCCAAAGCCCAAAACACATCTTGTTTAATGTGATCAGGTTTAGTAAGCCCTTTCTTTAACATCCCCGGAGTTGGCGGCTTATAAAAATCATATTGGTAATAATATAAACCAAGCTCAGGCAGATATTTTCCCATTGATAAAGCGATTGTATCTGTCATTGAGCGTGAGCTTCTGCTTGCGTCGTAACCTGTTAAGGCATATTTAAGGGAATGTATAAAATTTGGCTTGAGATCAATAAATTTTGTCCCTTTCTCTGCAATCCCATCAAGCGACGCAATCACGCCATCCGCATAATCATTAAGAAAGCTACTCACTCGCGGGTTGGGCGCATAGAAGGCCACCTGAAATACAATTCGATGGATTCTAATTCATACAAACACGGGTTTTCTTTTTTTACAATGCCGCCAGATCGCCAAAAAACTATCCCCGTGATAACTCATGCCAAAATTACGCTGATATATTTGGGAACCCGAAATGTATACCGATGCGTTGCCGTTTCAATTTTTCCGCAATTAATATCCGTTTTACTCATTCTCATTATTTCTGAATGAGACGGTGGATTCAATTTTAAATCCGCAATGTGCGCTTCAATATCATCCAGTGTAACGGGGGCTTCAGCAGCCTGCACATAACCAATAATCACCATTAAAAATAAAAAAATTAAACTACTTTTATTACTCACGTTTTAAGTACTCCATGGTTATCATGATTAAAATATATATTTACAATTTTAAACAAGAAAGCTAGGTCTTATGCATCGAAACAATAATTATCTTTAGTTATTGTGTAACTATTGTGTAACTATTCAGCAGGTATTAAAACCTTTAAACTGACCTCCCCTTGCAGGAGTTCAACACCCAGTGCCATTAAGCTAAGGGTTTTCATCTTATAAGGAGTTGATTTAAAATATTTAAAACCCTCTAACGTCATTATGGACTTGATCCGAAATCCCAAAAAGTACATTAAAGAGATTGTGGGTCAAGCCCGCAGTGACAAAACTAAGGCTGTCTGTATACCCAAAAGACTTGAAGATACTGCGAGGCGGCAAGTGCTTGCGCACTGCAAGTGCTGCGCACTGCAAGTGTAAGAATCCCGATGAGCTTACAAGTAGTAAGTGATTCGGGTGAATACACGATGCCAACAAGCGGGATCTTCAAGTATGACGGAGATATAAGCTATTACCAGCTACTCACCTTACCCTTCTAAAGGTTTTTCATAATACCAAGAGCCAAACTCAAAAAACTCTTTCTTTTCCAAATCCCAAATCTTATCAAAGGATTTCTTTACTGGTTTACGACTATCTCTTTTATCATCAAAAGTGGGGTTAAATGCAGATTGATACATATTAACCATTTCATTATGAAATTGATAAAAAGGCGTTAAATACAAATCCATATATTCATTCTCAATATACGCTTTACAAGCTGAACCAATTGCTGAATCTATCACAGTGATCAAAAGAATATCTTTCTCATGTGCAGGTGGCTTCCTTAGAAAGAGGGTTCAGACCATTGTAATAAATTTTTCGTGCAGGTTTATTATACAATTCCAAACTACAAGACTCTCCTAGGCGACCATGCGCATCTGCAAGATCACTTAGTTCCTCGTCTTCTTGTGTCGCTGGACACTGTTGTAAGAAATTGCTTCTTGCATCCAGCGTTTTCTCCAAATCAATACCTTGCGCACTATATCGAATTGTTTTAGCTAAATATTCATTAATAGGTGGCTGGCATTCTTCTGGCCTTTGTCCTGATGATAAACACATGACGACCTCACATGCCGTTTTCTCATCCCCTTGTAGTAATTGTCCCATAGCGTCTTTTTGTATGGTATTCAGTTCATCTTTAAGCGCATTTAGATCAAATTTTCCATTTTCATTTTTCAAGTGATCAAACGATTGCAATGATGATTGTGAGCCTTTCACGCTGCTTTGTACTTCTTTCATATTTTTTTCTATTAACGCTTTTTTTCAATTAACTGTTCCGTGCGCTTATCCTGATACTTTTTTTTCCTCAGGCGTTGCATCTGCAGTTGGTCTTTTAATAGGTTCTTGATCGTGCATTCAAGCGCAGTTTGTATAATGCGATACACTGATCATTTCGATCCGCACGGCTACCAAAACAACTCTTTTTGATGATCTAATTCCAGCAAAATAATTTCGCTGTTTTTCTATCTGTTGATCAATCGCATCCTGACGTTCTTCTGGCGATTTGTCTAACATATTATTAGGATTATCTTTCATGTACTGTAATAATTGCTGTTTTTTCTTCTTCTGAAAGCACTTTATTTGCAATCACTGCTTTCTCATATTTAGAAAGCTCCCGTTGAGGTTCCTGTGATTCTATTTCTGTTTCTGCAAACCCTGCCGTCATAACAAACAAACAGAACATTATGATCATTAAACTTGCTTGCTTAATTTTATTTGTCATCATTTTTAATCTCCAATACGATAATATAAAACCAACCCAAAAAATCAACATTTCACTAATATATTGACATATCAAACATTAACAACCAATTATCTTAATGATTCGGGTGAGGATGCGCTGTCAACACAGCAGGTTTTTCAATAGTTAAGCAATAGTTAATCGATGTGCCTCAAGATCAAGTAAAGGAATAGGTATTGATAATTCCCCTTTTTGAAGTGCTGCGGAAATCTCAACTGCACTTGGTTTTTTATTTCCCAATGCTTTGAGTGAAGGAGATACATCTTTCAAACGATCTAAAAAAACATGATCATCAAAATATTTAATTTTATCACACAGAATTGGCTTGCTATTTTCCATGATAATGATCTGTTTCCATTGTCCAATTTCCTTAATCTCCTGTGGAAGCATCAAAGCACGACGTTGATCAGATATTGAAACACTGCCCTTACCCGCTTGACGACTTTTCGATTTACTCGCAACAGTTTCATCCCCCAGCATTTTAGAATATAGCTCTGCATCTTCCTGCTCTCGTGGGGCATACAAAATCTGACAGGCATGATTAGTCACTAGGGTCTTTGCTCCTTGTTTACCGTAACCTGCGGGTATTTCATCCTCTAATTGTGAGGGTGACTGAATAATGGTTAGTAAACGCAAATTGTACCCCGCCATATATGAAACAGATTTCGCGATAATACCGACACGCCCAATTGCCGTAAATTCATCCATTAATAATAAGCATTGATATTTAAGTGCAGAATTATCCTGCGGTAATTCATGCGTATTAATATTAATCAGCTGAGAAAAAAGTAAGTTAACCAGACGTCCTGCTTCAGCCAAATGATTTGGGGTAATCCCAATATAAATTGACATCCGCTTTTTTCGTACATCCCTCAAATCAAAATCATTCTCACTCGTAGCAGCATCCACAATCGGATTTGCAAAAATCCCCAAGGGTGCATTAAACGTTGCCAAAATACTAGTACGGGTATTATCCGCCGTATTATAAAACGCTGAAAACACTCAACACATTCTCTTGTTAAAGGAGGTTCTTTATCTTTTGGATCATTTAGCCCCCTAGTATCGATCAATGTTTGGATATACACCTCAATAGGTTGCCCTTTACCCGAAGATTGCCGTAACATTTCGCCAATTGTTCTCGGTAAAATTGTGGTTTCACACAAATATAGTCCAAATCCAACAAAGAGATTACGTGCCTGATCATCAAAAAAGCCTCTCTCCCACCAGAAGGATACAGCACCTCACCAATGCTTATGAGATCGCTAATCCTAAAATCACCATCACGCACATAACCTAATGGATTATAACGATGTGAGCGATAATCCTCTGCAAATGGATTGAACAAATAAATTTTTTGACCATACTTAGCACGATAACCTGAAGTAATATTGAAATTCTCTTGCTTCACATCAAGCACAACGACAGAATCTGCATAATTAAGCAGATTCGGAATAACAACCCCACGCCTTTCCCTGAACGCGTTGGTGCAGACAATAAAACAAATTGTTGCCCGCCAAATAATAGATAGTTCCCTTTATAACTTGCCAACTATGATCCCATTTTTCGATTTAAGTCCTGCCTTTTCGATCTCTTTTACATTCGCAAAACGTGCAGCACCATGAAGTGTTCGTTCTTGATTAAAAAGTTTATAAATGCATGTTATTTGTAAGCAAAATACACTCACAAAGGCAATCAAACCAATCGTATGTACCATATTGCTGTCTAATCCACTCGTCACGGGGGAGCGCCACGCCGTCCAACCCATCAACAATTCTGCTTGCGGCAATAGACGAATATCAATAAGAATAAGTAATAAAATACTCCAAAGCCATAATGCTGCAAATAAACCACCTATCACAATGATTAAACTTGCAATAATACGTAATAATTTATGATTTTTCATCAATATATAACCCAAAAAATTTGAAGATACTATGAGGCGATAAATATGCGAGTCCCGATGAGCTTACAGATAGTAAGTAATTCGGGTGAGTAGGCGTAATCAACAAAATAATTGCATCCTGCAAGGAGATCATCCAAGGTGATGGCTATAGATCCTATTTGATTGTTCAAGCTATAAAATAATCTTCACTTTTGACGTTTCATTCGGGGGTCATACCATAGTTCTGTAATATGTCGCCCTAAACTACTATGAGGGTCATTATGAACATGAACAACAATATCAATAACTTGATACAGTAACTTTCGAATCACTTCATAGGGCAAGGTTCGCCCTTGACGATTTTGCAAAACCATCAAAGCTAGACGATCAAATGTGAGTGCCGCCGAACCTGCATGACAACTGGTAATACTGCCGCCATGCCCCGAAGCAGCTACATTAATAAAATCGAATGTTTCTCCACCACGCAACTCAGCCAATAAAATACGCGTTGGCTTCATTCGCAAACAACTTTTTAAAAGTGATGCGGCAGTCACAGATGCATTTTCTTCTTCTTTTGCTTCAGAAGGATAATAAAGGTGCACATGATTTGGGTGATTTGGTAAAAAAAGTTCAGGTACATCCTCAATAGTAATAATGCGATGATCAATCGAAATATCCTGCATCAGTGCCTTCATAAAAGTCGTTTTACCTGACCCTGTCTCTCCTGCTACCACAATGACTTTCTCTAGCTGTACCGCCCGACGCATAAAACTAATATAATCATGAGACTCCCTGAGCTGTAAAAGTTCTGCCTCATCTGGCGTAATTTCATCAGAAATTGGACGTATATGCTTAAAAAATCCTTGCTCTTGATAACTTTCCAGTGTTCGAATAGAAAATGATGGCTTCCTAATCGTAATTGAAATGGTATTACGTTCGCATGCAGGCGGCATAACCACCTGAATTCGTTCACCTTCTGGCAAAACCGCTGATAAAATAGGTCGCGCATCAGAAATATCATTGTCAACATAACGTGCGATTGCAACCGATAAAGATTTTAAATTAGCATAGGTTAGTCCTGGCACATCATAACGCTCCCAATGTCCCTGCCGCTCACAAAAAACTTCATACGGACGATTTACACATACTTCTGTGATATCAGGATCGTCATCCAAACCTTGAAAGGACTCATCAAAAAAAGTACAGATGCGGCTCGAGAAAATTGAGCACTTAAATACTCATTACTCGGACGCGACATCATAAACCTCTCTAAAATCAAGATCCCGTGCTATAAAAATAGCAATTTTTTCACCTTGATGCTTATACAATATCTGAGGAACATTCGCACCCTTTGTGTAGAACACTATTAATCACGCCACTCATTGATGAGCTAGCTCCACCCACGTCGATATTGATATCACGACGGCTTCGATTATTATTGTTATTCTCATTATTAGAATTACTATTATTTTTATTTTTACTCAAACGATCTGATAAAGAGGCTGTCGCAACAGCAGATGCCGTATTAAACACCTGGTCAACTACACTTAAAAGTAATCCTGTTCCAAATCGTGTCCAAAAACGCGTGTCCACATACCCTTCAGCACCCGCACCGCCTAATGGATCAGTCGCTGGGGAATTCACCTCAATAATGACTCCTTTTGGTGTCTTCACTCGAGTCCATAATACAAACAAACGCGTCACACCATCGTCTATTCCCCCCTGATACTCGCCAACAACCTGCGAACCTCTTTCGATCAATAATACTTTGCCATTATCACTGTAAACATGGCGAGTTGTTACACAACTCACAAAGCCTGGAACACTCGTATCAATACGCGTTTGTAAGGAACAATTGATGACAGCTCCCTTCGCTAAAATATAATTACGATTACCAGAAATCCCGCACCAACGCTATCTGTCTGGATTTTAGTTAATTTCCTCTCAAGATTAGCGCCTTCTGAGTTAGAGTCAAGATTACGCCCTGTTTTTGTTACCACATCTTTTCTCTCTTGCGCAACGCGCGCAGACGCAGCTTTAGTTGTCCCCCGGCTTTAATCATTAAGCTTGCTTTGGAAGGATCAATGACGGGGATTGGTTTTTTCTTTTGCTTCTTCTTCTTTAATTTTATTCACAATAGCTTGAATTTGAGCTGCTTTTTCCTCGGGAGAGACTACAGACTCTTGCTTCGGTTCTGAAACTTTTTTCGGTTCAGGTGCTACCTTAAAATTTATTTTAAAATCAGATTCAGGAATGGATTTTACCACTTCCTCCTTAACGGGTGCCTCCTTTTGATTAAAAAAATTAAAGAACACATATATTCCAACAACACAAAGCATCACTACTCCAAAAAGTATCGCAGGCAATGTATTTCTTGATTTTCTCCCCGTATGTACTTGAGCTAATCCTCGCTCACCATCAAACACATCCAGCCTAGCTTCTGACCTTTCAGCTTTACTTTTATCTAAACTCATACAAATACTTCCAATTTTATCAGTGCTATCTCATTAGATAGAGGGCTTAATGACTCGTTTTACACCAGGAACTGTTATACCAGAGGTATTACTACGTCCTATACGCCGATCAAAGCTTTCGTTATAAATACCAATGACTTGTTTACCTGAACGTAGTACAAAAGTCTTTGCAACGCGATGTAATACCAAAAAATCACCTTCGACATGTGAGTTAATGATGCTCTCTTCTCGGTTGGAACCTACTAGAAAAGCAGCAGGAAACTCGCTGAGTTCGGAGAACTTCAAATAGGTGAATCGACCATCATCATAAGCCACGTGTGGTGCGATATCTCTAGAATCGGTGCCCACTTGCATCGTGTAGTCCCAGTTAGTTGCATCGTAACGATTATTTCTCAAACGCTGCTCTGTTTTTTCCGCCATCTGCGCTTTTTGGCGTTTTTCACGCTCATCTTTCAAACGCGTATTCCGTGCAACTGCGTCATCTTTAGAATATTTAAATTGAACGCGATAGGCAACCGTATCTTTAGGATTTTTAATAGCATTCTCTGTCGATCTGTCAACCAAGCGCAAATCAAATGCATACAATTTGCTACTTGTTGTCACCAATAGGTTCGTATTCCATTCCTTGGCATTAGGTGTAACAATGCCTAAATCTGACTGAACAGACTTTGCCTTTAAAAAAAGTATATTACGCCTATCAGAAAACTCCCAACCTTGAGAAAATCCACTTGCAATATCAAAAATCTCTTCATCTTGTGAAAAAACGATTTGTGATCCTAGCGCAATTGATGCATTCACCTGTACGACATCATCAGGATTGTACTCAACAAACTGAATTCGACCATCGGAGAATGAACCATTTGGAATATCCAAAGCATAACCAAATGTGGATAAAAAGCTAATCCATATTAAGCACTTAATTAATTGTATAACTCTCATATAAATCCTTTAGGTATAAAATAAGCTGACTTATCCTTAAATATTATTGTAAATCCGAAACACGGCGATATTCTTTGACTCTAAACCAAGCGGATTGATCATGCGTTGTTCTTCTGTCAGATTTAATGAATCATAACCATAGCGAATCTCAGAGATAAAATTCTTAACTAAGACGATGGTATCTGTTGCAAGTTCTCGCTGAGTTAAACGCAACCGTACGGTCGCTGTGCTATCCTTTCGAACCAACATAGATAAAATTTCAACCTCAACCCGATATTTATTGTCAAACTCTAAATGTCGTGCCTTCTCGCCCGAATATATTTTTTTGAAGGGCAATACAACCTCTGGCATACCTAACAATTCAACAACACGCAAATCCTCCCTCAATAAATAATAACTATACGATTCGTAAGAATTAATAAAACGCCCAAGCCAATATTTATCCATTACCTCATTAAAAGATAATTTTTTAGGGTTGTATTGCTCTATGGGTTTATACGTTCCCGTTAATTTATCTACCAACATCATATACGGGACATCCTTCTTTAAAGGAACTAGCATAAAAAGCCCGATCCAAGAGAAAGCCAATAGAACAAGTAAAGTAATGACAATGTACCAAGCACGGCGTTCAGACTTTTCAATTAATAAAGTACGTGAAACCTCCCAATCCATTGCATCATCATAGTAATTTTTCTTAGGTACTGCCACGTAACTCTGAATATTTGAATCTACATTTTCTTTTTTTCTAACAACCATTTCCATTTATCTCTATTAAGCTCAATTAAAAGGGAATATCATTTTATTACTTGATTTTCTCAAACGTATCTTGACTGTGCACTCGTTTCAATACAACATTTTGATCACGTTGATACACTTCAATCGTTTCTTCTAACATCTTATGGTTACCCTGTTGAACGTCTTCCAGTGCAATATAAGTTGAGACTTGATCCAATGGCAATAATCGATGTATACCAATCCCAACGCAAACACCTAATGAGAGTAACGCCATACAAAGTGCATATGCTTTATATTGAGAACGATTAATTCTATGTTCAAGATCCTCGCTCCAAGTTTCACAGCCTAAAAGTAAAACTTTTTCTGGCAATTCTTGCTTAGAAAGCATCATTTAAAGTACTTCTTTTTTATCGGACTGAGTAGCTTGAACAGGACTAGCGCCCGCTTCAGTTTTATTATTTGGACTCGCAGAAATTTTAAGGGGTTTTTAATGCCACTGTTTCAGTTTTTGTGGCATCACTTGCGCTTACTTTTATTGCTGCTTCTGCTGCTACTTTTACTTGTGAAGCAAGTGTGTTTAGTAAAGGAATCACCTCAGGTTTAAATATATGCACTGCGGGAGATTGATTCGTAATTTCTTTAGTAATCTCTGCTGTAGAGGATGACATTCCAGCATCTGTTTGTCCTGCGTCTTGCTGTACCCCGACGACTGGAATTGCCTGAGATGATTCAGAGGCTTCATCAATCTTCACTGGCTTAGTTGCAGGCAGAATTACTGCTGTATTTTGTTGTAATAACTTCCGCCGAAACAACATTATGTGTATTCCCCTGAACTCTTATTGGTATAACATTTTGTGCGGTGGGTTTATTGGGTGTAGTAATATTCTTTGGTTTTGTCTGTTTGCGTTTCTCAATATGAGGCTGAACTAATTTAGGATTAGAAATATCAGAAATACTGGTCACGACGAGAGGCGGCGTATCATAAACTACAGTATTAATCGGTTCACGCTTTTTACCACTTAAGATTGGCAAGGCATCCTTTCCAGAGGAACATGCGGTCAATATACCCACAGACACTATCATGCATAGCTTCTTAATAATCACAAAGACTCCTAATATTTTATTGTTACATTATTGGTAAATATCCAATCCATTTTACTTGCCTGACGCCAAATACAATTCTTAACTTTTGCCATCACTCAAGCGTTAATTTTTTAAGAGTAAAATTAAAACATGACAGTCTTTTTTCCAACACCCAAACAAGGGAAAAACAATAAGGCCTGTTTTAAAAAATATTATTTGCATAAGAATACAAATAACGCCTCATTAAAAAACAAACAAAAACAAACAAAAATAGTATTTATTTTATCTAATTAAACAAGAAAGAACAAATAGATTTGCTGCTGATCTAAACCTGTACACTTTTATTTTTTACATATAAATCAATCTAGTATAAAAATTCACTGTACGTTGCGTCAATTTAATTGTATATTTTATGCCAATAAAATATTAATAAAACCTAATATTTAATAATCAAAACATAGACTAATAAATACCCGATGCCAAAAACCTTCTTAAGAAGTATTTCCCTTTCAAAAAACTAACATAGCATTAATATTAAGGCTTACCTTTCTATCACACGCATAATCTTTTGAATATTTTTATCAATATCGACCGTACCATCTAAAATCAGATCAGGTGATAATGGCGACTCATAAATACTCTTATCCCCTGTCATTAAAATGCCTTGATCAAATTTTGCTTTCGCATATAACCCTTTGGGGTCGCGGGTTTTACATACATCTAATGGCGTATCTACAAGAATCTCTATAAATCGTCCCTGTGGAAATGATGTTCTTAGCGCATCTCTTTGCGCGCGAAATGGAGAAATCATCGCACAAATAGTAATCAGTCCTGCATCAAACATCAACTTGGCGACTTCTCCTACTCGCCGATTATTTTCAAGACGGTCTACATCACTAAACTGAAGATCATTACAAATGCCATGCCGAATATTATCACCATCAAGCAAATAGCTATGCTTCCCTAGTGCAAATAAATGTGCTTCAAGTGCATTTGCTATCGTTGATTTACCTGATCCTGACAATCCTGTAAGCCAAATTACTTGTGCCACTTGTAACTTTTGCGCAGATCTTTGGCTTTGAGAGATGTCACTGTGATGCCATTTTATTAAATTATTTTTTGATGTCATCAACAGATTTTCCTTATATTTATTTATAGTGCGAATAATAGTACGAATGAATCATGTCAAATATGAATTGCATAATTACACTAAAAAATCTCTCCACCACTCAAAGTTAGGTTTAAATTTTTAGCGCCCCAGTGCGGATAATATTTGCAAACATATGCATTAAGTTCAAGCTCTTGTTTACTATACATGGCATAAATAGAAGTTTCCAACTCCAAACGTGTAATCATGCCTGCGCCAACCGTTAAATTTGTGATGCGATCAATTAAAATAAAACCGCCCGTTGCTTGATTATTGGCATATACATCCGCCATAATTTTCTCATCCAACACAATTTCAATGAGTGCAATACCATTTAAATCAATGAAATCACTCTGTTGGCTTTTTAATAGATTAATGTCCATTTCATGATGAAGCGTTGTAATCGTTGCATTGACTGTTTTACCCGCAATCTTCAAATAAAATTTTTGTCCTGCTTTTAAAGAATGTGCGCTCATCCACACAATATTTGCAGCAAATTGTTTAATCGCGACACTTTTATCATTCTCGCCAACCACCCAATCTCCACGACTTACATCAACCTCTTCATTAAATGTCAGTGTAATTGCTTC
The DNA here is from genome assembly GCA_024449915.1 of Sweltsa coloradensis. NCBI lineage: Eukaryota > Metazoa > Arthropoda > Insecta > Plecoptera > Chloroperlidae > Sweltsa > Sweltsa coloradensis. The sequence goes on from JAMZAV010000013.1 coordinate 254,268, forward strand.
ACCTTTATGTGCGATATCACTGATATTTTCAAAGCGTACAATTTCTTTAACCGTCGCACTTACGCCGCTTGGCATGATTTTAATTGCTTGCCCCGTACGTATATTGCCCGCTTCAATCGTACCTGCGAACCCTCTAAAATTTTGATTTGGTCGATTAACATATTGCACAGGAAATCTAAGCGCTGTATTTTCATGCGTTTGATTTGTAAAACAACTGCTGCTCAAATCAATATCTTCTAATAATTGAAGCAATGGTTTACCTTGATACCAATCCATATTTTGAGAATGCACGGTGATATTATCCCCAATGAGTGCGCTCACAGGGATGAATTCCACGGTAATTTGATTGGGCAATGCACTTAAAACAGAATGATATTGATGCACAATCTCATCAAATATTGACTGTTTATAACCCACGGCATCCATTTTATTGACACAGATAATTAACTGTTTAATGCCCATTAAATTAGCAATATAACTATGCCGACGCGTTTGCACACTCACACCTTTACGCGCATCAATCAAAATAATTGCACATTCACTAGAGGATGCCGCAGTCGCCATATTACGCGTATATTGTTCATGACCTGGACTGTCTGCAATAATAAATTTACGTTTTTCTGTCGAAAAATATCGATATGCGATATCAATGGTAATACCTTGCTCTCGTTCTGCTTGCAAGCCATCGACTAACAAAGCTAAATCTAAAGATTCACCTGTTGTGCCGAACTTTTGATTATCTTTATGTAAACTCGCCAATTGATCTTCGTAAATTTGGCGCGTGTCATGCAGCAATCGTCCAATCAGGGTACTTTTCCCATCATCCACATTCCCGCAAGTTAAAAACCGCAACATTGATTTATTGAGTTGTGCATCTAAATATCCTTCTATTCCGCCTAGTTTCTCAATTTGCTGTGTGAGTGTTTGCATATCTAGATATTCCTTGAATTTTATTTTCTGATTTTGATTTTGATTTTTGATTTTGGCTACATCGATACCCAAAAGATTTGGAGTTTGATTTTTAAAGATGCAAGGGATATCTAAAAATAACCTTGTCGCTTTTTCTGCTCCATTGATGCTGACTGATCTTTATCAATCATTCGCCCTTGTCGCTCGCTCACGGTTGAGAGCAACATTTCTTCAATAATACTTAATAGATCCGTTGCATTTGACTCCATTGCACCAGTTAATGGCCAGCAACCCAATGTTCTAAAACGAACTTTTTTATTTTCGATAATTTCATTATCCGCTAAATTAAAGCGCTCAAGATCATCCACCATAATCAAGGTACCATCGCGCTCAACAACAGGGCGTTCTTTCGCAAATATAGGGGCACAATGTCGATTTTTTCATGATAAATATATTGCCAAATATCGAGTTCAGTCCAGTTTGATAATGGAAAAACACGAATGCTTTCATCCTTTTTAACTTTGCTATTAAAGTTGCGCCACAATTCTGGTCTCTGATTTTTAGGATCCCAACGATGATGCGTATCTCGAAAAGAGTAAATACGCTCTTTGGCTCGAGATTTTTCCTCATCTCGCCTTGCTCCACCAAATGCGGCATCAAAACGGTAATGATTCAAGGCTTGCTTCAATCCTTCGGTTTTCATTGTGTCCGTAAATATTGCGCTCCCGTGTGTAAATGGCGATATATTGTCAGCCAATCCATCAGGATTTTGATGAATGATGAGCTTGCAGCCCAACTTTTCAATCATTTTGTCACGAAATTCATACATTTCTTTGAATTTCCAACCTGTATCAACGTGCAACAACGGAAAAGGAATTGGTGCAGGATAGAATGCTTTACGTGCTAAATGCAGCAATACCGTTGAATCTTTGCCAATAGAATAGAACATTGTCGGATTTTCAAACTCGGCGATGACTTCCCGAATAATATAAATACTCTCTGCTTCTAATTGTTTTAGATGTGATAGCGTCGCTTGTTCACCACTCTTATCACTTTGTTTAAATTGATTATCTGACATAACATCCTTTGAATAATCCTTAGCCATATTAAAATTGGTTTTTATGTTTTATACCCAAAATCTTTGATCTTTCATGAATAAATGCTCAAAGATGACGGAAAGATGATGGGGATATGTTCAATAAATATACATCAGATTTACGCCCTAAATAATGAACTTAAAATTATAACCTTATGAAAAAATGAAAGTATAAGCATAGATTTTTTGGGTCTTTCTATCGCTCGACAAGCCTAGTTATTTGTATTCTTGATTTCAATGTAAGTTGTGATTAAGTTGTGATATTGTAATACCCGCTTAAAAGTCTCTTTAAAACAGCTCTTTAAAACAGCTCTTTAAAACAGTTTTTCAAAACATCTCGTTAAAAGCATTTTTTTAAATATTTTTTAAAAAATCCTCATATACCCAAAAGATAGGGTATAGCCATTGAATATAGGCATTGAATATAGGCATTGAATAATATGAACATGATAGAAACAGCACAGCCAAATATTCACCACACAGCCAAACATAATTGGCAAATTATTTTTCTTGTGAGCATTTCTCATGCATCATCACATTTTTTTCAGTTAGTACTGCCCTCCTTATATATTTCTTTAGGTTTAGCATTTGGATTTGATTTTGCAAAAATTGCGTCATTAGTCTCTGCTTTTTATATTGTTTCAAGCATTGGGCAAGCATCATCAGGATTCATCGTTGATCGTATCGGGGCGCGTTCAGTATTATGGTTTGGATTAACGTGTTTTATCGTATCGGGCATCGTTATCGGCTTATCCGTTAATTATCTAATGTTATTTTGTGCCGCAATCATCGGAGGCATCGGGAATGCAATTTTTCACCCTGCAGATTATTCTATTATTAATCAATTGGTCAGCCAAAAATATCTAGGTCATGCATTTAGTGCGCACAGTTTAAGTGGCAATTTAGGTTGGGCTTTAACCCCTATTTTTATCACCACAATCACGCTTCTTTTCAATTGGAGAATTGCTGCTTTTTCTGCATCCGCATTAATATTTGCGACATTAATCATGACAATATTGGGACGAAATCTCTTAAAACTCAATATACCCAATACAGCCAATGTAAATACATCAACATATTTAAAAACAAATAAAACAAATAAAACAAATAAAACAAATGAATCTCAAGTAAATACCCTATCAAATAGCTCTAACAATTTAAATAATCCAAATAAATCATGGTATAACACATTAAAAACACTATTGGCTAAACCTGCATTATGGGGCGCATTTTTGTTTTTTGCGTTTACGTCCATACCTCTTTCATCGGTACAGAACTATACAATTCCTTTACTTGGGAAGTTATATGGACTTTCTCAAGTGTCTGCCAGCTCTACACAATCGGGCTATATGTTCGCATCTGCCTTTGGCATGTTGGCAGGTGGATTTTTAGCCTCCGCAACACAACGCGCTGAACGTACGGTGATGATTTTTTTAATAGTTGCGGGACTATTGCTCATCACTTTAGCGCTGGGATTAGTACCAACAATAATTGCCGCACCTATTTTTATGTTGGTTGGATTTTGTTCAGGCATTGCAGGACCTTCTCGCGATATGTTGATTCGCCGCGTAACGCCCAAAGGTGCAACAGGTTCAGTATACGGATTAGTTTATTCAGGTATGGATGTGGGTTCTGCCTGTGCACCTTTATTATTTGGGATATTGCTTGACCGTGGAATATTTCAAGGTCCTTGGATTGGTGCAGGTTTAGCATTCATTGTCGCGGCTGCTCTCGCACAATGGATTGCAATTAAAACCCTGCCAATATACCCACAAGATTTGAAGATACTGCGAGGCGGCAAGTGTACGAACCCCGATGAGCTTACAGATAGTAAGTGATTCGGGAGAGTATGCGCTGCCAACAAAGCAGGATATTCAAAGGTGAAGGGTATAAAAGAAAATGTTAAGAAGGAATAACAGACACATCTCCTAAAAAACCACCACTTTGACGTGCCCATAAACGTGCATAAATCCCATTTTTTATTAACAGCGCCTCATGTGTACCTTCTTCAACAATGCAGCCTTGATCAATCACGATTAAACGATCCATCGCCGCGATTGTGGACAAGCGATGCGCAATGGCAATGACTGTTTTATCTTGCATTAATGTCGCTAAACTAGACTGAATCGCCGCTTCTACCTCCGAATCTAACGCGCTGGTTGCCTCATCTAACACAAAATAGGTGCATTCTTTAGAATTACCCGTGCAATGGCTATACGCTGGCGTTGTCCACCTGATAACTTCACGCCTCTCTCGCCTACATGCGCATCAAACCCTTGCCGCCCTGATCCATCTGTCAGTGTGTGTATAAATTCCAATGCTTTTGCTTGATTGGCAGCATGAATCATTTCATTTTCAGATGCTTCTGGTCTGCCATATAAAATATTTTCTCGGACAGAACGGTGCAACAAAGACGTATCTTGCGTCACGATACCGATATGTGAACGTAAAGAATCTTGCGTCACATCCGTAACATTTTGACCGTCTATACGGATAGATCCAGATTGAATATCATAAAAGCGCAGCAGTAAATTGATGATGGTACTTTTACCAGCCCCTGAATATCCAACTAATCCTATTTTTTCACCACCTTTTATTGATAGATTCAACTGATTAATCAGCCCCACTTGATCCTGATGATATCTAAAGCATACATCCGTAAAATCTATTTGAGATTTCTGTATTATTAATGGTTTTGCTAAGGGTTGATCGATAATTGCCTGTTGTTGTGACAATGTTTCAATACCATCTTGCACCGTGCCAATATTTTCAAATAATTGCCCCACTTCCCACATTATCCATTGTGCCAAGCCGTTTAATCGTAAAGCCATCGCACATGCTGCTGCAATTGCACCCACACCAACTTGCCCTAAAAACCAAAGCCATAATGCTGTAATGGTTGTGCCAACCACAAGTAATACGCTCAATATATGATTAATGACATCAAACGTAGAAATAAGACGCAATTGTTTAAATGCAGAATGCATGAATTCTTGCATGGCGCTTTTTACATAATTGGATTCTCTATCAGAGTATGAAAACAATTTAACCGTTGCAATATTGGCATATGCATCCGTAATTCGCCCAGACATCAGCGAACGTGCATCAGCTTGTATTTTTCCACATTGCCCTAAACGAGGAATAAAATAAACAATGCCAAGCTATAACCCGTTAACCACAATATAAGGGCAATAATAACCAAAAGCCTAAACTACCTAAGATAAACAATGAGGTTGTAAAATAAATCACAACAAACACGAGAATATCACATACCAGCATAATGGTATCTCTCACGGAAACAGAGGTTTGCATGACCTTTGCGGACACTCGCCCTGCAAATTCATTTTGATAAAAGCTCAAACTTTGAGACAACATCAATCGATGAAAGTTCCAGCGTAATCGCATTGGAAATGCACTCTGCAAAGTCTGAAATTTAATACACGCATGTAGATAAATCAATAAGGGCTCAATAAAACAATCGCCAACATAAACATCAATTCTTTACTTTTATGCAGCCATAAATTCTCTGGCGTATAAAGAGAAAGCCAATCAACTACTTTGCCAAGCATGGCAAAAAGTGAGGCTTCAAATATCCCAATGAGTGCTGTGAGAAAATGAGCGCAACAATGTAGCGGCGTAAACTATGCGTACATTCCCATAAAAAGGGGATGAGCTTTTTGCTTGGCTTTATGAGTGGGTCTTTTGGAAACATTGATATGCGCGTTTCAAACCATTTAAACATGCGTCCCTCTCAAAAATAAATCATTAAATAACTCATTAATAGAGGGATAATTATACCCATAAAATACTCAAACTTGAATATTAAATGAAAATGATTCTTATTTGACATACACACAAAACCATTACCCTGCATTAAACCATGCCAATTGGTGATGGCATTTCACCACCTCGCCAATCACAATCAAAATAGGTGCATGTGAGCGATTGACCAAATCAGGTAGATTAACTAAATCACCAATCACAACGTGTTGATCTGGATTCGTGCCGCTACTGATCACCGCTACGGGCGTATCATGCGCTAAACCATGTGTCATTAATTGAGCAGCAATTTCTGATGCTTTAATTGCCCCCATATAAACGCAAATTGTTTGCCGAGATTGTGCCAATGATTGCCAATGAATTAAATCCCCTTCCGCACGACAATGCCCTGTAATAAAATGTACGCTTTGGGAATAATCACGATGAGTTAAAGGAATGCCTGCATAACTACATGCGCCAATTGCGGCGGTTATCCCTGGTACAATTTTAAATGCAATCCCGTGTTGTTTCACGTGCGCGAGCTCCTCCGCGCCACGCCCAAAAATAAATGGATCTCCCCCTTTTAGGCGCACAACTGTTTTACCTTGCAATGCATGTTTCTACTAATAATTGATTGGTTCTCTCTTGTGATACCAAATGATTACCCGCACGTTTCCCCACACAAATAAGTTGTGCATCACGCCGAACTAGATCTAAATTTTAGGGCTTACGAGATAGTCATACAAGACAACATCTGCTTTTTGCATCGCATGTAAAGCGCCAATCGTCAACAGTGCTGGATCACCTGGTCCTGCACCGACTAAAACAACTTGCCCTTGTTTTACGTCATTATTTTGTATTTCTATTGCTTGATTTAGGTGATTTATTGCTTTTTTCTGTTTGATTATTCTCTATATACGTTGTGAATTCTTCTTCAAAAATAGTTTCCCAAAAACGTCGTCTTTTCACTACATCGGTGATTTTTGCTCTGACAATATCGCGATATTCACCTGCAATACGTGCCACTTCACCCAAACTAAAAGATAAGGTTTTCTCTAATTTTTTCTCGGACCAATCGTGTGAGTACAGGCGTTTTTCCCCCTGATGATACAGCAACAATTAAAGGCGATCTGTCCACAATTGAGGGGTAATAAAAGAGCATTCTGCCATTTGATCTACGACATTTACAAATATATTGGCTTTATCGGCAGAGATTTTTACACGCTGATTTAACGCTGTATTGTTCGTGGCACTATAAATTAAATAATATGGAAATAATGCATCTATCGTTTCAAAATCCTCAAAATGTTTGCCTATCCAAATGAGGTGTTCATTGAGTTGAGCCTGAAGCTCTACATGTAGTTTTTCTGTAATTATATGAACAATTGCGCCTGCTTTTAACAATAAAGCGATTTTCCGCATTGCCACATGACCGCCGCCAACCATTAAAACAGGGCGATCTTTGATCTGTGCAAAAATGGGTAGATATTCCATAAAATAATCGTCCTGTAGTTTTATTGTCTATATTTTTGTATTTCTGTATTTGTTTATAAAAAAAATATGAAATAAATATAACGACAATGGCTACTTAATTCAAAATTTTAAAATTCTAAGCTTATATATACCCACAAGATTTGGAGATCTTCTTTCTTAGGGCTATGCCCCAAGCTAATATACATCGCCCCTTTATTTACTACATTTTTATGTATAAAATAATATGTATATAATACAAGTCCATCTTTCCCTAAAGCATGCAACTTAACCTGTAATTTAGAATTGAGCCGCTATGAACAAATCTATCAAAACACCTCTTAAAATATCTCTAAAAGCAATATTTTTGATGCCAATCTTATTTTTATTCACAGGATGCAATGTCAAACCAATTGAAAACATAAATATCATTGATCAATTTGATGCACCCCGTTATTTGGGCACATGGTATGAAATTGCACGATTAGATCATGTGTTTGAGCGCGGACTTGAGCAAGCAAAGGCCATGTATTCAAATCGTGAAGATGGTGGAATAGACGTTATCAACCAAGGATTTAATGTTCAAAAACAAAAATGGCAAGATGCAAAAGGTAAAGCCTATTTTTTAGGTGATAGAACAATTGGCGCGTTAAAAGTATCATTCTTTGGTCCATTTTATGGTGGGTATAATATTATTGCGATTGATGCAGAATATCAAAATGTTTTAATCGCTGGTCCAAATCGTAACTATTTATGGTTGTTTATCACGCCAAAAAGTGATGCCTACTGAAGTTAAAAATCGCTATCTCGACATTGCGAAAAAAATGGTTTTGTAACAAATCAACTTATTTGGGTAAAGCAATAATCATTTTTCCAAACGGGGCTTGATCCCAACGCTATTAAGTTAAGGAATTATTGCTTTATAAGCAGTTGATTTAAAATATTTAAAACCCCCTCTAACTCCCCCTTGAAAAGGGGAAGGACTAAAAAATGTGTAAATCTTGGTCTCTGCGGCTTACTTGTCATTGAGGATCAAGCCCATTACGGGTCAAGTCCGTAATGACGCAAACAAGGTGTATTACAAAAGCTGTTCAATAGAATCAATGGGTAAATGTCGAATATCTTGCCCTTTGACACAATAAAAAATAAACTCACAAATATTTTGGCAACGATCCCCAATACGTTCGATTGATTTTGCGCACCATAATGCTGTAATGACACTGGGAATTGAACGCGGATCTTCCATCATATATGTCATCAATTGGCGCGTAACACCTTCATATTCAGCATCTACTTTTTATCTTCAAGATAAATCCGAATGGCTTGATGAACGTCCATACGTACAAAAGCATCCAGCACATCATGCAGCATCTGTACCGTATGGCGGCCCAAAGATTCCAAACTCACAAGCAATGGTTTTTGTTCAGATGAGAACTTTTCAAGTGCGGTACGACAAATTTTATCTGCAACATCCCCAATGCGTTCTAATTCAGAAATCGTTTTAATGATGACTAAAATAAGGCGTAAAACTCCTGCAATCGGTTGGCGCTTTGCGATAATGCGTACACATGCTTCATCAATCTCAATCTCCATTTTATTGACGAACACATCCCGCTCAATCACATTTTTTGCTAACTGCTCATCCCCATTATGTAATGCATTCATGGCATGAGTCAGCTGCTCTTCTACCAATCCGCCCATTTGCATGACTTGTTTATTGATAGATTCTAACTCTTCATTAAATTGTGTTGAGCTATGTTTTTTCTGATTTAAATTGTCCATTATTTCTATTTTCCCGTTCAATATATAAAATTAAACATATAAAATTAAATATATAAAAGCGCTTCACATATTTGCATGTAAGCTCAAAATATAACTTGTTGATTTAAATCAACTACTTATAAGATAAAACTCCTTAATTTAATGGCGTTGCTGCTAGCCATAACGCCCTGTAATATAATCTTCAGTCGCCCGAATTGCGGGCGTAGTAAACAACGTATTTGTGTCGTTATACTCAATAATATCCCCCAGATACATAAAGGCGGTGTAATCAGAACAGCGTGCCGCTTGTTGCATATTGTGCGTCACAATCACAATCGTATATTCTTCTTTAAGCTCATTAATGAGCTCCTCAATTTTACTACTTGAGATAGGATCTAATGCAGAGCAAGGCTCATCAAGCAATAATACTTCTGGTTTAATGGCAATGCCGCGTGCAATACATAAACGTTGTTGTTGCCCACCTGAAAGGCTATAACCACTTTGATGCAATTTATCTTTCGTTTCTGTCCATAGCGCCGCTTTGCTAAGCGCCCATTTGACCCGATCATCCATATCAATGCGCGAAAGGTTCTCATACAAGCGCACCCCAAATGCAATATTGTCATAAATAGACATCGGGAAAGGCGTTGGTTTTTTGAAAAACCATGCCTACTTTTGCACGTAAACTCGCAACATTCTGCGCAGAATCTGTCAAAATATTTGCACCATCAAGCAATATTTTCCCCGTTGCACGTTGCTCGGGATACAGGCGATACATTTGATTAAATGTTCTTAACAATGTTGATTTACCACATCCTGACGGACCAATAAAGGCCGTCACTTTATTTTCAGGAATCTGAATATTAATATTTTTGAGTGCATGAAATTGTCCATAATAAAAATCTAAGTCCTGCACACTATTTTATGATTACTCTGCACAAGTGCTGCCCCTGAATTTTGATTTTTATTTCTTGAACAACTACTGCACTTTTTGTGTTGATGCTATTGATATTCATGTACAAACAACCTCTTAATTTCTTATTTTAAATTGGCTTTAGATCTGCTTACTCTTCGCAAAAATAATACGCGCAACAATATTCAATAAAAGCACGCTCATCGTAATAATAAGCACGCCTGCCCATGCTAATGATTGCCATTGTGAAAATGGACTCATGGCAAACTGGAAAATAGTGACGGGTAAATTAGCAATCGAATAATTCATATCCGTGCTCCAAAATTGGTTGGATAATGCAGTAAATAATAACGGTGCAGTTTCACCAGCAACGCGCGCAATTGCTAATAATATGCCTGTGATAATCCCTGAATACGATGCTTTAAGTGTAATCGCTGAAATGATTTTCCATTTTGGCGCACCAAGCGCATATGCAGCCTCTCTCAATGTATCAGGCACAAGTTTTAACATATTTTCAGTCGTACGAATCACAATAGGGATTTGTAATATTGCCAATGCCATAACCCCTGCCCACCCTGAAATCGCCCCATATACGTCACTACAACCATATATACAAATAAGCCAATCACAATGGAAGGTGCGGATAATAAAATATCATTAGTAAATCGAATAACACTTGCTAAACGCGATGTACGCCCATATTCAGCCAAATATGTGCCCGCAAGTACACCTAAGGGTGTACCAATCAATGTTGCCCAACCATTAATAATCCACTTCCTGCCAAAGCATTGGCTAAACCACCGCCATCTGTATTGGGTGGAGGTGTCATTTGAGTGAATAAATCAATTGAGAATCCGCCAAGACCTTTCGTGACTGTGGTCCATAAAATCCATATCAACCAAAACAACCAAAACTCATTGCGCCTAATGATAAGCACAATGCGATACGATTTTTAATGCGCCTCCAAGATTGTAAACGTGACATATCAACATCCCTCTCTTTTGGCTAAACGTATGATCAACAACTTAGATAGTGCTAATACGATAAATGTAATCACAAATAAATAAGACCCAACTCCATCAGTACGCTGTATGTAACCAGGTTTCTGCTTCTGCAAATTCTTCGCAAGGGTTGAGGTAATACTATTGCCTGCATAAATAACGAGGCCGATAATTGATATGTATTACCAATATAAAGGTGATTGCCATTGTTTCCCCCAATGCTCGCCCTAAGCCCAGCATAATTCCGCCTATCACGCCATGTTTTGTATAGGGTAATACAACTATCGCATCACTTCCCAGGTTGTACACCCAATGCCATATGCTGACTCTTTCATTAAAACAGGTGTTTGTTCAAATACATCGCGCACATCACCGAGGCGATATAAGGAATGATCATAATTGCTAAGACAATCCCGCAGCTAAATACCAATGCCAAAAGCAGGGCCTGAAAACAATGACCATAATCGGAATGGGCGATAAAATATTGCCAACGGGTGTTTGAAAATAGGTCGCAAAAGTGGTGCAAATACAAATAATCCCCACATGCCATATACAATACTTGGAATGGCTGCCAATAACTCTATCGCAATCCCCAACGGACGTTTGAGCCAATTAGGTGCTAATTCTGTTAAAAAAATTGCAATACCAAAGCTAATTGGAACGGCAATCAGTAATGCAATAAATGAGGTCACTAACGTTCCGTAAATGGAATTAATCCACCAAATTTTTTCAGCAGGCACATCCCATTGTGTTTCCATAAAAAGGAAGCCCAAAACTGCGCAAACTGGGCCAAGATGCAATCAGTAAAGATAAAATAATGCCCACAAAAATAAGCAGTGATATCCATGCTGCACACTTAACAATAAACTAAAAACAAAATCCCATATTGACTTGGGGTTTTGATTAGCTTTTGACTGATCTTTTGATTGAGTTTAACTCTTGCCATAGGCGCTCTTTTCCTATACCCATCATCTTTAAAGACTTTGGGTATGATTTGCTTAAAAATAAAAAACATCTGGTTATTGGGTTAGCTGCCAATGATGCCGCCATCATCTTTGTAATCATAATCACAGATGATCTAGGAACATTTCCTGCAATCCCATGAGGGAAGGTTGATGTGCCTTTCTCGCCAGGATGTTGCACATTTACAAATAATGTTTTTTGATCATCAGTAAACGTGATCCCTGTGATTTCACATGCAATCGGACCTGTTAAAAAGCGTCTGATTTCACCCGTATTGGGATCTGCACATAACATTTGGTTATTACCCATGCCTTTATAATCACCCGCATCACTATAATTACCATCCGATTGTATCCATAACGTCCGCTTTATCAAACCCAATGCCATCAGGGCTATTAAACATATTCTCGGGCGTAATATTACGAGACCCGGCATATGGCGTGCCTTTATGTATTGTTGGATTACCTGCCAATAAGAATAAATCCCATATAAATTCATCTTCAGTATGATCTTTATCAGGCGCTGAAAATCGTATAATTTGCCCATAATGATTTTCTACACGTGGATTAGGACCATTCACCGCTTGATTTTCTTTCATCCCCCTATTTTTATTATTGGTCAATGTTGAAAAAATATCACCAGAATTCGGATCAATCGTCACCCACTCTGGGCGATCCATCGTCGTTGCACCCACAAGCGTTGCGGCAAGACGCACATTAATCATTACATCTGCCTCTGAATGAAACCCATTTTCTGGCGTTAATCCATTTGACCATACACAAGCGGCAGCCATTGACCTTTTCCATCGGTGCATCCACTGCATTTTTATCATCTGATGCATCAAATGAGCAGCATACAATGTGCCACTTCTAACAAGTTACGGTTAGATTCTGAATGTGGATTCGCCGCATCAAACGTATGCGTTGAGATGAATTTATACATAAATTCCCCACGCTCATCATCTCCCATATACACCACAACGTGACCATCTTTATTGACGATAAGCTCTGCATTTTCATGCTTAAATCGTCCCCAAAACTGTCCGCTTTTAGGCACAGACGTTGGGTTAAACGGATCAATCTCAACAACCCAACCAAATGTATTCGCTTCATTTGGATTTTGGCTAAGATCAAAACGAGCGTCAAAATCAGCCCACTCTCGTCCTCCCGCAGGTTTGCCTTCTAAGCCGTAACGTTTTGTGCTGGATTTGGTGTGTATGCGCCTGACATTCCAAAATACATATCAAAGTTTTCTTCACACGTTAAATAAGTTCCCCAAGGTGTGCGACCATTGGGACAGTTATTCAGTGTGCCTGAAACATGTATGCCATCGGTGTGAATACGAGATTTCAACGCATCTGAACCACGCACAACACCCGTTATTTCCATTGGCGTACCCGCGTGAATGCGGCGATTAAATTCTGATTCAAGCACATATTTCCATTGATTACCGTGAGCTTTGCTATCTCTCACAACCTCAATAATGGAAACCCCGCCTGCGGCTTGTGCTTTTTTAACATCCTCAATATTTTTTGCTTGTGCTGTTTGGTGAGTAAAATAAACCGTTCATAATACTCATTATTAATTGCCATCAATGCACGATTTTGATCCAGCTCACCCTTTGCATCCACAAAATGAAACAGGCTCATGCCATCATTATTGTCCCCAAATTGCCCCAATTGATCTTCCGCAGAGTTCATGCTTTGATTAAATGCAGCAGTGCCTTTAAGGATTGGATCACCCCAAGAAATCAGAGGTTTAAATGAATATCCCTCCGCCAAAGTAATCGTGTCTGACGTGCTTGCAGGGATTGCTTTAAAATTTAGCAATGTACTGTTAGTGGCATTAGCTCCAGTTGCTTGCGCCAATGCTTTTACCATTGGATTGCTTGCAAAAAAAGCCACCGCACCCACGCCCAAAGCACCTTGCAACAATTTCCGTCGACTGAGTGCTTTATTCAATACCTGATCAAAACTAACCGACTTTTTACTCAAATCTTGTAAACTTTCTTGAACACTCATGCGCTAATATCCTTTATATTTTTATTTTGAGTACACCGCATTTCCAGATGCATCTTTAATATTCTCTTTCCATGCCTTACGAATCAGTGCGGTAACTGAATCTGGCAAGGTTGCATAATCGAGATCTTTAGCCAATTGCCCGCCATCTGTATATGCCAATCAAAGAAGTTTAAAATCTCTTTACCGTTTTCTACATTCTCTTGAACCGCATGTAATAAAATAAATGTTGCAGATGAAATCGGCCACGCATTTTTAACCGCTTGATTGTTAGATCTTGTGCAAATGTTTCTTCCCATTTTGCACCTAATGCCGAATCACTAAAGGATTGTGCACTTGGGCTAACCGCTTCGCCTAATGCAGATATAAGCTTGGTATAGGCTAAATTATTTGTTTGGCATATGCATATTCAACATACCCGATTGAGCCTGATAACGTTGCACAAATGCGGCAACACCATCATTACCTTTGCCACCAACGCCGACAGGCCAATTCACTGTAGATCCTGAACCAATCGTCGTTTTCCAGATAGAATTAACTTTCGCTAAATAGCTGGTAAATACAAAGAAGTCCCTGAACCATCTGCACGGCGCACAACTGCGATTGTTTGATCAGGCAATTTAAGATTTGGATTTAGCTTAACAATTGCAGGATCATTCCACTTGGTAATCTTACCTAGATAAATATCACCCACTATTTGTCCATCAAGCACGAGTTCATTAGATTTAATCCCTGCGACATTCACGGCTAAAACAACGCCACCAATCACCGTTGGAAATTGAAACAATTGTTTTTCTTTCAATTGCTCATCTTTTAATGGCGCATCTGATGCACCAAAATTTACCGTTTTTGCCGTGATTTGTTTCACACCACCAGATGAACCAATCCCTTGATAATTTATCTTATTGCCTGTTTTTTTATGATACTCTGCCGCCCATTTTCCATAAACAGGCGCAGGAAATGTTGCGCCTGCGCCCGTAATATTAATTTCCGCAATAGCTGATATTGCACTCACAGAAAGACTCAATAGCCCTGCGAGTGTCATTTGAGTGATATTTTTAGATAATTTCATAAGTAACTCCTAGATAATGCCAATAATAAATGTCCAGAATAGACAAATGATTTATTAAAGCTAACAACATGATTTAATTAAAATATTAAACATTTTACGAATAAAATAAAGATCAAGATAAAAATCAAATTTGAACCCTTGTGATATGGTCGCCATATTATCGAGCCTAGATGACACATTAATGTCTGTAATATGACAGTTTTATGACAAGATCTTTTAAGTCGTTAATTCTCCCCGTCACCTTTCCTATTTTGAGTAGACAAAAACATAGGTAAAAACAATCGCCCTGTATATCCCAATGAAGATAAAGAACATATTCATTCATGCTATGATATTGCCTAATTTGAGTAATAATTTTTAGTGCAAAATTAAGGTGGATGCCATGAAACATTTAGATCCTAAAATGATATCGTTTTCAAAAAAATATTTGGTAAAAATAAGCATCTTTTAATCAGTCTACTCAATGATCTTTTAATGTTAAACAATCGTGAATGTATTCAAACAATTGAGCATTTATCACCAGAGCAAGTTCCTGATGTATTAAACTTTAAAAATTCCATCGTTGATGTTAAATGTGTTGACCAAAGTGGACGCATTTTCATTGTTGAAATGCAGATGTTATGGACAGAATCATTTAAACAGCGCGTTCTTTTTAATGCCAGCAAGGCGTATGTTAACCAGCTGGAGAAGGGCTATCAATATTCTGATTTATATCCTGTATATTCCCTCAATATTTTAAATAGCAATTATCATCCTGATGTAAACCAGTATTATCATCGATATAGCATCGTTGAACATGCCAATACGCATGAAAAAATTGAAGGCTTAGAATTTGTTTTCATCGAATTACCTAAGTTTTTAAAAAACCCAAATATAAAGAGCCCAAGCCTTAGGAAACTTTGGTTAATGCTGCTAAGTATTTCTGAAACAAGTGATATTCCAGAAGAGTTGAAAGCTGATCCATTAATTAATGAAGCACTGACATTAATAGAAGAAAGTTATTACAGCCCTACTGAAAAAGTGGCTTATGAACGATATTGGGATATGGTCAGTAGCGCCCGAACATTATTGAGTGAAGGTCAAAGAAATGCGCTTGCAAAAGGTAAAGCTGAAGGACTTGCAGAAGGTAAGGCCGAAGGTAAAGCCGAAGGTAAAGCCGAAGGTAAAGCCGAAGGTAAAGCCGAAGGCATACGCCAAAGTGCGATCAAAATGAAACATAAAGGTTTTCTCGTTGAGGATATCGCAGATATTACAGGGCTTACAATTACAGAAATCAATAATCTTGTATAAATAATTTTTAGTACACATTAAGGTGGATGCCATGAAACATTTAGATCCTAAAAATGATATCGTTTTAAAAAAAATATTTGGTAAAAATAAGCATCTTTTAATCAGCCTATTAAATGATCTTTTAATGTTAGATAACCATGAGAGTATTCAAACAATTGAACATCTATCGCCAGAACAAGTTCCTGATGTATTAAACTTTAAAAATTCCATCGTTGATGTTAAATGTGTTGACCAAAGTGGACGCATTTTCATTGTTGAAATGCAGATGTTATGGACAGAATCATTTAAACAGCGCGTTCTTTTTAATGCCAGCAAGGCGTATGTTAACCAGCTGGAGAAGGGCTATCAATATTCTGATTTATATCCTGTATATTCCCTCAATATTTTAAATAGCAATTATCATCCTGATGTAAACCAGTATTATCATCGATATAGCATCGTTGAACATGCCAATACGCATGAAAAAATTGAAGGCTTAGAATTTGTTTTCATCGAATTACCTAAGTTTTTAAAAACCCAAATATAAAGAGCCCAAGCCTTAGGAAACTTTGGTTAATGCTGCTAAGTATTTCTGAAACAAGTGATATTCCAGAAGAGTTGAAAGCTGATCCATTAATTAATGAAGCACTGACATTAATAGAAGAAAGTTATTACAGCCCTACTGAAAAAGTGGCTTATGAACGATATTGGGATATGGTCAGTAGCGCCCGAACATTATTGAGTGAAGGTCAAAGAAATGCGCTTGCAAAAGGTAAAGCTGAAGGACTTGCAGAAGGTAAGGCCGAAGGCATACGCCAAAGTGCGATCAAAATGAAACATAAAGGTTTTCTCGTTGAGGATATCGCAGATATTACAGGGCTTACAATTACAGAAATCAATAATCTTGTATAAATAATTTTTGAGGGATATCGACTCAAATTCGGTATAACAAAGTCGAAACTCTGCTAGGGACTTAAAAATAAACAAATAATTCAGCATCTTATAGAGTTATCCTGATATTGCATTTTTAACCCAATCTAATTTAAATTGCCCATTTTCTGTATCAATCCCAATTGCATCGATACGGCAGGGACCCATATATTTATTTTGCTGCATATAAAACGCTGCTGTTTTAAGAATTTTTCTCTGCTTGGTATAAGTAATGCTTTCTAACGCATGTGCAAATGTTGTCATATTACGCATTCTTACTTCAATAAAAACTAAGTATTCACCGTCTGTCATGATTAAATCAATCTCTCCTACTCGACAGGTAAAATTACGTACAATTAAAATTAAACCCTGTGTTTTGAGATAATTTAACGCATAATCTTCGCCAAACTTTCCGCGCTCTTGTTGCAGTGTCATAGTGATTACCTTCGATGTATGAACTTTACCTTAGCATATCGCAAATATCATAATAATTTTTTTTAAGTACAGGATATTAAAATGAAGCCCATTGTCTTAAAGCCTGGTTTATATGTTGTGGCAACCCCGATTGGTAATCTTGAAGATTTTACGCCGCGCGCACAAGCTGTGCTCAAATCTGTAGACCTTATTTGTGCTGAAGATACGCGTCATTCAGGACAATTATTAGCACTTTTTGGTATCAAAACACCGCAAATATCTCTACATCAACATAATGAGCGAGAACGGATTGATACATTACTAGAAAAATTAAGAGCAGGACAAACTTTAGCGTTAATTTCAGATGCAGGTACGCCTTTAATCTCCGACCCTGGATTCCCTCTAGTGCGTGCTTTAAAGAATGAGGGCTTTGATGTTATCCCAATTCCTGGCGCTTGCGCTCTGGTTAGCGCCTTATGCGTATCTGGTTTACCAACAGATCGTTTTGTGTTTGAAGGTTTCTTACCTGCTAAATCAAGTGCCCGCAAACAACAATTGACTACTTTGATCGCGGAAACGAGAACTTTAATTTTTTATGAGTCTAGCCATCGTATTATCGCCATGCTCGAAGATCTACGTACTATTTTTGGCAATGAACGCTTAGCCTTTGTTGGGCGCGAAATCACGAAACGCTTTGAATCATATTTAACCCTTAATTTGGCACAATTATGTCAACATTATGATGACCATTCAGATCAAGTTCGAGGAGAATTTGTTGTCATCGTGGAAGGTTTACCAAAATCTGATACGGAGGAAGAAACAAGCAACCACATTGATATTGATCATTTACTGCGATTACTATTGGTTTCATTACCGCTCAAAAAATGTGTTCAAATTGTATGTGAATTGACTCAAATGAATAAAAACTTGATTTACGATAAAGCGTTGCTATTACAAAATATACTGCGTGAATCCGAACAAATTTAATAATATTTATCATTCATATAACATATATCCCAAATATAGATATTTACATAAATATCTAAAGTGAGCGTTTAATGTCACACCAATTTACAGGCATAGAGAAAAGTATTTGTGTAAGCCTTACATTACTGTACGTGATTCGTATGCTAGGATTATTTATTGTATTGCCTCTTTTTTCTTTATATGAAAAAGAACTGATTGGCTCAACCCCATTTTTAATGGGACTCGCATTTAGTAGCTATGCAATCACGCAAATGCTCCTCCAGCCAATATTTGGATACGCCTCTGATCGGTATGGACGCAAACCAGTCATTATATTTGGCCTACTTCTATTTATTTTAGGTAGCTTAGTCATTGCATTTACCAACCATATCTATATGGTTCTTGTGGGGCGAATTATTCAAGGAAGCGGCGCAATTTCAGCCGCAATTTTAGCCTTAGCGACGGATCTAACGCGTGAGCAAATTAGAACAAAAGTGATGGCTGTCATTGGTGTCAGTATTGGAATTACATTTGGACTGGCAATGTTTATTGGACCAATATTGCAAAGCCTAATTGGTATGCAAGGCATCTTCATTATCTGTGCGGCTTTGGAGTTCTGGGGGTTTTGCTCACCCTCTTTGTATTACCAACACCTAATATACTATTAACTAAAAATAACAAAGATGAAACAGATAAAAATGGATCGTTTTTATCTGAAAATAGTCTCAAAATAAGCTTGGCAAGATATCTTTCTACAACATTAAAGGCGCAATGTTAGATTCAAACTTATGGCGATTATATGTTGGTGCCATGAGTCTACACCTACTGTTAACCATGGCCTTTATGGTTATCCCTTCAGGTTTAAATCATCTTGGTATTAAATTATCTGAACATTGGCATTTTATGTACCCTGCTTTTTTATTTCTATTTTCGTCATGGGTGCAGCTGTCGGTATGTGCGAAAAAAGAGAAAAAATTAAACCATTGTTTTTAACTGCAATATTTATCATATTCATGGCTTTTGTATTATTTACTATGGTGTACTCTTGGCTCACGACATGCATAGCAATGACGCTTTTCTTTATCGGGTTTAATATCATGGAGGCAACTCAACCTTCTCTTATGGCGCGTTTTGCACCTGATTCAATCAGAGGAACAGCAATGGGTATTTTTTCTTCCATGCAATTTCTAGGTGCTTCTTTAGGGGGTATTTTAGGTGCGTCACTTTTGGGATATGTCGGGCTAAATGCAGTTTACTTAATGGGTGCTGCTCTTTCGATATTATGGGGCATATTGGCTCTGGGAATGAAAAACCCAAAACGGCGCATTCCCAAATCTTAATGCGTCACAGTATCTCCAAGTCTTTTGGGTATTACATACCTCAAAGAGAAATACGAGTAAAGAAAACAGTCCGATCATTTTTAGTAACAAAAGAATGACGCTTCACTACAAAATGATCTCTAAACTGATAGATGAAACGATCTAACGTTTTCCTACTCACGGTTGCTGGTAATTTATCTGCTAATTGACTTAATGTAAGTGAAGCATTCACTTTCAATACACTCACTACTTTTTCAAAAAGCAAAGTATCTTGCTTATTCATGGCAAGATTAGGAGGCTTGCAGCTATCACATAAACCACATTTTCTATCAATATTTTCACCAAAATAATTGGCAACTATTTGCATTCGACATGTATTTCATACATCATTTTTTCGATTTCATCGCGCATTATCTCACGCTCTTTTTTTATTGACTCATATGTATCAATAAAGGGAATCGGGTGTATTAAATAACTTGCACCTATTTTAGTAATCGTGCCATGTGCACGTAAATGTTCTAAACAGGTTTGAATCAGCAAAGGCTCTTCTCAGCTGCAATCCAATCGTCTACATCATCTAAATTATGATTTAATTTTTCTAAAACATGCATCAATGTTTTAGTGGTAGGAAAACGTTTATCATGAAAAAACTGCCTTAAACTTGCATCTTCATTGCTAAATAATAAATATGCATTCGATAATTTACCATCTCGCCCTGCGCGTCCAATCTCTTGATAATAACTTTCAATTGAATCTGGAAGACCTAAATGAATCACACTGCGTATATTCGCGTGATCAATCCCCATTCCAAATGCGATGGTTGCACACATCACTTTCTTGTCCCCAGCCATGAACGCAGTTGAAATAGATTTTCTATCCACATTAGATAAACCAGCATGATAAACCAGAGCGGGAATGTCCTGCCCTAAATGTGCAGCTAACATAGTTGCTTGCTTACGTGTTTGTGTATAACAATTGCAGGCTGATTTTTTGGATCTTTTAGAAAATCAAGTATCCAATCAAAACGTTTCTCATCATGAATATATTCAAAATGAATACCAATATTATCACGCCAAAACCCATATACATGAATACTTAACCCGTTGGGCGATACTAGATTTTCGTGCTTGAGCTGTGCGATTAAGTCTGCTTGAATTTTCGGAGTGGCACTCGCCGTCATTGCAATGATTGGCGCGGGTCTTAATTTTTGTAGAGAATGCAAAAACAATCGGTAGTCTGGACGAAAATCATGCCCCCATTGTGAGATGCAATGTGCCTCATCAATAGCGATTAAAGACAATGGCATTTTAATCAACATGTTAATAAAGCCTGGTATATTCATCCTCTCAGGAGAAACAAATAAAACTCTAGCTTCCCTTGCAAGTATAATTGACATATTTGCTTTAACTCATCAGTTGTAAGTGCAGAATGCAATGCACGCGCCCTAAAACCAGCCGATTGTAATTTCTGACATTGATCATCCATTAACGCGATCAATGGAGAAATAACTAAAGCCGTTTTTTGCTTTACTATTGCGGGCAATTGATAGCACAAGCTTTTTCCTGCGCCAGTTGGCATAACTAAAAGAACATCGGTGCCTGAAATTAAATCCTCGCAACTCACTTTTTGGTGAGGCCTAAATGTATCGAGTGCAAATTTTTGTTTTAATACATCATGTAGCTCGGTCATAACATGCTAATCATTTATTATTCCTATGCATCAAATTGGGCGTTATTCTACATCAATATGTTCTATCGGTTTATCGACTGACTCTACAAATTCTAGACGATATCCATGTTGGTAAATCGACCGTAAAAACCAACCGTGCTCACCTTTAATGCAAGTTTAGAACGAATTCTACTTGCATGGGTATCAACTGTTCGTGTTCTAAGTTCATTTGAAGAGCCCCACACACTTTCCAAAATATAACTCCTTGACACAATACGTCCCACATTTTGAAAAAAAAAATGCATCAATTCAAATTCTTTTTGGGTTAGCTCTACAGAATGTCCATCAATCAATATACTGCTAGATGCGACAAGAACCGTATACACACCATATTTAATCTCTTCAGTATCTTGGTGGGCTGTTTGTGTGCGCCTTAAAAGTGCATTAAGCCGAGCCAGCAACTCTCCTTTTTTGATTGGCTTCGCCATATAATCATCAGCGCCGTCGTTTAAAGCAGAGATAATATTTGATTCGCAGTCTTTTGCTGTCACAAACAATACGGGAATATGCCAATTATCTTGCGCTCTAACCCACTTTAATACATCATACCTTCAATATCAGGCAGCATCCAATCCAAAATTAGCACATCAAACGTTTCATGAGAAATTGCTCGAATCAACAATTTTCCCTTATTAAAAATGGTACAAGTATGACCCGCCTCAACAATCCATGTTTCAATAATGGCGCTCTGATCTAAATCATCTTCAAGTAATGCTACACGCGCCATTATTCCTCTTTTATGATAAATTATGTTGGCTATATTTCGTATATATTGACACAAATATATACCTTTTGGAACAATAAATAACTATGACCTCGATTCTATTTGTGGTATTGTTCTCGCAATAATTTTTGCTACGGCATTAATTTGAAACTAATATGGAACGAAATTTTAACACTTTCAATATTTTGCTTTAACTAAAATTCTGTCGGAGGTTCACTTATGAAAAAGCAATTGACTACTGCACTAATCGCAAGTCTTTTTATTTCAACTAATGCATTTGCACTATCATCTGATCAAGCGTTATCAGACACACGTGGTGATGTGATTAAAGATCAATGGGGTGACTGTATTGCAACTCATGATGGTCTTGATACATGTAACAAGCCTGTCATTAAAGCATTAAGCTTAGGTGCAGACGCATTTTTTGATTTTAATAAAGCAACTTTAAAACCTGCTGGTATTGCAAAACTTGATCAACTTGCTATTGATCTTAAAAGCGCTGGTAAAGTTGACGCGATTGATTTAGGTGGTCATACCGATTCAGTTGGTTCTGTACAATATAACCTACGTCTTTCAGAGCGTCGTGTGCAAGCTGTAGAAGCATATATCATCTCTAAAGGCGTTAATCCTGCAATCATCACAGCAAAAGGTTATGGCAAGCAAACCCTGTTGCTGACAATGCAACTGCTGAAGGTCGCGCACAAAATCGCCGTGTTGATATTAAAATTACAGCAACTGCGTTCAAATCTACTCAATAATTATTGGGCATTTAAATATATACATTTTAAACCCGCTTAAAGCGGGTTTTTTTTATGTCTAATTTTATGTCTAATTTTTATTAAAATACTTATCCTGTTTTAATCACACTGAAGATATTAAAGCGCTTCAAATTGATCTGATCTTACGAGTTATAACAATTGCTTGCACAAGCAATCTCTCCTGTTCCATAAATAGCTATGAAATCAACACTTGCTGATACAAAACATGATTGACCTTTAATGAGTTTAAGTTCATTTTTTTTTATTAATTCAGATTCTTGCGATTGCCACTCTATGTTTAGCTCGCCAGAAATACAAAAGATAATATGCGCGGCTTTGATTGGATATTGTATAGGCTCCTGACTCAACTCAATCACCGTAAATGTAAAATCTTTCACGGGTACGGGAAAGTTTCGTATATTCCCTTGCTGTATTTCTGGGATACACTTTAATTGATCCAGCCCTGTTTCATGAAAACATAGATTGTCAAATAACGTATCAATATCAATATATTTTTTTGTTAATCCAGCACGCAGTACATTATCTGAGTTCGCCATAACCTCTAATCCTGTGCCATGAATATATGCATGAGGTGTTTGAGAAGGTAAAAACATCGCTTCCCCAGGCATTAATGTAATTACATTTAAAATAAATAAAGACAATATACTTAAGTCATTAGGGTAATCTTTTTCTACTTGATTGAAAATAGACCATATATTTTGATAAGGCGCATTATAGCCATTGTGCTCAAGCGTATTTTTCTGGCTCACATACTCTTTAGTATATTGAAGGATATCGGTTTTAAATGATTGTTGTCCAGCCTGTTGTCCAGCCTGTTGATCATCTTCAATATTACGTTTTAAGATCATGAAAAATACAGACGATAGCGTCTCTGCACAAGGAGAAAGAACAAAATCATTAATCGTGGGATCTTTAGTTGCTAAAAATTTAAGTAGATCAGCAGATTCGGTAAAAGGACGAAACCCATTCATTGCAACAAATGGAGTGAGTGCATAAATTAATTCAGGCTTATGATTTGAATCTTTAAAATTACGATTAAATGCACTTAACCCAATATTTTTATTGTTTTCTGCAAAAAAACCTCTCTTTGCGGCATCTAATGATGGATGAACTTGTATTGATAAAGCATGTTCTGCGCATAGAATTTTAAGCAGAAAAGGAAGCTCTCCATATTGATCAGAGGTATTTTTCCCTAAATATTTAATTTTATTACTTGCGATCACATCTATTAATGGCGCTGTAGATTTCAAGTTGTTACTAAGATTTGAATTAAAACTAAAATTAAAATCATCTATTTCTATCATTGATGATGCCAAAGGATGAGCGCCCATCCACATTTCAGCTTGAGGTTTTTGATCTACATTAGCAATATCAAACATGGTTTTTAATGCGCTCTTAGAGCCCCACTCATAATTCTGAATCATATTTTGAAGTTTGTATATCATACTGAAGTGTACCTTTAATCTTTGAGGTTAAATACGACTTAAAGTTTGTGATTTAAGTGTCATTGTGATAAAACGCTATGCCATATCGAAGCAGTTGCATCCTGCAAGGAGATCTTCAAGTATGACGGGTATAGTTAGAAATGACCAAATAGCAATATTATATGGTACAGACGATTGTCATTTATGTGAACAAGCACAAAAAGTTCTCACTAATGCAAAACTTTCCTTTGATTATATTGACATTGCTATCCATGAAAAGTTGATATTAGAGTTTGGCACAAAGATCCCTGTTGTTTTATTTCAGGACACTTATTTTAATTGGCCTTTTAGCATTACAGAAGATTCTGGACAAAAACATATTACCCAACTTAACTACAATAATGTAACGGAATATTAAGCATCTAATGAATAGAAAAGGACATCTGGGCATGGCTGTTTTAAGCCTTGGCATCACACAACATTTTTTAGCACCAATGGCATTATCTCCTGAAAACATTATTTGTGCATTCTCGTGCGCGATAGCGGGCGGGAAAATACCAGATTTAGATTTTTATCTAAAATATTGCTATGCAAAAACACATCGAACAAAACGTTATCTATATCACCGACAGTTTACACATTCATATTATTGATTGGTTTATTATTACTTATCTCACTTCTATGGCACGCCCCAGAGAGATTTTATTTATTTTACTTATCCGTTGGTTTAATAAGCCATATCCTTGCAGACATGTTGACAGGCACAGTTCCGATCTTTGTGACAGGTAGTCATATGGGACCATTTAGAATTGGCATCCGTAATGATAAAGTGAAACGATTATTTGTCTCATTTGGTGAGATTTGTTATATTCCGATGATTATTCTAGGAATCTTTTTAGTATTCATTTCACCTGATCCAATAAATTATAAAGATAATCATATTATAAATCAGGTGATGCGTTTGCAATTTTAAGTTGAATCCAAGTTATATAAAGATAATAATCAACCAATTTAAGTATTTGAAAAATATAAAATAATTCAGCAAGAGGATGTTTTGCGAATAAATATTACCTTACGCGTCAGGAGAAAGATGAAAAATAGAATGAAAATAATGAATATAGGTTTATCTCTCTTAGCCCTGTTTACCTCCTCACATTTAGCGTGGGCAAAAGATGAGATAACGCCAGAGTGCCAGAGGATTGTGTCTATCTCCCCAAGTATTACTGACACTTTAGATTCAATTAACTTAGGTAATAATATCGTTGGTTTTACGCGTTACTGCACGCTACTAATCGAGAACTTAGCACGCCTATGCCCTCATTATTGGTGGCTTTTTAGATGTTAATTTTGAACAAATAATTGCTGCCAAACCTCACATTATTTTTAATAGCCGTGGGGCAAATGCAACAAATACGACCACTTTAAGAAGGTTGAATTTTAATGTTGTCACTTTGCAGCAAGATAGTTTAGAAGACATTAAAAAAAGCGTTACAACCATTGCAGATATATGTGGTGTCCCTGAAATGGGTGAATCTGTTCTCACACAATTTTAATCAAGACTTAACTGATGTACAAAACAAAATTAAGGATGCCACAAAAATAGCAAAAAAAATGTACTCATTCTGTATGGATATGAGGAAAATAATGGATTAATTTCTGCAGCTTACGGTGCTGGGAAAAATTTCCACGGAGATATACTGGCATTACTGGGTTTAGAAAATGCATACAAAGGTAGCCTGTCCGCGCCCTTATTATCTCAAGAATCAATTTTAGCCCTTAATCCAGATATGATTTTTGTTCTAACAAATGGTGATACTCCCACTGATCCAACGATTGAGCCATTTGCATTAGATGCACGAAAAATCTCTCCAAAATGGACAATATTGTCACAAACCAACGCATTTCAAAATGGCAAAATATTTCAAATCACAGGCAGAGACAGTGTTATGCAAAGTGTCAGAATTATTAATCTTGTAAAGGCAATGGCAAAATTAATTTATGATCAACCCCCGTATCTTGATGAGCATAGTTATATGACAACACCATTGCTTGAATTTCATAATTTATGTGTTTTTGGGGATAAAAACTCTGCATATATGCGTAAAAGTCAATCACCTTACATTTTACATGCGATAAATTTTCGATTTTTAAAGGGCAAATGTTAGCCGTGATCGGTCCAAATGGCGCAGGTAAATCAACATTAATTAAAGCATTACTTAACTTGATTCCTTATAAAGCCAATAAAGCACAAATTGAAGGGCATCTTGCATGCAACTTGGGTGATAACGCACGTGCAAAAATTTTATCTTACGTTCCTCAATTTATTTCATTGATTAACGACATCAGTGTTTACGAATGGTGCGAAATGGCTCGTTTTAGCATCAATCGTTTGGCTTTAGTTTGGGTTTAAAAGATAAAGAAGCAATTAAATATGCCATCGATATGTGTGATTTAAACGATTTACAACATGTTTCTTTAATTATTTAAGTGGTGGTGAGCGACAAAGAGCATTGATTGCAGGCGCCTCGCCCAAGAAGCAAAAGTGATTATATTGATGAGCCAACTAGCCATTTAGATCCTGCGCATGCAACAGAAATTTTGTTATTATTACGACGATTAAATCAAGAATGTGAGCAAACTATTATTTGCGTATCTCACGATATTAATCAAGTATATCAATACTTTGATTTTGTATATGCACTTAAAAATGGGACGTGTGAATTTTTTTGGAGCAACAAAAAATATGATTAAGCAATCATCCTTATACCGCTTATATGGGCAACAATTTATTGAAATTGCCTATGCTGATACAACATTATATCTGCCAGATATGGTGAATCATGAGAAGTAAAATAGTCTTGGTTTTATTTTTATCTATCTCATTATTATGCATTGCGCCATTTTTAGGTTCTATCTCGCTTGATTTTTCAGACTCTTGGCAAAATCCTCAAACTCAAATGGTGCTTTTCCAGTTGCGAATTCCTCGTGTTGTACTGGGATTTGTTATTGGAGGCGGTTTAGCTGTATGTGGCTTATGCTTTCAAGCTATTTTAAAAATCCTTTAGCAGAACCGTATACTTTAGGGGTTGCAAGCGGCAGTGCTTTGGGGGTTGCCATTTTATTCACTTAGGCTTTTCATTCTCTTTTTTGTTAATGTCTGGCATGACTATTTCGGCAATGCTTGGCGCATTATTAACTGCTTTAATTCTATTTAGCCAAAACAAAATTGCTCGATCTCCTTTCAAGCTATTGCTATTTGGCGTTATTATTAGTTTTTTTTGCAGCAGCTTTGTGAGTTTATTACAAGCGACGGGGAGCATTAGTGATACTTTTAGATTAGTACGTTGGATGATGGGCTCACTTGAAAGTGCGTCTGTTATGACTATGCGGGTTGTCGCACCTTTAGTATTATTTTTAAGTATGGTCATTTGGGGATTATCACCAAGGCTAAATATGCTCGCAACAGGCATTGATATCGCACAATCTCGTGGTGTTAATATTACGACGAGCTTACGGATATTTTATATAATTATTGCCATGATGATTGGGATTATGGTTGCTTTTTGCGGTCCAATTGGCTTTGTTGGGCTGATTATTCCTCACCTGACCAGATTATTATTTGGCACCAATCATATCCTCTTATGCCCTATCGCATTTTTATTAGGCGGGTGCTTATTGGTCCTTGCAGATACGATTGCCAGAACCGTATTTTCACCTGCCGAGATCCCCGTTGGCATTATCACAGCATTGATAGGCACACCATTTTTTGCTTGGATATTATTAAAAAACTAATAAAGCTATACCCGTCACCTTTGGGTATATACCCAAAAGACTTGGAGATACTGCAAGGCGGCAAGTGTACGCCCCCCGATGAGCTTACAGATAGTAAGTGATTCGGGTGAGGATACGCTGCCAACAAAGCAGGATCTTCAAGTATGAAGGATATAAGAATAAATAATTAAATACACTAAAGGTCAATGTATGAATAGGATTAAAAATTTACACGCTCCCGAGATTGCTTTAACAGAGACTGACTTATTAACATCGCATTGTGTTCTCACATTACCCCTCATTGATGAACGCGCAACACAAAATATTGCAGAATCATTGGCACAGATCATTCTTGCGGACTTTCATCCGTATCGGTTTTATTTATCTGGCGATTTAGGTACAGGAAAAACAGCATTTGTACGTTATTTTTTAAAGGCTATGGGTGTTCATGGTTTAGTAAAAAGCCCAACGTATACTTTGGTCGAAAATTACATAATCACACCAAAAATTACACCAAAAATTACACCAAACAATACAAAGATGGATAAAGAAAGCAATGAGATATATCTTTTACATTCAGATCTTTATCGAATAAATGATCCTGAAGAAATATATGAATTAGGGTTACTTGAAGCAGTAGATGCATTATGGTTAGTAGAATGGCCAGATAAAGGGCAAGGCGTTATGCCACCTGCAGATGTAGATTTTGAGCTGTTTATAGATAAGAATAATAATCGACATATGCGCATTAAAATTATAAATGCACATGATTTAGCGCCCTCTTTATTACATGCTTTAGAAATATTCAAGCACATTTAAATGGCAACTCTTATAATTTGATGTCTGGTTATAGAAATAATTATCATGGATTAATGCAATGTTGAAAACAATAGTATGCTGCAAAAAAAACATTCTAAAATTTTATTGCCTTATCTTTATCGGATTCACTTTATCTGGCTGTTTTCATGCCACCCAAGTCGGTAATGCAAATTCAGCTTATTACACCGTTGTATCAGGTGATTCATTAGCCTTAATCGCTAAAAAACTAAAGATGACAACCAATGAGTTGGCTCGGCTAAATGGCATTAAAAATCAAAACCATATTCAGTTAGGACAAAAATTAAATATATAAAGGAAGTTCTAGCGGCTACTCTATCGCAAATAACAAGCGCAAGACACCCCAATCAAAGCAAACGTTATCCCCAAACAAGATGTCGCATATAGTGGGACAAAAATGCACTTGTGTCAAAAATTCAATGGCAGAAACCAACAAAAGGCTCTGTTGTTCGAACCTATAATCCAAATGTTCCAGGCAGAAATGGTGTCCAATATTCTGGGGTTGTCGGACAACCTGTTGCCGCTGCTGCGACTGGAAGAATAGTTCATGTGGGCGCGACACCAGGCGGACAAGGTCGTTTAATTATTGTCAAACATAGCACCTCTATTTACAGTACATATAGCTATTTATCTGATGTATTAGTACAAGAAGGTACACGTGTCAAAATAGGTCAACCTATTGCTAGAATGGGATATAACTACAATACGACAGGATTATTAAACTTTGAAATAAGAGTGAATAATAAAACGAGTAATCCATTATTTTATTTGAAATAACTGATGTTACGCACTCAATAAGAAAGTAGATTTAAAACCCCCTCTAACTCCCCCTTCAAAAGCATAGGTATCTACACATTTTTATTGCAATATGTTAAAAGAAAAAATTAAAACATGAGCTTTTCAAATGAACACGTCATATTCTAATTTTTGTATATCAGGGATAGATGCCCGTCTTATAAAGCGGTATAAAAACTATGGTTTAACAACATATTAGCCCTGCTAATCCATTATCATCAGCCATTAAAGATTTAGCGTCTACTCATACTCAATCTTTTGCAACAACTCAGGCAGTTTGGCGTTTTTTCAAAATGATAGCGTTACATTGCCGATATTGAATGCGCACTGATTAATTTAGCTCGGGCTACGACAACAGCGTCAAAACATGAATTTGCACTGGTTGCGCATGATTGGTCGCGATTGCCTTTTTTAGGTCATACTCGAAAAAAAAAATCAACTCAAAATGTCCCATAGCAAAGATGTTGGCTATGAATTACAAAGTAGTTTATTGATCAATAGTCAGACTGGGATTCCCATTGCTCCACTATCTTCAACACTTAAAGATAGTGAAAATAGTTGGTCTACTTTGGATGTGCCAGTTGATTCGAAAGATACTCATTTAAATGCATTAACAGATGTTATTTCTACAATAGAAAGTCTCAAATTGTCTCCTAAATTAGTCATATTATTGATAGAGAAGCTGACTCTGTTGCGCATTAAGAGAGTGGTCTCTCCAGAAATGGCAGTATTTAGTTAGGGCAAAAGAAGGGCGTATTGTTTTGCATGAAGGAGCTGAAAAAAAAATAAAAGATATTGCCGATGATTTGAATATGAAATTTGTTAAGCATTTGAAATACAAGAAAGATAGTGTAAATTGAGTGTCTCAGAAACAATAGTCACATGGCTCGTCCAGCAAAAGCTAAGCGACGCAATCCGACAACAGGTACGTGTCAAGATCTGAAAGGTGATCCGTTGCCATTACGTTTAGTTGTTGCACAATTATCTGATAATGAAGGAAAGATTTTAACAAGATGGTGTTTATTATCCAATGTGGAAAGCAATATAGATGATCGACAACTTGCACAATGGTATTACTGGCGTTGGAATATTGAATCATTTTTTAAATTAATTAAAAGTGCAGGGCATGATATTGAAGGTTGGTTGCAACAGAGTGCTCAAGCAGTGATTAAGCGGTTTTTAATTGCCTGTATGGCATGTGTGCTGGTCTGGCAGTTGCAAAATAGACAGACGGAAGAAGATATGCGGACACGCCAATTTTTAGCCCGTTTATCAGGGCGGCAACAAAAAGAGGTCGAATGGAAAGCGCACCAGCACTGCTTGTAGGGCTTTCTATTCTACTAAATACATTATCTTTGCTTGCAGAATATGATCTAGAAACACTCTCCCAAATGGCAAATGCAATATTGGGAGGGACGATAATAAATGTGTAGATACCTATGCTTCAAAAGGGGGAGGACTAAAAAGATGTGTAGATCTTGGTCATTGCGGACTTGATCCGCAATCTCATCAAGTTATAAACGTACTTTTGGAGATTGCGGTTCAAGTCTGCAATGATAAATAGTTTTTAAATCAATGAGTTTAGCTTTTAATATTCTTAACTTAATGGCGAATCGCTTGCTAAAATGTGAAGTGCGCAACATCAGTGAAATAATCGTAACTATTGGTATGTACTAACTATCTTCTAATCAATCGATCCTCTTAATCAAGATTAAGGTAACGCAAGAATCGAACAAAAGTTTAAACAAGAGAACCAGAGAATAACCTCTGAAAATCCAGCAGCCTCTAATCGTGATTTATGTACAGCAAATGTGTCTATTTTCATAACATTTTCAATTGCTTGCCTTTTTTGTGAAATCTCCAGTTCAGAATAGCCTTGTGCCCGTTTAAATGCCAGATGTAACTCATTTAATCGCTCATCTATTGCAATATCTTCAAAACGTAATTTCTCGGATAAAAATAATGCTCCCCCTTTCACTAAGCTTTTTCGTAGTCGAGTGAGCAATATTAAACGTTGATCGGGCTCGATGAATTGCAACGTAAAATTTAAAGCAATTAACGATGTGGGCTCGTAATGCTCTTCTAGAATATCCGCTTGTTTAACAATAATCGGTAACAAGCTCTCGTGCATCATTTCCTGTGCATTAAAATAAATACGAGATTGTTTAACCATTGCTTCAGAGTGATCAATCGCAATCACTCGAGCACCTTCTATATGTGTCGACTTACGCAAAACCATAGCAACTGCGCCAAGTGAGCTGCCTAAATCATAAAGTACTGTATTAGGCTTGCAAAGTGAGGCGCTAATAATCCAATTTGCTCAACAATGGTGGCATAACCTGGGGCTGATCGCTTAATCATGTCAGGAAAAACAGCGGCAACCGCATCATTAAATGCAAAATCTGAAACAGTGCGTTCTTGAGAAAACAGTCTATCAATTTGATAAGGAGGTACATTTTTTAAAGTCATAAAAAGTCTTTGTTAGAAATGGATGTACAGAATAAAGAATCATACTGGAGTAGTAAAATAGAACAATTCCTATACCAAAATGTTTTTGTGGCAAAGGGATCAAGATATAGACGTTAATTTTCAACTTATCTGTATTTAGGTATATTTATATAACATTTACTTTATATTTATTCAAATGCATTAAGCTAATTCTCATAAGAAAAGATCTTTACCCTTCCCAATCTCTAACGAGCAACTACTCACATGAATAATGCAGCAGCGCAGCCCTTAAAGCACACTCAAAATCTACCAAATAGCCATGTTGAAAAGCTCATAAAGATGAAAAAAGAGAAAAAGATGAGAAAAAAAGAATTTGAGTTAAAACGTAACGGAATAATTAAAAGATTGACACACCAGACGTTTCAATTTGACCGAGAATTCAATCTGGCTTCTTCAGTGCTGCCTATTTTATCAAAACACAACATATTCTCACAACACAAAGAGATGGCGATACAAGCGTATTAATGCAATTTTTCCAACGCCAAAATGCCATTTTATGCGGCATTGATGAGGTCATTGCCTTATTGCATCAATATGCAAAAAATCCACATTTATTAACCATTAAAGCGCTACATGATGGGGATCTCATCACCCCATTTGAGCCTGTTTTGGACCATTGAAGGCCCGTATGAATATTTCGGTTTTTTGGAAGGTATTATTGACGGAATTCTAGCGCGTAGAAGTAGCGTTGCCAGCTATTCTCATGCCTCATTAATTTATTAGCCCAACACAAATCAAATGCCGAAATTATTTTTATGGGTGATCGAGATGATGATTATCATAATCAAATGGGAGAGTGGCTATGCCAGCAAGATTGGCGGTATCCACAAACATGCAACAGATGCAATGGGATTATGGTTTGGCGGCAAAGGAATGGGCACAATGCCACATGCACTTATACAAGGGTTTTCTGGAGATTTAGTTAATGCATCAAAAGCCTACCTAAATGTTTCTCTGACCCACTGATCGCATTAGTAGATTATAACAACGATGTCATTGGTGATGCGCTGACATTAGCAAACGCATTAGGCAATCAATTATATGGCGTACGAGTAGACACGTCGCCGATGATGGTAGACCAATACTTCATGCGACACCCTGAAGTATTAGGACAATTTGATCCACGTGGCATTAATCCACAACTCATTTGTATTTACGTAAGGCACTGGATGATGCTCATTTCAAAAACACGTTAAAATTATTGCATCTGGCGGGTTTAATGCCAAAAACTACAACACTTCCTTGAGATGAAAGCACCTGTAGATGTATATGGCGTAGGCGCTTCTTATTAAAAGTAAGTATTGGTTTTACGGGTGACTGTGTACGTTTGAATCAAAAAACCATGCGCCAAAGCAGGGCGCAGTTTCAAGAAAATACTCGTTTAGAAGATGTCATCTACACTTCATCTACCCAGAATTCTTAAAAATACCATGACGCGAAAAATGTACGAACCGATGAGCTTACAAATTGTCAGTTATTTCGGTGAAGATGCACTGTCATTTGTCAAGATAATAGGCGTGCTTGTAATTTTTCAATTAAGACTTTATCTGCCTTTGGGAAATACAAGGGGTCAAGCTCTGCCACCTTAATCCACTGTATTTCTTGTCCTTCTAGACCAACAGGTGCTTCGTCAAACGCCCAAACATCATAAATAATCAGATCAATTAATTGATCATTCAGGGCATCTTTATAATGGTGTTGTAAATCGAACAATGTTCAAAATCAGTAATAAAAATATTGAGCTCTTCAGCAGCTCTCTACAAAGGGCTTCGATATCACCTTCAACAACGCCATCTAAAATATCGACTTTCCACCTGGGAATTCCCATAATCCACCAAAATTCTTACCCACAAGCCGTTTGCTAATTAATATCTCATCTTTTGTTGCATTCCAAATAATGCCAACAACAACGCGTAGAGGTTCTTTATTTTCTATCATTTTTTTAACAGCCCTGCCAGATTTGCAAATGGATTATGTGTCACTTTAATTGTGTTTTGAAGACCCTCTTCAGGTAAACTCTCGCCGCGCATATGCGCTTCTTCATAGCGTTGATGTTCATTATCATGACAGTACAGGCATAATAGCTCCCAATTACTGCCATCATTTGGATTATTATCATGATTATGATCGCGATGATGCACAGTCAATTCACGTAAATTCGTATGGGTAACTCTCTTGTGCAGCGCCCACAGATCCAAGGATATAGTTTTAAGGGCGCGTTCTCGATAACCAGATGCACGTTTGTCAGAATCTGCTCGTGCATTGGCAATGACAGAATCTAATTTAGAAGATTTATTAATGGGCGTATTCATAAGTACAGGTCAATTCTCTTAATGTTCATACATAAAAAATGGCAAAGAGCCTAAAAAATTATTTTAATCAAATTAAGAAAATAGCTATCAATTTAAATCTGCAAAAAAAATGATTAAAGACTGATTAAAGACATAGCCCATTTTGCTTTTCTAAAACGACCGTCTCCAAAAACAGTCACTTTGAAATCTATAGGCGTTAGTTTTGAAATACACATGCGCATACTGCCGTTTGGCAATCCTGTCCCTGCTGTTGATCCGAAGCGCCTCTTTCCATCTAATCTAATCGCATTTTTTATATTTAAGTCGCTGCGATGTCTGATGTTTGCAACAGTATTGTTAGGTCGCCGTTTTAAATTAAATCAGAGTTAGGCATAAATTATTGTTGATATCATAAAATATAATCCAACCTCGATGCCAATTGTATAAATCACCTTCTTGTGTACAAGTCTGTTGGTCTATAGAAATACATAGACTCACTGACTTTCCTGAACTGTGTGCCATTCTCAATGCATATTGAAAATCCATCATGACCACGCGAGCATATGAATCTAATTGATAATAATGTAAGGCTTTTTGAAAGCGCGGTAAACTTAGGCTAACGATCAGTAATATTGCCAAAACAATCATCATTTCAAGAAGTGTGACTCCCTTATTCCGCATCAGCACCTTAACCCGTCTTTTTGTTCTATACCCAAAAGACTTGGAGATGCTGCGGGCGGCAAGTTTACGAGCCCCGATGAGCTTACATAAGGTAAGTGATTCGGGAGAGTATGCGCTGCCAACAAAGCAGGATCTTCAAGTATGACGGGTATACGCTCGATGATATAAATCCTCAATATTATATTGCTTAATACTTACACACCAAAATAAAGTTTATTTTAATAAAAATATTACATATATCATTAGGCATGTAAGTTTTATTACAAGAACATAAAATGTTCTTTTAGTGTATTACTCTGCTTTGGCATCCATTGCTTTTTGTTGTTTTTTACTTATTTTTTTCTGAACTTTTTTATCTATTGGTGTGACAGATTGTTCTGTTTCAAGTTCTTTATCTGCGCCCGTTATGAGCGTTGCTTTATCAGATGGTTCAAATAGTAGATCATCCTTAAATTTCGATAATACTTTTTCGCCAATTCCTGAAATTTGCAGTAAATCTTCAGGTTTTGTGAAACCGCCGTTCTTTTCTCTAAATGCAATAATTGCAGCTGCTTTAGCAACACCAATACCATTTAAATTTGCAATGATTGACTCTTTGCTTGCAGTATTAATGTTAATAGGCTCTGCGACACTGATATTTAAACCTAAAAAAATCAACGCTAATATCAAATGAGTGTAAGACTTTATCCAGCACAATATTTTCTTGTTCATATAACTCCATTGTAAAATATAAAAGTAAAATCAAATCTAGAGATTAATATCTAGATATTAAAATCTAGATATTAATGTGATCTAAAACTAATGCGTTTAAAAAATGCACCGCTTCATACTATCTGAATCAAACATTTATATGTAAATTACTGAAAAACAAAAATGCATCATGCGGATACGAAGCATTGTTATAAAAATAACGAAGAGCCTAAAAAATCTACTTTCTTGTTAAGCACGTAACATCAGTTATGGTCGATTTCATCGAAATAGACTTTTAAATTATTTTATGCTTCAATGCGCGATTAAATCGTATACATTGTTATAGCTATGGGAGCTAACGATATTATACTTGACCTTAAACACCCTAATTAAAGGACGATTATCAATGCTAAAAACATTTAACTTATCACACTCCATTTCTTTGAAAATGGCGATCCTATTATTTTTATCCGTTATATTGTCTGCTTGTTCAACGGTAAGCTACCAGTATACCCCACCAAAAAGCGCTGCTGGCCTTCAATGTGTATCGCAATGTTTAGCAACACAAACATGTGCCGTACCACAGAACAATTACAAGATCAAAATGACATGTTAAATCAACAGCTTGCAAACAAGAATTACCAGTTATGCAAAGCAAGGGCTCGAGATAATTCAAAAAGGATTGTGAAAGGGATTATGTAATACCATTTACCCTAATGAATTGTGATGCAAACTTTAGAGACTGCTATGCAAGTTGTGGTGGTAGCGTAAAAGAAATTATAAGTGACTAAGTTGAAATTATTCGCCTAAAATTCAAAGTAGGATGTTAAATATTATTTGTCACCATCAGAAATGTAATGGTGACAAAAATTGAATCCTCCTGTCTCTTTTGCGAAATCCCTAGAGCATGTAAAATACAAAAGTACCTCATGAAAACTTACTCCCTAAATACACCGCGCACAATTAATTTATTAATGTGCCTATTTCTTATGTATATGCTTTTACTTAACTATAGTGCATCGGCAATTAAACAATTGTTTGGCAGTCAATTTATCGTATTAGATCTATTTATTTATCCATTTATTATCTTTGTTTTGCCAATAGTTGCATATTTAATAGTGTCGAAAGTAAAAATATGCGATGTTTTTCCAATCCGTAAAGTTTCATTTAAAAATATAGCCTATATTTTTGGAATGATCGTGATGATACAGCCTTTAATTATATTACTTAGCTCGCTTGCTAATTTTTTACCATCTAATATAGCACCTGACAATATTTCTAATTTTTTTCAGATATTAGATGCTCAAAACATAAATTTTTTTTTAATCCTCCTATCCACAGCCTGTATGCCCGCATTATTGGAAGAATTGATGTTTCGAGGAATAATAAGCAATTCATATAAGAAGCATTCACTTTTAGCCGTATCTATAGTCAGTGGGCTATTCTTTGGCATGATGCATTTAGATTTAAATCAATTACTATATACAGTGCCACTTGGCTTTCTATTGACACTTTTTGTACATTACACGGGCTCACTATTGGCATCAATTATTGGACATTTTTTCTTTAATGCTAACGGCGTATTATTAAACAGTTTGTTATCATTATCCAAAGAAAGTGTGGTAGCACCACTAGAGCCTGCGGGTCTAGGAGCAAACCTATTGCCATTTTTGAGCATATTATTTGTCTTTTTTACATTATTTATGATTTTATTTGTCTATTTTATTAAATATAATGGTCATTATATTCAAAATATTCACAAAGAAATCTATTCCCATTCTCCGAAGCACTCTCAAAATGAGCTAAATAATAATTTGGCGATTACGAATAAAAGTATCAAGAGTGGGTCATTTTTTTTAGTCTTTGTGGTATATATCATCGCCATATTCATTAAATCATTTTAATATCAATCTTATATTCAAAATTAAACTCCTTTGGTATACCAAAAAAATCTGGAGATGCGGCTTTGGCGACCAGCATATGATCACCTATGAACTGACACAGGATCATCGATTTGGGGAGAATGCGCTTTTTTTTGAGGCATCAAAACCTAATTTTTCAGAAATATGTTGTGCTGCCTCACAAATGATTGGAATCAAACTTAAACGACGTGTCTCTGGCATCCTAAAAATAGACGCTGTGATACTGATTGCAGCGACAATTTTTTGATTTAGACCAAAAATAGGTGCTGCAACACAGCAAATCCCTGCCTCATGCTCTTCAATATCAAACCCATAGCCTTGCTTTTGAATATCATGGCAAGCGGCTGTTAATAATTCAGGTGTATATAACGTTGTTTCGGTATAGCGTTGAAAGGATATCTGAGGTAATAATAACTGCTGCTGTTTTGGGTCTAAAAAACTATAAATCACTTTTCCAACACCCGTGCAATAAATGGGTGCGCGTTTGCCGATGGCGGAATATAAACGTAAACCCTCTGTGCTTTCGCGCTTATCGATGTACATTACCTCTGCCTGATCAAGTACGGCTAAGTGAATGCTATCGCCAGTTTCATTAGACAAGCAGTCCAAGTCAAATTGCGCTACTTTTCGTACATCTAATCTGCTAATGCCTGCTGTGCCAAGGTAAGGAGTGTTAATCCCAAACGATAGGTTTTATTATGGATATCTAAAATAATAAGATTCTCTTCGATTAATTGAGTAAGCAAACGATGTAATGTACCTTTAGGAAAATCAAGGATTGCCAACAAGTCAATAAAACGAGGAGGCGATTTAGAAGCAGCAATTGCTTGGAGAACAACGATTGTTTTAGTAAGTGTCGACATAAAGCCAGAGTGCCTATTTAAGTTAAATGAAGGGTATGCAATTGAAATAATTAAATATATTTTAAAAAATGCTCCAAAAAAGATTTGGAGATATTATTTTGGCTACCAGTATACGAGCCCAGTGAGATGCATACAGTAAGTGATTTGAAGAATATGGTAAATAGTGATTTATATTCAGAAAAATACTAAAAATAAAAAATCCCTCGAAGTAAGAGGGATTTTATGTGAATTAAAATAAGAAAAAAAAGAAAACTAAGAAAACTAAACTAGCTGTGCTTTGTTTCAATTGAATTTCGCTCATTATCTAAACAAATGAGTGCTTCTTCTTCTGTAATCGTATTTTTTGGTGTAATCAAACTAACGATAACCCCCAATATCAGTGCCGAAGCCACTGAAGGAATAATAGGATTCCCCCAATATTTTAATAATGAAGGCACGATTAGAATAACAATAGAACCCAATGCACCCCCGATCAAAGCTGCAAATGCGCCTTGCCAGGTTGCTCGTTTCCAGAACTTGCCGAGTATCGCACAGACAAACAAGCCGCTCATAACCGTTGCAATCATCTTCGTAATGTAACCAATAATATCCGTTGATAAAATGGCAAAAACGAGCGCCAAACCAATAATACAAGCAAGCCCAACGCGAGAATAAAGGACGATTTTATCTTTAGGGGGCATTTTCCCGCCTGTAAAAAATCATATACACATCTCTTAATAAAATAGAAATAGCGGCAATTGCATCAGAGCTCGCCGAGGACATCGTCGCACTCAAGCCTGCAACCAACATTATGACTCCGACTCCCAAGGGGAAAATTTGCACAGCAAGGTAGGGAAAAGCAAAGTTAGCATTGTCTAAATCAGGATTAAGCACATAAGCACACATCCCTATAATTGCGGGGATAAATGAGAATAATAAGTAAACACCTCCGCCGATATAGCAACTTTTTTTGATATTTTTAACACTGTCTGTGGCATAAATACGCTGGCGATGAGAGGGCGTTGCCAACACACCAAAACCCCAATAACAGCTGATAAAGAAATAGCAGGAATAATACCTAAAGTGCTCACACCCAGAAATGAAAAATGTTCAGTGCTTAACGCGTTTTGCAAACCTTCAAATCCACCTATTTTGACTAAAGCCAATATTACCATCAAGATAAAACCAAAAAAATAAAACAACCGCTTGAATGGTATCTGTCCAAACAAAACCCCAGCATAGCCACCAACAATCACATAAACAGAAAATCCTAATGCAACCAAAATTTGGATGTTGTGAGATCAATGCCCGCAATCCACGATAAATATAAACCTCCGCCTAACATATGCGCGCCAAGCCAACCAATAGAGGCAATAAAAATAAGAATACTCACAACCGCTTTAATGTGTTTATTCGCGCCATAATAAAAGGATAATTCCTCCGACATCGTCATAAAATTATATTTACGGATATTGGAAAATAATGCCCCTAATAGCAAGAGACCGATTGCGCCACCAATGCCATACAATGCACCGCCCCAACCATTTTTATAACCAAATCCAACGGCACCCATGCTAGAGCCCGTGCCGACCATTGTGGCAACCGTTGATCCTAATATCAAAAAGAAAGGTAACCTTCGCCCTCCCAATAAAAAATCTTCGCCTGTGCAATTCTTTTTGCGTGTCACATACCAGCCAAGAACGGCCATTGCAATGATATACGCCAAAAATGCGCTTAAAAAAATAGCTGGATTCATAGTAATCTCCTAAATATCAGTTTATTTGTAGCACACACATTCAATTCAACTTTACAATCAACCATCATACTGGCTTGAACGCAGGCTCGAGCGGGTGGATGTTCGCTAAAATATTCGGTATACACCGCATTAAAGCTCCAAAAGTCACGCGGATCATCTAGCCAAACCCCGCACCGCACAATATCTTTTGGCGCATAGCCTGCTTCTTTTATAATATCTAGCATATTTTTAATCGCTAAATGTGATTGTGCAATAATTCCACCGTCAATCACTTCTCCCTCGATCATCGCAACCTGACCAGAAACATAGAGCCAGCCATCTGCCTTTACCGCACGAGCAAAAGGTAAGTTTTTCCCACCTGCACCTGCTTTACCTGTGATGCCAAATCGTGTAATTGTCATTGTTATATTCTCCTTTATGATTTTTAATCAATTTATTTTAATGCACCACACCTAACGCATTGTTTTTAATACTATTTAAAATCTTCTGCTTTTAATTACTGCTTTTTAATTACGAACTCTTGATTGCTACATTTAAACTACATGGCTTTATTTCCGATATATTGTCCTCCCCGTTTACCTGTAAGCATGCCTTGTTGAAACGTCATTACCCCATTTACCATGACGTATTCAATTCCTTTTGCAATGTGCACGGGAGATTCAAAGCTCGCCATGTCCAAAATAGTGTTGTAGTCCAAATACAGTGATGTCTGCAAAGTAACCTTCTCGAATAAATCCCCGTTGATGTAACTTAAAATTGGTTGCAGAAAGGCCTGTCATTTTATGAATCGCAGCCTGAACGGTGAATAAATTAAGCTCCCTTGAATATCGCCCAATTACACGGGGAAATGTTCCCCAAAGTCTAGGGTGTGGATGTGGATCTTCTGGCAATCCATCTGACCCAATCATTGTTTTAGGGTCACTCATAACACGGCGTACATCATCTTCATGCATTGAAAAATAAATCGCACCCGCA
This sequence comes from Sweltsa coloradensis, assembly GCA_024449915.1. Lineage (NCBI taxonomy): Eukaryota > Metazoa > Arthropoda > Insecta > Plecoptera > Chloroperlidae > Sweltsa > Sweltsa coloradensis. The sequence goes on from JAMZAV010000013.1 coordinate 295,850, forward strand.
GGTTGTAGTTTTATCCCCGCGTCATATTGGCTAACTCCCCAATCTTGAGCAATTTTTGCGAGGAGCTGACCGCCACATTCAGGGTGTGAGCTCGACCAAGTTATTAAGAGATCTACGCGTTCGTCAATTTGTTTCAGATCTAAATTACTAGAACCTGCTGCATAGGGATAACAATCTAAATGGATGGGTTGATGCTTGGCTGCTGTTTCAATACACGCTAGAGTTTCTACAGTTCTACCCCAATTATCAGGACCTGCACATTTATGATGAGAGAGGACAACGGGCACTTTACCATGCCGACCTGCCACAAACGCCTCTTCGAGTGCATCCAAAATACCGCTAAATTCATTGCGTAAATGTGTTGTATATAGCCCACCTTTTTCAGCAACGACTTCAATAAGTGCATGAATTTCCTCCTCTGTCGCAGGGTTTGCAATGGAATATGCAAGCCCTGAACTTAGACCAATTGCGCCTTGATCAAGGCACTCTCTAAGCTCTTGCTTCATGTGATCAAGTGTCTTTGCAAAAGCAGCTTGGTTGAGATCTGGTAAATGATTCACTCGAAGTGTGCTGTGTCCGACTAATGCGGCAACATTAACCGCAGGTTGTATTGCATTTATTGCATCCACATAAGACTTAAAATCAGGAAAGCAAAATCTGCATAATCGCCTAATAAATTAAGTGGGTCAGGCACCTCTGCTTCCAATTGATTAGCATAATTAAAATCTGGTTCTAGCCTTAAAGGTGCTGCGCTAATACCGCAATTACCAACGATTACACTGGTCACGCCTTGGCTGATTTTAGGCAAAGAATTGGGCTGTTTGAGGACACTATTATCATCATGCGTGTTGTACATCAATAAAGCCTGGTGATAATATTTTCCCTGAAATATCAATTAGATTGAGTGCATCATTTGAAGATAAGTTACCAATTGCTATAATTTTATTATCATAAATTCCAACATCCGCATAATAAGGTGCCTGTAATGAGCCATCCACTATTTTTCCATTTTTAAAAATAGTGTCAAATTTCTTATCATTTGAATTAAAAGAATTTTATGATTAATTTGATGATTTTCTTGTCCATTTTTCATTGTATGATCCCTTATTTTGGGTAAGCAATATGATTACTCCTAACAACATCAAGGTAACTCATTGATATTAGAAATATTATTAAAAACATTGAAGTTTTGAGGGCTAGAGTGTGAAAATTAAAAATCTAAAAAACGTTTAGAAAGATGGTTTAAAAGAAGGTTTAAAAGAAGGTTTGAATCATGTCAACAACGTTATATTGATCATCTACCACAGGGATAACTTGCCATTTATCAAACGTTAAACACGGGTGAGAAATATCCATTACGACAATATCACCCACTTTAATAGTTTGATCATGTGGATAACGCATAAATGCATGTTGATCATTCACATCAAAAATTGAATACTTTTTATCTAATACGACTATTTGAGGCGAACCATTACTGTCTATCTTAGAGTTTGGATTAAGATTTGGATTAAGATTTGGATTAAGATTTGGATTAAGATTTGAACTAGAATCAAGCATTGGTTTAGCCGTTTTAATCGACTTAATCGACTTAATCAACCGTGTTGGAATTGGTAAGCCTGCATCAAAAGAGACATCTCGTTTTCCCAAAGTTAAAATAGCAACGCCTGCTTCAGGTAAAGATTGCACATAAGCCCATTTTTTCAAGCGCCGATTCTAACTGACAGGAATCTTTGCCGCAATAATATCCCTTGAAAGAAGTGCGTCTTGATACGCCTTGTAAATACCAGAATCATGCGATAAATAACAGCCAGGTCTAATTAAAACTCGGCAAATTGAGTGTAAATTATGCTGCTTGAAAATTTTAGCCACCAAATCATAATAAGCCGTGCCGCCTGCACTAAGAATAATTTCAGGCTGTCGCGTATCAAACAAAGCCAATGTTTCAATTTCTTTAGCAATATTGATGACGCTTTCTAAAAAATGACTGACTTTTTCAACCGCCTTATTTGCATCTGCCTCATGAATAACCCCTTCATAACATTCGATGCCAGATAACGACAAATATGATGATTTTCATGAACTAATTTCGCCAATTGAATGGCATTTTCCATCCCCAAAACACCCGTTCTACCATGAGATGTACCTATTTCAAGTAAAACAATTTAACCGCCTATTTGGGTTATATTCATTGAGCTGAAGGTGTTTCGCATAATCACATAATTCTTTAATATTATCCGCGTTATCGACTAAGCAATAGAACTCAAAATTTGGATCATCTTTGAGTGTATTAATAATATAATGACAAGCTTGTTTACCAATCAATTGATTTGCCAGCAATATTCGATTAATCCCAAATTGCCGCGCGACACGAATTTGCTGGATATTAGCCAATGTCATTCCCCACGCGCCCGCTTGCAATTGGTAATGAAATAATTGCGGTGCCATCGTCGTTTTACCATGCGGTGCAATATCAACATGACTGGCTTTCAAGAAAGCTGCATCCAACGGCTATTATCTCAATCTTACTGTGCTTAATGAGTGCCAAAGGCAGAGGGAAATCTTCATGAGAATATTCCAATCTTGTTGGGGAATATCACAAAAAGGCAGAGAATAAATAGACGCAGGCGTGCCTTTATGGGTATTTTTTAGGGTAAGTTCGTTAAAAATAAGATTATTATAATCAGTAATACCTCGGTTCATTTTTATTCACCTCATCATGTTAGTGCTTGTTTTATTTTTAAAAAATTATTTTAAATTGCTTAAAATCAAATCAATTGAATAAACGCCTTAGCATTCTTAGCAACAATCTCCGCAGTGTCTCCTACTTTATAAAGCGCAGAACCCAAACCAAAACCATTTGCACCTGACTGAATCCAAATGTCCATATTATCTGGCGTAATACCACCCACAGGGAAAATAGAGACACTTGTAGGAATAACTGCTCGCATAGCTTTTAAAATAGTCGGGCTAGCGGCTTCTGCAGGAAATAGTTTCAAACCATCTGCTCCCGCTAATAATGCAGAAAATGCTTCTGTTACCGTCATAATGCCTGGAAAGCAAAGCATCATTTCTGTTTGAGATTTGGTTTTTAAAACGACTTGCTCGTTAAAATTAGGACTGACTATTAATCGTCCGCCTACTTTATATACCTGCTCTACTTGATCCGCATGTAAAACAGTTCCTGCACCAATCCATGCTTTATCGCCTAAATGAGCACTTAATTTTTCAATTGATGTGAGGGCAGATGGTGAATTTAAGGGAATCTCAATCATCCTAAATCCTGCTTCAAACAATACATCCCCCCTTTCAATCACTTCATGAGGTGCAATGCCACGTAAAATAGCAATTAAAGGTCGGTAACGTTTTCCAATCTGGGCGTGTACTCATATGATTTTTCCTGCTTTGGCTAAATATAATAAACCTGCAACCACCGCCTGATTGCCGTCAATGCAGGTCACATCTAAATTAAAATGATGACAAGCCTTTGTATATCGGATACTTAATGCGTGGTGGCACACTAAAGTAACGGATCTAATATCTGGATACATTTTTACGATATCAGCACATTCATGCCCAATTAAAATGCCAGATAGATAGTCCGCACCGTATTCACGAGACATCTCATTAAAGAGTAAACGGCTACGTGTACTAAAAATATGATGTAATAATCCGCCTTGTTTTCTGCTCTTTGAACACCTTGTAAAAAGGCATTTTCATCAAAATCAGTTATGGATGGCTCAAATAGCTGCCCTAAAATACTATGCTTAGTAAGCAGAGCACAAGACTTCTCCTGTCATTAAAGTGGTAAAAGATGCAAGCTTATTATCCTTAATATGTGCCCATTTTGAATGGGTGCCAGGCAAGCAAATCAGGCTCTCTTCTGGCTTGTTGCCTTTAGGTAGTTTATCGATAATACCCATAATCTGCGTTTCTTCTCCACGCATCACATCTGGAATATCATCTGCATTACGATATTGAACCCCAGGCACTATTTTAACAGCACGTTTAAAGTACGCTTCACCTTCAGGAACACTCATTAATTGAGTTGCCAAAGTATTTAAATCAATCGGACAAGAGAGATAAGGTGTTTCAAGCCATCCTTGTTGGCTGCCAATCATACCGCAGAGTAAAATTGGCGCAGAAGGGTAATCGTTTAACCAATCAGAAATCAGTTCATTTAATGTATGAGTGAAGCGTTTTTCAGGCACGGATAGGATCCCTTGCGCATTGGCTCTTTCTGAAACCATATGCCCAAGATCATCCAGTAAAAAAGCACGTAAATTACTTGTTCCCCAATCAATCACAATTAACATCTTCATATCCTTTATTTTTTATCTAAATTTCCAATTAATGGAAACTAATTTCTGATAAATAGATTAAAATATAGGATATAGAGATAAAATGAATGCGTCAAATGATTTATTAATGATTTATTACGGTCTATTCTGCTAAATGCGCATCTTCGAATAACCCTACTTTGTCTGTATAAATCACAATGTTGTGACCCCAAAATATGCCATCATCAGCGACATTAAATTCAGCACTGCCATCTTCATAAATTAAAATCCCTTTAACTTCAATCGATCTTGAAATTCTTCTGAAGTCATTAAATCTTCATTCTCCTCTAGCCAGTCTAAGTTCTTGATTGGTAATAAATGTGTGATCATTTTATTTAATGCTTCTTGATAAAAGCGTTGCTCAAATAGACTCTGCACATGGGCTAGCTGGTCATCTAAGGTCTGATTTAAATCTTTCACTCCAATATTAAAATCCAGAGTGTCATCCTCACATTCAATGCGCCCTGTATACCAAACCATTTCGGGGTCAAAAGATAAGCTTCCTAAAAAAGGATGTGTCAAAATTGGAGAATAATCCATAATAAAAATCCTGTATCAATAATAAAATAGGCTATTAAAACGTTACAATAGCGGTTTATTTTTAAGAGAAAATAGCAATGAGACCATCAAAACGTTTACCTGACCAAATGCGTGAGATTAATTTTATCACTGATTTTACTAAACATGCTGAAGGCTCTGTTTTAACCTGTTTTGGCGATACAAAAGTATTGTGTACAGCAAGTATAGAATCGCGTGTTCCCCCTTTTCTAAAAGGAAAAGGTCAAGGTTGGATTACTGCGGAATATGGCATGTTACCGCGTTCAACGAACACCAGAAATATGCGTGAAGCGGCAAAAGGAAAACAGACGGGAAGAACACAGGAAATCCAGCGCCTTATTGGTAGATCTTTACGGGCTGCGATTGATTTAAATCAACTTGGGGAACGCACAATCACCCTTGATTGCGATGTGCTTCAAGCCGATGGTGGCACCAGAACAGCTGCAATTTCAGGGGCTTTTGTTGCATTGTCAATTGCAATTGATGCACTGATTAAACAAGGTGTTTTGGCAAAAAATCCTATTATTTCTCAAATAGGCGCAATCTCGGTTGGTATTTATAAAGGAGAAGCTGTGCTTGATCTTGATTATGCCGAAGACAGTGATTGTGATACGGATATGAATTTAATCATGAATAATCGTGGTGAATTTATTGAATTACAAGGTACTGCGGAAGGTGTTGCATTTAATGATCAAGAGCTCTTAAAATGCTTGGCTTAGGTCGTAAAGGCATTGCAGAAATAATGAAAAAGCAAGATGAAACACTATTGTCTCGCTTGAGTTCGCATCACTAACGCAAAACTTTTTATAATTAATAATTGACATTTTTAGGGCTGATCTATATTATTTCGAACTTGGATAAATTCAGGGGCTATAGCTCAGCTGGGAGAGCGCTTGCATGGCATGCAAGAGGTCAACGGTTCGATCCCGTTTAGCTCCACCAATATTCAAATACACTAGTCCCCTTCGTCTAGTGGCCTAGGACACCGCCCTTTCACGGCGGTAACAGGGGTTCGAGTCCCCTAGGGGACGCCATATATTAGTGAATACAAAAAGCCTGCATAATGTGCAGGCTTTTTGTATTTAATTTTACACATAATTTCGCTTTTATTGGATTCACAAATAATCTTGCCTTTGCGTTTTAGCCGCCTTAATATGGTGCTTTTAAAAAATTAAGAGGATTTTTTATATGTCACGATCTGCAACATTATTCACTGAAGCACAAAATATATACCCGGTGGCGTTAATTCTCCTGTCCGTGCATTTGGGCAAGTGGGCGGAACGCCTATCTTTTTTAAAAAAGGTGCAGGTGCATATTTGTATGATGAAGATGGCAATAAATATTATTGATTACGTGGGTTCTTGGGGACAATGATTGCAGGGCATGCACATCCAAATGTGATTGCTGCCGTGACTGAAACGGCGAAAGATGGTTTATCGTTTGGCGCACCAACAGCACTTGAAACCGTCTTAGCGAAAAAAAATATTGGCACAAGTACCTTCAATGGATCTGGTTCGCATGGTGAGTTCAGGCACAGAAGCAACAATGAGTGCAATCCGTTTAGCACGGGGATTTACAGGTAGAACCAAGCTGATTAAATTTGAAGGTTGCTATCATGGGCATTCAGATTCTTTGCTTGTTAAAGCAGGATCGGGGTTATTAACCTTTGGTCAACCCTAATCTCCTGGCGTGCCAAGTGATCTAACAAAACATACGTTAACCTTACCTTTTAATGATATCGATGCATTAAATTCTGCCTTTTCACAAATTGGCAATGAAATTGCGTGCGTGATTGTTGAGCCAATCGCAGGAAATATGAATTGTATCCCCCCCCTCCCAGGCTTTTTAGAAGCGATGCGTGAAAATTGCACTAAGCACGGTGCATTGCTGATTTTAGATGAGGTGATGACAGGCTTTAGAGTTCATAAAGGTTCTGCACAAGCGCTGTATAACATTGATCCTGATTTATCCACTTTTGGGAAAGTAATTGGCGGTGGAATGCCCGTCGGTGCTTTTTGGTGGCAAGCGACATATTATGAATCATCTCTCACCTATCGGTGGCGTATATCAAGCAGGTACACTTTCAGGGAATCCTGTTGCGATGGCAGCGGGTATCGCAACCTTGGATATATTATCTGAAGCGGGATTTTATGAGGCTTTATCGGCGAAAACAGATTATTTAATTGCAGGTTTACAGGCAGCATTTAAAGCATCTAATCATAAATTATCAACTAATCATGTATGCGGAATGTTTGGTTTATTTTTTACAGATGAAAAAGTCACAACCTATCAACAAGCAGTTAATTCAAATGTGGCTTTTTTTAAGGCATTTTTCCATGGCATGTTGAAAGAAAATGTTTATTTTGCACCGAGTGCTTTTGAAGCAGGATTTATTTCAAGTGCGCATAGTTATGAAGATTTAGATGCAACCATTGAAGCTGCAAAGAAAGTGATTACGCAGATTCCACATTCTATTTAGTCGATCTATACCGTCATACTTGAAGATCCTGCAAAGAGATCTTCAAAAGTGACGGGTATAAATCTAAATATGATGATAAATATTTAACGTATCTTTAGCACAATTTGCCCAGGAAAATTGCGCACTATGAAAAATACCCGCTTTGGCATACTGATCACGTAATGATTTATTTTCCAATAACGTTAATATCCCGTGGCTAATCTCATCAATATCGAACGGATTGATTGTTAGTGCCGCATCTCCCGCAACCTCTTGCATCGCCCCAATATTACTTGTCAATACAGGTGCGCCGCACGCCATCGCCTCAATAATTGGCAAACCAAACCCCTCATATAAAGACGGGTACACAAATACCGCTGCGCTGGCATAAACATGTAAAAGTTGTTCGCGTGGTAAATACCCAATAGAATCAATTCACCTTTTTCAACAAAAGGGGCGATGAATGACTTCCATTCTTTTAATTTCCAACCTTGCGCACCTGAAAGCACCAAAGGAAATTCTTTACGTAATGCGTCTGGTAATTGCTGATGTGCTTTAACAAGGCGAATTAAATTTTTACGAGGCTCTAAAGTACATGCAGAAAAAATATAATTTTGATACGTTAAATTAAGTTCCGCGAGTGTATTGCTGGTATTTTCTTGACTGTACGGAATACACTCTAAATCCTTCCCTAATAACGTCACAAATAATTTATCTTCCACATCAGGGAAACGCGCCAAAATCTCAAGCCGACTAAATTCAGAGACGGTAATAATCGCATCTGCTTTAGAAATAGCATCGGGCAGTTTTTTATTTAAATAAGCGACACGCTCTTTAGGATGCCAATCAGGATTTTGAATGTGCGCCATATCATGTACTGTGATGATTGTTTTCCCTTGATATGGCAACGGAATATAGTTGGTTTCGTGATAAATAACGCCAGCCTTAGAAAGTGGAGCTAACCTTTTTTCAATTTTTTGATGCAACCACCATGATCTCGCACTGTATGCAAAAGGAAGGGTTTTTATCATTGGTTTCGCTTTTTTTAAAAATGCCTCTTTCAGACTTAGAGGTATTTTATGATTCCGTGCAGATTGCTCTTCTAACAATATTTGATAGTAATCTTCCCAACTGTAAATCGTGTCATTCAAAAATAAAGACAATTGTTCAGGCGCTAAAGATTCTTCCAGTGCCAGTAATAAAGATTGATGATAGTAGCCAACGCCTGTCAAAGGCGGCTTTAACGGACCTGCATTCATAATTATTTTAATATTGCTTGGATCATTCATAAACTGTGCTTTCCCTTATTTCTATTAATTCTATTAATTCTATTAACTGATGTTACGCACTCAATAAGAAAGTAGATTGTTTTCATAAAAAACTGACTTAATGTCATTGCGGACTTGATCTCGTGACCCTTCTTGTCATTGCGGATCAAGCCCCGTTACGGGGTCAAGTTCGCAATGACAAGGTAAAGCCCGCAATGACCAGATTTGTACATTTTTTAGTCCTCCCTTTGTAAGGCATAGGTATGTAGATGTTTGTCATTTTTATTGACTCTTTGTCACTTTCTCATCAAGCCGCACAATATCATCTTCTTTTAAATAATTACCTGACCGTATCTCTATGAGCTCTAAAGGGATTTTTCCAGCATTTTCCAGACAATGTGTTTTCCCAATCGGAATAAAAATAGATTGATTCTCTGTCACTAAAGATTCTACATTTTCAATGGTAACTTTCGCGGTGCCTCTTAGCACACACACATGTTCTGAACGATGATAATGCATTTGTAATGAAAAACGACCGCCTGGTTTAATCGTAATCCGATTAATTTGAAAACCTTCAGCAATTTCAATCACATCATATTTTCCCCAAGGACGATAACGCTCTCTATGCGTCACATGTTCAGAACGATTGGCTTGCTTTAGATATTCAACAACCTTTTTAACATCTTGAACTTGATCCTTATCAATCACTAAAACAGAGTCTTTTGTGCTCACAATAATCAAATTATTCGCCCCGACAACCGCAACAAACTTATCATCACTTTTCACATAACTATTATGTGTATTCTCTGTAAAGATATCCCCAATTAACACATTTTGATCAATATCTTTTTCATTCACATCCCATAAGGCAGACCACGATCCGATATCATTCCAGCCTGCATCCAATGGCACAACCGAGGCGCATGTCGTTTTTTTCCATCACCGCATAATCAATTGAATCATCAGGACAATTGGCGAAAATATCAGCCTGCAAACGGATAAAATCTGCATCTGATGAACCCCCAGACAAAGCCGCTTCACAGCTTTTTAATATCTCTGGATTAAATTTGCCCAGCTCTTCCAAATAACGTTGCGCGGTGAACATAAACATACCGCTGTTCCAGTAATATTCACCTGATTCATAATAAGTCTGCGCCAATACAGATTCTGGCTTTTCAACAAACCGAGCCACGTGATATGCACATTCACCTTTAGGTGCACCTCTTTGAATATAGCCATATCCTGTTTGTGGCGCATTTGGGACAATGCCAAATGTCACTAAATCGCCTTGCCGAGCTAATACAGATGCTTTATGAATCGCATCAATAAACACACTTGGGGATTGTATGATGTGGTCTGCGGCAAGCACTAAAAGCAAAGCATCTTTTTGATTGGGATCATTCAAACTAGCCAGCGCTGCAAGCGCAATTGCAGGCGCGGTATTACGCCCAAAAGGCTCTAAAATAATATTATGTTTAAGCTGATTAAGTTGCCGTAATTGTTCGGCAACAATAAAACGGTGTACTTCGTTAGTGATGACAATTGGAGACTGTGCCTCAAGCCCATCTAAACGCAACAAAGTTTCTTGAAGCATCGTATTTTTGCCATATAAAGGCAAAACTGTTTAGGAAAATTCTCACGGGATAAAGGCCATAAACGACTGCCTTTTCCACCAGCCATGACAACAGGAATAATCATAATTAACATACCTAGGAATAAAATAAAATGCCGATATTCTAACATGATGACTTGTAAATTGAATCTGACTCATTTTAATTTTGGTAATAAGTGATGTTAACTCAAGGTATTTAAAACCCCCTCTGACTCCCTTCAAAAGGGGAGGACTGAAAAAATGTGTAGAGTTTGGTCAGAGTGGGCTTACTTGTCATTGCGGACTTGACCCCGTAACGGGGCTTGATCCGCAATGACAAATATCTACATACCTATGCTCTTGTGGAGGGACTTGTAATAATTCTCCCCCTTTGTAAGCATAGGTATCTACACATTTTTATTGCAATATGTTAAAAGAAAAATTAAAACATGAGCTTTTCAAATGAACACGTCATATTCTAATTTTTGTATATCAGGGCTAGATGCCCGTCTTATAAAGCGGTATAAAACTATGGTTAAACAACATATTAGCCCTGCTAATCCATTATCATCAGCCATTAAAGATTTAGCGTCTACTCATACTCAATCTTTTGCAACAACTCAGGCAGTTTGGCGTTTTTTTCAAAATGATAGCGTTACATTGCCGATATTGAATGCGCCACTGATTAATTTAGCTCGGGCTACGACAACAGCGTCAAAACATGAATTTGCACTGGTTGCGCATGATTGGTCGCGATTGCCTTTTTTAGGTCATACTCGAAAAAAAAATCAACTCAAAATGTCCCATAGCAAAGATGTTGGCTATGAATTACAAAGTAGTTTATTGATCAATAGTCAGACTGGGATTCCCATTGCTCCACTATCTTCAACACTTAAAGATAGTGAAAATAGTTGGTCTACTTTGGATGTGCCAGTTGATTCGAAAGATACTCATTTAAATGCATTAACAGATGTTATTTCTACAATAGAAAGTCTCAAATTGTCTCCTAAATTAGTTCATATTATTGATAGAGAAGCTGACTCTGTTGCGCATTTAAGAGAGTGGTCTCTCCAGAAATGGCAGTATTTAGTTAGGGCAAAAGAAGGGCGTATTGTTTTGCATGAAGGATCTGAAAAAAAATAAAAGATATTGCCGATGATTTGAATATGAAATTTGTTAAGTATTTGAAATACAAGAAAGATAGTGTAAAATTGAGTGTCTCAGAAACAATAGTCACATTGGCTCGTCCAGCAAAAGCTAAGCGACGCAATCCGACAACAGGTACGTGTCAAGATCTGAAAGGTGATCCGTTGCCATTACGTTTAGTTGTTGCACAATTATCTGATAATGAAGGAAAGATTTTAACAAGATGGTGTTTATTATCCAATGTGGAAAGCAATATAGATGATCGACAACTTGCACAATGGTATTACTGGCGTTTGGAATATTGAATCATTTTTTAAATTAATTAAAAGTGCAGGGCATGATATTGAAGGTTGGTTGCAACAGAGTGCTCAAGCAGTGATTAAGCGGTTTTTAATTGCCTGTATGGCATGTGTGCTGGTCTGGCAGTTGCAAATAGACAGACGGAAGAAGATATGCGGACACGCCAATTTTTAGCCCGTTTATCAGGGCGGCAACAAAAAGAGGTCGAATGGAAAGCGCACCAGCACTGCTTGTAGGGCTTTCTATTCTACTAAATACATTATCTTTGCTTGCAGAATATGATCTAGAACACACTCTCCCAAATGGCAAATGCAATATTGGGAGGGACGATAATAAATGTGTAGATACCTATGCTTCAAAAGGGGGAGGACTAAAAAGATGTGTAGATACCTTTGCTTTGTAAGGGGGAGTTAGAGGGGGTTTTAAATCTACTTTCTTATTGAGTGCGTAACATCAGTTAAAATGCAGGAATTAAAGCGCCTTTATAATTCTCTTTTAAAAAAGTTTTCACTTCATCTGACTGCAACACTTTGATTAGTTTTTGCGAACTTAGGAAGTGCTTTATCCTCTTCACGAACAACGATTAGATTCGCATAAGGCGATTCTGCACCTTCCAATAATAAAGAATCTTTCAAAGGGTTAAATCTGCATCCATCGCATAATTAGTATTAATAATTGCAACATCTACTTCATCAACTGTACGGGGCAACATTGCGGCTTCTAGCTCAAGGAAAACCAATTTTTTAGGATTTTCTGTCACATCAGCCACAGTTGCTAGCACATTTTTTGGATCTTTTAATGCAATAATTCCATGATTTGCAAGTAAAATTAATGCTCTTCCGCCATTTGTAACGTCATTGGGAATCGCAATTTTTGCCCCGTCTTTAAGCTGTTTAATATCTGTAATGGTTTTTGAATACGCACCCATTGGTTCAACATGAACCCCACCAACCGAAACAAGATTCATTTTATGGCTGCCATTAAACTCATCCAAATACGGCTTATGCTGAAAAAAGTTCGCATCCAACTCCTTTTCATTCACTTGAACATTAGGCTGCACATAATCATTAAAAACCCTAATATCGAGATTCACACCTTCTTTAGCAAGTAAAGGTTTAGCAAATTCAAGTATTTCTGCTTGTGGCACTGGCGTTGCAGCAATTTTTATTGTTTCTGCAAATGAGATCAGAGGCAATGTAGCCAGTAAAACGGTCGCTAAAATAGTACGCATTAAATACTCCATATAAATGTAAAAAAAGAAATGAATGTAAGAAAGAGAAACTATACCATAAAGTGTTTTTATCGCTTACGTCATTTATGAATAAGCTTATATCCAAAAGCTAACAAAATTAAGCAATTCATTTTTGAAGATACTACTGTGTTAGCTGCCTATACTGACTATAATACTTACCATAAGTTTATGTTCTCATCCGTACATAAGCCCTATAATAATCAAGAATTTTCCATATAGGCTTTTAAAAAAAATAATGAATAAAAAAAAACGTGTATCACTACAAGACGTTGCGGATCAAGTTGGGGTCACGAAAATGACCATCAGTCGATTTTTAAAAGATCCCAACTTAGTATCTGAAATAACGGGCGAGAAAATTTCAACCATTATTGAGACACTCGGATATATCCCGAACCGTGCGCCTGAAATGCTTTTAAATGCGAAAAGTTATACGATTGGTGTATTAATTCCCTCTTTAACAAACCTCGTGTTTTCAGAAGTTTTACGCGGGATAGAATCCATTACAACCCCTTCTGGTTACCAAACCATGCTAGGTCATTACGGCTATCATACTGAAAAAGAAGAACAATTAATTACATCTCTGCTTTCTTATAATGTGGATGGATTGCTGCTCTCTGAATCCAATCATACCGCCAAAACTCTGAAAATTATCGAACAGTCGGGCATTCCTGTGATCGAGATGATGGAGATTAATTCACATCGAAATATTCAATCTGTCGGGTTTAACAACGTGGAAGCGGCATATGCAATGACCACCGCCATGATTGCACGTGGGCATAGAAATATCGTGTATCTGGGCGCTCGTATGGATATGCGTACCCAGTTAAAAATGCAAGGGTATCAAAATGCGATGAAAGAACATCACTTAATACCAAGAAGCGTTGAAACCAAAGAGGCATCATCCTTCTCATTGGGCGCTGTCCTATTAAATCAAACTTTAGAGCGCTATCCTGAAACCGACGGCATTTTTTGTACCAATGATGATTTGGCGATTGGTGTTATTTTTGAATGCCAAAGGCAAAAAATACGCATCCCTGAAGAACTCGCGGTTGCAGGTTTTCACGGTCATGATGTGGGTCAAGCGATGTACCCTAAGCTTGCGACCGTGATCACCCCAAGAAAACAAATTGGTCAGGTAGCCGCACAGGTGCTTATTGGACGCTTAACAAACGAGTCAACAAGCACCTTTATCAATGATACGGTGATTGATCTAGGATTTCAGGTAAGTATTGGAGAAAGCATTTAGCCCAGAATGGTTGCGCCCTCATCTGCCCGTGACACGGATTTCCTAAACAGCGAAAACCATTCTCGACCTGCACCACTATGACCTGCGCTAAGATCTGGATGAGACGGCTCTCTCGTTGAAAGATCTGCGGCTGTTTCAATCAAACCTGTATTGGCATCCAATCGAATCCAATCACCATCTTGGAGCAAGCTCAACGGTCCGCCGATATAGGCTTCAGGTGATAAATGAATCGCTGCGGGCACTTTGCCTGAAGCACCTGATAATCGTCCATCCGTCACCAATGCAACTTTATAGCCACTTTTCATTAAATTACCCATTAATGGCATTAACTTGTGTAGCTCTGGCATCCCATTTGCAACAGGACCATTGTGGCGCAATACGACTACCACATCTTTATTTAAAAGACCTTGTTGATAGGCGGCTTCCACATCATGCTGCGATTCAAAGACCATTGCTGGTGCTTCGATCACCCGATCTTCTTCTGCAACGGCACTGATTTTAATCACCCCACGACCCAAATTACCTTTTAATAATTTCAACCCACCGCGCTCACTAAATACTTCTCCAGGTAAGCTAATCACCGCGCCATTCGTTGAATTTGTTGGACTTGTGTAGGTAAGCACGCCATTTTCTATGATTGGTTGTTTAAAATAATCTTCTAAAGTGCCATAAATAGGTGTCACATCTAAATTTAATAAACCGCGATCATACAATCCCTTCATGAGTGTCGGAACAGCACCTGCGGCCTGAAACGCATTAATATCTTCTGGTCCATTTGGGTACATTTTAACCAACAAAGGTACAACATCCGAAAGCGCATCAAAATCCTCCCAAGTGAGGATCAAGCCCGCTGCTTTTGCAATCGCAATCATATGAATCGTGTGATTCGTACTCCCACCTGATGCCAATAGTGCCACCAAACCATTCACCAATGATTGTGCCGTTAAGACCTCTGCCAACGGCCGATATTCACCAGCACCTTGAGATATTTCGATCATATGTTTGGCAATGGTATTCGTCATCACCTTACGTAATTGTGAATCATGCGGCACAAAAGCAGAGCCTGGCAGCATTAAACCCATTGCTTCAAATACCAATTGATTAGTGTTGGCTGTACCATAAAACGTACACGTACCTGGCGCATGATATGCACTATTTTCCATTAATTGCAGCGCATTTTTCCCCAATTTACCTTTTGCATACTCTTGGCGGATTCGTGTTTTCTCATCATTAGTAATGCCTGATTTCATCGGACCAGCGGGTACAAATGCCGTCGGCAGATGCCCAAAAGACAACGCGCCCATTAATTGCCCTGGTGCAATTTTATCGCAAATCCCCAACAATAATGTTGCATCAAACGTGTTGTGGCTCAATGAAATTGCCGTTGATTGCGCAATAATATCACGCGAAAATAACGACAAATCCATCCCAATTTGCCCTTGCGTCACGCCATCGCACATTGCAGGCACACCCCCCCGCGACTTGTGCGCTGTGCCCCAGCGGCATAATCGCCTGTTTAATCTCATCAGGATAATGCTGATACGGTTGATGTGCGCTCAACATATCATTGTAAGCGGTGACAATCCCAATATTGACCTTTGTAAAATCGAGGATACTATCTTTTTGTGAAGTAGGACACGCAGCAATGGCGTGTGCCAAATTCCCACAACTTAAGTGACTGCGTGTTTTACCTTGTTTAGCTTGTACTGCAATACGCGCTAGATAAAGTTCTCGCGTCACTTGGCTTCGTTTTGTTATACGCTCTGTGACTGCTTGGATTATTTTATTCATAATTATTTTACTCATGGCTTACCCCTTAAATGCCTGGACACACCGTTCCACTACTTCCGCGAAATCAGAATCAATATCAATATGGTACACATCCTGCTCATCTGCCTGTGGTATTTCTAAGGTTTCAAATTGGGACTGTAATAACGAGACAGGCATAAAGTGACCTTTACGATCCTGCATACGCTTCGCGACCAATTCAAATGGTCCATTTAAAAAGATAAAGGAGACTTTGTCATTACCCTCTCGAATAAGGTCACGATATTGCTTTTTTAGAGCTGAACAGACAATGATGCCCGTTTCGCCTTTTTTCTCAAGGCTAAATACAGCATCCCGAATACGCTCAAGCCAAGGGGCGCGATCATCATCATTCAAAGGATGACCACTTGCCATTTTTATCACGTTTGCTTTGGGATGTAGATCATCACCATCAATAAATTTGGCACCTATTTTATCCGCAAATGCTTTGCCGACTGAAGATTTTCCTGTGCTTGAAACGCCCATCACAATAATCCCTTTTCCCTGTGTTTTATTTGATGAGATCTGTGTACTGTCTGTTTTATTATTTGGCATATTTTTGTCATCCTAATTTGTCATCCTAAATTTGTTAACCTAAAAATATTTTTAAGTTCCCTCTTAAAGGGGCTTTTAATTTCTAAAAGTTATGGGTAACATGTTACGGGTAACTTTCATATATGTTATGAATAACTAAACCATTTGTGAAGTATTATTTTATTTAAATTACGAGGCTTACATCATGGACAATATTTCAACGGCAACATTGGTACTCTCCTCCCTTGGATCAGTACTGTTATTATTATTTTTAGTCATGAAGGCACGAATGCACGCATTTGTTGCTTTAATTTTAGTGTCTATTTTGGCGGGTTTGATCTCTGGGATTCCTGTGGATAAAATTGCGATATTATGCAAAAAGGTATGAGCGGTACACTGGGATTTTTAGCCATTGTCGTCGCCCTTGGCGCAATGTTCGGCAAGATTTTGCATGAAACAGGTGCATTGGATCAAATTGCGGTCAAATTACTCAACACATTTGGTACAAAACGTACGCATTATGCAATGGGTGTCGCGGACTTATTTGCGCCTTGCCGTTATTTTTTGATGTGGCAATTGTCCTCCTCATTGGATGGTATTTGCAGTTGCCCGTCGTACTGGCGACAATGTTGTCAAATTAGCGATCCCGTTATTTGCAGGGGTTGCAGCTTCCGCAGCATTTTATTACCAGGCCCTACGCCAATGTTACTTGCATCACAAATGAATGCAGATTTTGGTTATATGATTATTATTGGATTATTAGCCGCCATTCCAGGCATGATTCTCGCAGGCCCTGTGTTTGGTAGCATTATCAGCCGCTATGTTACTATTGAATTACCTAAGGATATTCAAGAGCCTAGCCTTCTAAAAGATCAAATGCCTTCATTTGGACTTAGTCTAGGTCTGATATTATTTCCTTTATTTTTAGTTGGACTCAAAACAATTGGCGCGCGTTTTGTCGAAGAAGGTACACAGATCCATCAGTGGTTGTTATTTATCGGTCATCCGTTTATTGCAATTCTAATCGCCTGTTTACTGGCAATATATGGCTTGGCGATTCGCCGTGGCATGAGCAAAGAAAAAGTCATGGATGTGTGTTCTGCCGCCATTCAACCCGCTGGTATTATTTTATTAGTCACTGGTGCAGGTGGCGTATTTAAACAAGTTTTAGTTTGATTCAGGTGTTGGCCCAGCGCTTGGCGGTGCATTGATTGGTGCAGGACTTCCCATTGCGATGGCATGTTTTGTTCTCGCAGCGGCGGTTCGGGTTATTCAAGGTTCAGCAACAGTTGCCTGTTTAACCACTGTGGGCTTAATCTTACCCGTTGTTGAGGTATTAAATTATTCAGGGGGCCAAAATGGCAGCTCTCTAAATTTGTATTGCAGGCGGTTCGATTGTATTGAGCCATGTTAACGATTCAGGATTTTGGCTCTTTGGCAAGTTCACTGGTGCGAACGAAGCACAAACGCTTAAAACTTGGAGCATTATGGAAACAATTTTAGGCACAACAGGTGCAATCGTCGGCATGATTGCATTTTCAGTAGTTGCTTAAGTACTCATCCATTATTTGGAACAATCACTTTATGAATTTGACGAGCATTCCCTGCTAGGTTAAGATATTCTTGCTCTTTAGATTTAGACACTTTTGTCTAGTCGGGTGCTTAGCCAGACTCTAATTTATTGACGAGATTTAGGATGCGAAATATTCGCATTCTAAGCTCGTATTGTCGCTTAGAATGTGGATATTTCGCTTTCTTTAGTAAAGAGCAGAGCCTGAGTATTTAAAATACTTAGGCTTTTTTTAAACACTTTATCTACTGAAGGGTAAAATGGAAGTTATTACGCAGCTTGCACAAAAACTAAATAAAACTGAAGCCGACGTAATGACGTTTCTGTCAAATGCACCTCGAATGTACAGAGTATACAAAATTCCTAAACGAACACACGGCTATCGCGTGATTGCTCAACCAACCAAAATACTCAAAGAGTACCAACGCGCTTTTATTGAACAGTTTGGTGTTCATTTTCCTGTACACCATAATGCAATGGCCTATAAGAAGGGATAAGCATAAAAGAAAATGCAAATTTCCATTGCAAACAACGTTATTTACTAAAAATGGATCTTGAAAATTTTTTTCAACTCAATCAACCCCCGTCTATTCTGGAATACATGGCAACAAGAAAAAGGAAAACCTGCCCACTGATATAGAAAAAATATGGCTTGAAAAATTAATTTTTTGGAGCCCGAGCAAGATTACAGATGGTAAATTAATACTAAGTGTTGGCGCACCAAGCTCGCCTTTAATATCAAATTTTTGCATGTATCAATTCGATCAGTTATTGACGAATTATTGTGAGGAAAAAACGATACATTATACGCGCTATGCAGATGATTTGATTTTCTCAACTAACCAAAAAGGTGCTTTGTTTTCTGTCCCTAAAATTTTACAAAGCATTTTAACCAATTGCTTTGGGCAACGATTAACTATAAATCACAATAAGACAGCATTCTCTTCTAAAGCACATAATAGACATGTAACAGGTATAACAATCAATAATCATGGACAGTTATCATTGGGCCGAGAGCGGAAACGTTATATTAAGCACCTAATACACAAATATATTAAAAATGAATTAAATAAAGATGACATTAAACATTTACAAGGCTTTTTATCCTTTGCTCAACATATAGAGCCTACTTTTTTACTTGCATTGAAAGTAAAGTACTCTGAGCGCAGCATACACAACATTATTGAGGCAAAATATGACTAATAGACATCTTGAAAGCAAAGCAAAAAAAGACAATATTTCAGCAATATTCCAGCTCTATGAAAACTACTCAAAAGGTTTAGAAGGAATTGCACAAAATTCTGATTATGCGCAACAATATTTTAAAAAAATGTGAATCTTTTCTTAATACAGAAGGCAATACTGATACCCCTAAGAATTCATTCGCATTAAAAAAAATAAAGATGATTGATTTTAGAAAGTTCAAACAAATTGAACTTAAATTTGAAAAGAAACTTAACTGTATTGATAGGTAATAATGGGGCGGGCAAGACAGCTATTGTTGAGAGCATCGTGAAAATTCTTTCTTGGATCAGTAATGATATTGTCAAGGAACAGAATAACGGCTTGAAAATAACTTATGATGATATCAATAATACATGCAAACATTATGCTGATATTAATGCCGAATTTTTATTCGGAAATACTAATGATTTTAGAGCCCATTTATCACGCGCGATCAAAGGCGCACAGGAAAAAAGAGAGTAAAATTGTTGAACTCAGACAATTAGCAAATATCTGGCGGTCTACCAATGCTGAGTATGAAATAAACTTACCTCTCTTTGCATTCTATTCTGTAGACCGCTTTAAAAACAAAAACATTAAAGCGTCTACTGAAGAAAAAATGCATTCCCGTTTTGATGCTTATCAAGGCGCTTTAGATGGACCGGGTAGATTTGATCAGTTTATTAACTGGTTTGTTGTGTTACATAAAAAGATTCAAGGTGGTCAAGCAAATGAACTTGAACAGTTGGAAAAAGAAGTGTCAGAGCTACGTAAAATAGCTTCTGATGAAAAGCACCTTTTATGGTCGTTACTTCAACAAAAAGAGAGCGAATATTTAGAAGCACTTAAGCAGAACGAGTTAAACAATACAAAATTGAACGATCATAAACACAAGCAAATCATTCGCAATGCTTTAGTAGCTGCCATCCCCGAGATTAATGATATTAATGTTGAAACAAGCTCTGGTTATGATGAAATTATGATTACACTAAATCAGTGTAAAGTTAAATTAGAGCAATTATCTGCTGGTCAGAGAATATATATAGCTCTTATTGCGGACTTAGCACGTCGTTTAGTGTTATTGAATCCAAAGTTAACAAATCCATTAGCAGGTCAAGGCATTATATTAATTGATGAAATAGAACTTCATTTGCACCCCAAATGGCAACAACAAATCATTCCTTACTTACAAGAAACATTTCCAAATATTCAATTTATTATAACCACACATAGCCCACAAGTACTCTCAACTGTTGATAAAGCAAATATCCAACAATTAATTGATGATGTAGATGGAGATACTTACGTCAGGACACCTGAATTCCAAACTAAAGGCGTAATGAGTTCTGATGTACTTGAACAAATCATGGACACATATTCTGCTCCTCAGATACTCGAAGCGGAAAATCTAAACAAAATGTTGGCTCTCATTCAAGATGATCGGTATACAGAGCCAGAAGCAGTTGCGTTATATGATGAATTAACAAAGCACTTTGGTGAAGATCATCCTGAAATCCAACGTTGTAATGGTCAAATAAGGTTCCAAAAAATGAAAGAAAAAGTTCGCAACAAAATGAATGAAAAAAACAAATAAAAGAAAGACCTAAAATGAAAAAACTAACTCGTTCATCACAGCCACCCTGTCTTAAAACTATAAACACGGCACTGATAATTGGGATCGCACAAACACCAACAGAAGAAGATAAAAAGCAAATTTGGCTGTACCTTAATGAGATGCAGCAAGGTTTTTGTGCTTATTGTGAATGCACTATATCTGTCACCAAAAGGCATATTGAACATTTTGCGTCACGAAATAGTAACCCTAAACTAACTTTGTTTGGGATAATTTATTTGGTTCTTGTAATAACAACTCAAGGTGTGGGGAGTATAAAGATAGTAGAAATGTAAAAAAATATGACCCTAAGAATTTAATTAAACCAGATGAAGATGATTGCAGTGATTATCTGATTTTTATCCCTAAAGGCTACGTAAGATTAAAATCTGCATCAGATCCAGATAAAATATCTAAAGCTGAAGAAACCATTCGGGTTTTTAATTTAAATGACCCAGCATTAGTAAATGCTCGCAGAAATAGTTTCAAAAGAAATGAAAGCATTATTGCGGGTTTGTATAATTTTCGTAGCTTTGTTAAAAATGGCGAGCTCACTGAGAAAGATTGGTTTGATTTGTATCAGGAGGAGCTTAAGCATATCTCAACTCAACAATTTAAAACCGCACTGTATGATTATTGCCGTTTTAATTCAGAGCATTAAGATGTCCTTAATATTTTTAACATGATCCGTACCTTTTCCTGAGCCAACAAAAATTATAAAAAAGTTTTGCGCTAATGATGTGAACTCAAGAATAATTAAAATGTGATATCGTAACACTTATTTTTTTAGCCCTTTATCCCTCGACTTAAAGGATGTATTTTCCGCTATGAATCACTTTAGTTTATTAAACACCTCATCGTTCATCAGATTGCTCTTCGCCATAACCCTTATATTGATGCTTGGTTTAGGATGCCTTTGGGCGTTGAGGTAATATCATGATTAGAATTGATCCGCATATCTCATCTGTGCATTTACATGATCTCACGGTGTCATATCAAAAACATCCTGCAATTCATCATATTAGTGCAGAAATCCCTTTAGCACAGACAACGGCAATTATTGGCCCAAATGGCGCGGGTAAAAGTACATTGTTGAAAACAATTATGGGCTTTATTAAAGCCGATTTAGGTGAAATTTGTTTACCGTTCTCACCCGCATCAATGGCGTATTTGCCGCAACAAACAGAGCTTGATAAAGCCTACCGATCAATGTTGGTGAATTAATCACAACGGGGATTTTTCCAAAAACAGGGGCATTTGCGAATGTTTTTAAACAAGACAAAGAATCCATTCACAATCAAATCACCAATGCCTTAGAACAAGTTGGTTTGAAAGGCTTTACTCATCGTCCGCTTAATTCGCTGTCTAACGGTCAATTTCAACGTGTTTTATTTGCTCGTATTATTTTACAAAATGCCAAACTGATTCTTTTAGATGAACCCTTTAATGCCGTAGATGCAAAAACTACTTTAGACTTATGCCGCATTATTCAAAAATGGTGCGCTGACGGTATTACAGTCATTGCGATTATTCATGATTTCCACATTGCCAAACAAAATTTCACACACAGCCTTATTCTCGCAAGAGAATTAGTTGCTTTTGGAAAAACGCACGATGTACTCAATGATCATCATATTGAAAGGGCTTACAACACATTATTACATTGGCCTGAAGATTCGCCAGAATGCGATATTCAAGATGATGCAATACATCAACCCCATGAATAAAGGTAAATCATGAGCTTTTTACACGATTTTTTAATGTCTCCTTTTAGTGATTATCCATTCATGCGACGCGCCCTAATTGCGTGTTTATGCGTATGTATTTCATCGGGATTAGCAGGTATTTTTCTTGTCATGAAACGCATGAGTTTAATCGGCGATGCACTTGGGCATGGTATTTTACCTGGAATTGCCGTCGGATTTTTATGTTTTGGCTATAGTATTTGGGCGATGAGTATTGGTGGCATCATTGCTGGTTTAATTATTGTATGTTTAGCCGCAGTCACAACGATTTATACCAATCTAAAAGAAGATGCAAGCTTTACCGCATTTTACTTAATCTCATTGGCATCTGGAGTGATGATCATCAGTAAAATAGGCTCTCAAGCTGATTTAATGCACATCTTATTTGGCTCGGTTTTAGCCATTGATGAGCCCACTCTTTGGTTTGTATTTGGTACTAGCACAATCACACTGATTACATTTGCCATCATTTATCGTCCGTTGATCTTATACATCATTGATCCCATTTTCGTACGCGCCATTCGTTGGAACGGCGGCATGTATTATGGCGTTTTTTTATCCGTGACCGTGCTCAATCTCGTTGCAGGCTTCCAAGCACTTGGCTCTCTCATGGCGGTGGGTTTGTTAATGTTGCCGCCTATTATCGCAAGGCTTTGGGTAAATACGATGGAAAAAACCATACTCGTCACCATGTTTGTGGGAATTTTATCAAGTATTTGTGGGCTATTAGGTTCTTTTTATGCCGCATTACCCACAGGTCCTGCCATTATTTCAAGCGCTGGGGTTATTTATATATTCTCTATTTTTTCGGTAAAACGGGGGGTATTTTACCCAAACTGCTCAAGGCAAAACACCGTACTCGTTAAACCCTCTATACTCAAAAGACTTGGAGATGCTGCGAGGCGGCAAGTGTACGAACCCCGATGAGCTTACAGATAGTAAGTGATTCGGGAGAGTATATGCTGCGAACAAAGCAGGATCTTCAAGTATGACGGGTATATATAAATCATCTTTGAAGATCTTTCTTTGTTCCTAAAAGATAATGGGTATATATGTCATTTAGATGATGTAAACAACCCTCGAGATTTAAGTACTTTTCCCTTTAATAATGGATGCATTAAAAAACGCGTTACCCGCTTTAAATACTTTAACTCTTTGATATTTTCATCAATCATAAACTGATCATAATCTGAAAACATTTGCAAAAATGAATAAGACAAAACGATATACACATCATAAGTCCCGATATCTTGATTCTTTAGATATTCAAGATTAGATACAATCCCTTGATCTACAGATAAATAATAATCTTGATCAACCAATTTTCGTCCCTGTTCGTCATGCGTAAAATCAGGTAAAACACCATAAAATTCAATAATCGCATTTCAAAAATCCGTAAGACAAACTCTACTTCAGGAATTAATGTATCTATCGTTTTTAATACATTTAATGTTGATGAGTACGTATCTAATATGGTTTTATCAGGCACATTTTTAGGCATAATCTCGCACAATAACTCATTCAGATACAAACCTAACCAAAGCGGCTCATTCTTTAAATGACACATTTGTATGATGGAAATATCTTTTATCACAAGCAAAGGCGTTACCGAAAGTTCAGGTCTCATCCAAGGCGTTTGGGAGGAGACAGCTTCCGATAAAGTAAACTGACACTGATTGAATAATTCAAGATCAATCACTGTAAAACCCTTGGCACTTCTCAATAATACGTCTATTTTTCCATGTTCCATGGTCAGTAAAGTGAGAATCCAGCCAGAATCTTTATAGGGCTGTTTTTTTAAAATATATCCCGTAACGTGTATTTGCATAGTTTGCCTGAATGATTAACTGCATCAGATGTCTTTTATTCTCTTAAAAAATTCTCACCTATCATTGCAAACTAGCCCTGTAAAATTCATTCATTTCATACCGCTTAGGGTGAAAAACGAATAAATAAAGTTTCTAAAGATCTGATGTTACGCACTCAGTAAGAAAGTAGATTGTTTTCATAAAAAACTGACTTAATGTCATTGCGGACTTGATCCGCAATCTCATGCTCATTTGTGAGATTGCGGATCAAGCGCCGTTACGGGATCAAGCCCCGTTACGGGTCAAGCCCGCAATGAGGATGGTTTTAAATCAATTTTATTCAGTGCGTAACATCAGTAAAGATGATGGCTTAATAGTTAAGACAATAAAAAAACCTCGTTTACACGAGGTTTTTTTATTAAAATATGGTGCACCCAGGAAGATTCGAACTTCCGACCGCTCGGTTCGTAGCCGAGTACTCTATCCAGCTGAGCTATGGGCGCGGTATCTTTTGAATCATATTCATCAAAAGAGGTGCGTATTATAGGATGATTTTAAATTGCGTCAAGCAACTTTTTAATACTTGACCAAAAATTATGCGCACTTATAAAAAATCATCCTCTCCAAAACAATGATATTTGGCATATTGAAGGTCTTTCGCTTATGATTGCCATACCCAAATATTGATCAAAAGCATAAAGGTAAATAGATTATGAAAATAGCAATTGTCGTTGATTGGCTCACTGTATATGCGGGTGCGGAACGTGTTTTAGAGCAAATCTTACATATTTATCCTGAAGCAGATATTTTTTGCTTTATGTGACTTTGTCGAACTAAATGAACGCCAATTCTTACAGGGTAAATCTGTTACAACCAGCTTTATTCAACGCTTACCCTTTGCAAAACGCCATTACAGGCAATATTTATCACTCATGCCAATGGCGATTGAACAATTAGATGTAAGCGCTTATGACCTTATTCTTTCGAGTAGCCATGCCGTTGCGAAAGGTATTATCACTGGTCCCAATCAATTACACATTAGCTATGTCCACTCACCTATTCGCTATGCTTGGGACTTACAGCACCAATATTTAAATGAGTCTAGCCTCACAAAAGGCTTCAAAAGCATGTTAGCGCGTTGGATTTTACATAAAATTCGTTTATGGGATACGCGTACAGCAAACGGTGTGGACTATTTTATGAGTAACTCAAATTTATCGGACGGCGTATTTGGAAAGTGTATCGCCGTGAATCTACTACAGTTTATCCTCCTGTTGCAGTAGATGATTTTGCATTAAATACGCAAAAAGAAGACTTTTATGTGACCGCTTCTAGGATGGTACCCTATAAAAAAATTGATCTAATCGTGGCAGCATTTAATCAAATGCCGATAAAAAACTCATTGTCATTGGTGACGGTCCTGATTTTAAGAAAATAGCAGCCAAAGCAAATAGCAATATCACCCTAATGGGCTATCAATCTTTTAATATCATGAAAGATATATTAGGTCGTGCTAAAGCATTCGTTTTTGCTGCAGAAGAAGATTTTGGAATCAGCCCTGTTGAGGCTCAAGCATGTGGAACTCCTGTCATTGCTTATGGTAAAGGCGGTGTTTTAGAAAACCATTATTTCACACAAAACAGGGCTTTTTTATCCTGAACAAACCCCTACGTCTTTAATCAATGCAATACAATTATTCGAAACAATGCAATTTGACCCACAAGAATGCCGCAATCAAGCAATATTATTTAGTGAAATGCGATTTAAAATGGAATTTGAACAATTTGTGGCGCATAAATATACAAA
Source organism: Sweltsa coloradensis (assembly GCA_024449915.1). Classification (NCBI taxonomy): domain Eukaryota; kingdom Metazoa; phylum Arthropoda; class Insecta; order Plecoptera; family Chloroperlidae; genus Sweltsa; species Sweltsa coloradensis. Next base: position 322,114 of record JAMZAV010000013.1, read on the forward strand.
CCATCTGAATACGAAAACCAAAATATCTATGCCGTAAAAAACATATCTAAACGCGCTAACTGCACGTTTTTTAAAGGATTATTTTATGACAACTATCAGCCATATTGATAATAATATTGAGAATGATATTGGTGATAATAGCAATGAGGTAGCTAAGCCTACAATCAATACGCCGTTTGATTACAAAACATTTTTACGCAGTGCACCTATTCAAAGTGGCGTTTATGTGATGTTTGATGAACAGCAGACCATTATTTACGTGGGTAAAGCTAAAAATCTTAAGAATCGTCTCACCAGCTATTTTAGGCCTAATCATATATCTCCTAAAACAACGGTTTTAATTAGCCATATTCATGCAATCACGGTCACGATTACGCCCTCTGAAAATGATGCGTTGATTTTAGAAAATAATCTCATTAAGCAATATAAACCACGTTATAACGTGCGTTTAATTGATGATAAATCATATCCTTACATTCAATTATCCAAACATCAATATCCTAAGTTGAGTTTATATCGGGGTGGGAGGAAACAATCGGGTGAATTATTTGGTCCGTATCCTTCTTCTTTGGCGGTACGAGAGACTTTAGACTTAATGATGAAGATATTTAAAGTGCGCCAATGTGAGGATGCTTTTTTTAGTAATCGCACTCGTCCTTGCTTGCAGTTTCAGATTAAGCGCTGCTCTGCACCATGTACAAAAGAAATTACAGATATTGATTACGCTGAAGATGTATTGAATGCTATTCAGTTTTTACAGGGAAAGTCATCAGAAGTTGTGGATAATTTAGTCGATAAAATGCAACAGGCATCTAAGGAATTAGCGTTTGAGAAAGCATTGAAAATACGGGATCAAATTGCACAAATCAAACATATTCAAAGCAGTAATGCAATTGAAGGCGATGTAAAGTCAATCGATATTTTTGCGCTTCATTTAGAAGGTGGTATTGCGGGTATTGCGGTGTTAAGTTTCCGAGATGGACGATTGCTCGGTGCTAAAAACTATTTTCCTGCGATTCATAAAACAGAAAGTGATGATGCGATTTTGTCGCCATTTATGAGCCAATATTATGGCGTACACCGAATTCCGCCATCAGAAATTATTGTTGACCGACCGCTTACAGATCATCCGATTGTCAGTGAGTATTTATCAAATTTGGCTGCTCGAAAAGTACATATCATTCAAAATGTGAGGCTACAAAAAAATCGTTTCAAAAATATGGCAAAAGAAAATGCAGTCGGGTGCGTTAAAGTAAAACTTGCGGGCAAGGCGAGTATAGACGCACGATTAGACGACTTAAGTCGGATTTTAAATGTCTTAGCAATTAAGCGCATTGAATGTTTTGATATTTCGCATACATTTGGCGAACGTACAGTTGCATCTAATGTTGTGTTTACAACTGAAGGTTTAAGTAACTCACTGTATCGACGTTTTAATATAGAAGGCATTACAGGTGGTGATGATTATGCTGCAATGAAACAGGCATTAACGCGTCGGTTTAGCAAGTTAGATCCGCAAAATAAACCTGATATTTTATTGATTGATGGCGGGCGAAATCAATTACAAATTGGCATAAATGTGATGTCAGAGCTTAATATTAGCGATATTGTATTGATTGGTGTTGCAAAAGGTGAAGGACGTAAATCAGGGCTGGAAACCCTTTGGATCGGCGGTTCAGAGATTCCCTTAGTGATTGAAAATAATAGTCCTGCATTTCATTTAATCTTACAGATTCGGGATGAAGCGCATCGCTTTGCAATTGAAGGGCATCGAGCACGACGGGATAAAGCGCGGAGACGTTCACTTTTAGAAGATATCCCAGGTATTGGTGAAAAACGCAGAACAGTATTATTATCCAATTTTGGAGGATTAGCAGGGCTGAAAAAGCGTCGATTGAAGATCTCGCTAAAGTATCTGGCATTTCAGACACACTTGCCAAAACAATTTTTGAGACATTAAAGGCTCAAGATACAAGAGCATAATTAGGGCTCTTCATCACTTATAGTGGATAACGAGGATACGCAAAATGAAACTTACCTGTAATAAAATAAAGGTGAGTTCGCATTAATTCATCCCGAATCACGGCTGGAGATAATTTTGTATATTGGATTGCGCCCGATAGCTAAGGTGTCTCACGCACATTAATGCCGCAAAACAGATGGCGATATGGGCTTTGATTCGATCTGTTTTTTGATGATAAATAGGGCGCATTTTGAGATCATGTTTACTGATGCGAAAACTTTCTTCCACAGCCCAAAGCCCATGATAATGCTCTAAAATTACTGCACTATCTTGCGTGCTATTGGTAATGATGCCTACATAACTATCAAATTTGGCTACCTCTGCCACCGCATCCTCATCCAAAACCAATTCCGTCTCACCTTCCTGCTTAATAAGTTTTGAGCGATAAGACACAAAACTTTTAGGTTCTTTACTGATTTTTAATTTCCTCTTCAGTTTCTCAATCAGTTTATCTCGATCTCCTTTGTCTTTTTTTGCGCGTTTTGAACTGTAAGAAACTACTAAACATCGTCCTTTATGCTCAAATGTAGCTGCTTTAAAACAGTGTTGATCGTGATCTTCTCCCTTGATTTCTTGATATGCATCTGATTGTAAAATTTCTATTTTCTTTGTTTTAGCCATGTTTTTAATGCGGGCACCAACTGCAAATTCAATATTATTAGCTTCTAGTTCACACAACTTTTCTTCTGAAAACAATCCTCTATCTGCCACAAAAACAATTTAATCTAATTCAAATCGATCTTTTATTTTCTGCAACACAGGAATTAATGTTCTAATTTCAGCCGTTTTACCAGAAAAAACTTCATACTCAATCGGCAAGCCTTCTTGGCTAACTAATAACGCCAAAACGATCTGCGTTTCTTGATTTTTATGATCCTTACTCATTCATAAAACATGACACGCAGAGATTCTCCAATCAATAATTTTGCATTGAAATAAGCCGATTTTTGGAGCGCTTCAATGACATTGTCATCAATCTTATCCATCACTTTATAGCTTTGGGCACTGGTTTGATTCATACCAAAATCATCCGCCAACAACCGAGATGTGGCATTTTTACTAGCAGGACATGCAATTCTAGCTAAACAAGATTTCTAAAATGCTCTCGTTGTAAAGGACTTGCTTTGGGTAAAATAGAAACTAGCCCTAAATCGTCAAAAACTTGCTCATCATTTTCAGCAATGCCCATATGGCGCAAAATGCGCTGCCTTGGCTTGCCGATTTATTCAATATTTTTCAATAACTTGAACTGATTCACGAGGGCTGTTTGGATTTGTTTTAGTTCTGATATACATGATTGAATTTAAGCGATAAAAATGTAAATGCCAAAATCTTTACACTGCTAGGCATTACATTTGAGAAAAATAATAATTCCTTATAAATCAACAGCTTGTCTTGTTTATAACTGCGGAATGCGGAATGATGAATATTTGTCGAAGTCAGGGGATCAAGTCCGCATGACAGATCGGCTTGAAGGTATTTTGATGTCTGTTAAGTCATTGCAAATTTTGATTTAATTTTTTGGTTTTATATGGATACTCTATTTTTATCCCAAGATACCAAGAATGATGACGCGATGAGCACATATCCCCATAGCTCGTTTGAAAAAGGCGGCTGAACAAGTAAAAGTAAAAAGACATTTTAGTAATGTTGATGATCGGAATTTTTTTGTCAAATATATCAATATTTGCTTGGCTAAATACTATACGAGCTTTATCAACCGAATATATGAGGTCGCAACCAGCAAATATCATACAAAAAATAGTGGGTTTTGGTAATTCATTTTAAAAGTATCAAAAAAAAATGGCTTAAATAAAAGAGATAGATATTAAAATAGAAAGAGGGACAGATATCATTAAAAGTTTTGCGGTTACTGTATTTGAAATATCAAATTAAAATATTCGAATGATTTTTATAACAAATTAAAAATATGATAGACAGAGCGTGATCATATAAGCAGGTTTAAGAATTTCATGCTTGGGCGGAGATTGAAGGGGCGTGTGCAATCAAAGTACCAATGAAAAGAAACAGGTGATCCACATTCCCCAATATAATAAAATTTAAGCCTCCTATTAAAATTTTTAGCTCCTTACGATGTGTGATTGGATTATGTAACTCTTTCCCATCCATAATCCACTTGAGTCGGGGTTAAAAAAGGTATGCAAGGTGGTAATGCGAAAGTATTTAACATGGCATTTAATTGTTTCCTCCACTGTGACGCTTTCCAAGGAAAAATAGAGCGCATAAAATTTGTAACCATGAAAAGGGGTTTTTGGGGTTGTTTAATAATTGCCTATCTATTAATAGGTGATCTATTCTTTTGCGGCTGGCCTGTTGGCTTGCATCAAAAACCCATAACATATGAAAGTGATTTTGTCGGGCATGCAGTAACTCAGCAAATCAAGTCCATCTAAATTAAAAAAACTTAAAATACTTCAAAATTTTGTTTAGGACATGCAAATTCATCTTCACATAGTTTTAGAAAAGCTTATTTGACATGCTTTCTTTGCATCCAAGAAACCATAATTCTGGAATGGCTTGTAGCCAGTTCTCGAGAGCATTAGTTGATGATAATAAAACTTGCTCCTTTAACTCTGCGTAAAATTATTAAAGTCATATCCTGTGTTTCTTGCGGCTCATTAAAATTTGTTTGATCATCAAAATCTTGAGAGTATTCTGGATATTTATATGTATAAATAGTATGAGAATCATCGTGTGCATTAGATGATCATCATTTATATTGTTAAAATTTGTTTGATCGCCAGTATCTTGGAGATTGTTCGGTATCTTAGGTATAATCAACGACTCTGTATCATAAAAGAAAGGGGGTTCATCAATATTAGAGAAGTAATCTCCTTGCAATGCAGCTTTATATGCTTCGTTTATTTGCTGAAATCCTGATGGATTTTCATCAGGACGATTCTCTTTTAATAGACGTGCATATGCTTTTTTAATTGCAACTTTATCGGATGTGGGAGATATTTTTAATACACTAAATGGCCATGTCATTTGCGTTATTCTCCGTCACTTTCTATGTGTTGTAATAAATTTATAAACTCTTCTCTTGCTTTTTTTATCCGCGAGGTATCTTGTGTCTCTAAAATATCTTGGAATATCACTAGCTGTGACTGTAATACGTCACGATATGATAAATACTCTTCATAAAGACGCTCCGCTCTAGAAATTAAAGCACTGTTCTCTTGCTGATCTCGAGGATGAATTTTCAATGCTCGTAATGTATCAAAGCGTAATTTGACTTCAGCTTCAGTCATATTGTTTTCATGATTATAAAGAAAAACCTCTTGTGTTTTACCTGTTGCTTTTACGATTGTCTCAACTTGTAAAATGCCATTCACATCGTATGTGAATCGAATATCAACACCTAATTCATTTTCTTTTTAGACGATAAATCAACATCCAAGCCTCCCAAATAAATATTTTTATCAACAGAAAAGCCCTCACCTTGAAATACTCTTATATTGATTACTTTTTGATTTTCATTGATTGGGTATACCGGTGTTAATTCGGCTTACAGGGATACTACTATTCCGATCAATCATAGGCATAAAGAAGCCAGGCGTATATTGCTTTGTCGCTTCATTCATTTTTACTATTTCAATCCCTAGTGTGTAAGGTGCAACATCTGTAAGGATAATATCCTGTAAATTAATGTTTTTTGCTTTCATTCCCGAAGCGATAATCGCACCAAGTGCGATAGTCTGATCGGGATCAATATGCTTCAAAGGAAAGCGCTGAAACATTTTCACGACTAATTTACTCATGAGGGGCATACGAGTTGCGCCTCCGACCAACACAATTTCATCAATATCTTGAATGTCTAATTTTGAATCACGGATAGTACGCTCTAAGGGCAACCTCATTCTTTGGATTAATGCTTCTGTACATTTTGTAAATTCCTCCTCAGTGAATGAACATTGATATTCTTTTCCTAATAAGTGAATATTCATTTTAGATTGGGATAACTGGATAAGTCTTTCTTTAGTTGTCTATTTTTGATTTTAACGTCGCATATTCTGGACGAGTTAATGTCGTTATATCAATTTTGTGTGTCGTACAAAAGAGTCTCATTAATGCAAAAGTAAAATCTTCTCCACCAAGAAAATTATCGCCAGCGGTAGCATGAACTTCAACAATATCATCAAAAAATTCAAGTAATGACACATCAAAAGTACCACCCCCTAAATCAATCACGAGTACTTTACCTTCTCCTTTATCTTGGAGTCCGTATGCAAGTGCAGCTGCAGTGGTTCATTAATTAACCGTTCGACTTTTATACCTGCGAGCTCGCCTGCTATTTTTGTGGTTTTACGCTGTTCATCAGAAAAATATGCAGGAACACTTATTACTGCTTCAGTTACTTTTTGTCCAGTTTCATTTTCAACATCATCAATTAGCGCGCGTAAAATAAGAGATGATAGGGCTTCTGGGGAAAGCTCATGATTGCCTAGTTTTATTTTACGTGTTGTGCCCATATCACGTTTAAACAGTGATGCGGTGAGTGTCGGATGTGTTACCAAACGCTCTTGGGCAATTTGACCTACTGCAATAGAACCGTCATTAAGCACTGTTACAACGGATGGAGTTAGATATTTTCCCAGAGAATTTAAAGAAAGTTTTGGACCATCTTCTGTATAACGTCCAATTAATGAGTGTGTTGTGCCTAAATCAATCCCAACAATCATGTTATTCCTTAAAAATAAGTTAATGTGTAATACATTGTTCGCTTAGTAAGCAACTCAAATATAAACAATATCAAATTTTAATCCTTGGGAAAAGTTAAATAAAGACTGCACTGATAAGCTTAAAATCTTTTGGGCATGGATGATAATAGTAAGTATTTGAATAAAAATATTTTTACAAGCTCTATTGAGTCTAGTGTTTTATTGCAAGTGGCATGATAGTTTTTTTAGTTTTATACATGCGGCAGATGCCATGGCAAATTGATCTATTCCGAATAATATTTCTAGAAAAAAAGCAGCCCGTAATTTTAAATTTCTTTTTTGCATTTTTATCATTATTATTTCTCGGATTCACAAATAAAATGCGCCGTTTTTGATAGGTTAAAAAAGCAAGATACAATTTGATGTACTTATTTTTTACTTTAGCTTATAACCGCTTTCATGCGTTTAACGCCTAAAACATGCGGCATATAGGGATATCCTGTACCTAAAAAGTCACCCGCATGATTATATATTCGATATAGATCATGTTCTAAAATTTCTCCAACAGGCACACGTTGACCACTTTGAAAACGCGCTGCTAAGGCTTCATCTAAAACAAATTGTGGTAAATCCATAATCGCGATTTCTGTTTTTAATAGATGTGATTCAAGTTGAGATAATGGGGTTTTTTCATCTAAAATTTCTTCTAAACTCAACATGATAGGATTTCTAAACGGATAAATTTCTGTGCGTCTTAATGCTGTCAAATGTCCCAATGTTCCTAATTTTTTCGCGATATCTTCAGCCAGTACGCGAATGTATGTTCCTTTTGAACACGTTACTTTGGCGCTAAATGAGTCATGATTAAATGCGTTTAATGTCAATGAATAAATAACCAATGGGCGTGCATCTCGCTCAATCTCAATGCCTTCCCGTGCTAAATCATATAAACGTTGACCATTATGCCAAAGTGCAGAAACCATTGGCGGAACTTGCATCATCTCACCGCGAAATAACTCAAAAACGGACTCTAGGATTTCAGCAGATAAAGTGGGGATTAGCGCTTGAGCGGTTATATTGCCTTCTGCATCGCCTGTATGTGTTTGGATGCCTAATTGACAAGTGAATTCATATGTTTATCTGCATCTAATAATTGGGTAGAAAACTTAGCCGCTTCACCAAAACAAATGGGCAAAAGACCTGTTGCCATTGGGTCAAGCGTACCTGAATGCCCCGCTTTTTCTGCATTAAACCGATGGCGAATGCGTTGAAGTGCTTGATTAGATGTCATGCCTTTTGGTTTATCAAATAGCAGAAACACCATCGAGCACGCGTCGGTGATGGCGAATTTGCTTATTGCCTTTTCTGCGAGCAGGACGAAAGGTCGATTTTTGTTCTGTTTCAATTAACATTGTATTTTTTTTTGGAAGATATTGAATGCTGTCCATTATATAAAATCTCTTAATTCATACACGTGCATTAATTGAATTAAGTTGGCAGGTGCGTGAAGTATTTTAATATTGGGATTAATTTTTCGGTACTCAATTAAAAGTGCTAAAAGGCTGCTATCAAGTTGAGAAACGGCTTTAAGATCAATCACTAACGCATCTTTTATATGTTTTTTTATATCTGTCAAAAGATATTTTGGTTTCGAGAAAAAAGCCGTTTGCTCAATAAAAAAATGTCCTTTTAAAAATATTGTTGAGCCAATTTTTTCGATTGATGCATCTGGCAATTGCGCAATCATTATTTAATACCACGGCGTGCATTTGTGTTCTTTTTAGCAATCTCATCAATCATGCCATCCATACCTTTTGTTTCAATCTCCTTTTTAATACTGGCACGATAGTTTGTTACAACGCTAACGCCTTCAATTGATACGTCAAACGCTAACCAATTTTCACCAACTTTGTGAAGCATAAAAGTAATCGAAACGGGTTGAGAATTTTTTGAAATCACTTGAGCCTTAATCACAACTTCTGTTTCATCAGGCTTCAATGCTGGATGATTAATCACTTTAATTTCTTGATCCGAATACTCAAGTAATGCACTGGCATATGTATTAATCATTAATTCTTTAAATTCTTTCGTAAAAGCGCTTTTCTGCGCTGGTGTTGCTTGTCGCCAAGCACGCCCCATAACCCACTGTGACATTAAGCTAAAATCAAAACGAGGGACAACTACTTTTTCTACAATTTCAAATACTTTGCCTGGATTCTTTTTTAATGTTGCTTTTTCAGTTTTTAGCACACTAAAAAGGTCGCGCGTACCATTTTGTATTGCTTCAACAGGCGTTTCAGCAAATGCCGTGCCGAGAATTAAAACACCTGCCACGAGCAGGCTCTTAGTTGCACGTAACATTTTCGATTTAAATATTATGTTCATTTGAGGCACCTTATTAAAAATATTAAAAATTTTATAAAAATAAAAATATCAAACAGCTATACCCAAAAGACTTGAATTAAGTATGACGGGTATAAAATAATTCATACGCACAAGAATTATAGAGAGGGATTGATTAAATCAATGGTTCGGGCGTAAGATTGACTGAAAATTTATGTAATACCGCAGCGCTTACTAAGTTTGCATATTCCCATAATTCTCTGCCTGTTGCGTTGCCACAATTTGTTAACACTAATGCCTGTTGTGCATACATTGATGCATTTCCAATCCTCTTCCCTTTAAATCCTGATAATTCTATCAATTGACCCGCAGCTAGTTTTACATGTGTCTCATCGTGATGAAGGATATAAGTTCAGGAAATGTTAAAAGAAGCATTTCATAATGCATTTTAGGAATAACAGGATTCTTAAAAAAACTGCCCGCATTGGGTATTAGATCAGGGTTTGGGAGTTTGGACTGACGAATGGCAATAATAATTTTTGCAATTTTGTTAGGGGTTGGATTAGTAATACCAAGGCGTATTAGTTCGTCATTAATTGGCTTATAGCTCACATTGGTCTTTGGATTTTTAGCAATTTAAAATGAACCTGTGTAATGAGTAATGATGCAGATGACCAATTTTGAGAAGGTTCATTCACTTGATCATTTATGTGTTCATTTACTTGATATTGGCGTTTAAAAATACTGTCTCGATAGCCAAACTGACACATATCATTTGAAAAAATCAGTAAAGCACTGTTGTTCAATATCATAAACAGATACGGCATCAATAAAGTGACTGACATCAACGCCGTATGCACCAATATTTTGTACAGGTGCCGCGCCAACTGTGCCAGGAATTAAACTTAAGTTTTCTAAGCCAAACCAGTTGTGTGCCAAAGTATGCATCACAAAATTATGCCAATTTTCCCCAGCACCCACACGTAGATACACATGATCATCATCTTCATGAGTCACGTTAATTCCCATAATTTGATTTAAAATGACGGTGCCTGGAAAATCATCAATTAATAAAATATTTTGATCCGCCTCCTAAAATAAGCAAAGGCTTAATGAGTATATTTGTCTCCACGAGATGATTTAATTCATCCGTGTTATTAATTTGAACTAAGTGACGAGCCCGTGCAGAAACACGAAATGTATTATGACCTACTAAATCAACATCAGATTGCAATTGCATGCCTTTAAACCTTTACTTTTTTTTAGATTTTATTTTTGATGCGCCCGATCTTTTAGACTTTTTAGACTTTTTAGGCTTTTTTGTATCACTCTTCGTCTCCTTTAAAGGTGAGTCACTAGAATGCGTTACTTTGTGCGAATGCTTGTCTATTTGATCAGACGTTTTTCTACGAACACTGCCAGTAGCAGGGTTGTTATCAGCTTTAGAATCTAAGATTTGAAAATCAATTTTACGGGTTTCTGTATTTGCACCCAAAACACGAATCATGACGTGATCATTTAAACGGATAACACGTCCAGAACGTTCACCTAATAAGCGATGTCGATCAGAATCAAATTTATAAAAATCACCTTGCAAGCTAGAAATATGTACCAAGCCTTCAATAAAAATATCTTTAAGTTCAACAAATAGACCAAAACTTGTGACAGCCGTGATTTTTCCCGCAAAATTTTCACCAACATACTGCTCCATGGGAAATTTTCATTTTAACCAATCAGTTGCTTCACGAACGGCTTCATCTGCACGACGTTCAGCCATTGAACATTGCTCACCTAACGTAAGCATTTTGCATGATCATATGCATATTTTGAGATGTCAATTTCACTAACTTGTGATTTCGCGAGTGTATCTGATTCATTTGATTCATTTGATTCATTTGATTTTATTGAATCTTTAATTTGAAAATGTGTCATATCCATTCCATGGATACCCGCAGAGATTAAAAAAATTAATGCCGCGATGTACTAATAAGTCTGGGTAGCGTCTAATCGGAGAGGTGAAATGTGCATAATGTGGTAATGCCAAGCCAAAATGTCCTTCATTGTCAGGGTGATAAAATGCTTGGGATAAAGAACGTAACATCACGGTCTGGATCATATCAAATTCAGATTTCTCGGATGCTGCCTGTAGCGTATCTGCAAAATCTTTTGAGTTTGGTGTTAATCCGCCATTTAGCCCTAAGTTAAATTCTTTTAAGAATTCACGTAGCTTGTTCAAGCGCTCCTCTGGTGGATTTGGATGTACGCGATATAGGGCGGGCACTTTATGTTGGCTTAAGAAACGGGCTGTCGCAACATTCGCCGCAATCATGCATTCTTCAATGACCATATGTGCATCATTACGAGACGATGGTTTAATTGCCTCAATATGCCCTTCAGAATCGTATTCAACGACTGTTTCGCGTGTTTCAAAGTTAATTGATCCACGATGATCTCGTGCAACTTTAAGGACTTTAAAAACTCATATAAGTATCTAAATGGGGCACCAAAGGCGCGTAATTTTTACGCAATAACGCATCGCCATCTAAAATTTGCGCGACAGTTTCATAAGTAAAACGCGCATGAGAGCGCATTAATCCATTATAAAATTCAGCATGTACAATCTCGCCGCTTGTATCAATATCCATCACACAGAGCATGCACAAAACGATCCACATCGGGATTGAGTGAACATAAGCCATTTGATAGCTTTTCAGGCAACATTGGAATCACTTTATTTGGAAAATAAACAGATGTTGCGCGATTCATCGCCTCATCATTCAGTGCGGTATCTAAACGGACATAATGTGCAACATCGGCAATCGCGACATATAACTTAAAGCCTTTATCTGTTTTTTTCTGCAAAAACAGCATCATCAAAGTCACGCGCCGTAATACCATCAATGGTTACCAGCGGAATATCACGTACATCTTGTTTATTCAGTTTGTCTTCTTCTGTTACCTCGTCGCGAATAAGCGCAACTTCATCTTGTAATTTTTGAGGCCATTCATGCGGGATATTGTGATTAAATAATGCAATTTTGATCTCCAAACCTGCATTCATCTCATCACCTAAGACTTCTAAAACACGTGCCGTTGCCATCATTTGTTTTGATGGAGCGCTTAGCATCTGGACCAAAACAATTTGCCCAATTTTTGCACCTTTTGCATCTTCTGGTCTAATACCAAACTGATGTGCAATACGGCGATTTTCAGGTACTAAAATCATCGCACCTTGAATTAACTCTAATTTTGCCGATGAGTTTATCTATTTTTCGCTCAATCAATTCGTGGAGTTCACCTTGACGGCGACCTTTATAATCAAGTCCCGTCACGCGCACAGAAATATAATCACCATGCATAATGCTTTTCATTGTATTGGGTTCTAGGAAAATAGGTTCACCAGCTAAATCAGGTTGCAAATAACCATGCCCTTCTCCGTGTCCAACGACGCGCCCTTTTAAAGAAGGCATCTTTATCGGTGAGCGCAAATGTTTTACGGGGTGAAATAAAAACAACGTGTGTGCCTAACATTACTTTGAGGCGCGATTCAAGCGCATCTGCTTGCCATTGTTTCGTTAAATAAACGCATCGCATATTTGATCAAAATTTAAATTAGGTGTGTATTGAAGTAGTTTTGCAATAAAAGGACGGCTGGGAATTGCCACGACCATATTTCTTGCAATCTGGCTCATAGGATGGATCATTAATTGCATAATCTAAAAAATATTGGGCATTATAATGCGCAGAATCATTGTTTGAATGGTCTAATTCCAGTTGAGGCGATTGATTGGTCACGTTTATATTTGATTGATTAGGGACGCTTTACCAGCACTATTTGTCAACTCATTAGATGGGGGATTAGATGAGTCATTAGGAGATATTTTTTTTGTATTAGTCTCTGATTTATTCTGTGTGTCATGTATTTCTCTTATTATTGTTAGTGTTTTGAGCCAATGCTCGCCCATATTTTATCCGATAATTTAAATAAGCGGTTTTTTTAAAATTGAAAATAATTTAAATTATTAATCTAGATTATTAATTTTGTTATTATTTTTTCAAAAATGAATGAGATTGCGGATCAAGTCCCGTTACGGGGTCAAGTCCCGTTACGGGGGCAAGTCCCGTTTACGGGGTCAAGTCCGCAAAGATCAAGTAAGTCCGCAAAGACATAGGGAAATAAAAATGTATAGATCCTGCAAGTAAAGCTTAAAATTATTTCACCACATTTTTTATTTATCGTTAAAATCAAATCAACTAAAATTTATAAATATAAATGAGACCACATGAGTGAAGAAATCTTAATTAACTTAACGCCCGAGAAACGCGTGTTGCCGTTGTTGAAAATGGCGTTCTACTTGAAGTGTTTGTTGAACGTGAACGAAAAAGAGGTCTTGTTGGCAATATATATAAGGGCAAGGTTGTTCGAGTGTTACCTGGTATGGAAGCGGCATTTGTCGATATTGGTCTTGAGCGTGCTGCTTTTTTACATGTGTCTGATATTATTCAATATATGCCAACAGTTCAACAGGATGTCAGTCGCGAACATCATGATAATAATGAGCATTTAAACGCGCAGAACGCTAATCATTGCACAATAGAGCTTTCAGGAGATTCTGTTATAATAATTCAATTGACCGTGAAAACAAAATTGAATGTGAAAAAAATATGGATGCCGTAAATGTGGAGTGCATTACGGCAGATGATAATGTAGAAGCCAAGCCTGTGCCAACAACACCCATTAGTCAGCTGTTAGGCAAGGACAAGATATTATAGTTCAAGTGATTAAAGACCCTTTAGGTACAAAAGGTGCGCGTTTAACAACGCAAATTTCGATACCGTCTCGCTATCTTGTTTTTCTGCTAATTCAGACGTTGTTGGTGTATCTGTGCGGATTGAGAGTGAAATTGAACGTAATCGACTTAAAGATGTCATACAAACATTTAAGCAAGGCCTTGGTACTGGTGGTTATATTGTTAGAACCGCAGGTGAGGGTGTTGATCCTTGGGCAATTCGTGCGGATATGCAGTTTTTGCAACGTATCTGGGCATCTTTGCAAGAAAAAATTCAACTTGCTCAATCATCAGAGATAATTTATAGCGATTTACCGCTTGAATTGAGAGTTATTCGTGATTTTATTAATGATAGAACGGATATTATTAAAATTGATTCGCGTGCAGGGTTTCAGAAAATGTCGCAGTTTGCGCAACAATTCTTACCTGAAGCGCTAAGCAAGCTGACCTTATATAAAGGTGAGAGACCTCTGTTTGATATTCATAGTATTGAAGACGAGATTGAACGTACGTTGCACAAAAAAGTTGGATTAAAGTCAGGTGGTTATCTGATGATTGAACAAACAGAAGCAATGACGACAATTGATGTGAATACGGGGGCTTATGTTGGGCATAAAAATTTGTCTGAAACAATATTTAAAACTAATTTAGAAGCGGCTCAAACAATCGCACACCAGCTCCGTCTCCGAAATTTGGGTGGGATTATTATCTTAGATTTTATTGACATGCATAATGAAGAACAAAAGCAAGGTGTATTAGATGTATTGAATCAGAGTCTTGCAAAAGATCATGCTAAAACATCTGTAGGAGAAGTCACAACTCTAGGTTTAGTTGAAATGACACGAAAACGAACCAGAGAAAGTTTGGAGCACATTTTGTGTGGGAAATGTCCAACTTGTGAAGGGCGCGGGTTCATTAAAACAGTTGAAACAGTTTGTTATCAGATATTTAGAGAGATTATCCAAGAATCTAAACAATATCCAACGGTTAAACAATTTCTGGTTTTAGCATCACCAGATGTGATTGGATTAATGCTTGAGAAGAGTCAAATAGTGTCGCCGAGCTTGAAATATTTATTAATGCAAGTTTGAGATTGCAGTCTGAGTCGCTTTATAATCCAGAACAATTTGATATTGTATTAATGTAAATTTACTCATGAATAATGCGTATCTTAAAATCTTTTGGGTATAGAAAACATTCCCCATTCACCTTGCCAAAAATAAAAATATGCACTTTAAAAAAATCATTAGGCTCATTATTTTCATCGCTTTTACTGTATTGCAAAGCCTAAAATATAGTATTAAGGTTTTGATTAAACCTATTTATATTTTGGTTTGTTCTTTTTTTATCGTAATTCTAGTTCTTAAGCTAGGCTCGCCTTTGCTCACTTCTTACCGTGTGCCAATCACACGTTATTTAAGTCAAACCCTTAATATTCCTTTAGAAATAGAAAATATTTCATTAAAAGTGAAAGGAATTACGCCCAACGTTAGTGCTTAAGCGTGTTAAAACACAGTTTTTCTTTGGGACCGCAGTTCAATACATCTATTCAATATATTGATGTTCAATTAAATTTGTTAGATTCTTTGATGTCATTTTCACCGCAGTTTAATTATATTTTGGCAGACGGAGTCATGCTGGATGTTATTTTAAGTACGCCAAAACTTGATCCCCGAGAAGTGATTTATCAGGTTTTTTCAAATTTGCCAAAGCTAAAGCAGGGCACTATAAAAAATATTAATATCTATATATATAGTCATGTTAAATCTGATGATTCGCTCATCATACAATTACCTAAACTTACGGCTCTTCTGAATACGCATCAAAATAATTTTGAACAAAAAATTAAACAGCCAAAATATATACTTGAATTATATCTTGATTCGATTGGTTCAACTGCTAATTTAAACCTGCCTATCACGCGTGAAGACCCTACTTTGTTTGCGGCACAGAAGCCTTCAGATAACGTGTCCTATGTCAGTGCGTCGGAATCCCTACATTTAGCACCTCACCGTATCTTCAAGTATTTTGGCTATAAGCCAGGTTTAAATTTATTGCCAGAGATAAAAACAAAAATACACGCTCGGGGTTAAATGCTAGTTGGGATAAACCTGATCAAGTTAAATTATATTTAAATTTAAATCAGTTTAGCCCAACACTCAATAGTGAATGGAGGCTAGATACTCAAATATGGGGTGATTTTATACAAAAAGAATTACAGTTTGCATATGGAAAAGGTGCTATTTATCTTGCTAAAAATAGTTCAGATAATGTTCCCTTTGATATAAAAATCTGGGGTGGTGAAAAGGGCGTGCAAAAAGTACAGATCGAAAAAGGAAGGATCGAAAAAAACTATCAAGCATCATTGTTTTGCCTTTTGCACAAATTGATGCAGTACTTGAAAATAATATATTTAGTATTCAATCTCCATTTATTAATTTTAAGGAATTAAATAAATACGATTCAGTCACCAAAAATTTTAACTTATTACCAGATAAGGGATTCGTAAATGACCTTTTGATCAACGGGACCATGAATCCCTTTTCATATAATTTACAAGCAAATATTCATGGTCTGTATGTCAGTATCCCATTAGAAGATAAATATTTGACACTTGGAGATTTGAACTTCAAGTTAACTGGTTCGCAAAATGAAACGGAGCTACTAAGTCATGTAAGCTATTTGAACAACCCGCTACAATTTCTGGTAATTTCTTTAAAACATCTTTTAAACAAGTCAAATTAAAGGGTGATATTTTTTTTCAAAAACAAATAAATGGCATAGAGCCTAAGATTCTTTTTCGCCAAAATTATTATGGAAAATTTCTCCTGAACTACGGATTATTCATGACCAAGTTGATGCGACGGTATCTGGATTTATTGGTGGTAAACATCAACTCATCGCATCTCCTGAAGCCTTAAATAAGGTTGAAAAAAACGCTAATCAAAATAAAAGTAAAAATAATGGCTTATACACAAATTTAAATGCAGAGTTACAACCCATTGAAATACAACAAATTAAGCGTTACCTGCCAGAAGCTTTTTTACCAAAAAGTGTCAGTCATTGGTTAAATACCGCATTGGATCAAGGGCAAGTAACGGGTGTAACCAAATTTACGTTATTCGGGCATCTTTCAGAATTCATGACAGGCTTTGTAACAAAATAAATAATCAAAGTTCGGGCGTTTTTAATATTGATTTTGCGGTAAAAAATGCCAACCTTAGATATTTACCTCAATTCCCAGAGTTATCACAGATAAATGGGCAAATCAATTTTCATAATTTAGGTATGAATATTACAGGCAATGCAAATGTTTTAAATAACGTACGAACAGAAAATATCTCCGTCACCATCAAAGATTTTAGAGATAACTTGCTTTGAAATAAGGGGAAAATTAAATGCAACATTGTCTCAATATCAAACGTATCTCAAAAAAGTTGAACTGCTTGCGCCTGTCTATAATATTTTAAAAGATTTTCGGGCTAAATCACGTGGCAACAATAGATAAAGAGCCCTCACTAGCATTGGCAATTGATGTTCCGTTAATGGATCAAAACACACATATAAATGAGTTACAATTGATAAAGACGTGAGTGTAAAAGGTAGTGTAAATGTTAAAAACTTAGACCTTTTATATCTGCCATTCAAATTAAATTTAAATAAAATTAATGGGACTTTTTTGTTTACAGAGAAAGGCTTAATAGATAGTGATTCAATTAGGTTTACTATTTTAGATTCCCCCGCAGATCTGAACATTAGTCGAAATAAAACATCTACAGAATTTAACATACATACTAAAAACAAATTAACGCCATATATCAAACAGTTTGTGCCTATATTGCTAGAGAGTGTGCAAGACGCTGGATTAGCTGATATTCAATCAAAGCTTTTAGTCCCTCATGTAAATCCGCTTACAAATTGGGAATTTACAGCTGATAGCGATCTAAGCGGTTTGCAAATTAATGCGCCATATGATTTGGGGAAATTAAAACTACACAACGCCAGTTCTCGGTAAAAATCGCCCCAAAATTTTCAAGAAATCAAAAAATACAGTCTCCAATTGCCAGTGAGATTTCAAATTTAACTCAATAATGATTTTATATTTAATGGTCTATTTTCTAATAAAATTGCAAAAATTTCAATATAAGTATCAATACATTACATGCCGATGGACTTTTTGATTATGAAGACAATGGTTTATTGCGAGCACGATTTTAAAACGTTAGTATTGCCAGATGAATGGAGATTGAGTAAAAATATTGTTAATTTAAATGCTTACAAAGGTGATACTAATCATGGTGTTGTGAAAATTTCTGAATGCCAGATATAGATGTAGAAATTAATCATTTGTATCGTTCTAACATTCTGCTTGGAAAATTACTAATTTAAAGGTAAAAAAAAACCAAATTTTTGGGCACTGAAAATATTTCTTTAAACATCTGATGATCTTTTAAAAAAAGGCGTTACAGTGGAAACTTTGGACCCAAGTATGCACAATCCCAAAAACAAAAAAAACATAGGACAAAAACACCCAAGCATTCATCAATTTAGCGGATTTAAACTAGGGCTAACAGGGATTACTAATGCAGATTTGTATAGGGAGTCTCCATCTACTCCCGCTAATATCGACGTTCAGAAAAAAAGTGGAAATTTTAAAATCAATTTTCAAAAGGTGATATTGCGAATTCAGGTGATGATTATTTTAAAATCATGAGTACTTTTAAATTTTTAGTACGCTTTTTAGAAGACTTTTTTTAAACTTCAAGGACTTAAGCAGTATCGACTTGCATTATGATGTGCTTGATCTTTGGGGTCTATTAAATCGGGGCACTATTTCTATAAAAAAAGGGTGTTTTAAAGCAAGTAGTATTGATTTGAGTTGCGTCAGGGCTAGTTGATTTGAAAAATGATAAATATGCACTAGATGTTAAAGTAATTCCTAAGATTAGTTCAATTTTTCCTATTGTTGGAACAGCTCTGGTGGATTTGTAGTCGGAGGTGGATTACTCATTTTAGAGCGGCTTTTGGATATAAAATTGATGAGATATCTGCTCAATACTATAAAGTTACAGGACCACTTCTTGATCCCATATTTAAAAAAAAGTAAGTCATTCATGCGTTAAGGTTATTTTGTTTTTTCTTGAGTTCGCATTGCTAATTAAAAATTTTAAAAATATATAAAATATTTTAAAAAAAAAATCTATTAAAAACAAATAGTTGAATTTACTTCTTGCCAAAATAAGATTATGTGTTATTTTTTTGCACCTTAAAATTTATATGACAATCAATCAAAATAGGGATTTAAAAGATTATAAACAACTCTCTCTTAGTGAATTAGATCAAACATTGAATATACTTGTTAATCGGGGTTTGTGCCTTCGATTCCCATATAGTTTAATTGATCAGCATCGTGTCATTCATCAAAATGTTATTGGATTTAGCACTATTCATCCCAAAGTGCCACAAAAATTTAAAGCCAACTACCATTTTAGAATTGCATCAGTTTCTAATTAGTTGTCTGTCTGGCTGTTTTAAAATTTATAGAAAACAAAGAAATAGACATCAATGAAGATGTGAATACTTATTTGGGGTTTAAGCTTATTAATTCTAAATTTAAAGATCTAAAATTACAATTAAACAATTACTGACGCATACATCCAGTATTGTTGATGGGAAAATGAGCACTATACAGCTCCAAAAGACTATAATCTGCAAGATTTTTTCAAACTCAATAAAAGAAAGAAAATGCCGACCTTTACTATGATGAAGGAAGTCATATTGATTTAAAACATGCACCAGGGACGTACTTTAAATATGCAATCTCAATTTTGGTATTCTTGCGACGATTATGGAAAAAATACGGAATCAGCGATTTGATATAATCATGCAAGAAAATTTTATTTAATCCTCTAGAGTTAAGTGCAAGTTTTAATATTATGGATTTTGATGATGAAACACGTAAATCTCATGCGACATTAATAGAAAAAAAAAAATGGCGATTGGGATCATAAGCTTGAATGGCAAATACAGGCAGATAAGTTTTTGGAAAAAACGGTAAACCTCTGAAGTGAAGCCTTTATTTGATGAGCAAAACTATGTTATTGGACAAAATGCCACCGATATTTCACCTCAAGGTGGGTTGAGAATTAAATTAAAGATTTAACAAAATTATCTCTTTCTTTTGGCAAAAAAGGAAGAAAAAATGGCGCCGCATTTATTCGCCCAGATCTTTTTGATCTTCTCACTAAAACACATTGGAAGTATGATGCTGCACAAAAAAATGGAGATACGCTTAATCAGCTTATTACAAGTTTTGGCTTATCCAACATACAGTTTCTCGCATCAAGAAGATAGTCCTTTTCGAGATGAGCGAGAAGATTGGTTTTGGACATAGTGGAGAAGCTTATGGTCTGTTTAGTGGAATATATTCGAGCTCTAAAAGGCAGCAAGCAATTTGTTTTATGATTAGTGGTGTTGGTGTACAACCCGAAATTACGCCGCCTTCTGGATTATATCAAATTGAAAAATATATCCTAAATGCATTGTTTGATGCCTTAAAAACGTATCAAGATCGTGATATTTGATATCAAGAGTTGAGTTGGTGAATATTGTCTTCAATTATTTAAGATATAAAATATTTAACCCCCTCTAACTCCCCCTTTAAAAAGGTGGGAGGACTAACAAAATGTGTAGATCTTTGTCATTGCGGATCAAGTCTGCAATGACTGATATCTTTTAAATCAATAAGTTATGTTTTTAATTATCCTTAACTTAATGGTGCTGAGGGCAGGTACGGCTTATCAAAGCTTAAAAATTGGATAAGAATCAAATGATTTAAAAAGGTTTGCTATGAAAATTTATTTAGTTGGTGGCGCTGTGCGTGACAAGCAACTTGGTTTACCAATACAAGATCGAGATTGGGTTGTTGTGGGGGCGACTCCAGAACTCATGCTGCATAATAACTTTAAATCTGTTGGTAAAGATTTTCCTGTTTTCTTGCATCCAAAAACTCATGAAGAGTATGCATTGGCTAGACAAGAACGTAAAACGGGTAAGGGTTATCATGGTTTTTGAAGTGTCTACCTCGCCGAATATTACACTTGAGGATGATTTATTAAGGCGAGACCTAACGATTAATGCTTGGCAGAAGATGAAACAGGTCATGTAATTGATCCATATAATGGATTGGATGATTTAAAAAATAAATATTACGGCATGTGAGTGCTGCATTTCAGGAAGACCCCGTGCGCGTTTTGCGCCTAGCTCGCTTTTATGCACGCTTCTATTCTTATGGATTTACCATCGCAGAAGAAACAATAGCGCTTGTTTCGCTTATGTTTGAGCAGGGAGAGTTAAACTATTTAACGGCGGAACGTATTTGGCTGGAAATGATGAAAGGCCTTTCAGGTGACTATCCTGACCAATTTATATGTGCGTTACGAGATTTAGGTGCATTAAAATCATCCTGCCAGAAGTAGATGCATTATTCGGGATTCCTCAATCACCCTTGCATCATCCAGAAATTGATTGTGGGCTACATACTTTGCTTGTATTACGGCAAGCAGCCAAGTTAAATGCGGACATACCAACTCGCTTTGCTTGTTTATGCCATGATTTAGGAAAGGCAACCAGCCAAGAAATATGTTGCCAAGACACATTGGGCATGAGCATCGTGGTGCAGATTTAGCTAAAAATCTTGCAGATCGATTAAAAGTGCCTAGTGAATATAAATCACTTGCAATTAAAGTTGCTAGATATCACTTGCTATTTCATCAACTTGAAATATTGCGACCTCAAACAATTTTAGATTTTATTGCTCGCACTGGATGTCATCAGAAAGCCGCAT
Organism: Sweltsa coloradensis; assembly: GCA_024449915.1. Classification (NCBI taxonomy): domain Eukaryota; kingdom Metazoa; phylum Arthropoda; class Insecta; order Plecoptera; family Chloroperlidae; genus Sweltsa; species Sweltsa coloradensis. The sequence goes on from JAMZAV010000013.1 coordinate 343,798, forward strand.
ATCCTTGAGCAATTTAATATCGCTTGTATTGCTGATAAGCGTGGAAGGATTGGATTTGAGCATACGCTTATGCCGCAGCAGGTTTTTTATCTCATTGCCTTGATGAGATAAAGTCTATTGATATAAAACTTCTTATATCTGAAAATAATGATAAAAAAATAGAGGATGTTATTTACGTGAAAGGCTTAGAGTGCTTAAAAACTTGATTAATAATTATACATGGGCTTGACGATATAGAATCTCCTCCCTATATGCGCCTCTCTTACAGAGAATGCTTTATAATTAAAGCGAAATGTTTATTCAGTCCGGGCGTAGCGCAGTCTGGTAGCGCATCTGGTTTGGGACCAGAGGGTCGGGGTTCGAGTCCCTCCGCCCGGACCAATTAACATAAAATCTGATAGAGCCCTTGATGAAAGCGCCCGTAGCTCATCTGGATAGAGCATTGGCCTTCTAAGCCAAGGGTAACAGTTCGAGTCCTGTCGGGGCGCACCACAATCAAAGTGCCAAACTCGCAAACTATGGTGGTCGTAGCTCAGTTGGTAGAGCCCCGGATTGTGATTCCGGTTGTCGTGGGTTCGAGCCCCATCGATCACCCCAATAGTCAAATACTAATACAATAAAATTACGACTGTTTAGCTTTGATGCTGCCTAAAACTATGCTAGATATTTAGCAATATAAACCCTCATAAATTTTGTTATTCAGCAGGTCAGATATGTGGTATCGCTATTTACAGCTTGACAAATTTTATAACCTACTAATAACAAGCATATGCTATATCTTTTTGCTAATATGTTTTATTCAAATGGCTGAAGCTAAAATGCTTACGAGCCATTAGATGCCGCAATTAAAGCTGCAAAAATCTCGAAGAAAAAAGTGAATTTAAATCTTGAGGCTGGTGATTTATTCATCAATGCTGATCGATCTCGTGCTGCAAAGCGATACTATGAACGTGCGGTAACGGAAGGCACGCGTCTTGGCGATAATGAAACGCTTGCTAAAGCTATGGTGAAGCTTGCACATTTGCAAGAAAATAAAAGTACCGCCCGCTCTTTATATCAAAGTGCGCTGGAAGTTTATGGGAAATTACAAAAAACAAAATAGTTTATTATCTGCAGAAGTTCTAGAGTCTATAGTTTGGACATACGATTATGCAGGCGTAGATAATAAACTTGTGATTGAACTCATGCAAAAGCCATTGCAATTAGAAAGCAAAATAAAGATGTGCAAAACTTATCATCTAGCTTACGCACTCTTGGGTGGCTATATGAAGTGAGTAAAAATCTTTCTAAAGCTGAAAATAGTTATTATGAAGCACAGAATATCGATTTAAAAAATCTTGGATTTGGTGATATTAGAGTTGTTCTTGCAATGGAAAATTTGGCACAATTTTTATCGATACAGAGCAATATGGCAAGGCTGAAGGACAGCTTTGGAATAAAATTAAACGCCATAAACGTGAGAGATATATAGATTTTTATAATTTAGCCCGTACAGAATCTATGCTTGCATGGGTTTATTTGAAGCGCGATAATCATCACAATGCGGAGCGTTATTTTTAATTGCTCTAGAAAATATTCAAAAAAGTATGAAAAGTGATGTTGATTCAACAGAATTACCTGATTATGCATTGCCTAATTTACTTGATTTAATTTATTTTTATGCACAATCTCAACAATTTCAAAAAGCGATTCCTTATTTTACGGCAAGCTGAAAAACTCTTAAAAGAATCTGGTGATGGCTCTCTTGCAGATCATGCACAATTCATTGAAAATGAGATTTTGTCAGGTAATGGAGTGAGTTATCCTTGGTCAGCAGAAGCACAGATTGATGGCATTCAACTTATGATAGAATACCTCCAAAATAAACAGCAATAAAGGATCTGCTTTGGCAATTTATGCAATTGGTGATATTCAAGGCTGTGATCGGAGCTTTAAAGAATTACTTAAAAAAATACACTTTAAGCCTAATACCGACGAAGTACTGCTTGTGGGGGATTTAATTAATCGAGGTCCTCGCTCAGCAGATGTTTTACAACGGATATTGGATCAAAATGGTGCGATGTCTAGTGTGTTAGGCAATCATGACATCACATTATTAGCGGTTCAAGCTGGCTTTGTTAAATCTAAAAAAAAAGATACCTTTCATAATATATTAGAGTCAAAAGATGCCTTGTATTTAATAGACTATTTGCGCCATCTCCCGATGCTATTATATAAAGAACAGAGTTTAAAAAAATTGTCATCACTCATGCAGGCTTACATCCAAAGTGGTCAATACCTGAAGCACAGGCATATAGCCTTGAGATTCAAAGTATTTTACAAGACCCTACTTTAAATTATATAAATTTTCTTGAAGTACTATTAATAATCACCCTAATTTTGGGATGATTCATTGAAAGGCTATGATCGCTTACGTGCACTCATTAATTGTTTTACGCGAATGCGTTGTTTAGATAAAAATGAAAATCTTGATTTTCAGTATAAAGAGACTCTTGCAGGCATTCCAAAAAATTTAGCACCTTGGTTCTATTTTGAACGCCCGAAGCATCACGATGTTCATCTAATATACGGGCATTGGGCGGGGATAGGGCTTAACGAGTTTAGTAATACTTTATGTATTGATACAGGTTGTGTTTGGAATGATAGACTCACGGCTGTTCGTATTGATACGCCAGATTATGAGTTTTTTAGCGTACCGAACCATGACTAACATACCTATTATTTCATTCATTTTTGCTGCATCAACAAATAATGTTTATGGGTAAAGATAATCAATTGCCTTGGCATCTGCCAGATGATTTCGCATTTTTTAAAAAAAATACTCTAAATAAACCGATCATTATGGGTAAAAACATGGATTCTATTAATCAAGCTCTACCAAAGCGACCTAATATTATTCTATCCCGCACAATGACGACTCCTCCAAAGGTACTTTTTTATTTTCATCATTAAATGCGGCATTACATGCGTTTAATGATGTGCCAGAGATAATGATCATTGGTGGCGGAGAAATTTTTAAAAGCGCTTTAATGCAGGTGAACCGTATTTATCTCACTAGAATACATGCAACGATAGGCGGTGATATTGTCATTCCCGATATTGATTTTTCAATATTTAAGCTCACATTTGAGGATATCATCCCGTAGACGAGCGACATCATATGCATTTACATTTCAAATTTGGGACAAAATATGAGTATGCTACCTGTTGTGTATTCAGGTACATTTGACCCGATAACAGCAGGTCACTGTGATATTATTCTTCGTGCGGCTAAAATTTTTTCCTAAAATTATTGTTGCCGTTGCGAACAGTACATCGCCCTCTAAATCGCCTCTTTTTAGCTTAGATGAGCGCTTACAGATCGTCAAACAAACATTAAAAAACTATCATACAGATGGCGATATTACCGTGATGCCTTTTGATGGGCTGCTCATTAATTTCATGGCACAGGTGCAAGCGCGTACAATCATTCGAGGCATTCGGAATATGACGGATTTTGAAGTGAATTGCAAATGGCGGATATTAATAAGTTATTAATTAATAATCCATTCAAAGAAACATCGTCTACATCTATTTCAAAAACAAAATGGATATAGAAACAGTTTTTTTTGCATCCTCTCATCATTTGCGATTTGTTTCATCCAGTATGGTTAAAGAACTACATCGTTTAGGTGCAGATTCGAACAATGGTTCACCCCTATGTATTAGATGCACTTAATCAAAAATTGGCCGCCCGTTTATAATTTCTATTTTATTTCTATCATATTATTTATCCTTAGCAATATTAACTCTTACACATAATCAGGACTTTCATGACAGATACTTCTCTTATCCCCAATACAATGACAACATTACGAGATGTGATGCGCTTAAGTGCCAGCATCATGAATGAGCATGAATGTTTTTATGGACATGCACAGATAATGCCGTTGATGAAGCTGCTGCATTAGTGCTGGGCGCATTGCATCTTCCGCATGATTTACATTATGAGTATTTTGGTGCTGCACTCACAGATAAAGAGCGCCATGATTTAGATCTTTTGCTGCAACAGCGTGTTTCAAAAAAATGCCATTACCCTATTTGCTTAAAAAGGCATGGTTTATGTCATTGCCGTTTTATGTGACACCAGACGTTTTAATCCCCCGTTCACCGATTGCAGAAGAGATCAGCCGCCAATTTTCACCGTGGGTAAAAGAGCCTGAAAATGTGACTCATATATTAGATATGTGTACAGGTTCAGGCTGTATCGGTATTGCATGTGCTTATACTTTCCCTGATGCGCAGATTACATTGGCAGATATTTCTAGTAAGGCGATTGTTGTTGCGAATCAAAATATTAAAAATCATGGTCTATATGAGTGTGTTGAAGCAATTGAGTCAGATTTATTTGAGAATTTGCAAGGCAAGGTTTTGATATTATTGTCAGTAATCCGCCTTATGTTTCCATGAAGAGATGCAAATATTGCCAGAAGAATAAATGGGAACCTGTTTTAGGGCTTGAAGCGGCTGATAATGGTTTAGATATCGTTAAGCGTATGTTAAAAGCAGCGCCTGATCATTTAACACCAGATGGTATTTTAATCGTAGAAGTGGGTATACTCAAATCGCAATGGAGTCAGTATTTGAGACTTTACCCATTACTTGGATTAGCTTTGTTAATGGCGGGCACGGTGTATTTGTGATTGATGCCAAGACACTTAAATCACATAACTATTTGTTTTAATGATATTTAATTATATTTAATGATACCTAATGCTGTTTTATAGATGTACTTCACAATTTCAGTGATCAAAGGAAATAAGGCATGATGAAGCGTTTAAATATTGGACTAGTCGCACATGACTCTAAAAAAGATGATCTTGTAAAATGGTGCTCGAAACATGCAGATTTTTTTGCACATCATGCATTATGGGCAACAGGTACGACAGGATCACGCATCCAAGAGGCTCAACCTAAATTTGACATCACTTTATTAAAAAGTGGTCCACTTGGTGAGATCAACATTAGGTGCCAAAATTTGCGAACAAGAAATTGATGTTTTATTCTTTTTCATTGATCCAATGACACCGATGCCACACGATGTAGATGTGAAGGCCTTAATAAGATTATCAACCCTTTACGATCTTCCTATGGCATATAATAAAGGCACGGCAGATTTAATTATTAAGGCTCTGAAACTTAAAAATGAATATAAGCATTTTTGAATTTGGATCACGAACGCAAATATTGTTTTAAACACAATATCATTTTTAGGATCTAAATTTGTCTTCCCGTTAAACTTGTATTTAATAGAATTTTTCATGAACAGGTCATAATTTTGACATTCAAGCTCGCGAGAAACTCAAGCGTAAATATTAGAGGTGATGATAGTGGAAGCCTGATTTCTCTCTAAAGCATCCAGACAGAATTTTTTAATGCAAATTAAAAAATTAAAACAAATTATTAGTCCCTGAAATTATTAAAATTAATAGGAATTTCAGGCAACTCTTTACGTAATAAAGTCATTGTATTTTGTAAATCGTCTCGTTTAGCACCTGTCACACGAACCGATTCACCTTGAATCGCACATTGCACTTTGATTTTATGTTCTTTCACAATTTTCACGATACGCTTTGATACTTCAATTTCTAAGCCATTTCGAATCTCATGTGTTCGTTTTAACGTATTACCTGACACTTTTTCAACCTTTCCTTCTGCAATAAAACGTATATCAACCAATCTCTTAGATAATTTAGCGGTTAATACATCATATACTTGATCCAACTTAAAATCATTTTCAGCGAACAAAATCAATTGCGCTTCTTATGTTCTATATGTGAATCAGATCCTTTAAAGTCAAACCGCGTACCAATTTCTTTATTGGATTGATCAACCGCATTTTTGACTTCGACCATATTTGCTTCACATACAATATCAAATGACGGCATCATAGTTCCTCTTTTATCGTTTAACATACACATAATGATACCGCATATTAATCCTGCAAGGATATATTCAAAGCTGAAGGTATAATTAGTCGGCACTGAAAAATACAATTTTTAATTCATTTATATGATTATTTTTACTAAGTTGCCGATGTAGAACACAATTGCTTAATTTGGTTTTTCATAAAAAGGTTAGAATTAAACTATCCGAAGTCATAGACCAAGTGAATAACGCATCTTCTAAAATCCCCGTATCTTCCGCAAAAAAAACAAAAAAATAAACTAAACGCAAATAAAAAGTAAAATATTTGATTATGACCGTTAGTACTTTAAAGAAAAGTACGTAGAAGAGCTTGATTCATCACTTTATGAATCAGATGAAGCTTATGAGCATGGTGCTTGAGTAATTGTTTTGTGAGAATAAAAAATAATAAAATTTATTAGCGCTATTTTGTCTAACTGATAAACTAGCGTTTCTTTTTTATTCTAAAGTGCATTAAATTTATTATGGATTACCCTCAACATTTTGGTGTGATTGTCATCGGTGGCGGTCATGCAGGTACAGAAGCAGCATTGGCTTCAGCTAGAATGGGCGTTGCAACGCTTCTTTTGACACACAATATTGAAACACTCGGGCAAATGAGCTGTAATCCTGCAATTGGCGGGATTGGCAAAGGTCATCTTGTTAAGGAAATTGATGCGCTTGGCGGAGCAATGGCATGTGCGGCCGATATTGGCGGTATTCAATTTAGAATTCTGAACGCCTCAAAAGGACCAGCAGTCCGTTCTACACGCGCACAAGCAGACCGTATCTTATATAAGGCAGCGATTCGACATGTACTGGAAAATCAGAAAAATCTGTATATCTTTCAACAATCTGTAAGTGATTTAATCTTAGAGGGCGATATTGTTAAAGGTGCGGTGACACAAACGGGTATTCGTTCCACAGTGATACCGTGATCTTAACGGCTGGTACATTCTTGTCTGGGCTGATTCATGTTGGAATGAGTAATTATGAAGGCGGAAGAATGGGTGATCCTCCCTCTAATGCTTTGGCTGCTAAACTGCGCGAGATGCCACTGACCGTTGGTCGTTTAAAAACAGGTACCCCGCCGCGTATTGATGGAAAATCAATTAATTTTGAAGGAATGGAAGAACAGCCTGGAGATACGCCAACGCCGATTTTTTCTTTTTTAGGCAAACAATCTGATCACCCGACACAAGTATCTTGCTGGACAACGTATACGAATGAGCGCACGCACGATATTATTAGAGGGGGATTAGACCGCTCTCCATGTATGCAGGCGTGATAGAAGGCACAGGACCACGTTATTGTCCGTCGGTTGAAGATAAAATAGTGAAATTTGCGGGTAAAGATCAACATCATGTTTTTTTAGAGCCAGAAGGTCTCAATACGCACGAATATTACCCAAATGCATATCAACAAGCTTGCCTTTTGATGTGCAATTGAACTTGGTTCGCTCAATTAAAGGTTTGGAAAACGCACATATCACACGCCCAGGTTATGCGATTGAATATGATTTTTTTTGACCCAAGAGATTTGCATTTTACTTTAGAAACAAAATCGCTTAAAAATCTATATTTTGCAGGGCAAATTAATGGCACAACAGGATATGAAGAGGCAGCTGCTCAAGGGCTATTGGCAGGTCTGAATGCGGCACGCCGATCATTAGAGAAAGATCCTTGGTATCCAATGCGTCATGAATCATATATTGGTGTGATGGTGGATGATTTAGTCACTCAAGGTACGAAAGAGCCGTATCGGATGTTTACCTCACGGGCGGAATATCGTTTAATTTTACGAGAAGACAATGCGGATCAACGGTTTAACACCTATCGGGCGGAGATTGGTTTAGTGGATGATGTTCGCTGGCATGCGTTTTTAGATAAACAAGAAGCGATTGAGAGATGTCAAAAAGCGCTTAAAAGATTGGGTGATTCAAGCATCAGGCCCACAAGGCATACAAATTCAAGCTGAACGCAATACGCCATTGGCTCAAAATATCCGCGCCAATGAGTTACTAAAGCGTCCTGAAATCACAAGTGATTATCTATTGGATTTAGAGGATGCCCCTGATTTTAGTGATATCACGCACACGGCGATTGAACAAGTTGAAATTAGTATTAAATATGCGGGATATATTGCGCGTGGCATAGATGATATTGCACGCAATTTAAAATTTGAGAATGCTAAATTGCCACCGAATATTGATTATAAGCAGGTTGAAGGTTTGTCTTTAGAAATTAAAGAAAAATTATTGCGCCATCGTCCAGAAACAATCGCGCAGGCTGCGCGTATTCCCGGGGTTACGCCAACAGCGGTATCTTTACTATTGGTACATTTAAAAAAAGGTCAATTTCCAATGATAAATACGCCTATTTAACTAGGTAACAAACAGCTATTTTTTATTTGGCTATTCGTTATTTTCAATTAAATTAAAATAATTCAGTACGCGTTTAATTTTGCAGGGATTTCAATATGTTTAGTAAAGTAGGTTCTAAAGTTATCATCACATTTATGTTGATCGGTCATAGTGTTTTTGCCGTTTGCTTTGGGGCAGGCAGCAGAGCAGGAAAATGCTTTTTTGATTTCTAATAGTGCGAAAGAAGGTAAGTTGCTCAATCTTCAAAGTTGGTTAGCGGTGATGGGCTTTCCTGCGGGGGAACTGGATGGCTCAATGGGACCAGCCATGCGCCAAGCAATTAAAGATTATCAAAAGTCACTAAAGCAGAAAGAAACGGGCGGATTAGATGCTCGCTGGGAAGCACCTTTAGAGAAATCTATACGAAAAAAAGTACAAGCCAAGCTGAAGGCTTTAAATTTATATGATGGCGAGATTGATGCGTTGCATGGTAATAAGTTATCTCTTGCGATTAAGTCATATGCACAGTCAAAAGGTTTAGAGTCAACAGATACAATGGATGCGGCATTATTGGCATCTTTATTTAATGATTCGATTGCTAAAAATAGTATAGAAACAAATGATACGCCTGATAATGTGAATGCGGACGCACAGGAAGAACCTGCTTCGCAGACAATATCTCCAGATAATGAATCAGATGAGTTGAGCCAATCAGATAAGCCGAGTCTTGATACTCAAAATAGTGAGGCTGCCCAAAATACATCTAATCTGAAAGTTGCAAAAAAAGTGGCAGAATTATATACGGCTGTTGGTAACGTTGAGCAAAAAGTATTGAGAAAAAAAATGTTACGCCTAAATTTAAAGGGTATAAACCAGGTGGTGATAATGAGCTCGCTCTGGTACAGCTTCAATTAACGTATTTGGGGTTTTATGATGTAATTATTGATGGAAAACAAAGTGATACAACGATAAGCTCTCTTAAAGCATTTCAAAGTAAAAATAATATACCAAACAGAGGTAAGCTTGACGCAAAAACCTCTAAGCTGTTAACCCAAAAAGTTATTATTAAATTTCAACAAATGCTTTTTACAAAGGTGTAATTAAAGATGCGCCGACAGGAAGTTTGGGTCCAAAAACACGTAAAGCAATTAGCGATTATCGTAAATCGAAAGGCGTTTCATCACAAAATACATTGAATATATCATCATTGCTCTTATTGCTTGATGATGCAAAAGGTGCACGAATGGTTAAGGAGTATGAAACGCTTGTGCAGTCGCAACAGACGGATCAGAAAATGATTAGCCAAATACAGGGTTATTTAATAGGGCTTGGTTATTTATCTGGTTCAGCGAATGGAAAGCTTGATAAAGCGACAAAAGATGCCACTTTGCGATTCCGTAATTCCGAAGGCTTAAAGCGTATTTCTGAATTAAATCCAGCATTGCTATCAGTTTTACAAGCAAGTGCAATTAAAAAAACTACAATCTAATTTAAACAGCTTAGGTTATAAAATGTCGGTGGATGGTGCTTTAGGATCATCTACTCAACAAGCGATTAAGACGTATCAGAAGAAAAATAAGTTACGTGTTACAGGTGATTATAGCCATGCATTGCTTGCTAAAACTAATCGAGCAAAACGTGAAAGTGAATATACAATGACCAGACGTGCGCCACAAAACACGAAAACGATGAATAGAGACAATAGTTTAAATTTACATCTCGAAAAAATAAAAGTGAGAGTAATGAGCCATTATTGTTGCCAAGAGAGAGTAAATCATCATCTGATGTATATATTAATACGCGCGTATCCAATAATACTCGTACTACACAGAACTTAAAAAAAACCACAACAGCTAGGACTAATAATACGACGATGCCAAATTTAAATCGCCGAGTGGCGCAAGAGAATGAAATTATTCGGGCCGAACCAAATACGTCGATTCAAGGGAAAATGAGCCTATTGCGCAGTGGTAATGGGCAAGTGGACAGGGTGTAAAATTAGTAATATTACAATATCGTCAGAGTGGTGTACGAGTAGTAGTAGTAAAGAAGGCTCAACTTGTAATGTTTTATATAAAAATGGTCGAGTATTATCAGTCAGATGTCGTTAACGTGGGACATAATCGATGATCTTATACCGTCATACTTGAAGATCAAACTTGCCAGGATGCAAACTGCTTTGTTGGCATCGCGCACTCACCCGAATCACTTGCAGTGTGCAGCACTGGTAGCCAAAGCAGTATCTTCAAGTCTTTTGGGTATATATGGTAGGAATAGCTAATGATGGCTTATCAATGTATCTGTAAATTATAAAAAATTATTGTAATGAGAAATACGCATAAACCATCTTTGCATCCTTTTCCTAGAATACTCTTGGGACTGTTGATTTATTTGTTCTTATCAAATGCGAATGTCATTATCCATATGTTGACTCAAGATTTTGATCGTTACGAACGCTTGGCTTATAAAGCATCCTCGAATATTTTGATGATTGCTGATGATTTATCGAACCAATTGATTGCTACAATCGTTTTAAATACGTCATCCAAAGAAGAAAAAAATGCAGATTTCCCACGGCGCTTATCTAAGGTTCAGTTATCTACTCGTATTAAAATCTTCCTATTCCCGTCACCCTTGAAGATCCTGCTTTGTTGGCAGCTAAAATAAATGCGACAACAAAAGAGATTAAAGTCACAGATACAAAAGTTTCCAAAGAAATTAATCTTAAAGAAATTTATCTAAAAGAGATGTACTTGAAAGCGTTGGATAGGCAAAATGATCAAAAAAAATTAGCATCTAAAAATAGAGATGCGCTTGAGTTAGCCCATGAGCTAGCTCAAAGGGGATTTGTTTTTGAATCTACGCAATTATCTATATTTCAAAATAGTATGAAATCAGGCAATAGTTTGACGCTTTGGGAGTCAAAGAAAAATCAACCACATGTGCGTTCTATTTTAAGCTTAATACCTGGGGTAAAATCTCAAATAAATGTTCCAGAAGCCATTGCGCAAAGCCCATTCACTAAACAAAGGGGGTAAAAAATTAGAGCCTGAAAAAACGACAGGTAGTCTTCGTGTTTATATTGCAGGCGCTCAAAAATTATCTAGTTTAATGTCAAATGCTGTTTATAATATTGTAATAGGCTTAGAGACACAGACAGCAAAAGAAGGGCAATTGAGTGAGCCTTTGGCAGAAAAACTCAAATTACCTACGGTTATAAAACAAATTTTGATAGAAGAACCCCAAATGCAGTGAAACAGGAAAAAAAATCCGTTTCTAATATTATTATGCCCGCTATTGAGCGAGAAGTTGCACAGAAAATGAGGTGTTTAATGCAGAGCCAAATACATCAATCCGAGGGAAAATGAAATTATTAAGAGGTTCAGGTGGTGAAATAACAGGATGTAAGATTAGTCACATTACGATTGACGCAGACTGGTGTACGGGTAGCAATAATAAAGATGGCGCAAGCTGTAGTGTGCTGTATAAAAATGGGAGAGTATTATCTGTTAGATGTAATAATATGTGATCGCACCGTGTTAGCCTTTTCTTTTGCAGTGCTTGCTCCAAGCATAAAGTTTTCTTGTTGGTGGCGTGCTTATCAGTAATCTCTTATTTTATTTACGTTTTAAATTTTAGTCGTGCATCTACCACTTTCGCAGAGTCTTTTATGATGTGTGTAAATGTTTTGGGTAAATACTTTCTAATTAGGTGGTTAAAATGACAAAAAAATCTTTGTCGCCTGTATTTACAGGAATTGTTTTTGGATTATTGGCATATTTGTGCTTTCAAGTTCAGACACGTTGATTAAAGTTCTTGCAAAAGAATTTTCAATTTATCAAATAGTGGGGACTCAAACCTGCTTTGGATTATTAGCGGTGCTGTTATTCCTTCCTTCGCGAGGTGGATTAAGCGTACTTAGAATTAAATCCAAAAAAGTATTTTTTAGTCGTGGTTTAACCGCAGGGCTTGGTTCTTTGTTTGCATATTATGGTTTTAGCCAATTACCAATGACAGAAGTGTATGCACTTATTTTTTGTACGCCTATGATTGTGACGATTTTATCGGTTTATTTTTTTGAAAGAAGTGGTTAAAATCTATCGATGGGCAGCTGTTTTAATCGGCTTTATTGCGTGATTATTATGGTTCGCCCTGATTTTGGGAGCTTAACTTTAGGGCATTTAGCGTGCTTGTTGGCGGCTTTTGTAAGTGCGTGTTCTACGTTAATTATGCGCAAATGGGGGCGTGCTGAACATCCTCTTATTATGCTGTTTGCTGTGCTTTTTGGTCTGCTTATCACCAGCTTACCGATGCTGCCTTTTTATTTTAAAATGCCGACGCTTATGGAATGGTGCATGATGGCAGCCTCTGGCATGTTAATTGCAGCGGCACAATTTTTTATTATTAAAGCAATTACCATTGCACCCGCGTCTACCATTGCACCGTTGCAATATTCGCAAATGATATGGGGAATTATGGTGGGCTTACTATTATTTAATGAGGCGTTTAGTATCTATATGCTTATAGGAATGATACTTATTGTGCTATCTAGCCTATATACTTTACACCGTGAACATGTTCATGGGCGCACTTTAGCAGCTCAAATTAAACGTTAAACAACGGTATATAAAACGATGCTTAAACAAATTGGCGCAGAGGAAAAATCATAAATGCGACTCCTGATGAATACATTATTAGATCAGATAAAAATAGTGATGGTGAATACATCTCACCCTGGCAATATTGGCGCAGCTGCACGGGCAATGCGAGTGATGGGTATTTAAAAACTTAACCCTAGTTCAGCCTAAAATTTTCCCGAGCAGCCGCGCAGATTCAATGTCTAGCGGAGCTTTGGATGTTTTGGAAAAATGCGACGGTGGTTGAAAGTTTAGCGCAGGCAGTATCTGATGCCAATTAGTCATTGCAACAACGGCGCGAACACGACACTTAACGATGGAATCATATATGTGAGTGATGCAGCAGTAGAAGCAATATCTCGGTTAAATGTTGATATAAGTAAACCGATTGCATTTGTATATGGCGCAGAGCGAACAGGTTTAACAAATGATCACATTGATTTGTGTCAGCGCTTGATGAATATTCCAACCGCAAATGATTATAATTCATTAAATATTGCATCAGCCATTCAAGTGAGTGCATATGAACTACATAAAGCCTGTTTGTCTTCACTAGAATCACATTCTTTAGATCACTTACCAGATAATATTATCAACACCTTGCATGATAAACAGTCTAAATTTGAGCATGTTCCCTGTTCTCAAGAAGACAGAGAAAGGTTTTACGCGCATCTTGAAAAGGTGATGATTCAAACACAGTTTTTAGATCCAGAAAAACCCAAACATTTGATGCGTCGTTTGCGGTTATTATTTAACCGAGCAGAGCCTGATCAAAATGAAATTAATATATTACGTGGTATTTTAACCAGTTGTGAGAAAACCTTTAGGAGTTAAAACTAAAAATCATGATTAAGACAATGAGAGAAGATATTGCCAGTGTATTTGCGCGAGATCCCGCAGCGCGAAATGCCTTTGAAGTACTGACTACGTATCCTGGTTTATGGGCACTGTGGGGATATCGGATTGCCAATTTGTGTTGGCGACATAATTTAAAGTGGCTAGGACGATGGTTATCTACATTGATCCGATTTTTAACAGGCATTGAAATACATCCTGGCGCAACAATTGGTAAGCGTTTTTTTATAGATCATGGGATGGCAATCGTGATTGGTGAAACCGTAGAAATCGGAGATGATTGTACGATATACCAATCTGTCACATTGGGCGGCACTAGCTGGAAGGCTGGAAAGCGCCATCCAACTTTGGGGAATGGCGTGGTGGTTGGTGCAGGTGCGAAAGTATTAGGGCCGATTACTTTACATACGAATTCCCGCGTGGGTTCAAATTCTGTGGTCATTAAAGATGTGCCAGAAGGCGCAACAGCAGTCGGTATTCCTGCGCGTATTGTGATGCCTGATGCACCAAATCCTAAAAAAGCGCTTAGTGAAAAATTATTTACAGCCTATGGAATGCCCCAAGAATTACCAGACCCTGAAGCAAATGCAATTAATTTGATGATTGATCATATTCAAAATTGGATTTTGCGATTGCAACAATTAGAAAACAGTTGCACGAACAAAATATTCATATTGATATCGACCTACCAAAGCTTGGTCCTTGTTCAATTAGGACGCAAGCAGATCAAGCAGATGACTTTAAGGATCCGCAGGATTAAAGCCAAAGCGACATATGCACAATACTTATGACTTTAAAGAGGCTTAAAAATGATGGAAATTAAATTTCAAAATCTGGGTGCATTGAAAACAGGAACAATAGAAATTGCTGATCTTACGATTATTTGTGGTTGAAAACAATACGGGTAAAACCTATGCGACTTACCTTGTTTATTGTTTATTAAAAATTGGAAACAATGCATTAATATTGATTTAACTAGTGCTTTTGCTGAATTACAACGTAATGGCGTTGCGACATTTGATCTGCAAACAGAGATTGCTGATAAGTGGGCAGAGTTATCTGCCAATGCAATAAAAGAATTTGAAAAAAAATTTCCTGAAATGCTTGCATCCAATAACAAGGCATTTAATAAATTGGAACTGGAATTTAATGCACCTTTAGGAGATGCTTGGAAAAAGCATAAATATAAAGGAGAATTGCGCAGTAATAATAAGACATTGTTACTGACAATAAATAAACAAGTTGACAGTAGCCAGCTAGAGCTTGCCGCTCCAGGAACACTTGAACTTGGTAAGGTTTTTAATTTTGCTTTAACAGAATTTGTTGAAGAACACATCTTGAACGTAATGTTAGAAACAGTGATTCCCAATGTGTTTATTGTTAGCGCAGAAAGAACAGGGGCTACTATTTTTAGAAAACAATTAAACCTAGCATCAGGCAATCTGGTTGAATTATTGAGTAAATCTCATCAGGAAGGTGCAGACAGCATTAAACCTCATGTATTATTTGAAAAAATGTATAGCAATCGTGATTATGCATTGCCAATTAAAGACAATATTGCTTTTATCAATAATCTACCAAGCATCAATGCAGAAGAAGGGCAATTGCAGCAGGATTTTCCTGATTTACTGATCCGTTTTGAAGCGATTGTTGGTGGAAATTATGGAACGAATAAAGAAGGTATAACTTATTTCCAACCCATAAATTCAAAAATTAAATTAGGTCTAGGCGAAGTTTTCAAGTTCAGTTCGCTCCCTTTTAATGGTTTGGTATTGGCTTAAATTCTTTGCCAAAGAAGGCGATATGCTAATGATTGATGAGCCAGAGCTAAACTTACATCCTGCCAATCAACGCCGTTTAGCACGTTTTCTTGCCGCACTTATTAATCATGGTGTTAAGTGTTTTAACGACACACAGTGATTATATTATCAAAGAACTCAATACATTGATTATGCTTAATCAAGATGCACCCCAAATGTTGGAAATTCTGAAAAAACCTCATCTCAAAGATTACACATCTGAAGATAGGCTTGATCCTAATAGAGTTTCTCTTTATATGGTTGATAATATTGATCAAAAAAAGAAACAAACAAAAACATTAATTAAAGCTAATATTAGCCCGACTTTAGGCATAGAAGCATCTAGCTTTGACACAACAATTGATGATTTAAATGCAGTGCAAAAAGGCAATTTATTATGCCCTTAACTGATGGTTTAGATGTTTTTAGAGCACTATTAAATGACGATTGTATTTGTGCTGATGGCGAAAAAGCCTCTGATGGGATATTGAAAGAGAATAATGCGGATGCTAAATTAAAAAAAACTCACAATTTCTGGATTAGGTAAGGGAATGTTGCTATTAGCGATGGATGAGGGACGAAAACGAAGTAAAAAATAAAACGAAAATTGAGTGTATGTCACCATTATTTCGCATAGGCGGAAAATACAATCATAATCGAGTATGCGATGCTATTTTATTAAGAAAAATACCTAATGGAGACTATGATATTTGTTATATAGAGCTCAAATCAGATAAACCTGCTGGTTTTACAGATCAATTTAAAAGCACCGAATGTTTTATTGCATATTTATGTAACCTTGCAGAAGTATTTTGCAAGCACACTATAAATATCTCTCGTAGCCGATACGTTGTACTTCATACGGATTCTAATAATGTAATCCCAAGAAAAAAAACATCTACAAGATTGCGTGAAGATGCAAAAAATGCAGCAGATTATCCTAAAATGATGATTGTGAGAGATGGCGCAACAATTAGGTTTTCAGAATTACTGTGATAATAATTTGACAAAAATCCGCAGGATTAAAGCCAAAGCAACATATGAATAAATAGGGGTACAAAATGTATTCAAGCAATGTATTGAATTTTATTTCAACCAGATTGGTTGAATATATTAAGTTGATGCGCATAGATAAGCCGATAGGCATATATTTATTGCTCTGGCCAACACTTTGGGGGTTATGGCTTGCTAGCAAAGGTATGCCTGATCAAAGCATTGTGATTATTTTTTGTTTAGGTGTTTTTTTTGATGCGTTCAGACGGGCTGTGTGATTAATGATATTGCAGATAGAAAATTTGATCCACATGTGATGCGCACCGAATTAAGACCATTGGCAGCTAAAACAATTACGGTTTTAGAGGCATTGATATTATTGCTTATTTTATTATGCTTGAGCGTTTACTTAGTCTTATATTTAAATCAATTGTCACAGTTATTGGCGATTCCTGCGGTACTCATTGCTCTGTCATATCCATTTATGAAACGTTTTCATAGCTTGCCTCAAGCGCATTTAGGCATTGCATTTAGTTTTGGAATTCCAATGGGATATGCGGCTATTTTAAATACTATTCCAATGGAGGCTTGGTTATTGTTTTTTATCAATGTCGTTTGGGTACTTATTATGATACGCAGTACGCGATGAGTGATCGAGAAGATGATAAAAAAATTGCAGTTAAATCAAGCGCATTACTATTAGATTCATTGTTGGGGAAACGAGATTATTGGGCGATTTTATGTTTGCAAGCATTGATGCTAACAGGTCTATTCATATTGGGTAAATTGCATCATTTTGAGATGGTTTGGCATCTTTCAATATGCTTGGTTGCCCTGTTTTTTATTAAGCATTTGTTTTGGATTAATCGGCAACGTAATGGCTATGATTCTAGAAATTGTTTTCGTGCATTTTTGGATAATAACTATATTGGACTGATTTTATCTATTGGATTGCTAGTTTCACTACTTCCTTAATATCCCCGTCACTTTTGATCTTCAAATCTTTTGGATATAGAACGTAAGGTTTAAGTTAGCATGGTTTTGAAAACCAGCAAACCCTCATATTTTTGCGTATAATCCGCATTTATAATTTTGGTCACATGAATATGTGGCGGATACATAGGATGGTCAAATGAAGAGTAATAAGGGTATTGATTTTGCGGTTGGTTTATTTGTTTTGGGCGCAATTTTATCGTTTGCTTGGATGGCAATCAACGTCACCATAGTTGAGTCTTCAGGCAGTAATAAGTCCATTAAAGTGACGGCTTCATTTGATAATGTGGGCTCTTTAAAGGCAAAATCCCCAGTTATGGTTGCAGGTGTCAGAGTTGGGCGTGTTATGTTGATTCAGCTTGATCCAGATACATTACGTGCCAATGTGGATATTAGTTTAGATAGCAAATTTTCTTTACCAGATGACACCGACGCAAGTATTCGTACCGCAGGTTTAGTTGGAGAGCAATATTTATCGCTTAATCCTGGTGGGTCAGAACGTAATTTCCAAGAAGGTGATCGGATTAAAGTGACTCAATCTGCTTTGGTAATTGAAGAGCTGGTTGGTAAATTTATGACATCTATGGGTAATAATGGTTCAGCGAATGCTGTTCAACCCGAGGCGATTGCATCCCCTCAAAAATAATGCAGCTGCATAACCTTTGAAGACCCTGCTTTGTTGGTAACCTACACTTGCAAACATAGAGAAAGCAGCCGCAAATATTCAAAAAATGGTCGAAAAAGAAGCATACATCAATATGATTGTTATTTCTAACAAAACATCTAAAATAATCTAATATGCTATTGAAAAACAACCCTAACATCAATCTTATTCATATTTTAGAGTGGGAGACGTTGATTTGAAAGAGGAAAATAACTTTATTTTATCTTTTGGATGGCTTAATAAAAGTTGCTAATTTTTTAGAAGTCTCAATTTGGATGCGAGAAAATGATATTACAACGGATAATTTGAAAGAATTAATACAAGAGTTTCAAGTATTAAGATGAGCTTTCCGAAGATTCTAGAAGGTTATTATATTTATAAAGTAAGTTGAACTAAATTAAGGAAAAATGACATGCCTAAAAATTTTATTGAAGACATCGCACAAAAGCTTGCCAATAGCGTGCCTGAAGGTGTTAAACAAACACAAAAAGAAATTGAAAGAAACATTAAAAGCTTAGTTGAACAATCTTTTAATAAATTAAATATTGTGACGAGAGAAGAATTTGATATCACACAAAAAATACTGCTTAAAAGTCGTAAAAAAACTAGATGCATTAACGCAAAAGGTGTTTGAACTAGAGGAAAAAATTAATCAGCTCTCGGCTACAAGCAATATAAAAGACTGAATGTGAAATTTAACTATGCAGCTAAACATTGCTTGTGCTTATATTAAATACTGATGAGTTCGCATCATAAACGCCATAGCCAAAAGAATGGTTTATTTTGAATGAATATGATTTGATCATGTACAACATAATTTCGCAAAATCATTGAAGAACCTGTCATGCCAATCATGAGTGATTACGATCAATATCACTCAAACAAAACAGGTGCTTCAAAGAAAATGCATCAAAATTATTTCAAAATATGCAACATTCTTCTTAATGGCTCAGCAGCGCCCCACAATAATTGGTCTCCTACTGTAAATGCACCTAGAAAATCACTGCCCATATTAAGCTTTCTCAAACGCCCAACTGGCACATCTAAGCCACCTGTTACTGCGGCTGGTGTCAATTGTTGCATGGTTAATGCGCGATCATTTTGAATCACTTTTGCCCAAGGATTCGCATTCACAATAATCTCTTCAATTGATTTAAGCGAAATATCCTTATTTAATTTAATCGTCAATGCTTGTGAGTGGCAACGCATTGCACCGACACGGACACAAATTCCATCTACCGCGATATTTTTCTGTGGCTGTAAAATCTTATTCGTTCCGCCATTCCCTTCCATTCTTCTCGGCTTTGCCCATTCTCTACTGTGAATCAATCCAAGGGATTAACTTCCTGCTAAAGGCGCACCAAAACGATCTGTCGGATATTGATCACTTCTAATGTGTTGTGCAACGGTTTGATCTATTTTTAAAATGGCCGACGCAGGGCTTGCTAGATCTTCCGCAACAACACGATGAATACTGCCCATTTGCGACAGTAATTCACGCATATTTTGAGCGCCTGCACCAGATGCAGATTGATATGTCATTGCGCTCACCCAATCAATCAAGCCTTCTTTAAATAATCCGCCCAATCCCATTAACATAAGGCTTACTGTGCAATTACCGCCAATAAAATTTTTCCCGCCTTGATCATTGATTGACGAATTAAATCGCCATTGACAGGGTCTAAAATGATCACAGAATCATCTTTCATACGTAAAGTCGATGCCGCATCAACCCAATATCCATTCCAGCCACTTTTGCGTAAAGTACTAAACACTGCTTCCGTATAATCGCCGCCCTGGCAAGTAATGATAATATCTTGGGCTGATAATGCCTCGATAGAATAGGCATCTTGTAACGTTTTTTCAAATGATCCTGCGACAACTGGCGCAGGTGCACCAATATTTGATGTCGTAAAAAAAGTAGCGTGTATTGAACTAAAATCCTGCTCTTCTGTCATTCGATCCATCAAAACAGATCCAACCATGCCACGCCATCCAACAAACCCTACTTTTTTCATATTATTTCCCCTTTTTAGTTTAAATTTTATTTCACTTAAAAAAGACCTCCCCCAGCCCCTCCACAAGAGGGAGGTTTTACACAAAACACTGTAATATATGATTATTTTTAAATAAATTAAAGATTAAAAAATACCAAATATTATTATGATGATGTAAAAACATGTATTACAAAACTTGATCTTGTAAGGTGTAATCCTCTTGTGGAGGGCTGGGATTGAGGATATTATTTCGCCAGTGCAGCAATCACCGCATCGCCCATTTGTGAACATCCAATGGCTTTTTCACCCGTTGCGGCAATGTCTGCGGTGCGTAAGCCTTCACGGAGAACATGTTGCACGGCTGCATCAATTTCTGCTGCAATATCAAGACGATTGAACGTATATTTGAACATCATTGATAATGATAAAATAGTTGCCAACGGATTTGCTATATTTTTTCCTGCAATATCAGGTGCTGAACCATGAATCGGCTCATATAAACCCTTATTGTTTTCATCCAATGATGCAGAAGGCAACATACCAATCGAACCTGTGAGCATTGATGCTTCATCCGATAAAATATCCCCAAAAATATTCCCCGTGACCATCACATCAAATTGCTTTGGATTACGAACCAATTGCATTGCCGCGTTATCAACCAACATGTGCGTTAATGTGACATCTGGATATTCTGCTGACACCTCAATCATCACATCACGCCATAATTGTGTCGTTTCCAATACATTCATTTTATCAACAGAGCACAATTTTTTATTGCGTTTTGCGCAGACTGAAATGCAACATGTGCAATACGTCTGATTTCACTTTCCGAGTAAATCATTGTATTAAAACCAACACGTTCGCCATTTCTTATTTCAATCCCTCTGGGCTGACCAAAATAAATATCACCCGTTAGTTCACGAACAATTAAAATATCTAAACCTGCAACCAACTCATCTTTTAAAGAGGATGCATGAGACAATGACTCAAAAACTTGTGCAGGTCTAAGGTTTGCAAACAAATTCAATTCCTTACGGATTGAAAGCAAACCTTGTTCTGGACGCTTAGCACGCTCCAAAACATCATATTTAGGACCACCTACCGCACCTAATAAAATTGCATCCGCACGCTTTGCTTTAGCAAACGTTTCATCAGGAAAAGGCGTGCCCGTTTGATCAACAGCACATCCACCTAACAAACCATAATCAAGCGTAATTCCTAAACTATGCTTTTGATTCAAATGCATTAAAACACGCTCGGCTTGTGCAACAATTTCAGGTCCAATTCCATCACCTGATAACACTAAAATATTCATGACTACTCCTAAATCCTAAAATTATTTCTCTATACCCAAAAGACTTGAAGATACTGCGAGGCGGCAAGTGCTGCACACTGCAAGTGTACAGACCCCGATGAACTTACAAATGGTAAGTAATTCGGGTGAGTGCACGATGCCAACAAAGCAGTTGCATCCTGCAAGGAGATCTTCAAGTATGACGGGTATAAACTACTTAAATACCCGTTTACCCATTAAACACCATAAAAGTATCACCATTATAAATGTTGCGACCAGTAATCCCCACATTACCGATTGAAAAGAATTTGTGACATCCTTTAATAACCCAAACAATGTTGGAATAATCGCAGAAAAAAGATAACCTATCGATAGAATCATCGCCGTCCAACTCGCTACCGCATTTGCATCTTCCACCTCATAAAAAGCCAAATTTAACAACAAGATAAACATACCGCTCACACAAGCACCCAATACAGATATCATCACATATGTTAAAAAATAGGGTGAAATCGCGAGAGATAAAAATCCTATAATCGTCAAGCAGCCACAACTAAGTACAACCAATTGACGATCAAATCGTGCCAATAATAAAGGAAAACAAATACTGCCTATTGGTGCGGTTAACATAAAAATATTCAAAAAATGATTCGCATCATTCATAGAAAAATCATGCGCCATTAAATAAGGCATAAGCCAAGATAATAATGAATAAAAATTTCCTGACTGTAGACCAAATGCAATAGATAACAGCCAAGCACGACGGTTCTTCCAAGGTAAGTTAACAGAAACTTCTTTAATCTGTGTGCCCGATATTTTTGCAAAAGCCAACATCCATATACTGCCTATCATAAAAACAGGCGCTGCCCAAAACTGTAACATGACCGACCAATCTAAACCCGTGTACGCCATAAATGGCAAGGTAATAAATGTGCCTAACATGCCACTAAAACTAATGCCCAATGAATATAGAATCATGCCTTTTGAAATGTGCCCTGCCGCATGACGTTTTACAAAACCAGAAATCAATGGTCCTGCAATAGCAATGCTCGACCCAAGCAAAATAGACCCCGCGCCCAATAGATACACGCTGTGATTAAATGTGCGGATGAACGTTGCAAAAGACAATAATAAAAGACAAAACGCAATCGTACGCTCTAACCCAAATTTTTTACTAAACGTCCCTGCCAACAATCCACAAACACCCATACAGGCAACGGGGATTGTCACAAGCAAGCTTGCCATCGCCCTCGACAATTGCAATTCCTGCACAATAATTTCCAATACAGGCCCAACAGATGTAATCGAAACGCGTAAAGAAAGCGCTGCAATAAAAATAAAAAACATGACTCGTATCGGTAATATATTGCGCATTTTTGGCACCTTAATTATATTTTTCCTGTGTGCCCAAAGCCACCTGAACCACGCTCCGTTGCATCAAAATCATCCACTTGAATTAAACTAGCTTGCATCACAGGTACTAAAACTAATTGTGCAATGCGCTCCCCTACCGCAATGGTATAAGCTTTATCTGAACGATTCCACACATTCACTTTTAATTCACCTTGATAATCTGAATCAATTAAGCCAACCAAGTTCCCTAAACAATGCCATGTTTTACGCCCAAACCAGAACGCGGCAGGATCATTGCCGCATATCGTACATCTTTGATATAAATCGCAAACCCAACATTAATCGTCACTGTTTCATTTGGCGAAAGCACATAAGGCTCACTCAACATCGCTTGCAAATCAAGCCCCGCCGAGCCTACGGTTGCATAGTTTGGTAATGGAAATTCCTTCCCTAAACGTGGATCAAAAATTTTCATTTCGATTGCAAGTGTATTTGAAATATTTACCGCATTTAAAGTCATAATATTTTCCCAAAAAAATGATAGAAGTTAGGCGAGATATCTTACCTTGCAAATGATAAATGTCAAAGATACGAGATCTTTTTTATGAGTGAAATATCCATGAATTATCATATTGAATCAATATTATTCATGTGCTTTAGATGATGCTTTAGGTGGTGCTAAAAATGGCGCTAAAAATGGCGCTAAATTTCATAAAGATATCAATACGGAGAATCAGCCTTATTGGTTGCGGGTAGAGATCATGGATCAACGCACAAGATCGGGCTGTGCTGCGGGCAGAACAATATCAAAATTGGGTTACTGGTGTTGGCTAAGTCGCCAAAGTTTGGCGGGTCATTGCAACCGCTTGGTTTTGTTGCTGAAGACATTGCACAATGGATGGCTAACCATAAACCTGATGTTAAATTTGAGAGGTTAGCTGCAATATCAGAAAAAGATGTGGGTCATATTATTAGAGATAAACATGTGAATACGGGCGCAATGCTCACAAACCATGAATTGTTGAATCTTGATCAAATACTTAAACATCCAAATGCTGTATATCTTGATGACACTAACAATCGCATTTGTTATTTAAGCAAAAAAGATGAGAACGGTAAGTGTATTGTTGTGGTTTTACGTAATGCAGGCGAGCTCAAAAAGAAAATAGAGCCTGTATCTATCCATGGCAGTGACAAGTTATCGGGTGAATCATGATGATTTTGTAAGAACAGGTAAAACCAAGATAAAATAAAGCCTCCATATTTGGAGGCTTAGGGACAGGTAGGACTCGAACCTACGATAAAAATTGATGTTTAACCATCACGCCGCTTTACCTTGAATCTTTCTAAGCTACTGTGCGCATTAATCATACAACACAAAAAAAGGATTGCAATATGGCAAGTGTGAATATTAATTTTGATAATAGTGCCATTACAGAAGCATTTTCGCGATTAGAGCGAGGCGATAACAGTGAGCTGTTCGCAAAAATCGCGGGCATATTGGCAGCGATAGAAGCGCATCATGCAAGCCAGATGGGAGGATAACTATACTCGTCACCTTTGAAGATCCTGCAAGTTTGATCTTCAAGTATGACGGGGATGGGTTATTTATCACTTGAAGCCCCATGATTAAAACACTAAAATCAAAACATCTGACCAACCCTAATCAACAATTATTATTTAGGAATAACAATGACAACTCCCTTCCATATTGGCATATTAACAGCTGGTGGCGATTGCCAAGGTTTAAATGCAGCGTTACGTGGTGTCACGCTTGCGGCACTTGAAAAAGGCTGGAAAGTCACTGGGATTTTAGATGGTTTTTTAGGTCTAGCTGAATGTGACACAAAACCCCTTACAAAAGAGTCTACCCGAGATATTATCGGGCTGGGCGGTACTATTTTAGGTACTGGACGAGGCGGTGGTAAAGCAAAATCAATGGCTGAAGCTGTTGATTTATGCGTTGAATCCTGTGAAAAATTAGGCATTGATGCATTAGTCTGTTTAGGAGGAGATGGTACGCAACGCTTCTCTTTCGCATTGCATCAAAAAGGAATCAAACTCGTTACCCTGCCAAAAACAATCGACAATGACATCGCAGAAACAGACGTTACTTTTGGTTTTGATACTGCTGTACAAGTATCTGTTATGGCACTAGATCGATTAAAAACAACGGGAGACTCACATCACCGTTTAATGATTCTAGAGGTGATGGGTAGAGATGCAGGCTGGCTAGCTGCTGCTGCGGCTTTAGCTGGTGGTGCAGATGTATGCCTTATCCCTGAAATTCCTTTTACAATGACTGCCATCGTTGACTCGCTTAAACCTCACATATATGAACAGCGCTCTGCCCTTTTAGTGATTGCGGAAGGTGCAATCTCTCAAGAAGAAGCCGCTTTAGGGCTCAACCAAAAAAACACGCTGCGGCAATGCGTATCGTTGATCAAATCCCTGAACTAACTGGTATGGAAGCACGATTAACAACACTTGGTTATGTTAGCCGTGGCGGCACACCTACCGCTGCTGATCGCATATTTTCAACACAATGTGGTGTCAAAGCGGTTGAACTTATTTCCAACGGACAATTTGGCGTAATGGTTGCTAGCCAAGGAGGACGACTCGTCCCTGTCGCAATCGAAAAAGTTGCAGGTAACCCTCGCATGATTCCAAGTGATCATCAATTATTGATTAGCCTCAAACACATGGGTGTTAATCTCGGCATCTAACAATTACAGATCCATATACTTACCAAACCAAAATATTAAAGCCGCTTAGTTGATATAAACCCACAAGATTTGAAGATACTGCGAGGCGACAAGTATATAAACACCGATGAGCTTACAGATAGTAAGTGATTCGGGAGAGTATGCGCGGTCAACTAAGCGGCTTTATATTATTCACAATTAATGTAAGAGATCAGGACGACGTGTCACAGTTCGCTCATATGCTATTTGCGCTCGCCATTTTTTAATGGCTGCATGATCTCCAGACAATAAAATTTTGGGAACTGATAAATTATTAATCATCTCTGGTCTCGTATAATGAGGATGATCCAAGAGATTTTCGGTAAATGAATCTTCTATCGCAGAGCCAGAATCATTCAATGCCCCAGGAATTAAACGCGCTATCGCATCTATAATCACTGCTGCACCCAATTCCCGCCTGATAACACATAATCTCCGATTGAAATTTCCTCATCTATTTCAGTTTCAATTAAACGCTCATCAACACCTTCATAACGCCCACACAATAAAACCAAATACGCTTCATCTGCCAATTCACGCACCAAAGTTTGAGTGAGAACCGTTCCTTGTGGGCTCAAATAAATTCGTCGACCTCGAGAACATCTCTTCTGTGCGATATCATCCAAGCAAGCTTTAAGTGGTGCATATTTCATCACCATTCCAGGTCCACCACCAAATGGGCGATCATCCACTGTTTTATGTACATCAAATACATAATCCCTTGGATTCCATGTATTCAAAACAAATAACCCCTTATTGTGCGCGCGTTGCGTTACACCTGCGCTCACGACTGAAGTAACCAATTCTGGCATCAGTGTAATGACATCTATTTGTATCATCAAAAATCCGCATCCCAATCTACTAAAATGATCTTCTCTGCCAAATCAATATTGACAACGGCTTGCCCTTGAATAAACGGCACTAAACGCTCTTTAATACCATCGTGACAAACCAATACATCATTTGCGCCCGTTTCCATCATTGATTTAACAGTACCAAACTCTACACCTTCTATATTTTTGACATCAAGGCCTATTAAATCCCGCCAAAAATATTCATTTTGCTCAAGTTTAGGTAGTTGATCAAGCGTTACCGCAACGGTTGCACCTAGTAAACTCATTGCATCAGTTCTATCTACAACGCCTTCAAATAAAAAAACCAAACATTTTGCTTGTGATTTGGCATCGAGAACTTTCAATATTTTCCATTCATTTTTAATACAAACATGTAAAGCTTTATAGTCCAATATTGCATCACGTGGGCGTGTTTCTGAAAAAATTTTAACATACCCTTTTACCCCATAAAAACCATTAATTTTCCCAAGGATGATTCTATTATTTTCCAATTCACCTAGCAATGACATAATCTATTTCCTCTTTCTCGTTGTAACACAAGCGTAATTAAGAATCTTATAATGCAAAAAACCACAAGAGGACTTGTGGCTTTTCATTTAAATTTCGCATTATTATTTAATCTAAAAAATCTTAAATAATCAATCGCAGTCTTAACGCTTAAACACTGTGACTGCATCAGAGAAATTTTCGGTATTTATTTTTGCTCACTACGAACAGACTGAACACGATCTGAAGGTTGTGCGCCAACGCTAATCCAATGATTATAACGTTCTACATCCAAACGAACACGTTCTTCTGCGCCACGTGCCATCGGATTAAAAAAACCAATACGTTCAATATAACGACCAGTTGCTGCATTACGGCTATCAGCCACTACGATTTGATAAAAAGGGCGCTTTTTAGAACCACCACGTGCTAAACGAATACTTACCATGAAATAAATCCTATTTAAATAAATTCTATCATTTTAATGTGTATTAAAATCATCCTCATATGATATATGGGTACTGATTTTTCACAAATCATTAAAAATAAATTAATCTGTTGCAATCTGAATAAAGTCTTCAAACAAACCAAAGACTTTGAAATTAAAGCTACTAAAGTAGGCGATATTACGTGAAAACTGAATTAATTGAAAGAAAATTTTCAATTAAACACACCTAATTCAATAAAAAACAACTTATTCATTCATAATGAACATCGTCAAAAATATGACTGATGTCACCTAAAACTTTCAAGTGGCTTACTTTTACTTTATGAACCTTGGATTATTAAATGCTTAAAACACAAATAGACACGCAAATAGACATGAATATTGTCACCTCCGAACTTGAACAAGGCATTAATGCACTACATAATTTATCGCCAGCCATTACCGTGTTTGGCTCTGCACGTTTTGATGCAATGCATCCAGATTATGTATTAAGCTGCCGCATTGCAGAATATTTTTCAACAAAGGGTTACCACATTTTAACGGGCGGTGGCCCTGGCATCATGGAAGCTGCCAATTTAGGTGCGCAAAGAGGCGGATCTAAAAGTATTGGCGTAAATATCGAATTGCCCCATGAACAATCCGCAAACCCTTATCAAGATATTTCTTTAAATTTTAAATATTTTTTCACGCGCAAACAAATGCTCATTGATTTTTCAGATGCATTTATTTTTATGCCTGGCGGATTTGGCACATTAGATGAGATTTTTGAAGTATTAACATTAATTCAAACACAAAAATGTGCCGTTAAGCCGTGTATATTTGTCAATTCTCAATTTTGGAAACCCTTACTTACTTGGATTGAACAAACACTCATCCCATATAAAACGATTACACCTAGCGATATATCTTTTTATTGCGTCGCAGATACGCTTGAAGAGGTCATCGACATTCTAGATCGCTCTGATATTTAAATTAAATAGGGACAATTCACACATGAAATACATTTACCTAAAGTAAATGGCAAAGAGCCAAAAATATTTAGGTAAATGGCAAGAAAAATTAAGACTTAAGCATCATTTCAATTCTGAACCTTTCAACTCGGGAATAAGGAAAATAGTTGCAATCATATCAATCACATAAATAAATGCCAGTACCGCAATAGCAACAGAGAATGAATAGCTTAATGCCAACCCACCGACAACAATCGGACCAAATCCACCAATGCCACGCCCAATATTAAACAATACATTTTGAGCGGTTGCGCGTGCTTTCGTTGGATAAGCCTCTGAAATTAACGCGCCATATCCACCCAACATGCCATTGACAAACATTCCCATCACTGCGCCCACCCAAAGCATCATATTTGGGTCTGTTAATTGGGAATATAAAAATATTGTCACCACTGCACCTGCTTGAAAAAGTAAAAAACTTGGCTTACGTCCGATACGGTCTGCAAGTTGACCAAATATCCAAATACCAATCATCATCCCCAAAATGGTAACAGATGTCCACATTGCGGATTTTGTCAGATTAAACCCAAACTGTGTCGCCAAAAAGTTTGGCATCCAAATCATAATTCCATAGTAACCAAAATTTTGAACCGAGCATAAAATCACAATACCAGCGCTCATTTTGGCAGTGACTCGATCCTTAACCAATAAGCGATACGATTCAAATATAGATAATTTATTACCTGTGCTTTTATCTGTGCTTTTTCCTGCACTTTTCACAAATAATTCAGGTTCATGCAACTTATTACGAATAAACCACGCCACGAATGCAGGAATCACCCCAATAATAAACATGCCGCGCCAACCAATATAAGGCATTAACAAAGGTGTGAGTAACGCTGCGGCTAAAACACCCACTTGCCAACCTAAGGCAACATATGCAGATGCTCTGGCGCGTTTACTTGCAGGCCATGCTTCCGCTGCAAGTGCCATTCCAATACCAAATTCACCCCCTAAACCGATGCCTGCAACCGTGCGATAAATTAATAAGTCCCAATATCCTTGAGCAAAGGCGCACAAACCTGTAAACACTGCAAAAAGAACAATTGTCCAAGTCAAAACCCGTATCCGACCATAACGATCACTTAACGAGCCAAATATAACACCACCAAATACAGCACCAATCAGTGTCCATGTCACTAAAGAGCCTGCTTCAAATGTTGACAAATTTAAATCCTTAGAAATAGCAGGCAACATGAAACCGAGAATTAATAAATCAAATCCATCCATGGCATAGCCCACAACTGATCCCGCCAATGCGCGCCATCCATACTGGGTGACTTTTTGAGTAACTTTATTCTGTTCTGCCATTTTTATCTAAATCCTTAGTTTGTTTGCCATGTTACGTCTCGCCAACCGCGCACACTGTTCATAAACCCTATTTTTTGTGCCCGCTCAACATGCGCTTTGGTCAGTACTGCTTCTTTAATCTTACCATTAGCTAAATAAAAGCGCCGCATAGTACCCGCTAAAAGTCCACATGCCAAGGCTGGCGTGAGCCACACATCATCAAGCAATAGTGCAACATTACCGTTTACAAACTCTGTAATCTCATCATCTTGATTATAAAGTAAATATTCTTGATCTAAGCTCACAATGGGGTAATGATCACGTTCGCTTGTTTTATGATATAAAAAAACGATTATTGCTATTGATTGGTAACGGCGCAAATGTGGCAACCAAAGGGGCTTCTAAAGGGTAAATGTTTTGACTTTCTATGTGTATTTTACCGTTTGGATACAGCTTTAAGCGAACTTTATAATCGCCCTTCGCAAGACCTTTTGCATGTTGATTCAACCGCATTAAAATATCTGTCGCATTAAATACAAAATCAAAATACGCGGCAGAGCGTTGTAAACGCTGCATATGTTCATTTAGCAATGTGTAGCCATAATTGTCTAATAACGTATTTTCTAATAAAGTATTTTCTAATAAAATACTTTCTAATAAAAAAAGCAGGCATTTTAACGCCCTGCAATATTTTATATTTACCAACAACCTCTTGATATTCATCAGAAACTACTGAGTCCCATGTGATGCCGCCGCCCACACCATAACGGGCAATATTTTTATCTCTATCAATGATCACGGTACGAATGGGTACGTTAAATATGGCTTCTTGAGTGGGTGTAATAAATCCAATCGCCCCGCAATATACTTCCCGCGCCTTAGGCTCTAACTCTTTGATCAAACGCATTGTGCTGGCCTTTGGTGCACCTGTAATTGAGCCACACGGGAATAACGCTTTAAAAACATCAACTAATTTTGTGCTTGGCGGAATATCTGTTTCAATCGTCGAGGTTAATTGCCAAAGCGTCGGATATTTTTCTACAGAAAATAAGGCGGGGACATGGACTCTATTTGACCCTGAAATTTTGCTTAAATCATTCCGCAAAAGATCCACAATCATGACATTTTCTGCTTGATTTTTTAATGACTGCGCAAGTGCATCACGCCTTTCAATATCTTCAAAATAATCCATACCTCGAGCAGCTGTTCCTTTCATCGGTTTGGTGACCAGATGATTGGATTTTAGGTGAAAAAATAACTCTGGTGATGCGGATAAAATTGTAAAACGTTCTGTTTCTAGATATGCACAATAATTAGATTTTTGTGCATTTTGTAAATAGTCATAATAAATCGCCGCATCGGCTTTAAAATCGCTTTGTAGCCGAATGGTATAGTTTACTTGATACGTATTCCCTGCTGCCAATTTCTGCTTTAATCCGTGAGATTGCCGCTTGATATTCTTCAGGCGTTGTTTCTGCTTGCCACTTATGTTGCATGAATTCAGACGGTAATTCACCTGTTTGAGGTTCTATCTGAATCTTTTCAGCTTGATCAAATATTGCGAACCATAACAAGGGCATATCACCTTGAGGCGGCACACAATAATGTGCCTCAAATGCAGGAGATGCTTCATAACTGACATAACCTGCCGCATATAAACCGCTAAGCGTCGCATTTTCAACTTCTGCTAACTTGGAGACAACCTCATCAAGATTAGCCGTTTGGATGATGTACAAAGGATCACGAAATAGCGTTGTTATCCGCTGTGATACCCCATTTGTATGACCTTGTAAATCATCTTGTAAATCATCTGTTTTAAAATCAAAACGTAACATCACCACAATTAGACCATCCGCTTATTATCAATATCCTATTAACACCCAAGAATTTAAAAGATGCCGCAAGGCAGCAAATATAGGGCACCTCCATAAATTACTTTTTTAGCAAAAAATAAAAAATAATTTCTAATAAAATCAATCATCCTTTAGTTGCGAAAAGGGCAGCAATTGAATTAATGGAGATCCCTATATATACCCGAAAGATTTGGAGATACTGCGAGGCGGCAAATGTATGAATCCCGATGAGCTTACAGATAGTAAGTGATTCGGGTGAATACATGCTGCCAACAAAGCAGTTGCTTCAAATATGATGGGTATAATTACTCGCTACATTCATTCAACAAGCCTTCGATGCTGCCATATGGCAAACCTGAATGATTGCTTAAACCAATCTGACAAGTGCTACTCATTGAAACACCGTGCTGACACCCTTTGGAATCTCGGCCTTTAAATTACGCAAACTATTTGATTAATTTCAGGTGTTGAAAAGCCTTTATTGCCCGCAAAACCACAACATGCGATATCTGGTACTTTCACATTTTGCGAACATACCTTGGCAAGCGCAATCAATTGATTACCTACGCCCATTTTTGTTGCAGAACAGGGCACATGCACCAATAATTCATCTAATTTTTGAGTCACATTTAATTTTGGCACAACGTGTTTTGATAGGAAACTCACGGCATCGTATAATTTTAAACGTGAATCTATAAGCCCTTGGCGCTGCGCTTCAATAATACGCAAGGCACACGGGCTATTATCCAAATACACCGCATATTCACCCTGCTTAGACGCGCTAAGCAACGCATCATTAAGCGCATTGCTTGACCGATTAGCTATCTCTATATTGCCAGATGATTCAAACGGTTGCCCACAACACAAGCCCGACATTTTATCAGGATAAATGGCATGGAAATTTGCTTTATTTAATAAGTTAATCGTGTGTTCGGCAATTGATGTAGTGCTTTTTTTTATGCTACCGAGAGAATCATTTATAGAATCATTTATAGAATCATTTATAGAATCGTTTGCCGTATCACTCATCACTCGATTCACACAAGATACAAAATACACAACTGGTGTTTGTGATGTTTGTGATGTTTGGATCAAAGCTTTTTGTCCTGCCAAAACTTTATCCATCGTGTTGCCTGATAAAATATTAGGCATATTCAACGGAAGAATGGGAATACCTTTAAAAATACTGTGCATTTTAGTACTTAATTGATGCACATTTTTAGCACCTAACAGGGCGGATGTTTTAAGTGCAAAGCGTGCGCCAGCCGTCATTAATCCCATATTTTTTTGTGCAAATGCAGGCAGTATTCTATGAGATCCATGAGCTTTTTGGGATTTTTGGGATTTTTGACTTATCCCTGCGAACTCGTTCTTAAGCTTTTTCATGAGCTCTCCTGTATTGATTCCAACAGGACATCGTGTCGCACACATGCCTGTGGTCGCACAGGTTTCAACACCTTGATAAGGATAATGTTTTTTATAATAATCAAGCTCGTCAGACGATACGCCCGAACGGGTTAGCGCTTGCATACGCCGCCACACTGCGATTCTTTGCCGTGGCGTAAGTGATAAACCATTTGAAGGACAAGCAGGCTCACAAAATCCACATTCAATGCATTGATCAACAATTTCATCAGCTTCTGGTAAATCTTTTAAATGAGAGATGTGCAGATTAGGATTATCCGTAATGATCACATCTGGATTAAGAATCCCCAAAGGATCAAATAGTTTTTTGATCTCTCGCATAATATCGTATGCATCAGCGCCCCATTCTGTCGCCACAAAAGGGGCAACATTGCGCCCTGTGCCATGTTCGCCTTTCATTGAACCTTCAAATTGCACAGCCACTAAATCCGTTAATGCATGCATAAATTGATTATAACGCTCTATCGCTTCTGGGCTATCTAGCAAAGGGGTCATGATAAAGTGCAAATTGCCGTCAAATGCATGACCCATTACCATCGCTTCATCATATTGATATTTAACAAATAAAGCATTCAGACCTCGACACCCGCTGCCAAATGTTCAATCGGAAAAGTGACATCTTCAATCAATAAACTACTGCCCACAGGACGACCCGCACCAACAATGGGTAATAACCCTTTGCGCACGCTCCAATATAAGTCACATATCTCTGCTTTGGTTGAAAATTGACTATGAACAATGCCTGCAAAGCCATTCACAACTGAATCGATTGCATCAATATTTACGTGTAAATCAAGCGCATTCGCAGCGCGTGTTTCGATCAACAAACAGGCGGCATCATCACTAAATTCTGTGTAAATAAAATCAGGCAAGCCTTGTTTATTTGCTGCCACACACCGCATACTTCGGGCATCTAATAACTCAACCGCTTCGGCATTGCCTGCTTTTTTTAATGCTGTCACAGCCAAACAGCACGCATCTAAATTATCAAAGAAAATCAATGCAGATGCTTTATTTGCATAATCAGGCACTGTATTTAAGGTCACTTCACTCACAAAGCCTAAAGTCCCTTCCGCGCCAACCATTAAATGGGCAAGCATATCGATAGGATCTGCATAATCTAATAACGCATTAATCCCATAACCTGTTGTATTTTTGATTCGATATTTACGCCTGACCTTACTTGCAAGTTCAGGATTAGTTTTTATTTTTTGAGAAAAACCAGACAGCGTTTCTAGAAAAAGCGCATGACTTTTTCTAAAATCCGCAATGCTGTTTTTATCAGATGTATCTAAAACCGTTCCATCGTATAAAATAATTCGCACGGTATCCATCGTATGATATGTATTATCAACCGTGCCACAACACATTCCGCCTGAATTATTAGAAACAATCCCGCCAATACGGGCGGTGTTAATGGATGCGGGATCGGGTCCGATTTTACGCGCAAAGGGCGCTAAACTCTGATTTGCATGTAATCCAATCACCATTGGTTGCAATTTAATCTTCTCACCATTATTGAAAACTTCTTTACCTAAAAAACCATCACCCATTAATACCAAAACAGAATCACTGCACGCTTGACCAGACAAAGACGTTCCTGATGCACGAAAAGTGATCGCGGTTTGATGAAGATTAGCCAATCCCATAATCGTAGAAATCTGGGATTCATTATGTGCGCGCACGACTATTTCAGGAATATAACGATAAAAACTTGCATCCGTGCCATAAGCCAAGCGGCTCAAAGGATCTGTATAAATTTGATCATGTGGTAAAACATCTAATAATGCGTGATAAAAAGGCATATGAGATGATTTGATTGTCAGTGAAATATTCATAAAAATAGACTCAAAGGTAAATAGTATATGGTGGGTATTTAAGCAGTAAGTGATGTTACGCACTCAATAAGAAAGTAGATTTAAAACCCCCACTAACTCCCCCTTTAAAAAAGGGGGAGGACTAAAAAATGTGTAAATCTTGGTCATTGCGGCTTACTTGTCATTGATGTACTTTTTGAGATTGCGGCTCAAGCCCCGTTACGGGCTCAAGTCCGCAATGACGTTAGGGATAAATTAAGATTTTTGATCTCGTTCTTTTAATAACTGATGTAACGTTTTTTTAGCTGGCATCATGGGCGCATGATTTTGAGTCCATCCCATTTGGTATTTTGGCGTAATACGCCTTAGTTTTGTAGACACAATCGAAAAGTATTTATAACTCGTCGTGCCTGCAAATAAGCCACTAAACGTTTTCCATGCAAGGGTCTCTGAAAAAGTATTCGCAGCACCTTGTCCTTTAATAGGATTCGCAACCAATTCTTTTGGTGAGCGCTGCGCCTCTTCTCTCAAACGCATTAAAATACTAGGGATAGGGATCTTAACAGGGCAAACCTCGCCACATGCACCGCATAATGTTGATGCAGTGGGTAGATCTTTTGTGGATTCTAATCCCATTAAATGGGGAGATAAAATCTTGCCAATTGGTCCAGGATACGTTGTGCCGTACGCTGCGCCACCAATTCTGGAATATACAGGACAATGATTCATACAAGCGCCGCAACGAATACATTGCAAAGTCTTACGCAATTGATCATCCGCAAATGCTTGTGTACGCCCATGATCTAACAGTACTAAATGCACTTCATTTGGACCATCTTTCTCATCTGCCTTACGGGGGCTTGTTATCATATTAAAATAGGTCGTAATGTTTTGCCCAATCGCGGAACGTGTGAGCAGGCTATATAGCGGCACGACATCTTTTAAATGCGCGACTACTTTTTCAATACCCGTAATCGCAATATGGACAGGCGGAACAGTCGTACTCATTCGCCCATTGCCTTCATTTTCCACCAAACACAAAGTGCCCGTGTCCGCAGCCATAAAATTAACCCCTGATAAACCAATATCAGCCGTCATATATTTATGCCTCAACGCATTACGCCCCGTTAATATCAGTGCATCCACATCTTCGGTATACGGCGTATCTGCAATATTGTCATGAAAAAGTTGACCGATTTGCTGTTTAGTTTTATGGATCGCAGGCATCACAATATGTGTCGGTTTTTCATGCGCCATTTGAACAATGTACTCACCCATATCACTCTCTAAAGCCTCAAAGCCTTGTGCTTCAAGATAGTGATTCAGCTCGATCTCTTCACTCACCATGGATTTGCCTTTTACCATGCTCTTGGCGTGATGTTTTTCCATAATTGCATGAATAATTGCACACGCGTCATCTGGTGTTTGTGCCCAATGTACTTGAATGCCGTTTTCTATCAGCTTGGCTTCTAATTGTTCTAATAATTCAGGTAAGCGCGACAAAGCATGTTGGCGGAGATTCTCGCCTAATGTACGCAAAGCATCCAATTCTTTTGGATCAGTAAAAACAGAAAGGCGCTTCTCTGTTAAAAAATCCATCGCCGTTCGCAAGCTTTTCCTAAGTGTGATATCTGCAAGTGCAACGCGGGCGCTCTCCTTAAATACCGTTGCATCTGGGTGCGATACATGTGGCTTCATTTCAATGCCTCCAACTCAATATGGGGCGGTACAATCGCTAGTACAATTAACGTGCGCGGACCATGTGCGCCATACGCGAGGGTTAATTGAATATCTGCGGTCTTAGAAGGTCCTGACACCAATATAACATTCGTTGGCATCTCCTTTGCCATATTCAAAGCGTGCATGGCAGTATGAAAGTCAGAATGCACAGTATTCAAGTCAAGCAATGCAATATGAATCGGTGGAATCAAGCTCATTGTTCTGGGTTGCGCTGCATCTGGCCATAAAACTAATGTGCCTGTTTGTGCAATACCACAACGAACATCCGTAAAACCCGCATCTACTTTATTAAACATTGTTTCTTGCCAATGCGCGAGATCTTGATCAAAAGAATGAACCACACACGTCGGTTGT
Organism: Sweltsa coloradensis; assembly: GCA_024449915.1. NCBI lineage: Eukaryota > Metazoa > Arthropoda > Insecta > Plecoptera > Chloroperlidae > Sweltsa > Sweltsa coloradensis. The sequence goes on from JAMZAV010000013.1 coordinate 380,712, forward strand.
ACTTGATTTAAATGAGTTTTCGCGATTTTACCGTGAGCTGTCTCTGGCGAAAGAACAATCGAGTTAATATGATATTGCGTCATAATCTTTGATAACTCTATCTGCCAATCCGCTTTTTTTACCCAAATAAGTTGGGTATTCACACTTCTCATCGTATCTGCGAAATGTTGGATCTGTGCGATATCTGAATCCCATTTTGGGCTAAATTGATCATAATATGCATCAACGTTCAGCGCAGAAACTGGCTCAATTTGAGTATTTTTAAGCTTCTCTAAAATTTTGGTCCGTGCATCATCCGAAGCCTGCTGTATATGGTTTTTCATATGATTTTTCATATTATTTACCTCCCACACGCTCTAAAAGAAAGCTGGCTAAATGACGCGGCCTTGGCATTTTAGGCTCATCTTTGGCGATTTTGCCGCCAATATTCATTAAACACCCACCATCTGCTGAAATAATCTCTGTCACCGCGATATCCTTCAAAGCCTGAACTTTATCGCTCACCATTGCACCTGCAATACGGGGATGTTTCAAAGAGAATACGCCTCCAAAACCACAACATTCACTTTCATGATCATGCACAACACGGGAAACATTCGATAACCTTTCAACCAAAGCCCAGCTAGAAATATGCACATTCATCTCGCGACGTGCTGTGCAGCTTGTATGGATCGCAATATTCGTAGGTTCACCTAAATCAACAGGATGATAATCTAAATGATTTAACATAAAATCACTGAATTCAATCACCTGACTTGCGACTCTATTTGCCTGAACTTCATATTCAGACCCTTGAAATAACGTTGGCCAATGATGTTTCATTGTTCCACCGCAAGAACCTGAAGGAACGATAATCGACCAATCATTGGGGAATAAAATCAATTGTTGCTTTGCAACTTGAAATGCTTCCTTAGAATGCCCCGATGTTAATGCAGGCTGCCCACAACAACTTTGTGCCTGTGGAAAATGGACTTTAATCCCCTGACTTTCAATCAAAGTAATCGCATCCATGCCTGCTTCAGGCATAAAAATATCAATCAAACAGGTTCCAAAAAAATACACGTCCGTCGGTTTATTTTTCATGAGATCTTTCTCATCCATATCTGTTATTGGCTTAGTTTTATCATGAGAAGATCCCCTGTTTAGTATTTAAAGTCGCACATTCATGTCATTTTGCTATTAAACCCAAAAAAATTGAAGAAACCGCTAGATGGCAAGTGTCAACGCCATTAAGTTAAGAGGATTTTATCTTATAAGGAGTTGATTTAAAAAGCCCTCTAACTCCCCCTTTAAAAAGGGGGAGGACTAAAAAATGTATATACCCAAAAGATTTGAAGATACTGTGAGGCTGCAAGGATACGAACCCCGATGAGCTTACATAAGGTAAGTGATTCGGGAGAGAATACGCTGCCAACAAAGCAGGATCTTCAAAAGTGACGGGTATTAACTATTGTTATTTTTAGTTTCTAAAATCTCCCATCGCTCAAAACATATTTCCAGCGCTTTATTTGCCTCTGTCATTTGCTCTAATACACTGCGTTGCATGTCCGCATCCGTTTGATAGAAATTTGGAGACTGCATTTGTAACGTTAAGCTCGCAATCAAGGATTCCAGATCTGCCATTTTTTCAGGCAATGCCTCTAATTCTCTTTGCTCTTTATAGCTCATTTTTTCTTTAGTACTTTTTACCTGGGATACATTATTAATATTTTCAGGTGACTTATCTTTGCTTGCCGCTTTTTGATTGGACAATTTGCCAGTATTACTATTTTTAGTCATTCGATTCACGGTTGTGATGTAATCAGAATAACCACCCACGTATTCCGAAATATTACCTTCTCCTTCAAACACATAAATAGAAGTTGCGACCTGATCTAAAAAGGCACGGTCATGTGAAACAACCAGTAATGTACCATCAAAATTAGCCAATAAATCCTCTAACATTTCAAGGGTCTCAATGTCTAAATCATTTGTGGGTTCATTAAAACCAATACATTTGCAGGCTTTGTAAATAGTTTCGCAAGCAAAAGGCGATTACGCTCACCGCCAGACAATGATTTAACAGGTGTTCTAGCACGTTCTGGTGCAAACATAAAATCTTGCAACCAGCCCATTACATGATGTTTACGCCCATTGATTTCAATATAATCACCACCATCGGTTACATTTTGCGCAACCGTTTTTTCTAAATCAAGCAGACCTCGCATTTGATCAAAATAAGCAATTTCTAACTTTGTTCCAATCTCGATATCGCCAGACGTTGGGGTTAATTGACCTAAAAGTAACTTCAGTAGCGTTGACTTACCCACGCCATTTGGACCAACTAAACCAATTCTATCCCCTCTTTGAACAGTGCCTGTAAAGTTCTTGACTAAATCTTTTCCGCATATTTAAAAGAAACGTTTTCCGCATGAACAACCCGTTTGCCTGAATTATCTGCTTTTTCAAAATTCATCGTCACCGTGCCTTGGCGATCACGACGATCTGCACGTTCACGCCTTAAGTTTTCAAGCTCACGAACACGACCTTCATTCCGCGTTCTTCTTGCCTTAACACCTTGACGAATCCAAACCTCTTCTTGAGCTAATTTCTTATCAAAAAGTGCATTTGCTTGAGTTTCAGCATGTAACATCTCTTCTTTACGGCGCAAATAATCTGGTAATCGCCCGGAAAAGAAGATAAAACACCCCGATCCAACTCTATGATTTTAGTCGCCAATTTTTGTAAAAATGCACGATCATGCGTGATAAACAGTACGCCACCACGAAAATTTGTAATAGCGTATTTTCTAGCCACTCAATCGCTTCAATATCCAAATGATTGGTTGGTCATCTAGTAGAAGTAAATCTGGATCAGATACTAACGTTTTTCCCATCAAAACGCGCCTCATCCATCCACCAGACAAACTATTTAACGGTGCATCTGCAGGTAAATTAAGTTTATCGATAATGGTTGTCACCTTATTATCTAAACTCCAGCCATCCAATGCTTCCAGTTCTGATTGCAAATCACCTAGGCGTATCATAGATGCATCATCTGTTTGCGTTAATAAATGATGAAATTCAGCTAATTTTTCACCAACAAAGGGGATTCCACTGGCAACCACGTCATATACCGTTGCCGTTAGATCTCTTGGGATTTCTTGTGCAAGGGTTGCAATTTTTACACCATTATCAATCCAGACCTCGCCACTATCTTGTTTAATAATTCCTTCTATGACTTTAAGCATAGAGGACTTTCCTTCCCCATTGCGACCAATTAAACAAACTCTTTCACCACGGTCAATCTGAAAATCGACACCATTTAATAATGGCTTTAATCCAAATGCCAATCCAATTTTTTAAGTGCTATTAATGGCATTATTTTACGTTTAATCCTTTTAGAGCGGTTGATATATCCAAGATCTTTGAAGATACAGTGAGACGACAAGAGTACGAGTCGAGGTGATTACATAAAGTAAGTGACTTGGATAAGAAGCTGTCAGAAAAAAATTCACCTTGCAAAGATCGTATCTTGCAAAAATTATATCCTACGAGAGGGTCTTCAAAGAAGAAATATGTAATTTCATGAATAATCAAAAATATTAGTATTCTTTACAGAATCTTAGGCGTTTAAAATAGGTATTCTCTATAAGAATAGAGACTTCTATAATACTATTAAACCCTTTATAAAACACCACTAGATGCCCAAAAATATTTGAAAATACGGTGAAACAATCAATATGAGGCTTGAGATTGCATCCTCTTAAAAAGACATCCCCAGCTCCCAACGCCATTAAGTTAAGGACAATTAAAATATAATTTATTGATTTAAAATCCATTCGTCATTGCGGACGTGATTCGCAATCTCATTAATGTACTTTTTGAGATTGCGCATCAAGCCCCGTTACGGGTCAAGTCCGCAATGACCAAGATCTACGCATTTTTTAGTCTTCCCCTTTTCAAAGGGAGTTAGATGGGATTTTAAATACTTTAAATCAACTACTTATAAAGGAAAAGCCCTTAACTTAATGGCGTTGTGAGTCAAATCATTTACCAATCGCTTTGGTAAAATTGTGAAGTCCGTAAAATAACTTGAGTTCGCATCACTTACGAAATTTTTTTTATAATTTTTGGTGACATGAAAAGATCAAGTGTTAAGCTTGTCAAAATTCATTCCCGATCAAAAGAAGGTTTTTATGAGCAAGCACTTAACACTTGAACAACGTCATTATATCGGTCTTGAGAAAGATACATCAACCAAAACTTCAATTGCTAAAAAATTAGGGGTTGCCGTGAGCACGATTAGTCGAGAGATCAAGCGGAATACGGGAGGTCGAAACTATCGTTACAAGCAAACAGATCAATTGGCGAAAGCACGCTATAAAAACAAGCCAAAAGGGTATGCATTATCAGGTAACCTACTTGATTGTGTTGTTAATTATATACAAGAAGATTGGTCTCCAGAACAGATCTCAGGCTACCTTAAGACTAAAGAAAGTGTGTCTATCCATCATGAAACGATTTATCGCTATTTGGTGAAGGATAAAGCCAATAATGGCAATCTTTACTTACACTTACGACGGCAAGGTAAAAAGCAACGCAAGCAATATGGATCAGGTAAAAAAGGGGCAGGTATTCCAAATAGAGTAGATATTTCAGCACGTTCAGAAGAGATCAATCAGCGAGAACGGGTGGGTGATTGGGAAGCGGATACGATTATTGGTAAAAATCATCAAGGATGCATTGTCACCCTTGATGAACGTAAGACAAAATTTAGAATGGCTTTCCCTTTAAATTCAAAGCATTGTATTCCAGTTAGCAACGCAATTATTCACCTGTTAACGCCTTTTAAACAATTTGTTCACAGTATTACTTTTGATAATGGCAAGGAGTTTTGTGCCCATGAAAAAATAGATAAGCAGTTGTCATGTCAGAGTTATTTTGCAACACCTTATCACTCATGGGAGCGCGGTCAGAATGAAAATGCAAATGGTTTATTGCGCCAATATTTTCCAAAAGGCATGAAACTAATTGATATTGCTGTTAAAGAAGTTATGATAGCCGTCGATAAGCTAAATAGTCGGCCTAGAAAGTGCCTGGGATACAGAACACCTTACGAGGCTTTTTTAGAAGCAACAGGGATTGACGCTAGAGCGTTCGCCATTTTGCGTTTATGATGCGAACTCACCTAATATAAATATTGTGTTGTTAGTTAGTGATGCGAACTCACCTATCAAAATTTTAATATAAAAATATCTGAATTAAAAATTAATTCAACCTTAAAGATAATAATAGGAAATCTTAGTGACACATTCATCATGCCAAATAATTGAAAACTTGCAGGGAAAAATACTGATCAGTACAGCTAAAATTCAAACGAGTCCTTTTAAAGATAGTTTGGTATTAATTTGTGAACATTCAGAGCAAGGAACGATGGGAATCATTATTAACAAAAATTCTGATCTCAGCCAAAATGAATTGATCTCACAAGTAAATAGGGACACCACTATTTCACGATTTAACAATATGGTTTTAGAGGGAGGACCACTCAAAAAAGATCAAGGGTTTGTCTTGCACACTCCAACATCTCAAAGATGGAAAAACTCTAAATTTATAGATGAAAATATTGTATTAACAACCTCCAAAGACATTGTTGAGGCAATTAGCAAAGGGGAATATACGGGCAATTTTTTGATTGCTTTAGGATATTGCAGCTGGGATAGCGCCCAGCTTGAAAATGAAATTAAATGCAATGACTGGCTTCTATCCCCAATGCGCCGCTTGATATTTTATGCCCTGATCATGACTTTAAGAAAAAAATTGTCCTTAAAAATATCGGAATAGAAGATATTGCAACATTAAATCCAAAAATGGGAAATACATGAAAAAAGAGTCAAAAAAGAGTCAAAAAAGAACTGCTTAGCATTTAAAAGTGCTAAACAGTTCTAATTGTTTTCTCTTTAAAGGTGAGTCAAAAATACTTTAATCACCCTTTATTTTAATGTGATCAAATTTTTGCCCATCATTTCTTTTGGAACAGCAACCCCTAAAAGATTTAACATTGTCGGTGCTAGATCACACAGTGCACCGACATCTAAGGTAGCTTCCCTGCCCAAATACAGCAAAGGAACATCTCCAATTGTATGCGCTGTATGCGGTTGATTAGTGGACTCATCAAAGGTTAATTCCGCATTGCCATGATCAGCTGTGATCAACATCTCTCCTCCCATTTTCTCAACAGCCTTTTGAACGCGACCAATTGCAGTATCAACCGCTTCAATTGCTTTGACTATTGCAGGGAAAACACCTGTATGACCAACCATATCTGGATTGGCGAAATTACAAATTAGGACATCAAAGCCTCCATTTTCAATCGCATCAATTAATTTATCTGCAACCTCAACAGAACTCATTTCAGGTTGTAAATCATACGTCGCAACTTTAGGGCTCGGAACTAAAACACGTGCTTCATTGTCAAACAACGCTTCTCGGCCACCATTAAAAAAGAAGGTAACGTGCGGATATTTTTCAGTTTCTGCAATACGCAATTGTTTAAGACCCGCATTTGCAACTACCTCGCCAAAACCATTAACCAAATCTGTTGGACCAAAGGCAATCGGCGCTATAATTGAATCTTGATACTGTGTTAAGCACACATAATTCACTTTAGGTGCGGATTGACGTATAAAGCCATCAAAATCTGGATCAGTAAACGGATACGTAATTTCTCTTGCTCTGTCGGAGCGGAAATTCATAAAAATAACGCTGTCTCCATCCAAAATAGGTGCGCCATCACCGACAACCGTTGCAGGTACAAATTCATCATTTTTATCCATTGCATATGCTGCATCTAAAGCATTTACCGCTGAATCTGAATGTAATCCTGTGCTTTGAGTTAACAGGTTGTATGCAATTTCAACTCTATCCCAACGCTTATCACGATCCATTGCATAATAACGCCCAATAATTGTAGCTGTTCGTCCAACGCCTAATTGTTGAAAAAGATGATCTGCTTTTTCTAAGGAGGCTTTTGCCGAACGAGGTGGTGTATCACGTCCATCTAAAAATGCATGAAGATAAATTTTACGCGCACCTTTTTGTGCAGCCATTTTTATCATTTCAAAAATATGATCTTCGTGAGAATGAACGCCACCAGGCGATAATAATCCAAGAATATGTACCGCTTTATCAGCCTTAATTGCGTGATCAAGCGCCGAATTTAATACAGGATTCTCAAAAAACTCTCCCGTTTTAATTGCTTGAGTAATTCTAGTGAGCTCTTGATATACAACGCGTCCAGCGCCAATATTCATGTGACCAACTTCAGAATTTCCCATCTGACCATCAGGAAGACCCACCGCCATACCAGATGTTTTGATAAACGTACGTGATGCGGTATTCCAAAATCGATCCCAATTGGGCGTATTTGCTGCTGCAATGGCATTATATTGTGTATCTTTACGATAACCCCAACCATCTAAAATACATAATACAAGCGGCTTAATGTTGGTCATAATATTTCCTTTAATAATATAGAGAAGCGTGAATACACACGCAAAATCATTAATTTAACTCTGGTTTAAGAACTTTTAGTATCAATTAATTATAGAGCTTCTTAGCCAAGAATTCTTATTTTCTATTCATGTCTATTCATGGCTTACTATTTTCAGATCAATATCATCTCAATATTCTCTTGGTTTCAATGCTTATTACGATTTATTCAGTTATTTAAGTTTTATAGAAATTACAAATAGTAAAAAGCCCATCACCGTAAAGTGATAGGCTTTTAATATGTGGCGTCCCCTAGGGGACTCGAACCCCTGTTACCGCCGTGAAAGGGCGGTGTCCTAGGCCACTAGACGAAGGGGACTAGATTAAACAATGTTTGGGAAAGATTCCTTACCGTTGCCTAGGGCGCGTATAATAGTGAGTTATATATGCATTGTCAAGCACAAGTTTGATCAAAAAAAGAGCATTACAAATTATTACATTTACTCAACAGCTTTATTTATTTCCAATCTTCTGGATATTTATAATCAGGATAATGCTTTTTAGCATAAGTTTTAAAAGCATCTGATTGATATGCGCTCTTAATATCTTGAGCCCACTTGGTGTTCAAATTATCTGTTTTAATGGCAACTACATTTAAAAAAGTATATCCAGATTCAGTATACAAACTCTCGGAAAACTTTATTCCACTCGAAATTGCAAAATTAGCATTAATAATTGCATAAGATGCGCTATCTCTTGCTCGTGGTGCTTGAGCTGCATCTAAGGCTAAGATTTTAATGTGTTTAATATTATTGGTAATATCACGCTCTGATGCCTTCAATTCATTGATATTAGAATCTAAGGTAATCCATCCTAATTTTGCTAACAACATCAATGCGCGAGCTTGATTACTTGGATCATTAGGTACAACAATCGTATCTCCTGACTCAACAAGATTTAAAGATGACTTTTTTCCCGCGTAAAGACCCATTGGTCCTGCTGGTGATTGGGTCAGAACAGATAAGTCTATTTTGTTTTTGCCTTAAACGCATCTAGATAAGGACGATGTTGGAAGACATTCACATCTAACGATCCCTCATCTAACGCTAAATTTGGGCGGATATAATCCGTAAACTCTGTCACTTTCACCTCATAACCTGATTTTTCTAAAATTGGCTTAATGCCATATTTAACTAAATCCGCGTTATAACCACCTGTTGCGCCAAAATGAAGTGCTTTCTTATTGATACTTTCATCTGCAAACGTCATATTAAACAAGTGAGTGAAAACGGCTGTAACTAAAGACAATAACAATATTTTTTTCATACTTTTCCTATTAGCTCAAATCAAATTTAATGAATCATCATATTAAAGTCATAACTTTAACGGCTTGCTACAAAATACAGATTCTGGGTGCAGGATACAATGCTTTGATGCAGAATGTATTTATCTTTTATCCAATGACTTAGCAACCATATTTCCAATAAACTGTATGAGCTGAACCGTGATAATTAGCAAACATACAGTCACAAATAATACCGATGTATCATATCGATAATAACCATAGCGTATTGCAAAATCACCAATCCCACCACCACCAACTGCACCTACAACAGCCGAATAACTTAGAAAACTTATACTTAATAGTGTAAATGCACTCACGATCGCTGAACGCGCTTCACACAATAAAATTTTATAAATAATTTGAAATGATGTTGCCCCCATTGCCCGAGCGGCCTCAATAACCCCTTTAGGTATTTCTCTTAATGCCTGTTCGAGAAGACGAGAAAAATACGCTATCGCAGCAAATGCAAGCGGAATAGAAGCCGCAACAGGACCAATAGAAGTGCCAACCATTACTTTAGATATTGGAGATAAAATTATCATTAAGATGATAAAAGGGAAGGAGCGAACCAAATTAATCGTCCCTCCCAAAATAAAAGCAATCCAAAAATTAGGCTGCAATCCATTTTTACTAGTCCACCACAATAAAATACCTAAAGGCCCGCCAATCACCAATGCCGCAATTAATCCAATCCCTAACATCGTCATAGTTTGAAAGCTTGCTTCTAATAACTCGGGCATAAGTGGTCGTATATTAATCCATAATTCTGTTATTTCTGGCATTTAAATATCTCTTTTTATTTTATTCTATAATATGACTCAAATGTCTTGCAATAACTCGCGAGCTACAGTCGTACGAATATTTAGGTGCTTATCAACAATATCTACTAACTCAATAAGCTTGCCTTGATTCAAAATAGCAGCACGGTTACAAATTTCCTGTACGACACTCATTTCATGCGTCACAATCACAATACTTACACCGAGTTTTTGGTTAATCGATTCTAAACACGTTAAAATATTACGAGTTGACTTTGGATCTAATGCACTCGTTGGTTCATCTGCTAATAATAATGATGGACTAGGTGCGATTGCTCTTGCAATACCCACTCGTTGCTTTTGTCCACCTGATAACTGTGCAGGATAATGCGCATGACGATCCTCAAGTTCAACTATTTTCAAACACTCGGTCACTCGTCTTTGAATATCTGTTTTTCTCCAACCAGCGAACTCTAGGGGGAGTGCAATATTTTCACTGACTGTGCGATTGCTTAATAAGTTAAATTGCTGAAAAATCATACCAATGCGTCGTTGAGCCATCCGCAATGAAGCACTTGAAAGTGTCATTAAATTTTGCCCTTCGATCCATACTTCACCGCCATCTGGTCGCTCTAATAAATTAATCAACCTTAATAAGGTTGATTTTCCTGCGCCAGAAGCCCCTACTAATCCAAAGATCTCACCTGGGTAAATCTCAAGAGAAAGCGGGTGAAGTGCTGTAAATTGCGAACGATCAGGCGTGTTGTATGCTTTATGAATATTTTTAAGCTTAATCATTTTTAGTCCATTTAACGCAATCAATACATAATTAGTGGCAAATCTTTTTATAACTTGAGTTCGCATCATTCAACACAAAACTTTTTTATAATTTTGGGTCACATGAAAAGATGTAAGTATTAAGCCTGTCAAAATCGATTCCCAACAGTAAAGAAGGTTTTATGAGCAAGCGCTTAATACTTGAATAATGCCATTATATCTATCTTGGGAAAGATACATCAACCAAAACTTCAATTGCTAAAAAAATAGGGGATTACTGTGAGCCCGTTATAAAAACAAATTGAAATGGCATGACTATCGGGTAACTTAGCTGATAGTGTTGTTAATTATACCCGTCACCTTTGAAGATCAAACTTGCTTCAAATCTTTTGGGTATATATAAGGGTGTTCGTCATTTTGCGTTTATGATGCGAGCTCACCCTTTTTTCTGTACTAGCTAAAGTGTGATTGGGGAAGGTGTTTTACAATGGTACGTTGCCAAAAATACACTTTTTCCTGTACTTTAGATGAAAAATGTTTTAGCATGTAAAATAGTGTAAGCGTGAAATTTGTTGGTGTTTGCTAAGTAATATTATAGATGTTGTCAATAGTTAAAGTATATAACCTTAAGTAATTTGAGATTGCCAAAAAATGATAGTAAAATTAAAATATTTAGCTCTAATAATCTGTGTATCCACAAATTTCATTCATGCATATGATGTAATACCTGAAGCAAATATCACCTCTCATATAGGAGAGCTTTTAAAGGTAGAAGTTTCCACTACAGGTACGTCTGGCTACGTTAAGTTAGCTTCTAAAGCAGATTATTCTCGTTTTGGCATTAAATATATTGATATCCCACTGTCACTTAAAGTCGATACTGCTAATAATGAAGCAAAAATAGTGATTAGTAGCAGTGATAAAATTAATAACCCAAATTTTGAAATATTGATTGAAACGAGTGACAGTGGTAAATCTAAGTTTTATACAATCCCTGTAATATTAGACCTTAAGTTAGAAAGTGCGTTACTAGGTGGACAATTGATTGATTTTTCAGAAGCTCAACTTCCTGGAACGGTTTCAAAAAATAATATAAAAATTGGATACAATCCCTCAGATCAAACATTTGGTCCGGTAGATAATCGAGACTCATTGTGGCGTATCGCAAATATTGCAGGTACTAAAGGTAAACAACAATACGAAATGGTTGAGGCAATACGGATTCTTAATCCTACTGCATTTGTTGTGCAAAACTAAAAATAGGCACGACTCTACAAATACCTGACTTGTCATCCAAGTTTGTTGCTTCAGAAGTTGCTCAAGTTGAAAAAAACAAAGAGGTCGCTGATCAAAATATTCGTAAGAAAGAATATCCTCATAATTTATATGTTGTTAAAAATATAGGAGATATAAAAGATGAGCAACGAGTAATAAAATCTAATCCAGCAGTGTTTTCGGATATAGCTGGAAAATTAGATGTCGCTGTTTTTTCCGACTCTCCTCATTTGACAGCAGAAGCAGTTTCTACAGCAAATAATGCAAGCAATTCGGAATTAGAAAACAGCTCAGACGTATTTGTTGTTAAAGAAATAAATGAAAATCCGATAGCAAAAAATGAAACTGTGCCTCCCTCTAGTAGTGACCTTACTTTAGGTAAGGTGATTGAGCTAGGTGAGCATCAGGAAAATTCGATTGTTAAGTATATTATGGACAATCTTGTATTAATTATTGGACTAATGATTTTGTTAGTATTTTTGCGTATAATTATTAAGCGCTCCAAAGTGAAAAAGGTGGTTATGGTTGAAGATAATAATCTAAAAGCTGCGCCAAAAGCCATTAACGCTACGGATAAGTTTTCTAGTAATCTTGTGGCTAAACAAAATATTCATAAGGAAGAGTCTGAAATTTCCGTTGTTAATACTGATGATAAGCCAGTTGCCGTTGAAGTTCAAAAAGAGGTACATTTGCATACAGATGGTGAACAAGGATATGAATCTAATATTGAAAGTATAGAAGTAGCCTTGCAATTAGCGCAGACCACCGGGCCTAAAATTATTGAGAATGTTGCGTATAGTCGTCAGGATGAATTACAGAAAGGGCATGAGTATGTTGTTTAAATATACTCATTTGCTTGAAGGGGCGTTATTGAATATTAAGCGTTACTTAGGTTACCATTCTCTGTTTCTGAAAGTTTAGTGGAGTATATGCAAAGTCGATTGGTAAAACGAAAAAGTAAACTACCAAGTAGTTTTAAAAATATGGAAAGTTATGCATTTGAATATTCTCATATGGCGCATTACTTTGGAATCGATGCTAAAACACAGTCGTTTTTCTTAAAAACGTCCAGTATTTTAAAGCCTATTAAGAGTATGGTTTTATGTGCCTCTGATACTGCTCAAGAAAGTACTGAATTAGTAAATCGTTTTAAGTCTGATTTTGTTGTACAAAATTTGGATGTTCCGTTAACTGCAGCAATTATAGGTAGTACTTTGGATCAAACAGAGATCGAATTACATAACGAAGCAGAAACTCGGACATTTCAGAAATTGCACAAGTAGATTTACAAGTGCTTGCTTCTGAGCCAGTGGATTATTTAGAGTCACCTGCTATTAATTCATTTGAGCTCGTATCAGACATCTTGACGCGAGAATTATTAGACCCAGATCTAGATATTACACCAGAGAATTTCTCTTTAGATGGCGACGGTGCATTGGAGAACTCGCGGACAGATGATTTATTTGAAATAGAAGTTAATATTGAATCAGAGTTACTATGGTGGAAGAAGAGTCACAAGATGCGGCTGAATCATATGAAGTGTTTTGAATCTACAATTGGTGAAATAGTAGGAGAAGAGATTGAATCGGAGCCTGAATTTATTATTACGGAACCTCTAATTGCTACCATTTCTGAAGAGATTATTGAGCGTGAAAGTGATTCTGTTAAATTGAACTAGCAGAGGCATATCTAACCATTGATCCGTTAAAATCTCTTCCTTTATTGAAAGAAATTTTAACCGATGGCTCTCCAAAGCAAAAAGCAAAGGCGTTAGAATTATTAAATAAGCTGCTTTAATTTACAGTAGAATTTTTCTTTCATGTCAACCCAAAGTAGAAATGTCCCTTTTCTACTTTTTATACACTCAAGATAGGCTCGGTTTTTGTTTGATTTTGAAAAAATTAAACAAAAAAATCGAGCAAACAAGGTAAGCCCGTTAGTTATTTAGCTATGCAATTGTTCTTGTCTTAAAAAATTTCCGCCATGGATGATCAACTAGCTGGCTTCTGCGTTAAGGACGTACTCTGAATTTCTTTAATTTTATCAATAGATAAGTTCAGTATTTTTGGATCAATAATCGGAATAATTATTTCTCCTTCTGCCAATATTTTATAATCCAAGACCTTTCCTTCATGCAAAATAGACACACTCGAATCAAAATGCTCACAAACCCTTATTTGAGCGTGTTTTAAACGATTCCCATTCTGGCAATTTTGTAACTGAAACTCGGTGTTTTTGAACTTGAAAGTCAAATTTTTTTGTTAGCTTACGAGTGTGATGCATGCTAAATATTAAAGCCCTCTCTTCTTTGCTATGTAACAGTACTCTGTGTGCGTCATTTGAATCTTTTGGGGAGATGCAAAGCGCTGATTATGCTTTTTCATAAACACACTAACATACTGATTTGCTGCCTCAATATTGTTGATCCCAAGAAGCCTCATTTCTTTGACCAAGCGATTTGTAATGTTTGATTTGCACGCTCTACACGACCTTTTGCTTGCGGGGTATTAGCAAAAATAGGTGAAATATCAAAAACGTTAAGTGCCCTAACGAACTGTGTTATTTCTGTTTCTTGATTGGGATGATTTACCCTAAAAATACTGTGCTTGTCACTATAAATTGCGCAGGTCTACCATATTGTTCAAGGTACTCGTTCAGTGTTTCCATGTAAGCTTGTGTTGTCCTGACTTCGCACTTATTTTAATATAACTAATTGATTTAAAACAAAAACAGCGTCGTAGCTAGGCACTACGACACTGTTTCTCATTTACTAAATTTATCTTTTTAATCAATACAATAAGGTGTATTTTTGAGTTTTTTACCAACAACCATATAAAGCTTCTGAGCTTTTACTCTGATTTTAGAGGGCATTGCGTATTTTTTATGTGTTTTAACATGTGTTAATACACTGATTTCTGTTCGCATTAATTCATCCCGAATCACGGCAGGAGATAATTTTGTGTATTGGATTGCGCATCGATAACTCAGGTGTCTCACGCACATTAGCGCCGCAAACAGATGGCGATATGGGCCTTGATTCGATCTGTTTTCTGATGATAAATAGGGCGCATTTTGAGATCATGTTTACTGATCCGAAAACTTTCCTCTACAGCCCAAAGCCCATGATAATGCTCTAAAATTACTGCAACATCTTGCGTGCTATTTGTAATTATGCCTGAATAACCATCAAATTTGGCGACCTCTGCCACCGCATCCTCATCCAAAAGCAATTCCGCCTCACCTTCTTGCTTGATAAGTTTTGAACGATAAGACAACAAAACTTTTAGGTTTTTTGCTGATTTTTAATTTTCTCTTCAGTTTCTCAATCAGTTTTTCTCGATCTCCTTTGTCTTTTTTGGCACTTTTTGAACTGTAGGAAACCACTAAACGTCGACCTTTATGTTCAAATGTAGCTGCTTTAAGACAGTGTTGATCGTGATCTTCTCCTTTGATTTCTTGATATGTATCTGATTGTAAAATTTCTATTTTCTTTATTTTAGCCATGTTTTTAATGCGAGCACCAACGGCAAATTCAATATTATTAGCTTCTAGTTCACACAAATTTTCCTCTGAAAACAATCCTCTATCTGCCACAAAAATAATTTGATCTAATTCAAACCGAACTTTTATTTTCTGCAATACAGGAACTAATGTTCTGATTTCAGCAGTTTTACCTGGAAAAACTTCATACGCAATCGGCAAGCCTTCTTGGCTAACTAATAACGCCAAAACGATCTGCGTTTCTTGGCTTTTATGATCCTTGCTCATTCCTTTTGAGCGGTATCCAACTTTATCCAGACCACATTCCTCCGCATCTAACTCATCGATTCCTTCTTCAACAAAAGACTCAAATATAAAGTCGTACAGTCATAAAACATGACACGCAAAGATTCTCCAATCAATAATTTTGCATTGAAATAAGCCGATTTTTGGAGCGCTTCAATGACATTGTCATCAATTTTATCCATTACTTTATAGCTTTGGGCGCTGGTTTGATTCATACCAAAATCATCCGCCAATAACCTAGATGTGGCATTTTTACTGGCAGGACACGCAATTCTGGCTAAAACAAGATTTCTAAATGCTCTCGTTGTAAAGGGCTTGCTTTGGGTAAAATAGAGGCTAGCCCTAAATCATTAAAAACTTGCCCGTAAACATCATGAATACCAACGACTTGACGGTCTGTTTCTAAAAGCATATTTAACTGAACATCATCGGGAACAGGGATATTTTCTATCTTTTCAGGGAAAACTCGGGCTGTTTTCGTCCGCCCTTTGCCACTTTTATGAAGCATTTCTTCCGATGCAAATAATTCAGGTTGAATTTTGTGCCGCTTCTGCCCCTAAACGCGCAATTTCACTCGCAGCAAGTGCTTGCAATTCAATAAGTTGCTCATCATTTTCAGCAATGCCCATATGGCGCAAAATGCGCTGCCTTGGCTTGCCATTTTCTCTAATAGATTCAACAATTTGAACTGATCTGCGAGGGCTGTTTGGAGTTGTTTTAGTTCTGATATACATGGATTAAATTTTAAGCGATAAAAACCTAAATGTCAAATATTTACACTGCTAGGCACTACATTTTAAGATATTACTTGCATCTTATATAAATCAATTAGTTATATTGTTGATAACTGCCAAATCATGAGATTTGTGCGAAGTCAGGCGTTAAGTGCCCTAACGAACTGTGTTATTTCTGTTTCTTGATTGGGATGATTTACCCTAAAAATACTGTGCTTGTCACTATAAATTGCGCAAGGTCTACCATATGTTCAAGGTACTCGTTCAGTGTTTCCATGTAAGCTTGTGTTGTTTCAGAAGGAGAAAATTTAAGTGCCATCAAACAACTTGTTGCATCATCAATAAATACGATTAAGGTACATTTCGGGGCGCGTCCTTCAAACCAATCATGCGGTGATCCATCTATCTGGATCAGATCACCAAAACACGATCTACGTGGTCTACTTTGGTGTACTTTGACCTTGTTACGTGATTTTGGTTGCCAAATGCCATCTAAAATCATCCATTTTCGTAGAGTTTCAACTGAAAAAAAGAAAATTATGAAGCTCTATTAATTTTTCATGTGCAAAAGTGGGTGAAAAATCATGATATTGGGCATTAACTATGTTGATTGCGTAATTTGCTTGTTGAGGATGGAAACAATGATTTCTACACGATATAGTTCTTTTTTATTCATGCTAATTAGCCCCTTTGTCATTTTATTCCCTAATCAAAAAGGGACATTTTAACTTTGCACAAAGGGGACATTACTACTTTGGTGTAACAAGAATTTTTCTTTCAAAGAATGTGTATACCCAAAAGACTTGAAGATAGTGCGAGGCGGCAAGTGCTGCACACTGCAAGTGTAAGAATCCCGATGAGCTTACATAAGGTAAGTGATTCGGGTGAGTGCACGATGCCAACAAATCAGTTGCATCCTGCAAGGAGATCTTCAAGTATGGCGGGTATAGATCTTTATTCCAATATATCTGGGATAGGCAATGCAGGTTTTACTGATTTGACTTCAATTTTATAAATCATAATCCCCTTACCTAACGCCTTCCCTCGTTTGCCTCGTTCACCGACATACGCTGCCCAGTCATTTGGCTTAAGCTGTATTTTACGCTTGCCAGATATAATACAAAGGCTATCTTGCGCAGTAATTACATGGCTATGCGTTAAATAGTCTGCACCCGATTTAAACGATTGCGCCGAAACACCAATCAACTGACTGCCCTTTCCTTTACTTAATACGGGCAATTGCGATGCATTGAAAATCAATAATCGACCTAAATGGGAGCTGACCACAACAAAATACGTGCTGATATTTTCAAAAACAATCTGATCCACCGATAATAAAGCAGCATGATCATTCAATGATACCAATGCCTTTCCCGCTTTCTGGCGAGTCAACATATCCTCATATCGACAAAGAAACCCATAGCCATTGCTTGCACTGATCATATAATATGCATCATTTGGCGCTAAGAGAACGTGCGTGATTTTTTCACCTTGGTTTAAATTAAAACGACCTGTTAAGGGTTCACCGTTTGTTCTTGCCGTTGGTAAAGTATGGGGTGATAAGCTAAAAGTGCGACCTTGAGAATCAAAAAATACACATTGCTGATTACTACGCCCAGAGACTTGTTTAAAGAAATGATCACCTGATTTATAACTTAGCTGTGTGCCATCAAAATCTCGCCCTTTAGCAGAACGAACCCAACCCATTTGCGACACAATTACCGTGATTAATTCCGATGGAACAAGCTGTGTTTCATCGATTGCCATTGCTTGTTTACGCTCAACAATAGGAGAGCGCCTTGCATCACTAAATGCAAGGCTGTCTTCTTGAATTTCAGATTTAATCAGTGAGTTCAATTTAATTGTAGAGCCTAAAATGTCTAAAATTTGAGTTCTCTCCAATGCTAATTCCGATATCTCAGCTCGAATTTTGATCTCTTCTAATTTAGCCAATTGACGTAATTTAATCTCTAAAATGGCTTCTGCTTGCTTATCTGAAAGTGAAAAATTAGCAATAAGCACAGGTTTAGGAAAATCCTCTTCCCGAATGATGCGAATAACCTCGTCAATATTTAAATACGCAATAAGTAGCCCCTCTAATAGGTGCAGACGATTTTCTACCTTTTCGAGGCGATGCTTTAAGCGCTTCACCACAGTTTGTCTACGAAAAGCTAGCCATTCTGTCAATATTTCAGCCAAACTCTTTACTTTCGGTTTATTGTTTAATCCCACCATATTCATGTTCACACGGAACGATTTTTCAAGATCCGTTGTTGCAAATAAATGCTGCATCACAAGTTCACTATCAACACGGTTAGATCGAGGTATCAGGACAATTCTCACAGGATTTTCATGATCAGACTCATCTCGAATATCCTCAAGCATTGGCAACTTCTTAGCCAGCATTTGCTCTGCAATTTCAAGTTGCATTTTCTCGCCCGATACCTGATACGGCAACTCATCAATGACAATCGCATTATCTTCCATACGCCATTTAGCACGTACTCGAACCGACCCCGTACCTTGCTCATACATTTTCAACAAGTCTGCTTTTGAAGTTAAAATTTCTCCGCCCGTTGGATAATCTGGACCTTGGATATAACTCATTAATTGTTCGGTCGTTAAATCAGGTTGATCAATTAGCGCACATGTTGCTTTTGCCACTTCGCCAATATTATGGGGGGGGATATCAGTCGCCATTCCCACGGCAATTCCCATACCACCATTTAATAAAATATTAGGTAATCGTGCAGGTAAACGAATAGGTTCTTCTAATGAGCCATCAAAGTTAGGCTGCCAATCTACCGTGCCTTGACCAAGCTCTTTGAGTAAACTTTCAGAATATTTAGATAATTTTGATTCTGTATATCGCATTGCCGCAAAGGAAATTAGGGTTGTCCAGTGAGCCAAAGTTGCCTTGACCGTCAATTAAAGGATAACGATATGAAAAGGGTTGCGCCATAAGCACTAAAGCTTCATAACAAGCGCTATCACCATGAGGGTGGTATTTACCCAATACATCGCCTACAGTACGTGCCGATTTTTTGTGCTTGGATTGCCATGAAAGACCAAGCTCGCTCATTGCATAGACAATACGTCTTTGTACAGGCTTTAAACCATCCCCAATATGAGGCAATGCACGGTCTAAAATCACGTACATTGCATAATTTAAATAGGATTCCTCAAACAAAAGAAGACATGGTGCGGGTTTCAAAAGTGTTTGTTTCAAATAGGGTCATAATCTCTTTAATCTTATCTATAAGGATATCGTCGGCATAAACAAAAAACCCAAAATGCTTGGGTTTTTTGTTTTTAATATGCATATTCACATGTGTATTTGTTCTAATGTATTTGTTCTAAATACTTAAACCAGAAATACTTAAAAGATATTTCTGGTTTATACCCAAAGACTTGGAGATGCTGCGAGGCGGCAAGCGTACGAACCCCGATGAGCTTACATAAGGTAAGTGATTCGGGAGAGTATGCGCTGCCAACAAAGCAGTTGCATCCTGCAAGGAGATCTTCAAGTATGACGGGTATAGTTTTAAAACTCAAACGTAGGTTTATCTTCATAGCCAATTAGGCGTTCTAAATCAGTTTCAATAAACTATCCACTTGTAATGTGCCAGAGACATAATGAAAAATACAGGCACTCATTGCAGGTTTTTTACCAACCACAGCAAAAATACGCCCTTGGTCATTTAAATGGGGAGTTAAAATAACTGGTAATGATGACACTGAACCAGTCAATACAATTAAGTCAAATTTTTCATTCAAATTGGTATTTAAATAATCATCTAAATTATTTTTCAAAAACTCAATGTTGTGAATATTCTGCGAATCAGAGTTTATTTGAGCCGCGAGGGTCAGTTCTGCATCATATCAATAGCAACAACTGAATTTGCCATATATGCCATGCAAGCTGCTAAATAACCACTACCTGTACCCACTAATAAAACACGATCTGATTTTTTAATCTCAACCGCTTGAAGGATTTTTCCCTCTAAGATTGGGGTAAACATTTTAACATTGTTACCTTGAAGCATTAAACGTGTCTCTGCAAAAGCCAGCGATTTAAGATGTTCAGGAACAAAGTTTTCCCGAGGAACTCGATAGAATGTCTCTAAAACAGTTTGATTTAATACGTTACAAGGTCTGATTTGCTGTTCAATCATATTAAAACGATTTTGCTCAATCACAGAATTTAAAGAGGTTTGATGTGCAGCGTGCATAAATTATCCTAAATTTCGGTTCTCAAAAGATTAGATACTTCAGTTAAGCAGCGTGTTTATTCAAATTAATGTGAAAAGAACAATACGCGATTAACATTATTCATAATATTAGGCTGGTATCATACCATAAGCGTTTTTTACGAAAGACAGAATTCTTTGTAGTACTGCCAAATCTTTGATTCAAAAACTACCTGTAGAGATCAGCTATTGACTTATTAAGTTCTGCATCTCAAAAGTCAACATCGCACTGCTTATCTCACCTAAATGTCGTTTAACCAAGTTGCCTTGCGGATTAAAAATAAACGTTTTGCGGCATACCCTGATTCAAATAATTTTGTAACATTAAAGAAGGTTTATTCTGGGCAATATAAAGTAAATAACTGGGTTTTGACTGAAAATATCGTGCTAAGAAATGATTTAATTCATTTGCTGTAATCGCCTCATATGTAATACCAGCCATGTTAAACGATACCGTTTTATCTGTTAGATTAAAATCATCCAACTCTGGGATTTCATTCACACATGGCGCACACCAAGTTGCCCAAATATTGATAATTGTCCATTTTTTACTTGTCTCTGTGCCAACAAAAGTCAAACTTTTTTGAAAGATTTGATCAAAATTTACACCAAAATCAGGTAAGCCAATATTGGGTAATATCATATTCTCTTTTTCTTGCTTTTTTTGTGAATCAATACTAAGGGGGGTGTTGTAATTATCAATATTTTCAGCATGTTGAGAAAAAGTTGCGCAAAAAATGATCGTCTCTATTCGTTAAATAGATATGCAAAAACACACACATACTAATCAAAATTGAACATATCAGAAATATTTTTTTTAACATATTAATTGCAATGTGCACCTTTACCTGCGAGCAGATTTAATCGCGTTGGGCTCAAAAGCTTAACAGATCTATGGTTAATCTCTACAAGCTGATTTTCTTGCATTTTTTTAATAAGGCGACTAACGGTCTCAACAGCCAACCCCAAAAAGCTGCCAATATCGGCACGTGACATGCTTAAATTAAACTCTGTCGAGGAATAGCCTCGTTGTTTAAGGCGGGGTCCAATACTTAAAAGCAAAGCGGCTAGGCGAGCTTCTGCTGGCTGTGAACCGACTATCATCAACAATTGTTCATCAGACCTAAGTTCTTGGCTCATTATCCTAAGAAGTTGGCGTGAAATACTAGGAACGACGGTTGCTAAATTTTCAAGCTGATCAAAGGTAGCTCACATAAGCTGGTTGTTTCAAGCGTTCTTGCGCCACATGCATGACTTTCTGCACAAATTGCATCTAAGCCAACAACCTCACCAGGCAAGTAGAATCCTGTTATATGCTCTTCACCATCAGATGAAATACTATATACGTTTTAACAGAGCCAGATCTAATTGCATACAACGAACTAAATCGATCTCCTGGAAAGTAAATATGAGAACCTCGGGTTAATGGTTTTCCTCTGCCAACAATATTTTCTAATTTAGAAATTCATCACTCTCAAGTCCAAGTGGAATGCATAATTGTTGTAAGTTGCAGTTTTCACAAGCAATTTTAAATGAATTTAACATTTTGATGAGTTTCCCTACATTAGCGTTATTGTATGTTTTTAGTGGGTATATATTTTAAAACTAAAAGTCGATTGATTTTGTTTGTAAAGTTATTTGTAAAAAATATTTTTTTCACAAAAATTTTCACAGAAAAATAAATAGGTAATAAATAGGTAATAAATAGACAATAAATAAGCCTCAATACATAAAATCTACAAGCTTATGTGCGATAAAGCAACCACAAAAAAGGCATAAATTTAAGGCATAAAAATTGCTTTTTATAATGATTAAATATACTGCTTGGCTTATTTTAAGATTGATGTTTAATGACTTTTGCAAATCAAGCGTTAAAAAAAATTAATATGTGATTTCAAAAAAAATAACATACATCTTTTAATATCTCCTTGTTTTACTTTTAGTTTAAAAGATCTGTTTTTCAGCTGTTTTTCAGGCAGATCTCTTGATCATTTTAAGAAAACTTTATTTTTAAATCCGTGAGGAGCAATTTATGCGTCATTATGAAGTCGTTTTTCTGGTTCATCCAGATCAGAGCGAACAAGTTCCTGCAATGATTGAGCGCTATCGTGCAATTATTGAAGAAGATCAAGGGCAGATTCATCGTTTAGAAGATTGGGGTCGCCGCCAATTGGCATATCCTATTCAAAAAGCACACAAAGCACATTATGTTTTAATGAATATTGAAGCATCACAAACTGCTTTGGAAGAATTACAAAGTGCATTCCGTTTTAATGATGCTGTGGTTCGTCACATGGTTCTAACACGTGATGCAGCAGTTACTGAACCTTCATTCTTAATCAAAGTTCGTGATGAACGTCGTGAAGCTGAAGTAACTGTTACGCTTGGACCATCAGAAGGTGATGATCGTCATTACGATTAATTTTTTAATCGCAGACACATCTGAATAACTCACATCAAAGAAAAGGTAATGACCTATGTCTCGTTATTTTCGTCGTAAGAAATTCTGTCGTTTTAACCGCAGAAAAAACTGTTGAGATCGATTACAAAGATTTGAACACACTAAAAGCATACATCACTGAAACAGGTAAAATTGTTCCTGCTCGTGTAACAGGTACAAGCTCTCGTTATCAACGCCAGTTGTCTACTGCAATCAAACGCGCACGTTATTTGGCTTTAATGCCTTATACTGACCAACACTAATTTTAGGAGCGAATGATGAAAGTAATTCTTTTAGAAAAAATCAACAAGCTTGGCGGATTAGGCGAATCAGTCATGTTCGTTCAGGCTATGCACGTAACTTTTTAATTCCACAAGGCAAAGCAACAGAGGCGACTGCAGTTAATATCGCTAAATTTGAAGCGCGCCGTGCAGACATTGAAAACATCAAGCTGAAATTTTAACCGACGCGCAAGCACGTGGAACAAAGCTAGATGGCGTACAATTTAGTATGTCTGTGAAAGCAGGTACTGAAGGTCGTTTATTCGGTTCTGTTACATCTCAAGATATTGCTGACGCACTTACAAATGCAGGCGTAAAAGTTGCTAGAACAGAAGTTAGAATCGCAAATGGTGCAATTCGTGCAATTGGCGAACATTCTGTTACTTTGCATTTACATGCAGAAGTTGATGTTCAGATCTTAGTTAACGTCGTTGCGGAATAAGTAATAGCCCCAACATCGTAAACAACAAACCGCCTTTTGGCGGTTTTTTAATACTCTTGAGTATCTGGGCTCATATCTTGAGTTCGCATCACTAAATCAAAAAAAATTTTATATTTTTTTATAATTTTTGATGAAACATTCTTAAATATGGTCTATCTATGAGCATAATATATCAAGCAGCATGTGATGCTTTAGCATCTGGAGCAATCATTGGCTATCCAACTGAATCAGTTTTTGGCTTAGGCGTTGATCCATTTAATTCTTCTGCAATAACAAAATTATTAACGCTAAAACAAAGAAATCAAGCACAAGGATTAATCTTAATTTCTCATGACTTAAGCTCACTACACCCTTTTTTTAGCACCTTTAAACGCGAAGGAAACACGACAACTTCATACTCTGCACAAAGGCTATACCCATACATGGCTAGTGCCTTTTAATGATGAATGTCCACCATACTTACATGGAGAGTTTGAGACTATCGCTATCCGCATTACAACTCATCCTGTGGCTAAAAAATTATGTCAAATGTTTGGTCCTATCGTCTCAACAAGTGCGAATCCTCATGGGAAAGCGCCCGCCATGAATATTTCACAAATGCGAATATATTTTGGTGATGCCCTATATATTTTAGATGATCACTTAGGCACCTTAGATTCCCCCACTCGTATCGTTGACCTTAAACACACACAATCATGCGAACTTAACGCAGGATATTTCATGAGAAAAGCAGACAAACTATTTGAACTCATTCATTTAATTCGAACGCATCAACCAATCACTGCTGCAAAATTAGCAACAGAGCTAAATCTATCTGTACGCTCTATTTATCGTTACATTAACGACCTCTCAAAACAATGCCTATTTACGGAGAAGCTGGTATCGGGTATCGACTATCCGATGGATTTGAACTACCACCTTTACACTTGAGTAAAGATGAGATGGATGCCTTGTTATTGGCGATAGAGCTATTATCTATGACGACAGGAGAAAGATTGCCGCGTGCAGCCACAAGTTTGCTACATAAATTCAAGCAAGCTTGCCATCTCAAAATAAAGATAAAGATAAAGATAAAGATAAAAGCTCACCTATATTTCATGCTTTCAGTCTTGATTATCGTGGATATAGCGCTACGTTGTGGGATATGCTGTGGGATGCAACTCAACAAAAAACAATCCTTCAAATAGAATATGTCAGTTTAAAAATGAATCTTCCACAAGAATTATTTATCCTCTGGGATTATTTTATTGGGGAAAGGTCTGGACTTTAGCGGCATGGTGTGAATTACGCGCTGAATTCCGTTCATTCAGAATAGATAAAATCATTAATGTTCAAAAAAGATCTGAACATTTCTCCCCTACAAATGTCATTAGTCTACAAGCGTATATTGACTACCAAAAAGCTCAATGCTGCACATTAAATGTGACTAATTAATGAGCATTAAGAAATATCAAGAAACTTACTGACATAACGGTGTCAGTAAGCATATTTTATGATGCATTCCTCACCAATTAAGACAATGAGGAATCATCACATGAATACAAAAAACACCCTGAATGCTCAAGAAAATGAACTTATTCTATACACTCATCCTATGTCACGTGGTCGTACAGTGCGTTGGATGCTGGAAGAGATTGGTCAACCTTATCAAACCAAAATTCTCGAATACGGCACTACAATAAAATCCCCTGAATATCTTGCAGTGAATCCAATGGGACAAGTTCCCGCTTAAAGCATGGGCAAACAATTATTACTGAAACTGCTGCCATTTGTGCCTATTTAGCAGATGCATTCCCATCTGCTGGACTTGCACCAGCCCTTAATGATCCCAAACGCGGCACATATTATCGTTGGTTATTTTTTATGGCGAGCTCTTTTGATGCAGGATTCACTAATAAACATTTAGGTTTGATTGTGCCAAAAGATAAAGAAATGATGATAGGTTATGGTAATTTTGATGATGTTCTAAATACACTTGAACAAGCCTTATCAAATCATGATTATTTATTAGGAACACATTTTAGTGCTGCCGATGTTTATACAGGTGCTTATCTTAACTGGGCATTATATTTAGGTGAAATTGATTCTCGAGATGCTTTTGTGCATTATCTAGAACGCTTAAATAAGCGCCCAGCAAAAATCAGAGCAGGTCAAATTGATGATGCATTATTAGACTCTGCTAAAAATCTTTAAATACAATATTTAAAGACTACTCAACTGATATTAAACATATTTTAATAGACCTCCTTTGCAAAGGAGGTCTTGTCATTTAAGAGTCATTGTTTAGTTTTCTAACATTTGTATCACAACAGCACCCCAGGCACGGCTAAATTATGTAAATTATATCCACCGCCACCCACAGCAATCAGCCTGCCTCCTGCATATAAATCGGCTAATTGACATAAATCTTTAGTCACTTGTTCATGCACTTTAAGGGAATAATGCAAATGTGCAAGCGGGTCGCCAGTTAAGCCATCACACCCTGCGTTAAGAAAATGAATTCTGGTTTTTGCTCATGCAAAAAGCTAGGATTTCATGCCAATGAACAAAAAATTCTTTATCGCCATTTAAGGGGATTAGCGCCCGATTCATTTTTTTACCCAAGGCTTTTCCCAAACCAATTTCATGATCAAACCCCGTGCGCGGAAAAACATAGCGCCCATCTTCATGTATGTCTGCAAAAATAACACACTCGTCTGATTCAAAAGGATAATATATTCCATCACCATGATGGGCATCAATATCAATATAGGCAATTTTAGTTAATCCATAGTCTTTTTTAAGCAGATTAATTGCAACACCCACATCATTAAAAATACAAAATCCCGCTGTCCGATCAGGCATTGCATGATGCAATCCTGCAATAGGAATAAAAATGCGCTTATATTCTTTACGCATCATGGCATGAGTTGCTTTAATAACCGACCCAACAACTCGAGCGCCATCTTCATACAGCCCTTTATAAGCAGGTGTATCTCCGCACTCATCAAGGACTCCTTCCCCTGTTAACGAGGCCTGTTTGATTTTATCGATATATGACTGATGATGAAAAAGTAATAAATGCGCCTCATCAGTTAATTCTGTCGTAAATGGCGAGACCTGATAACTTAAATCCTACGCGCAAGCTCATCAATAATGCAAAATAGCGCCTATTTGAAAAAGGATGATCATCTCCAAAACCGTAATGACTCAAGGCATCATCAATGCAAACACCTATTTTATTATTCATACATCCTTCCCATTTATAATTTAATTTTATGGTTTTACTGTAAAAGCTTACGTTGTGAAGTAAAAGAATCTGTATCTTGCAATTTTAAATAAAAAAATATCTATAAGCATACAACTAAAAAGAGTAAGACAACGCATCAATTAAATACTATATTGAGCATAAATAGACACCAATATATTGACATGAAGGGATGTAATAATGAAACAACACATACACAATCCATTGAAACAAAATACATATAAATTTTTATATGTGAAGTTAAAGATGCCTATTATTTGCGCGCTACTATTGTCGGCACAAAGCTATGCAGATCAGAAACTAGAGTCTAATGCAAAGCTTCAACCACTCTCGGTTTGTACTGAAGCAAGCCCAGATGGATTCGATGTTGTTAGGTTTAATGCCTTATCAACAACCAATGCAAGTGCTGATACGCTGATGGATAGGCTTGTTGAATTTGATGCAGAAAAAGGCATGATTGTCTCTGGATTATCAACAAAATGGCATACATCATCCGATGGGTTATCGGTTACATTTACATTGGGCAAAGAGATTAAATTTCACGAGACAGCATGGTTCAAGCCCACGCGAAATCTCAATGCAGATGATGTCATTTATACGTTTGAACGCATGTTAATAAAGATCATCCTTGGTACAAATCATCTCCAAATGGTTATCCTCATGCAGTGAACTTCAAGCTTGATAAACTTATTAAATCAATTGAGAAACAAGATGATACAACCGTTACTTTTCACTTAAATTCTCCAGATGCAACATTTATTCCAACCTTAACAATGGGATTTGCTTCAATTTATTCTAAAGAATATCTAGAACAACTTGCTCAAAAAATCAATTTGAAAAAATAAATCAACAACCTATCGGAACAGGACCTTTTATATTGAAACACTATGTCAAAGACAGCCAAATTCGTTTTGATGTCAATACTCAATACTTTAAAGGTGCGCCTCACTCAAGAGCCTCGTATTTGTCATCACGCCAGACTCACAAGTACGCCTAAACAAAATAGCCGCCATGAATGTGATATTGCCCTTTCTGCGAACCCAAGAGAGATCGACAATGTTCTTAAAAATAGTCAGTTAACAAAAACCTCAACACCTTCATTTATGACAGCCTTTGTCGCGCTTAATACTGAACATGGCGAGCTCGCAAAAAAAGAAGTGCGGCAAGCAATTAACTATGCTTTTGATAAAAAAGCATATGTAAAAGCTGTTTTTGAAAATGCAGCAACCCTTGCAAATGGGATATACCCACCTAAAACATGGGATATC
This sequence comes from Sweltsa coloradensis, assembly GCA_024449915.1. NCBI lineage: Eukaryota > Metazoa > Arthropoda > Insecta > Plecoptera > Chloroperlidae > Sweltsa > Sweltsa coloradensis. The sequence goes on from JAMZAV010000013.1 coordinate 408,787, forward strand.
AAAAGAAACACGTACGAATTAAATCTACAAAAAGCAAAAGAGCTACTCAAAAAATCAAATTTTGACCCAACGTTTAAACCTGTTATTTGGATCAGTAATTCTAGTTCAGGCTTAAACCCTAATCCAAAATTAGGTGCCCAATTATTACAAGCTGATTTAGCTAAAATAGGCATTGAAGCAACGATTCGCCAAACGGAATGGGGGGCATTAATCAGCAGTGCTAAAGCAGGAGAGCACGATTTACTATTTATGGGCTGGTCAGGCGATAATGGTGATCCCGATAACTTCTAAGCCCTCTATTTTCATGCGATGCGGTCAAGTCCGGTATAAATTTTGCGCGATATTGTGATCCTAAATTAGATAATGCACTTAAATCAGGAAAATCAAGCAAAGATATCGCTTATAGAACACAAGAATACAAAGTAGCCCAATCATTATAAGTGAACAAGCACTTTGGATTCCACTTGCACATCCTGAATCTATCGCGATTATTAATAAAAAAATTAGCGGGTTTTATGTCAATCCCTTTGGGAGAGTCATTCTGCAAAATATAAAAATGCAAAAATTATAAAAAAGTTTTGCGTTAGTGATGCGAACTCAAATTAATTTATTAACGAGACTATCGATAAAAACACCAGCAACATCAATGCCTGTTTCGGTTTGAATTTGGCGAATACCTGTGGGGCTTGTGACATTGATTTCTGTCACATAATCACCGATTACATCTAGCCCTACAAAATATAAACCCCGTTTGATTAATTCAGGTCCAATGCGTTCACATAATGCATGTTGTTTTTCAGTAAGCGCTCTCACAACACCTTTACCGCCAACAGCTAAATTGGCACGGGTTTCCCCATTTTGAGGGATGCGAGCAAGGCAGTGTGAAATTGGTTTGCCATCAATCATAATAATTCGATGATCACCTTCTGCAATTTCGGGAATATATTTCTGCGCCATAATTGGCGTTGTTTCATTTTGTGTCAGTGTTTCTAAAATGACATTAATATTAGGATCATTGAGTTTAACCCTAAATATTGCACTGCCGCCCATTCCATCCAGTGGTTTTAATATATGTCTTTATGCACATTAAGAAAACCTTTAAATAAATCATAATGTGTGCCAACGAGTGTTATAGGGCAGCATTCAGGAAACCATGCTGTAAATTAGTTTTTCATTGCAATCACGTAATGATTTTGATTATTACAAACGAGCGTGCCATTTTTTTCGATTAATTCGAGTAAGTAGCTGGTATATATATAATTCATATCAAAAGGAGGGTCAGTGCGTTGGATCACTATTTCAATATCTCTAAAATCAATTACTTTAGGGGCCGATAAACGATACCAGTGATTATGATCATCAAATACCTCCAAAGTACAAGCACGTGCAAACACTAAATTATCTTGTAAAAACAAATCACGCTGTTCTAAATAAACAAGAGAAAACCCTTTCTCCTGTGCAGCCAATAACATACCAAGGGTTGTATCTTTGATTGGATTTATTTTAGAAATAGGATCCATAATGACTGCGAGTGTTATTTGTTTTTGATGCTTAGACTCATTTAAATCGGATGTCGTGTTATTGATATTATTCATGTTAATCCCATTCGTTATGTAATGTAGTGTTATGTAGTAATGTGTTGCATATAATACCCGAGAAGTTAGATTGATTCAAAATGCCTTTAAAGTGTTGATTTAAGCATTTTCTGGTGGATCGACTTCCATATAAAATCTTAAATCTCGTTTTTATGTGTGAGCAGAATATGATCAAAAACAGTGAGCGCTTGGGTTTAGTAATACACGTTTATGTGTTTGTAATAAAGATACATCTAAAAAAATCTTTTCGTCGTGATATTGAACAATTCATGACGGGGGAGATTTTAATAAGTGCCACTAACTCTGGGTAATTTGTTTCAAAAATATGAGAAACGGTCTCTAAAAATTGGGGAGCAGCCCCTTTGAACTTTGACTCTGCTAAAACATGTGCCTGATAACTAAATGGCGGGAGTTTGAAATTCACTGCGTTTTTCTAATAATTTTTTGCCATAAGCATGATAACCAATTTTAGGTAATTGAGTAAATATAGGGTGTTCAGGTGATATGTTTGTATGAGAAACCGTTGCAGGTTTAGCCGCTCGACCTCCACGCCCCGCAACTTGCATGAGCAATTGTGCTAGCTGTTCTTCACATGATAATCTGGTGCAAATAATAAATTATCAGTATCAATGATGCCGACGAGGCGTGACATTGGGAAATCATGCCCTTTGGCAAGCATTTGAGTGCTAGGATAATACGCGCGGTGTTATTATTAATTAAAGCCAGTGCAGCTTCTAAGCTATCCCGATTTTTGATGACATCACGATCCATTCGGATGATAGTTTCATTGGGGAATATTTCTTGTAATGCACTTTCAATACGCTGTGTGCCTTGACCTAGAGGCGTTAAAGTGTCTTGAGCACATGCAGGACATGTGGGCGGCTTAACCTCTTTATAGCCACAATGATGGCAATTAAGAGAATATTGATGCATTGTCAAATGTGCATCACATCTTGGGCAATCTGCCATCCACTTACAGTTTTGACAAAAGAGAACAGGTGCAAACCCACGACGATTTAAAAAAAAATATAACCTGTTCGTTAAGTGCTAATTTTGTTTGTATCGCGCTGATTAATTTTTCTGTTAATCCATTGACGGGAATGTTTTGTGAGCAATCTATTAAGTGCCATTCTGGCACGTACCAATTGCGCGTTCGGAGAGACAACAATGTATTAAATCGTTGATTGATACCATTTTGTAAAGCCTCTAAAGAGGGCGTTGCGCTGCCTAAAATGATAGGAATATTTAAATTCTTCGCATATACAATAGCGCTATCTTTTGCGCTATAGCGGACACCGTCACGCGAACGATAAGATGCATCATGTTCTTCATCAATAATGATCATGCCTAAATATGCATTGGCGTAAACAGAGCTGTGCGTGTACCAATCACTACTTGAACCTGATTAAATCTCGCTGCTTGCCAATTTCGAATCGTTTAGGATGGCTTAATTGAGAATGAATACCGACAACAGTGATGCCTAATTGTGTTTGTGTGCGTGCTAAAAATTGAGGTGTTAGTCCTATTTCGGGTACTAAAATAAGCACTTGTTTTCCTTGAGCCAAGATTGCTTTTGCGATCTCAAGATACACTTCTGTTTTTCCTGAACCTGTTACCCCTTCTAATAAATGCACTTGGAATATATCTTGTTGCTTTAATACAGAGTCAACGACATCACGCTGCGGTTTGTTTAACTGTAAATTTTCAGAATGCAATATGTTTTTGGTTTGAAAATAACATGTTCTTGGATAATTTTTTTTACCCAAGATTTTTCTAAAAATGTTTTTAGCGCGATTTTATATTAAATTCTAGGCCTTGCTAAATCGGGCGGAAATAAAGCGTGTTTTTTAAAAAGAGTGCACCCAGCGCTAACTGGTTTTTACCATGCTTTTTACCTGCTTTTTTATCTTTCTTTTTATCTTTTGTTGTCTCTTGTTTGATGATTTTTTTTTTTGGATATTATTTCAATATTTGCTTCAATATTTACGTCAATACTATTTGTATTAAAATTGTGTATTTCAATTAATTCATTTTGTCCTAATTGAGTTAATTCAAATAAGGTGAGGTGCGGGATACTTTTTTTATCCAGACGTAATGGCGGGGCAGCATCATGAAAAAAACATCGCCAATGGGGCATGATAATAGTGGCTCAGCCACTGCCCAAGCTTGAGTAAAGCCGTATTAAAAATAGGTGTATTGTCTAAGCACGTTTCAGCAAATTTCATTTTATTAATAGGGACATCTGTTTGAGTCTCGATAGAAAATAAAATCCCCATCACCCTTTGCCGACCAAAGGGAAGGATAAAGCGAGCGCCAATTTTAGTGTTTAAGACCTCGATAGACATCGCTTCAGGCGCTAGATAGTCAAAGCTACGTTAAGAGGTGAAAATACGGCAAATCGTAAATAATCATATTTTAATCTTTATGAGATAGCATTTTAGAGGATTCTAATTGTAGATATATGCACTAAGGTGACGGATATATATTTAAGGAATCTTTAATTCCCTACCTTGCTGCATTGCATCTTTTAGTGCGCGTTCTTTGACAGGGTCAATCCACCATTCATTTAATGCGGCGGTGATCGCAGCGCGGTGGGTTGGTATCCCCTTAGGTTGTCCAAATTTTTTCCAGTAGGCAACATAGTATTGATCTGAACTAAAATGAGGCACAACAAAATATAAAGATCGTAATACTCGATCTAGCACGCGAGTGTGGAGAATTTGTGCGTCTCGATCTTCAAGCGTGATAATTTTATTGATGAGCGCATCACAATTTTATTTTTTAGCCCCATTCTATTTGATGCACTTGGGAGGTCGGCAGCTGTACTGCCAAAGTAGCTATTAAGCTCTTCACCAGGTAAACGAGAGACGCTTCCATAATCCTAAAGTACTGCCAAAATCCCAAGCTTTGATTCGAGAGGATAATTGAACATCATCCATTTTTAGAATGACTATTTCGATTCCTAATTTTTTAAGTTCTTCGGCCCATAAAAATGCCAATCGCTCAAACCCTTCTTGAATAACAATCTCAAATTTAAATGGGTTGCCCTGACTATTGGTGAGTAAGCCATTTTGGATCTTCCAGCCACTTTTTTGTAATAATTTTTGTGCGAGAATTAAATTTTGGCGGCGTTCTGCTTGAGATCCTGGATTGGCTGGCATAGCAACGGAATTGGTTAGTATTGTGCTGCTATTCATGCCACAATCATCAAGTTCATGTGGATATTGAGCTAAATATGTTTTTAGAAGATCAATCTCTTGTGCATCAGGTGTGCCTTTTGCCCCCAATTCTGAATTTCCAAAGAAGCTAACAGAAGGTTGATATGCACCAAATGCATAATTTTTAATACCCCAAGGAATATCCATTGCTAAGCTCAACGCTTTTCTTACGCAAATATTTTGAAATTCAGATTGCTTCAAATTGAGCACAAATCCTTGCATAGATGTCACTCTGGCGCTTTTAAATCCTTTAAGTGTATACCACTTTAAATTACGTGCTTTTGATTCATACATTGTTGCGCGTATCCGAGGAGATGCATCATGACGAATATCTAGTTGACCAGCTTTAAATGCCTCCAATGCGGCATTAGTATCAAAATAAAATTCATAGCGGATAATGTCAAAGTTGTTTTGTCCTCGCTTAAAGGCAAATCTTTCCCCAATAATAGGGTCTCTCACATACTCAAAATCGCCCTTTATCGTAATTTCCAATTTTGTAAGGACCTGTTGCATTAGGGATATGAGTGAGAGATGGTTCATCGAAAGCTAAATTTTGATAATCCTTTTTTTGATAAATAGGTAATCCGCCAATAATAAAAGGCAATTTTTTATTTTGACTGGTTTTAAAGTCAAATCGAATAGTTAAATTGTCTATTTTATGTATTGAATTCAGATCTTTAAGCAGCAATCTAACCTGTGGCATGCCTTTTTCAATGAGAATATTATAAGAATAGACGACATCATCTGCTGTGAGCAGATCACCATTATGAAAACGCGCTTTGGGGTTGAGGTAAAAGGTCATAGACTTTTTATCAGGGGCAAGTTCAAATTTTTCAGCAAGTAATCCATAAATAGTAAACGGATCATCTGCCATGGATGTTGTTAGTGTTTCAAATAACTCATCGTTTCCTTGGGGTGAAATACCACGGGTAATATAAGGGTTAAAATTGTCAAAACCCCGAGCCAGAGCAGCCATGCTAATTTTCCCACCTTTAGGCGCATCGGGATTTACATAATTAGGATGCTGGAAGTCAATCGGATATAAAGGCTCTCCTACTTGAGATAAGCGGGTTACAGCAAATTCTTGCGAATTATTTATTGGCGCAGGTGTATTATTTTGTGCATTTGCCAAAGAACAAAAGCAGATGAAAAAAATGTAGTGACTTTTATAAACAGATACATCATTTTAATATTCATTGTTTTAATATTCATTGCTGTGGGATGAATATATGCTGCCAACAAAGCAGGATCTTCAAAGGTGAAGGATATAGATGGCGTATTTGGGTTGAGCGCAGTAAAGAATTTTTTGATCATTTATGAAATTCACCATTTTATTAAACATCAATTTATAAAAAAAATTATAAAACGCGTACAATATTCCACACTCTTTATGGCAATAATGAGGTTGATATTTGATTATCAAGCCATATATTAATAGTATGTATCGACTGTAATACATGCAGAGGGTATTTTAAATCAAAAACAGCTTTAAAGTTCTATGACTTATATATGACTTAAACATGGTTTAAATATAAATCAAATGTAACTGATACCCAAAAGATTTGGAGATACTGTGAGGCGATAAGTATACGATTTCCCGATGAGCTTACATAAGGTAAGTGATTCGGGAGAGTATTATGTAATCAACAAAATAGGATCTTCAAAGGTGACGGGTATAATCATTATAAAACTCTTTTAACACATAATGTAAGGATAAGAATATGGGATTTTTAACAGGTAAACGTGCATTAATAGTTGGGCTTGCGAGTAATCGTCAATTGCTTGGGGAATTGCGAAGGCGATGAAAGAGCAAGGTGCAGAATTGGCATTTAGTTTTCAAGGCGATAGGCTAGAAGGTCGCGTACGTGATATGGCAACTGAATTAGGCTCAAGTTTGGTATTCCCATGTGATGTTGTGCATGATGATCAAATTGATGGACTGATGGCATCACTTGCTCAAAATTGGACTGATGGCTTTGATATCATTATTCATTCTGTTGGGTTTGCGCCAAAAGATGCATTAGAAGGCAATTATGTTGATTCTGTCACACGTGAGAATTCAGAATCGCGCATGATATTTCATCTTATAGCTTTGTAGCACTTGCAAGGCAGCTAAACAACATTTACGACCTAATGCGTCTTTGCTTACTTTAAGTTATTTAGGCAGTGAGCGTTCAATGCCAAATTACAATGTCATGGGCTTAGCAAAAGCATCACTTGAAGCAAATGTTCGCTACATGGCTTGTGCATTAGGCGGCGAAGGTATTCGGGTAAATGCAATTTCAGCAGGACCAATTCGTACTTTAGCTGCATCAGGTATTCAGGTTTTAGAAAAATGCTTGAAGAGTTTGAAAAATCAGCGCCCCTTAAGCGTTGCGTGACGATTGAAGAGGTTGGCAATGTTGCTGCATTTTTAAGTTCAGATTTAGCATCAGGCGTGACAGGTGAAATTAGCTATGTAGATTGTGGATTTAGCACAACGGTTGCTGGTTTCTATTCTTGAGATTATTTGAGCAATTTAACTAAAATTAACTGCTCTTCATTGCAATTTTGAATTTTTGTAATGAGGTTATCCTCCCGCTTAGCGGATTATTTTTTGTCACAATCGCCAACTTTTGACGGTAATTAAATCAGGCTTTAATTCTACCGTTAAAAATACCGTCAAAATAACTCGAAGCAAGTCAAACCAAGTGCAACTAGGTCGAACTAGAACGCAATAAAAACCGCACAAAATGCGGTTTTAGATAAATATAACGAACTAAGTAGAACTAGATCGTATTGAATTTGGCGGAGGAGGTGAGATTCGAACTCACGGTGGGCTACAAACCCACGGCAGTTTTCAAGACTGCTGCATTAAACCGCTCTGCCACTCCTCCTAACATAAGCCTTGTGAGGCAGGCGCAAATTATATTATTATTTTTGATACACCTGCAAGAGCATATTACAGATTGAGTAATATATGTACAATTCTGAATATATTACGGTGATAAACTTTAATTTATTTTGAATATACTAAAATATCCGAGATAATCAATTTGGTATATTTACCCAAAAGGTTTGAAGAATACCCCGAGGCGGCAAGTGTTGCATCCTGAAGGAGACCTTCAAAGGTGACGGATATATATCCATATTGGAAATATTGTCAGGTTTATTCGTAGTATTTTTCCTTCCTTCTTTTATCCCCTTCTTTTTATAAAAAGAGATATTTGTTATGACATTAATGACTCGTAGTGCGAAAGTGTCTCGTCACACAGCAGAAACACAGATAGATGTATCTTTGACGCTCGATTCGTTAGAGCCAAGTACTCTGGTTCAGGTGTACCATTTTTAAATCACATGTTGGATCAAATTGGCACGCCATGGGCGAATGTGCTTGGATATAAACTGTAATGGTGATACTCATATTGATGATCATCATTCTGTTGAAGATGTTGCATTGCGATGGGACGAGCTTTAAAAGAGGCTTTAGGTGATAAAAAAGGATGTAAGCGATATGCAAGCATATATGTACCTTTAGATGAAGCATTGTCACGCGTTGTGATTGATTTATCTGGGCGACCAGGTTTATATTTTAGTGCTGCTTTTCCCAAGGAAAAAATTGGCTCGTTTTGATGTTGAATTAGTGCAGGAATTTTTTCACAGGATTTATTAATCATGCGATGATTACAGTTCACATTGATGTGTTGAAGGGGATTAATACGCATCATATGGTTGAAAGTATTTTTAAAGCATTTGCGCGTGCTTTGTATGATGCAACAAGTATTGATCAAGCAATGATTAATTATATTCCTTCCACGAAAGGACTATTATGAGTAAACCAATTTTAGCAATTATAGATTATGGTTCGGGAAATGTTCGCTCTGTTTTTCGTGCAGTGATGCGACAGGCTCCGCATCTTAATGTTGTATTAACGGATGACCCCCAAGTGATTCAATCCGCTGAACGTGTTATTTTACCAGGGCAAAGCGCGATTAAAGATTGTATGTATAATTTTGCAGTCTAGAAATTTGGTAGAGCCAATTTTAGATGCGTTGAACAATAAACCTTTTCTTGCTATTTGCATTGGTCCTCAAGTCTTATTATCGCATTCTGAGGAGAATCAAGGAATCAATACGTTGGGATATTTTTCTGGGAGTACGCAGCATTTTACGCGTATTCTAAGCTACGAAAAAATACAAATAGAACGAATTAAAATCCCCCACATAGGTGGAATAACGTGACACAAACAGAACATCACGCTTTGTGGAAAGGAATACCCAATCATAGTTTATTTTTATTTTGTGCATAGTTATTTTTTAGCACCCGACCAATCCAATATTGTTGCAGCGACAACAGAGCATGGTACAAAGTTTGTCAGTGCCATTGCGAAGATAATGTTTTTGGCGCACAATTTCATCCAGAAAAATCTGATGTAGCAGGATTGAAATTACTGGAAAATTTTGCCTTATGGCGACCATAGTCTATTGCGAATTAACTGATGTTACGCACTGAATAAAATTGATTTAAAACCCATCCGTCATTGCAGACTTGACCCCGTAATGGGTTTGATCCGCACTGGCGCTAGAGAGCTTTAAATATGACGGGTATATACCCAAAAGACTTGAAGATACTGAGAGGCGGCAAGTATGCGATACCGATGAGCTTACCAGATGGTAAGTGATTCGGGAGAGTGTACGCTGCCAACAAAGCAGGATTTTAAAGTATGACGGATATAGCCCAAAAGCCTATCAATGAAACCCTTACTCAGCCGATTTTATAATCACTTTATCGACAACTACAGATAATCATTGCGCCAATCTGACGCTGTAATCCCTAATGCATTTATTTTATTACATGCCAACACTGAATACAGAGGGCGTTTTGCAGGCGTTGGATATTCTTTTGTCGTGATTGGATTCACTATTGGATAAAAAAGATAATGCTTAGAATCCTGTGCAATAGTAAAAATTGCTTTTGCAAATTCATACCATGAAACAGCCTTGTCCCCACAGAAATGATAAATACCAGATCTAACATTCCCCTGACCTAATAAATCAATGATTGCTTGAGCAATATCGCCTGCATACGTCGGGCACCCTAATTGATCTGCAACAACCCCAATATGATCTCGCGTTTTACCCAAATTAAGCATAGATTTAACAAATTACTTCCATACTCACTAAAGACCCAAGATGTACGAATAATGATGCTATCAGGATTAGCATCTAATGCGGCACGTTCGCCTGCTAGTTTTGTCCCCCATAAATGCTTTGGGGATTTGTCTGCATTTCTTCAGTGTACGGAATATTACCAGCGCCATCAAAAACATAGTCTGTTGAGATGTGTACAAATTTCGCATCAAATTGAGCCGAAACCTGTGCTAAATTATAAGGTCCTGTAGCATTAACGCTCTCACCCGCACTTTGATCTATTTCTGCTTTATCTACAGCCGTATACGCTGCCGCATTAATAATAACATTAGGCTTGAAACCCTTAACACATGATACGAGCTGATCCATATTGGTAATATCCAACATTTTAGAATCTGCTGCGAAAACAACCCAATGGTCAGGAAAGCGATCTTGTAACATCTACCTAACTGACCGTTTGCACCGTCAACAATATTCTTAAAATATCATGTGCCATAAATATTCCCTATCCAACCGAAATGATTAATCCAATTCATTGAGCAATCGCCCAATTTTATCTTTTTCAGACAATATAAAATTCATGCCTATTTCAGGCCATTCAATCCCAACTTCAGGATCATTCCAAAGTAAACATCCTTCTACTTTTGGATTATAATAATCTGTGCATTTATATTCAAAATCGGCAATATCAGATAGCACAACAAATCCGTGTGCCAAACCAGGTGGTACCCAAAATTGCGTTTTATTTTCTTCAGATAAAATAATTCCTTCCATTGCCCAAAAGTAGGAGAGTCTCTTCGAATATCAACTGCGACATCAAAAACACTTCCCCGAACAACTCGCACTAATTTACCTTGCGGGTTCTCTTTTTGAAAATGTAAGCCTCTTAAAACACCTTTTTGAGAACGAGAATGATTATCTTGCACAAAGTCCAAATCAATATCCAATAAAGATTGGTACCGATTTTTTTCAAATGTTTCTAGAAAAAAACCTCGCTCATCACCAAATACTTTAGGTTGAATAATTTTAACACCTGCAATTTTAGTATTGAAATTTGCATATTAAGAAATATCCCCATTAGCTAAACGCATCATATATTGTCCGTAACCCGTTTTTAATTAAAGCCTCTGCACGAGATTTAAGCTCCGTCTTATTAATCCAGCCTTTGCGATAAGAAATTTTCTTCCAAACATGCAATCTTCATGCCTTGACGATGCTCCAATGTTTGTACAAATTGAGATGCTTCCATCAAGCTATCATGCGTCCCTGTATCTAACCATGCAAAGCCTCTTCCAAGCACTTCAACATTCAAAGTCCCTTGCTGTAAGTACATGTCATTTAGCGTTGTAATTTCAAGTTCTCCGCGATGAGATGGCTTAACTTTTTTTGCCATTTCAACCACAGTATTGTCATAAAAATATAAACCTGTCACCGCCCAATGAGACTTCGGCTTTGCTGGTTTTTCTTCTCATTGACAGAGCTTTAAAATTCTCATCAAACTCAACAACTCCAAAACGTTCAGGATCAAGCACTTGATATCCAAAAACAGTTGCACCAGATGGTCGCTCAACCGCTTGTTTAAGTTTTTTACCAAAACTCTCTCCAAAGTAAATATTATCTCCAAGCACCAAGCAACAGGCATCCTTTCCGATAAACTCTTCGCCAATAATAAATGCTTGCGCTAAGCCATCTGGAGACTCTTGAATCGCATAGCTCAAACGAATACCGAAATCTGAACCATCCCCCAATAAGCGTTTAAAAGATGCATTATCTTCAGGAGTTGTAATAATTAAAATATCCCGTATTCCTGCCAACATTAGCACAGAAATTGGATAATAAATCATAGGCTTATCATAAATTGGCAATAACTGTTTTGAAACACCTTTAGTAATCGGATATAGACGCGAACCCGAACCACCTGCCAAACAATCCCTTTGGTCGTAACATTAGTCTTAATATGAGTATCCATTAATTTCAACCTTCCTAAAATTGAGTGCCTAAGCGTTGTTGATATGAACCATCTTTAATATCATTCACCCAAGTTTGATTATTTAAGTACCAGAGAGCACTGTTTTACGAAGGCCCGTCTCAAATGTTTCAGCTGGCTTCCATGCTAATTCTCGCTCAATTTTAGATGCATCAATCGCATAACGACAATCATGTCCTGGTCGATCTGTTACATAAGTAATCAAGTCACGATAATACTCTGTATTATTTGGCTTTTGTGGCGCTAACTCTTCCAATAAATCACAAATTGTCTTAACAACCTCAATATTTTGCTTTTCATTGTGTCCCCCAATATTATAGGTTTCTCCTACAACTCCTTGAGTAACCACTACATACAACGCTCTCGCATGATCCTCTACAAATAGCCAATCCCTAATTTGTGTACCATTACCATAAACAGGCAATGGTTTACCTGCTAAAGCATTTAAAATAACAAGCGGAACAAGTTTTTCAGGAAAATGAAATGGACCATAATTATTAGAACAATTTGTGACAAGCGTTGGTAAACCAAATGTTCTCAACCATGCACGCACTAAATGATCACTGGATGCCTTTGACGCTGAATATGGAGAGCTTGGCGCATAAGGAGTTGTTTCTAAAACAAAATCATCCGTACCTTCTAAATCACCATATACCTCATCTGTTGAAATGTGATGAAATCTAAACGAAGATTTTCTCTCCTCATTCAGACTTGCGTAATACTGGCGCGCTGCTTCCAATAAAGTAAATGTCCCAATCACATTGGTCTGTATAAATTCAGCTGGCCCATCTATCGAGCGATCTACATGGCTTTCTGCGGCCAAATGCATTATCGCATCTGGTTGATGTTCTGCAAAAACACGCGCAACTTCGTTTGCATCACAAATATCCACGTGTTCAAAACAGTATCTAGAATTACCTTTAATCGATGCTAAAGAATTTAAATTGCCTGCATAAGTCAGCTTATCTAAATTCACAACACTATCTTGTGTGTTCTCAATAATGTGTCTAACCACTGCAGAACCAATAAATCCTGCACCACCTGTAACTAATATTTTCATAATAAACTCTTAAAATAATCAAAATAACACAATATATAAAACATCTGAAAAGTAACTATAAAACGCATTCCATCATCATACAAGACATAATATCGTTAACTTTTAACTTTCATGCAGATCATACTAAATACATGCTCAGCAAATCTCTACGATTGGTGATTAATTATATGTTGAAAGTATACCCGAAGTTATTGGGGATACCTTGAGCATGGATGCATATTCAAAAATAAACCAACCTAAGCTGACTGCAAAAGACTTAAAATTAAATCTGTTTTTATGGCTAATAAAGCTTTATCCGCACGCGTTTCAACATTTAAAACGAACCACAGGCTCAGTATTAGATGAGCGTAAATTAAAACGCCATGTATTAAATTCAAAACTTATGCCATCTGTGTCATCAAACACGGCTAAACCTGATGATAGATCCTCTGCAAAATAATGCTGAATATGTGTAATCGCATTTTTCGCATCAGACAACTTTAAATTAATTTCGCCAGAATTTGGATAAGCTGCAATACAATGACCAACTAATTCACTCAGCTTTTTACCTTTTACACATAAAAGCTCCGCGACTAAAAGCCAAGGAATCATGCCACTATCACAATAAGAAAAGTCTTTAAAGTAATGATGCGCACTTAATTCACCCCCATAAATTGCATCTTCTTTGCGCATACACGCTTTAATGAATGAATGCCCTGACTTGCATTGAATGGGGATTCCCCCTGCATTTTTAATCGTCTCAATAGTATTCCAAATTAAACGCGGGTCATATACGATTTTTGCGCCTGGATTTTTAACTAAGAATGCTTCTGCAAGTAGCCCTACAATGTAATAACCATCGATAAACTCTCCTGTTTCATCAAACATGAAACATCGATCAAAATCGCCATCAAATGCAATACCCATATCTGCTTTATGTGCGATAACGGCATCTTTTGTCGCAGCACGATTTTCAACCAATAAGGGATTAGGAATGCCATTAGGGAAAGTTGCATCAGGTTCGTTATGTATTTTAATAATCTCAATAGGTATATTGCACTGATTAAAAGCTTTTTCAATTGCATCTACTATATGACCAGCAGCGCCGTTACCAGAGTTAATCACCAACTTTAACGGCTTGAAATTCTCTGATTTAACATACGACAAAATATGATTGATATATTCACTTTGGTATGATTTTTTTTGTAATGTGCCGCGACGCGTAACCTCTGGAAAAACATTCCCTTCTGCCAGTGCTTGCATATCATTTAAGCCGCTATCAGCACTAATCGGTCTCGCACCTTTTCCAACGGGCTTCATGCCATTATAATCAATCGGGTTATGGCTTGCAGTGACTTCAACACCACCATCAGCACCTGAGAAAAATGTTGCAAAATACACTTCCTCTGTACCAACCATACCAATATCAATCACATCTGAACCGCCATCCATTAAACCATTTGCCAAAGCAAGCTTTAAAGACTCGCTCGTTGCGCGTGCATCTCCCCCAACAATGACCTCTTTAGGGCTAAACACTTTTGCATATGAACGACCGATTCGATAAGCAATGTCCTCATTCAACTCATCACCTAAGCGCCCCCGAATATCATAAGCTTTAAAACATGTTAATTTTGTCATACCATACCTTCTGAAAGTAAAATCTAATTTAAGGACCTGTTTTATAAAAAACCTTTTTCAAAACCCAACATGTGTCCTTAAAAGTACTCATATCAAAATTTATTTAAAAATAAAAACAACAACATCAAAACAACAATAACTTGAAAAGCAACAACGCAAATAATGAGGACATATGCGTCGAATTCTAGCATGTTTTCAGTGTGCATTTAAAGTAGCTAATCATTTCAGCCGTATTCATTTTATTGTTATAACATTCTATAAAGTGCTTTATACCTAACTGTAACCAAAAGATTCAAAAACCCTCAACCTCTTTAAATTAGAGGCAAAAAAAAGCCTAGACCTGACTTCGCACAAATCTTCATGATTTGGCAGTTATCAACAATATAACTAATTGATTTATATAAGATGCAAGTAATATCTTAAAATGTAGTGCCTAGCAGTGTAAATATTTTGGCATTTAGGTTTTTATCGCTTAAAATTTAATCCATGTATATCAGAACTAAAACAACTCCAAACAGCCCTCGCAGATCAGTTCAAATTGTTGAATCTATTAGAGAAAATGGCAAGCCAAGGCAGCGCATTTTGCGCCATATGGGCATTGCTGAAAATGATGAGCAACTTATTGAATTGCAAGCACTTGCTGCGAGTGAAATTGCGCGTTTAGAGGCAGAAGCGGCACAAATTCAACCTGAATTATTGCATCGGAAGAAATGCTTCATAAAAGTGGCAAAGGGCGGACGAAAACAGCCCGAGTTTTCCCTGAAAAGATAGAAAATATCCCTGTTCCCGATGATGTTCAGTTAAATATGCTTTTAGAAACAGACCGTCAAGTCGTTGGTATTCATGATGTTTACGGGCAAGTTTTTAATGATTTAGGGCTAGCCTCTATTTTACCCAAAGCAAGCCCTTTACAACGAGAGCATTTTAGAAATCTTGTTTTAGCCAGAATTGCGTGTCCTGCCAGTAAAAATGCCACATCTAGGTTATTGGCGGATGATTTTGGTATGAATCAAACCAGCGCCCAAAGCTATAAAGTAATGGATAAAATTGATGACAATGTCATTGAAGCGCTCCAAAAATCGGCTTATTTCAATGCAAAATTATTGATTGGAGAATCTTTGCCTGTCATGTTTTATGACTGTACGACTTTATATTTTGAGTCTTTTGTTGAAGAAGGAATCGATGAGTTAGATGCGGAGGAATGTGGTCTGGATAAAGTTGGATACCGCTCAAAAGGAATGAGCAAGGATCATAAAAGCCAAGAAACGCAGATCGTTTTGGCGTTATTAGTTAGCCAAGAAGGCTTGCCGATTGCGTATGAAGTTTTTCCAGGTAAAAACTGCTGAAATCAGAACATTAGTTCCTGTATTGCAGAAAATAAAAGTTCGGTTTGAATTAGATCAAATTATTTTTGTGGCAGATAGAGAATTGTTTTCAGAGGAAAATTTGTGTGAACTAGAAGCTAATAATATTGAATTTGCCGTTGGTGCTCGCATTAAAAACATGGCTAAAATAAAGAAAATAGAAATTTTACAATCAGATACATATCAAGAAATCAAAGGAGAAGATCACGATCAACACTGTCTTAAAGCAGCTACATTTGAACATAAAGGTCGACGTTTTAGTGGTTTCCTACAGTTCAAAACGTGCCAAAAAAGACAAAGGAGATCGAGAAAAAACTGATTGAGAAACTGAAGAGAAAATTAAAAATCAGCAAAAAACCTAAAAGTTTTGTGTCTTATCGTTCAAAACTTATCAAGCAAGAAGGTGAGGCGGAATTGCTTTTGGATGAGGATGCGGTGGCAGAGGTCGCCAAATTTGATGGTTATTCAGGCATAATTACAAATAGCACGCAAGATGTTGCAGTAATTTTAGAGCATTATCATGGGCTTTGGGCTGTAGAGGAAAGTTTTCGGATCAGTAAACATGATTTCAAAATGCGCCCTATTTATCATCAGAAAACAGATCGAATCAAGGCCCATATCGCCATCTGTTTTGCGGCGCTAATGTGCGTGAGACACCTGAGTTATCGATGCGCAATCCAATACACAAAATTATCTCCTGCCGTGATTCGGGATGAATTAATGCGAACAGAAATCAGTGTATTAACACATGTTAAAACACATAAAAAATACGCAATGCCCTCTAAAATCAGAGTAAAAGCTCAGAAGCTTTATATGGTTGTTGGTAAAAAAACTCAAAAATACACCTTATTGTATTGATTAAAAAGATAAATTTAGTAAATGTGAAACAGGGGTCGTAGTGCCTAGCTACGACGCTGTTTTTGTTTTAAATCAATTAGTTATATTAAAATAAGTGCGAAGTCAGGAACCCTCAACCTCTTTAAATTAGAGGCAAAAAAAAGCCTAGACATTGTCTGGGCAAAATAACCACCAAAGGAGGATATGGAGGAGAACATCCAAAAAGGATGTGGGGTGCAATAATAGTAAAATCATGCATTGATGTCAACATATTTATTAGTTAAATTGGCACAAAGTGTATGATTTATTTTACAGCCCCAATAAGAGTGTATTAATTTTTTCAAAAAACTGTGTCAGTTTATAAAGAAGTCACTTTAAATCAGAGGGGATAAAACATCAAATAGCCGAGAAATTTTTAAAATAGGAACAATCTCATCTATCGTAAATAAAAGCAGTGTATTAAGGATGCCTCCTAGAGCAACACATTATAACTGCGCTTGCAATTAGGGCTGATCGATATTCATCGTTGATCGCTGCCATATTTAACTTACGCTTTATGCTCGACTTTTTTATTGGATCATTTTTCATAATATTCAATGCAAGTTTTCGTATGACATGCACGACCTCAGATGCACTTCCCGATTTTATTTGGGAAGCATCTTCCTTGAATGTCATATCCAACATCCAATGCATACTTTCAACTTGCCAATGGCTTCTCACAATTTGTATTGCTTATGCGACATCAACTGGCAATGAACTGATGTAATAGCGCCTTTCTCTACTCATTTTTTCCTTTTGAATGCGCAAAGAATCAATACTCACCTGTGTCGCGCGTCTGATTTCAATTCACCCATGCCCAGAAAGATGACATAATCTGCTTTATGAGCAACAATTTTAGTTACAATCGATTTTTCATAACCCTTTGCATCAAGAGTGATCACACTGCATTCTAAATCAAGTAGTTCAAGTAAATGAGGGATTGCTATAATTTCATTCGACTTCCCTGCTACTTTTTGTTGCCCTAAAACCAGATGATGCTGACGACTCCAAGCACTCACCATGTGCAGTACATTTTCTTTACTCTGTAGCTTAAAAGTACCACGAGCCGCCTTACCGTCAATAGCAATCACCTGACCCTCAAATTTTTCAATTATAGAACTTACCCAAGAAATAAGTGACATTTGAACCTATTCAGGGTTCAAGCGAAAAAACACGAGAAATAGTATCATGCGATGGAATACCATTTTCAAAACTAAGGTATTTTTTAACCAACTTTCTTTATTGATCCCAAAATCTTCTATCTCTTCATATCTTTCAGATCCTGATAAAACAGCACTAGTTACTAAAAACAGAATATCCAGCAATGCTTATGCTTTGCAGCAATCAATACGTGGATCTTCTATTGTGTCAAAATTATTGTGACAAAATGATTGGTGAGTTCGCATCATAAACGCAAAATGACGAACGCGGCTCTTTGCTATTTGTTGTGGGTAAGGCATAATTTAGGTATTTAAACTAACGAGGAATTGCCACTTGAATGGAAGTGAAGTTTTTGCAAAAAACATTAAAAATTGATCCCCTTGGCGTATAGAAAAGTTTGATTTTTTAACCAATACAAAAGGAGCTGAAGGCTTCATATATATGTTGGGTTTATACCTGGCTCACAGTTTTTAGATGATAGTAATCAGCCTTGTGCGGTACATGACAGAGCTAACGAGCGAGTTTGGCAGCATGTTAACCACTTTGAATACAAGACATTTATTCATTGCAGGCTTCCTAGGATAACGCGTTCAGATGGCAAAAGTTAGAACGGTTGAAGCGCCTTGGGCACGTCCAAGTAATGGGTTTACTTTGCTCTTTGAAGCGTTTGTCATGAAATTAGTTGAAAAAGAAGTCTCCATGACGCAGATCGCATCTTTGCTCAATGTTCATGATAATCGGCTGTGGAGAGTTTTTTCTCATTGGGTTCAAGGAGCTATCAAGAACACCAGTTGTCGGGATATCGCTTACTTAGGCATAGATGAAACTTCGGCAAAAAAGGGCATAAATATGTTTCAATTGCTGTTGATTTAGAAAATTCGCAAGTGATCCATGTCACCGTAGGCAAAAACAAAGACGTGCTTAAAAGCGTTGCAAGTCACTTAGAAAATCAAGGTTTTTGATCTTTCTAGAATTGAAGAGCTTAGCATGGATCTATCTCCTGCATTTATAGCGGGTGCAGCTGAATATTTTCCGAATACACCGATTACCTTTGATCGTTTTCATGTCACAAAATTGCTCAATGAAGGGGTTAATCAAGTGCGCCAAGCTGAACAAAAAGAGCATGATTTTTTCAAAAAAACGAAGTATATTTTTCTGAAAAATAGAAACAATTTAACATCAGAACAAGAGGTTAAGCTAAATGAGGCGATTATTCGTTTCCCTAATATAGGGGCAGCTTATCGATTAAAAGTTCTATTCAACGAGTTTTGGTCACTGACAGATTCTAAAGAAGCGGAGGTGTTTTTGGAAGATTGGGTTAGGCAAGCAAATGAATCAAAAATAGTGCCCATGCAGGCTTTTGCAAAAACAGTAAAACGTCATTGGAAAGGCATTTTACGATATACAACATCGAGAATCAGCAATGGAATTTTAGAAGGACTCAACTCAAAGATACAACTTGCAAAAACGTCGGGCAAGAGGCTTTAGAAATATAAACAATTTTATCCAAATGATTTACTTTGTTGCGGGTAAGTTGAATTTTATCCATCCTACTTACCCATAGAAATGGCAAAGAGCCAAATTAATGAAACAATCGACTCAGGGCACGGGCGAATAGAAGTGAGAAAATGCTTTGTTAGCAGTCAAATTGAATGGTTAACACAAAAAGAGGCTTGCCTAGGACTACAAAGTGTAGCGATGATTGAAGAAACGCAGATCCGCAACGGAAAGACCAGTGTTGAACATCGGTTTTTTATTAGCAATTTGCCCGCCAATGCACAAAAAATTGCGCAATCCGTACGCGCCCATTGGGCGATAGAAAACTGTCTACACTGGTCGCTTGACGTTGTATTTAATGAAGATTTATCAACAATACGTTTCAAATCATGCGCCTCAAAATATGGCTGTTGTACTCCATTTTTCACTTAATATACTGCAAACTGCAAAGAAAAATTACTTCCCAAAAACAGCATCAAAGGGCTCGTAAAATCCGCAGGCTGGGATCATGAAGTACTTTCTACAATCTTAAACAGAATTTTCAAGATCAGTAAACTTTGATACCGAGATTGTAGCTTGTTTTTAAATGTTTTTTAAGATGGGACAGCCCTGATGCTTTCTAGGTCTACTATTTAGCTTATCGACGGCTATCATAACTTCTTTAACAGCAATATCAATTAGTTTCATGCCTTTTGGAAAATATTGGCGCAATAAACCATTTGCATTTTCATTCTGACCGCGCTCCCATGAGTGATAAGGTGTTGCAAAATAACTCTGACATGACAACTGCTTATCTATTTTTTCATGGGCACAAAACTCCTTGCCATTATCAAAAGTAATACTGTGAACAAATTGTTTAAAAGGCGTTAACAGGTGAATAATTGCGTTGCTAACTGGAATACAATGCTTTGAATTTAAAGGGAAAGCCATTCTAAATTTTGTCTTACGTTCATCAAGGGTGACAATGCATCCTTGATGATTTTTACCAATAATCGTATCCGCTTCCCAATCACCCACCCGTTCTCGTTGATTGATCTCTTCTGAACGTGCTGAAATATCTACTCTATTTGGAATACCTGCCCCTTTTTTACCTGATCCATATTGCTTGCGTTGCTTTTTACCTTGCCGTCGTAAGTGTAAGTAAAGATTGCCATTATTGGCTTTATCCTTCACCAATAGCGATAAATCGTTTCATGATGGATAGACACACTTTCTTTAGTCCTAAGTAGCCTGAGATCTGTTCTGGAGACCAATCTTCTTTATATAATTAACAACTGAATCAAGTAGTTTACCTGATAATGCATATCCTTTTGGCTTGTTTTTATAGCGTGCTTTCGCTAATTGATCTGCTTGCTTGTTTGTAACGATAGTTTCGACCTCCCGTATTCCGCTTGATCTCTCGACTAATCGTGCTCACGGCAAGCCCTAATTTTTTAGCAATTGAAGTTTTGGTTGATGTATCTTTCTCAAGACCGATATAATGACGTTGTTCAAGTGTTAAGTGCTTGCTCATAAAAACCTTCTTTTGATCGGGAATGAATTTTGACAAGCTTAACACTTGATCTTTTCATGTCACCAAAAATTATAAAAAAGTTTTGCGTTAGTGATGCGAACTCAAGCCTGACTATTTAGAGCAATAACCTAATCGCCTCGTTGTAATCATACCCATCACACAAGCAAAAACCCCACTCAAATGAGCGGGGTTTTTTAAGTATAAAGCCCTGAGGATGATCTACTTTCACATGGGGAGGCCCCACACTATCATCGACGCTAATACGTTTCACTTCCGAGTTCGGCATGGGATCGGGTGGTTCCATATTGCTATTGTCCCCAGGAAAAAGGGTGTCTTTAAGTGTTTATTCACAGTCGCCTGCTATCACTTAAAAGCAAATAAGGTTTGATTATCTGGTGTCTTAACAACTTACTTTACTACTAGCTAAACTTATTAGCCCGCTAGTAATTAGTTATTAGTGATTTAACATATATCATAGTATAAACGATCGTTATCAAACTTATGGGATTTAACCATAACATTACATTCATCTCAAATATCTTTATCTTTCTCAATCAATATAATATCTCTTTATAAGACCTATTATATGGTCAAGCCTCACGATTAATTAGTAGCAGTTAGCTGAGTACATTGCTGCACTTACACACCTGCCCTATCAACGTCGTAGTCTCCGACGGATCTTTAGAGGATTTAAAATCCTAGGGAAATCTAATCTTAGGGTGGGCTTCCCGCTTAGATGCTTTCAGCGGTTATCTATTCCGAACATAGCTACCCGGCAATGCCACTGGCGTGACAACCGGAACACCAGAGGTTCGTCCACTCCGGTCCTCTCGTACTAGGAGCAGCCCCTCTCAAATCTCAAACGTCCACGGCAGATAGGGACCGAACTGTCTCACGACGTTCTAAACCCAGCTCGCGTACCACTTTAAATGGCGAACAGCCATACCCTTGGGACCGGCTTCAGCCCCAGGATGTGATGAGCCGACATCGAGGTGCCAAACACCGCCGTCGATATGAACTCTTGGGCGGTATCAGCCTGTTATCCCCGGAGTACCTTTTATCCGTTGAGCGATGGCCCTTCCATACAGAACCACCGGATCACTAAGACCTACTTTCGTACCTGCTCGACGTGTCTGTCTCGCAGTCAAGCGCGCTTTTGCCTTTTGCACTAACCTACAACCGATGTCCGACCGGTCTGAGCGCACCTTCGTACTCCTCCGTTACTCTTTAGGAGGAGACCGCCCCAGTCAAACTACCCACCATACACTGTCCTCGATCCGGATAACGGACCTGAGTTAGAACCTCAAAGTTGCCAGGGTGGTATTTCAAGGTTGGCTCCACGCGAACTGGCGTCCACGCTTCAAAGCCTCCCACCTATCCTACACAAGCAAATTCAAAGTCCAGTGCAAAGCTATAGTAAAGGTTCACGGGGTCTTTCCGTCTAGCCGCGGATACACTGCATCTTCACAGCGATTTCAATTTCACTGAGTCTCGGGTGGAGACAGCGCCGCCATCGTTACGCCATTCGTGCAGGTCGGAACTTACCCGACAAGGAATTTCGCTACCTTAGGACCGTTATAGTTACGGCCGCCGTTTACCGGGGCTTCGATCAAGAGCTTCGCGTTAGCTAACCCCATCAATTAACCTTCCGGCACCGGGCAGGCGTCACACCCTATACGTCCACTTTCGTGTTTGCAGAGTGCTGTGTTTTTAATAAACAGTCGCAGCCACCATTTCACTGCGGCCCTCAATCGCTTACTGCGTATAGCACTAACAATCAAGGGCGCACCTTCTCCCGAAGTTACGGTGCCATTTTGCCTAGTTCCTTCACCCGAGTTCTCTCAAGCGCCTTGGTATTCTCTACCCAACCACCTGTGTCGGTTTGGGGTACGGTTCCTGGTTACCTGAAGCTTAGAAGCTTTTCTTGGAAGCATGGCATCAACCACTTCAGAGCCCGTAGGCTCCTCGCATTCAGATCTAGCATAAAGTATCCCGGATTTTCCTAAGACACATGCTACATCCTTACACTGGTATACCAATAACCAGCTGATTTAGCTTCTCCGTCCCTCCATCGCAATAACCAGAAGTACAGGAATATTAACCTGTTTTCCATCGACTACGCTTTTCAGCCTCGCCTTAGGGACCGACTAACCCTGCGTCGATTAACGTTGCGCAGGAAACCTTGGTCTTTCGGCGTGGGTGTTTTTCACACCCATTATCGTTACTCATGTCAGCATTCGCACTTCTGATACCTCCAGCAAGCTTCTCACGAGTCTCCCCTTCACAGGCTTACAGAACGCTCCCCTACCACTTAATATTAACTAAATAATCTTAAATCCGCAGCTTCGGTGTATGGTTTGAGCCCCGTTACATCTTCCGCGCAGGCCGACTCGACTAGTGAGCTATTACGCTTTCTTTAAAGGGTGGCTGCTTCTAAGCCAACCTCCTAGCTGTCTAAGCCTTCCCACATCGTTTCCCACTTAACCATAACTTTGGGACCTTAGCTGACGGTCTGGGTTGTTTCCCTTTTCACGACGGACGTTAGCACCCGCCGTGTGTCTCCCATGCTCGGCACTTGTAGGTATTCGGAGTTTGCATCGGTTTGGTAAGTCGGGATGACCCCCTAGCCGAAACAGTGCTCTACCCCCTACAGTGATACATGAGGCGCTACCTAAATAGCTTTCGAGGAGAACCAGCTATCTCCGAGCTTGATTAGCCTTTCACTCCGATCCACAGGTCATCCCCGCATATTGCAACATGCGTGGGTTCGGTCCTCCAAACAGTGTTACCTGTTCTTCAACCTGGCATGAGTAGATCACTTGGTTTCGGGTCTACACCCAGCGACTAGACGCCCTATTAAGACTCGCTTTCGCTACGCCTCCCCTATTCGGTTAAGCTCGCCACTGAAAATAAGTCGCTGACCCATTATACAAAAGGTACGCAGTCACCTAACAAGTAGGCTCCCACTGCTTGTACGCATACGGTTTCAGGATCTATTTCACTCCCCTCTCCGGGGTTCTTTTCGCCTTTCCCTCACGGTACTAGTTCACTATCGGTCAGTCAGTAGTATTTAGCCTTGGAGGATGGTCCCCCCATATTCAGACAGGATGTCACGTGTCCCGCCCTACTTGTCGTACGCTTAGTACCACCGGTCCGATTTCACATACGGGGCTATCACCCACTATGGCTCCTATTTCCAGAGGATTCTCATATCAATAATGCTAAAACATATCGGCTGTTCGCGTTCGCTCGCCACTACTAAGGGAATCTCGGTTGATTTCTTTTCCTCAGGGTACTTAGATGTTTCAGTTCCCCTGGTTCGCTTTAACGTGTCTATGTATTCAACACGTAATAATGTGCAAGCACATTGGGTTCCCCCATTCAGACATCTCCGGATCAAAGTCTGTTTGCCGACTCCCCGAAGCTTTTCGCAGGCTACCACGTCTTTCATCGCCTCTGACTGCCAAGGCATCCACCGTATGCGCTTCTTCACTTGACCATATAACAGGGATTACAAATTAATTTATGCGATACTTTCTAAATAAATCTAGAAACTACATGCAAGAATCAATTAACTAATTGGCCCATTATATGTTTGGATGACTTAAATTACGACAATCTATAGCCATCAGATTTGCTGATATTCTCCACGAATGTAACATGATAACGTCACTTTTCATTCACTCATCATTCATCTTGATCACTCAAGTTGTATGAATTCGTAATTTAAAGTGATATATCAACCTAGATTATATTTATGAGCCCCAATTCACATTGGAATCTCACAAAATCTGGTTGGAATATATCGCTATACTACGTTTCACCAAATAATTCAAATGTTAAAGACAGATCATTAAAGAAAGATCTTAGATATTAATACTTATTTAAATAAACACTATAGTTAAAATCTCACCTGTATAACTTACATAAATTGGTGGAGGATGACGGGATCGAACCGCCGACCCTCTGCTTGTAAGGCAGATGCTCTCCCAGCTGAGCTAATCACCCGTTTTTGGTGGGCCGGGGAGGACTTGAACCACCGACCCCACGCTTATCAAGCGTGCGCTCTAACCAACTGAGCTACAGGCCCAAGTTATACAGATATTAAGTAGTTTGTATGGAAGCTCGCATCAACTGCGATGTCTCTTTAAAGGAGGTGATCCAGCCGCAGGTTCCCCTACGGCTACCTTGTTACGACTTCACCCCAGTCATGAATCACACCGTGGTAACCGTCCTCCTTACGGTTAAGCTACCTACTTCTGGTGCAACCCACTCCCATGGTGTGACGGGCGGTGTGTACAAGGCCCGGGAACGTATTCACCGCGACATTCTGATTCGCGATTACTAGCGATTCCGACTTCACGCAGTCGAGTTGCAGACTGCGATCCGGACTACGATCGGTTTTCTGGGATTAGCTCCACCTCGCGGCTTGGCAACCCTCTGTACCGACCATTGTAGCACGTGTGTAGCCCAGGCCGTAAGGGCCATGATGACTTGACGTCATCCCCACCTTCCTCCGGTTTGTCACCGGCAGTCTCCTTAGAGTGCCCACCATTACGTGCTGGTAACTAAGGACAAGGGTTGCGCTCGTTACGGGACTTAACCCAACATCTCACGACACGAGCTGACGACAGCCATGCAGCACCTGTCTCAATGTTCCCGAAGGCACCAATCTATCTCTAGAAAGTTCATTGGATGTCAAGGCCTGGTAAGGTTCTTCGCGTTGCTTCGAATTAAACCACATCATCCACCGCTTGTGCGGGTCCCCGTCAATTCCTTTGAGTTTTAATCTTGCGACCGTACTCCCCAGGCGGATAACTTAATGCGTTAGCTCCGACAACGAAAAGTAACCTTCCCATCGTCAAGTTGACATCGTTTACGGCGTGGACTACCAGGGTATCTAATCCTGTTTGCTCCCCACGCTTTCGCACCTCAGTGTCAGTATCAGTCCAGGTGGTCGCCTTCGCCACTGGTGTTCCTTCCTATATCTACGCATTTCACCGCTACACAGGAAATTCCACCACCCTCTACCATACTCTAGTCAGTCAGTTTTGAATGCAGTTCCCAGGTTGAGCCCGGGGATTTCACATCCAACTTAACTAACCACCTACGCGCGCTTTACGCCCAGTAATTCCGATTAACGCTTGCACCCTCTGTATTACCGCGGCTGCTGGCACAGAGTTAGCCGGTGCTTATTCTGTCGGTAACGTCAAAACAATCACGTATTAGGTAACTGCCCTTCCTCCCAACTTAAAGTGCTTTACAATCCGAAGACCTTCTTCACACACGCGGCATGGCTGGATCAGGCTTTCGCCCATTGTCCAATATTCCCCACTGCTGCCTCCCGTAGGAGTCTGGACCGTGTCTCAGTTCCAGTGTGACTGATCATCCTCTCAGACCAGTTACGGATCGTCGCCTTGGTGAGCCATTACCTCACCAACTAGCTAATCCGACCTAGGCTCATCTGATAGCGCAAGGCCCGAAGGTCCCCTGCTTTCAACCGTAATCATATGCGGTATTAGCTATCCTTTCGGATAGTTATCCCCCACTACAAGGCAGATTCCGATATATTACTCACCCGTTCGCCACTCGCCACCAGAGCAAGCTCCGTGCTGCCGTTCGACTTGCATGTGTTAAGGCATGCCGCCAGCGTTCAATCTGAGCCAGGATCAAACTCTTCAGTTAAAAAACTTCAAGTTGATACTTAATTTAAATCTTTTACAAGACCTAAACGAACTCAAATTACTGACATAATTTAATAAATCATAATTTGGAATTGTTCGGTTAGAAACTTGGTGTATATATTGCAAAGCAATTAACACAAGCTCCCACACAAACTACTTAATATTTAATCTTTTAAAGAACTAACACTCGTTTAAACTTAAGCTCTGAAGCTTCAAGTAGCGATTCGTTTGAATCTGCCGTGTCGTTAAGAGGTGCGTATTATAGGGCACTCAAAAATTTCGTCAACACCTTTTTCAATTATCTTAGTTTTGCGTAATGCTTATACAGCCTCACTACTCGTGACCCCAATATAATTGATTATAATTAAATAAAAACAGATTGATATATATCATATATATTTAAGCATAAAATTTAATGAAAACTCATGCGCATATTTACGCATATTCATTATGCTTTGCTATTCAATATAGAAAGTTGATCTCTTTTGTAGTCTATTTTGATAAAAAAATGAATACACCTTCATAGTCTAAGTTAGAATATGGCACTTTTTCAATTAGGTCATTACTATATGTCTTCTTTTTTTATTAGCTGCGCCCAAGGCCTTTCACCTTTTGTTGTCGAAGAGCTCAAGCCATTTGGCATTAATGGGAAATGAGTGCAACTGGTGTCACTTTTGAAGGTGATATTAAGGATGCTTATCAAGTTTGTCTTTGGTCACGCTGTGCTTCTAAGTATTGCTTCTCCTTAAAGGCGGTCGTTTTAAAGATCTAGACAAGTTGCATTTTGAACTTCAGAGCTTTCCTTGGTCTGCCCATTTAGGAGAAGATCAAACCTTTATGGTGTGGGTGACTGCAACTAAACACCCACATCTTAATACTCACTTTGCGGCACTGCGCGTTAAAGATGCTATTGTCGACTATTTTCAGGATCTTATGGAGACTCGACCCAATGTCGATAAAGAAAACCCTGATTTACGTTTTCATCTCCATATTAGTGAGCATGACTATGCCTTATATTTAGATGTGTCGGCGAGAGCTTACATAAACGAGGATTTAGGCTTGATGCAGGTGTTGCACCTATTAAAGAAATCTTGCTGCCGCACTCCTGTATAAGTCTGGTTGGCCTGAAATGGCAAAACAGCACTATCATTTTCTTGATCCATTATGTGGTGCGGGGACGATTTTAATCGAAGCGGCATTGATGGCGAGAGATATTGCACCTGGTTTATTTCGTAAAAAGTTTGGTTTTTTTTAAATGGAAACAACATCAACCTGAAATATGGGCGCAGTGTGTGACAGAAGCATCAATCCGTGCTGATGCGGGTGAAGATTATTACCAAGGCAAGCTTTATGGTGTTGAGCTCTCTTCTAAAATGATTGGCATTACCAAAATCAATGCTGATCGTGCTGATGTACTAAAAAACATGAGTTTTACTCATCAAACCCCTTTTAGAATTTTAGAAAACCAGATGACTTTATTAATGGATTAGTTGTAACAAATCCACCTTATGGTGAGCGCTTAGGTGAAGAGGACGCATTAAAAACAACCTATGCAGAGTTAGGTGATTGGCTGAAGAAATTTTTTGAAGGATTCACAGCAGGCGTTATTACCTCAAACGAAGCGCTTGGCAAGTCAATGGGACTCAAAGCAAAAAAAGTGAATAAATTTTATAATGGTGCGTTGGAATGCATGTATTTACAATTTGATGTCGCGCCAATGTACTTTGTTGATAGAGAGAGACTTGCTAATCGCCAAGCATCTATTGATTTATCTGAAGCGCTTTCTGATGGTGGTGAAGACTTTAAAAATCGCTTGCAAAAAAATCGTAAGAAATTTGAAAATGGGCACAGACTAATAATATCGAATGTTATCGCGTCTATTACTCTGACTTGCCTGAATTTAATTTAGCAATTGATATTTACAAAGATTCGATTGTCATTCAGAGTTTTAGCCCCTAAAATTATTGAAAAATCTAAAACAATATCTCGGCTAAATAAAGCATTGGCACTTATCCCTGCGGTTTACCCTGAGATAAATCCTCAAAATATTCACTTTAAAACCCGTGAGCGCAAGAAAGGTACTGCACAAAATGAAAAAATTACAGAAGAAAAGTTTTTTTTTCTGTGAAAGAAGGGCCTGCAAAGTTTTGGGTCAATTTAAGTGACTATTTAGATACAGGACTATTTTTAGATCACCGCAATGTTCGTTTGATGATTGGTAAAAACGTTCAAAATAAGCGTTTTTTAAACCTATTCGCATATACGGCACTGCATCAGTCCATGCCGCATTAGGAGGGGCTAAAACGACTAAAACGATCGATTTATCTAATACGTATTTAACATGGGCTGATGAGAATTTCACCTTAAACAATCTCTCGACCAGTGGAGATTCTCGAGCACAACATCAATTAATTCAGGCTGATGTTGTGAAGTGGCTCATTGATGAAGTTGAATTTACAGAAGGATTATCAGGCATGAATAAAAAAAATAACCAATATGATGTCATTTTTATGGATCCTCCTTCGTTTTCTAACTCAAAACGCATGGAAGGTATTTTAGATATCCAACAAGATCATATGGCACTTATTGACCATGCAATGGCGCTTTTAGATATTGAAGGAATGCTCATCTTCTCA
Source organism: Sweltsa coloradensis (assembly GCA_024449915.1). Classification (NCBI taxonomy): domain Eukaryota; kingdom Metazoa; phylum Arthropoda; class Insecta; order Plecoptera; family Chloroperlidae; genus Sweltsa; species Sweltsa coloradensis. The sequence continues at coordinate 438,124 of JAMZAV010000013.1, forward strand.
ACAAACTTTCGCAAATTTAAGCTCGATGCAAGTAGCATGAGCAGTATGATATTGATGATATTTCCTTATCAACTTTACCTGAAGATTATGCACGCGATCCTAAAATTAGACAGTGCTATAAAATTCAACTTAAAAGCATTAACGACTTAAAACAAATACATTGTGAATGTGTACCATAAACGCAAAAATGCCCTCTTTATTGAGGGCATTTTTATATCAAAAAGTCATATATTGCAAATCTATCTCCAAAAATCGTGTTCCCAGCAAACGACTTGAAAACCCGTTGTTAGATTTTTTTTGGGCGCTTTTCCTCGTCCCACGTTTCCAAGACAAATAGCACCATCGTGTGAGCGGAGTGAATGGCGAGCTTTGCATGCCGTGGTTCGAGTTGAAACCTTCTCGACCCTCTCCGTGAGCAGAGCTTGCATGCGTCCTAAAAGCTCCAATGCCATCAACAAAAGGATGCCAAACCCGAAAGAATTCTTTTCAGATCGTCATCTTGTACTAGCTGAGGATCAAAATCTAGATTAGAACATACAATCTTCCAAACATTCTTAAGGTCCTGCTTTTTAGGCATTTCCAGCTTTTCATCTGCGATGTAAGTTTTGAAGAGAGATTCCAATATGTTACAAGCAGCAGAGACTGCTTCCCGTGGTTCTGAATTAACCTTGGCTAGCGCCCTTTTGAATTCAGCATCTATTGCTGGAATATCTCGACCTTTAATTAGTTCGGCAGTGAGAAGTTAGGTATAGAACTGCCATCTGAAATCTGCCGCCAAGAGTGTATTCAAGTTTACAGGCGAGAAAGCACTAGCTCAAGCTCTGTTTGAATTCCTTTTTTACATCTTTTACATCTACGTCTTTTACATCTTTAGTTCGCTCGTTAAAGTAAGAGTGCGAACTTTTCTCTTGGCAACTCCATATAGCATTTAATTTTATTTGACCTAATACGCGTAGAGGTTCATCCGTCTCTTCGTTTACGCAATTAAGCCATACTCGAACTTTTGATGACTTTGCGCCTTCGGGAGGATTGCCAAGAGCGCCAGCCGATAAGAAAAGACTATTTAAGCTGGCTTGAGTTTCCATTTCTGGAATGTATTTCGAGAGCAAACCTATAACTTCATTTGGAATTAAAATTTTCTTCATTGCATCTCCTCGATGGATTGAATGTATTCGAAAGTGCCTAACGTTAGCTTAATGTCTGCATGGTCATTTTTTATTCATTTGTTTGCCTAACCCAATCTTCCAAAAACACCTCTGCTTCTTTTGGCATAGGCATGTTGTATGATCAACAAAAAGGTGAAGGGTATATCTCCGATTCAAAAACATCTCCAAATTTCGTACATTAAAAACCAGCAAGCGGATCATTTGGATCAATGCCATCCATGAAGGGTAAATGTCTTTGCCTATTTGTTAATTGGTACACTAGACCTAGCCAATTATTAATCACTATTTTACCCGTATCATTCCAAGTATTATCAATGTGTTGAGATACTTCTTGTTCGGGAAATTGAGCAAATATACTGCACAAGCATCGTCATTTTTCAATACATCGATCGTAGTTGAGTCGCTTCATTTTGATATAGATTTAAAATATCTTTCGCTTTTTGTCCAAAATAATGGGTTGGAAATGGTGGATATATATCAATCATTCCTGTTAAGAAGCGTCCTACTTCTCGCTTGTATTCTTTTAAAAGGCTATTAATTTCATACTCTGGATGACCTTGAAAATACACAAACCTGAAACCATCTGGCGAAAGGCTAAATGCACCCCGCCATTTTTGCTATCGACCAAAGTTCGCACACCCACATTCGTTAGATTTTCATGAGAAAGGTCGTTCCAACGAGAATGAGGCACATCAAATCGCGTATTAATATGTCGCACGAGCGGATGAGTTTGATTAATCACTCGGTGAGAAAAAACACCCCAACGTTTTTCTTCTAATTTTGGCGGGATAATCCATGAAAATGTTGCACTGTTGCATGTGTCGCCAAACATGCGCATAAAGTGGAGGTAATATTTTCAGCTGCCCAATCTAAAGTCTTTTGTAAGGGTGCCCAAAAAGGTTCTTGCGTTAAATCATCTGTTTGCGGGTTTGCACCTGAAATGATCAGTGCATCTAGCCCCATTTTTTGTAGATCTTCAAATTTTTCATAATACTGATCAATATATGCTTTTGCATCATCTGAACGCTCTATTTCGGGGAAACTAAATGGATGCACATAGAATTGTGCAATTCGATTACATGCACCTATTAACCTAAAAAATTGCCTTTCTGTGGCTTCAAGTGCGGCATCTGGCATCATATTTAATAAGCCAATATGTAATTCTCGGATATCTTGTTCCTCAGCTCGTGCTTGGCTAAGTACATTTTCACCTTCTTTCATCATCCGAATAAAAGTAGGAGTTTAGAATGCGCAACAATAGGCATATTTAACCTTATTTATTATGTAGCTTATGAAAAAATGAATGATCAAAACGAATAATCAAGAACGATCTGGATATAAATTTTTCAAAATGAATTTAAAATAAACTCGAGAAACTCATTTTCCGTTTTAATATTAACCGTTTCTGTGGCTTGAACGGTAATACCATATTGATCTGCAATATTTTGGTATAAACGCCAAACGGTGAGAGACCAAATAAGGAAAGATCCATATCGCAAAATCAGCAGGATCAATATCGCTACTGTCAGAGAGTTTGTGAATCACCAAATAATCAGCGATTGCTTTCAATAAAAAGGATTTCTGATAATACAGAGGTTTAGGTGATTTTTGTGCACGTTCAATGAGTGCTTGTTGCATCTGTGGCGTTGACCTGATGTATACCAACAAGCAATGTTCGGCTAGAATTTTCCAACGTTTCAGGATCATCAATTTCACATAAACTACCACTGGTATCACACAAAAAGTTTTGATATCCATATATTGCTCTGGATTTTTGAATAAAAGCGCCCACATCCCGCGTTGCCTGAATCTCTGCCATACGATGTTGATCCAAGCGCTCCAAAAAGACATCTAATACCAAGCCACCTTTTTGAGCATCCCCCACCATTCCAAGATACGCGGAAAGTGGTGCCAAATTATCAATCGTCAAATTTGCATGAATGCACATTGAATCTGTACGCAATAGCCCTGCAAATAAGGGGATTTTCATTGCTTCTAATGTTAAAAAATCATTTACTTGCTCATTTAAATAGCGCGTACCAATTCGATAATCAACAGAATAATGAAACCATTTATTTTGTGGTAGTAACCGTGACAATGTTGTTTTTCCAACGCCACTCATTCCCATAAGCGCAATGTGATTATGTGTACCTGCTCTCAATGCATTAATATGATGCGCATGTACCGAATTATTTAAGCTTTTCATATAAATACGATGTTCTCCTATAGAAGCTTGGCTTTAAGGAAAATATTTCCACTTAAATATCCAAAAATATTTGCAAGCATACTTTAAAACGCTCATTCAATGCCTGCCCAAAGCTAAAAAATATCTAAATTTAGCGTAAATTGCAAATAAGAATGACAACGCTGTGTAATATACTCAAAAAGATTTGAAGATACTGCTTTGGCTGCAAGTGTCGCACACTGCAAGTGTCGCATACTGCAAGTGTCGCATACTGCAAGTGTCGCATACTGCAAGTGTTGCACACAGCAAGTTTGATCTTCAAATTATTTTTGGCATTTAACACCTTTTTTAAAAAAGAGTAAAAACTTATGACGCAGTTCATTCATCCCAATTTACTCATCCAATCCTTATATTTGGCAGCGTGTATTTCAGAAGAATTACACTCGAAAATTATATCTTTCAGTCAAGATAATACAGACTCTCTTGCCTATTTATTACTGAAAAATGGCATTAATGAAGATACGCTTTTTCTACATGCGAAAAATGTATTTAATCTGCCTCATATAGACCTTAGCACTTATAAATTGAGCAGTTTGACAGTCTTATCAGTGTGGATGAAATGAAGAAACACATTGTCTTTCCGATCAGTAAACAAAACAACATCATTAAACTGGCAATTGCTGATCCATCTAATATCAAAATCCAAGAATATTTACGATTTAAAACACGCTGTACCATCGAACCTATTTTGGCGAATGCTCGGCATATTTATCAACAAATTAAAAGGCTTGATCAATCTATCAAACCACAAGCAGATATCTTTCTAGAAAAAAATATCACCTTTAGCACGCTTCTTAGCGACAAGATAAATGATGATAATCATGATTATGCTAAGGAGAATAAAAAGGACAATAAAAAAAACAAAAATGCAAAAATAAATACAGCGTTAGATACAAAGTTAGATACAGAGGTAAATACAGAGGGCAATACAGAAATAAATATTGATACAACTTATGATCTTAACAAAAATCTAAGCGACTCAAAAATAGTTAATTTTATCAATAAATTACTCGCACAAGCAATCTCACACAATGCATCCGATTTACATTTTGAGCCTTATGAAGATAGCTATCGCGTTCGTTTCCGAATTGATGGCGTTTTAACAGAAGCGCATCACCCTCCTAATCATTTCAAAGATCAATATCCGCACGCCTTAAAATTATGGCAAGCTTAGATATTACCGAACGCCGTATACCACAAGATGGGCGCATTAAAATTAAATCTGACGATCACTTTATCAACCTACGAGTGAGTACTTTACCCACACTTTGGGGTGAGAAAATTGTCCTTCGCATTTTAGACAGCGCCAAAACAAAGCTTGATCTGGATATACTCGGTTTAGAGCCTTTACAAAAACGGCAAATATTATCAGCAATCCATCAACCTCAAGGGATGATTCTTGTCACGGGACCGACGGGGTCAGGTAAAACCGTTACGCTATATGCTTGTATTGAAAAACTAAATTCACCAGAAATCAATATTTCAACCGCCGAAGATCCGATAGAGATTAATTTAGCAGGCATCAATCAAGTTGCCGTGAATAATAAAATAGGTCTTAATTTTTCACGTATTCTTAGGGCTTTTCTACGTCAAGATCCTGACATTATCATGGTGGGAGAAATACGGGATTTTGAAACAGCAGATACCTCGATTAAAGCTGCCCAAACAGGACATTTAGTGCTCTCTACTTTACATACAAATTCTGCGCCAGAAACCTTAACACGGCTTATGAATATGAACATTGAACGCTTTGATTTAGCCTCATCCCTTCAACTCATTATTGCTCAACGTTAGTGCGCTGTTTATGCACACATTGTAAAATAGAAAGTCAAATCCAAACCGACACTGATCCTATGTATTTAAAAGCAATTGGATTCACGGATGATCAAATATATGGTGCAAAAATATATACGTCTGTCGGATGCAATGCGTGCAATCAGGCTATAAAGGGCGCATTGGTATCTATGAAGTCATGCCCATCACCACGGAGATATCTGGCCTGATCCTAGAAAACAAAAGTGCTCAAGAGATTCCCAGTATGCATCCCTTCAACATATTGATACGCTACGTCAATCTGGGATTAAAAAAGTATTACAAGGATTACAAGTATTTCAGAGCTTATACGTGTTACTGAAAAATAATATATACCCGTCACCTTTGAAAATTAAATTACAAATTCAAAACCTCAATTCAAAATATGAATTTGCTATAATTACGCCAAATTTTATTCCGCTGCGAAAAATAAGAGACATATATGCCTAATTCAATTACTCCTATGACTTTTCAAGAAATCATTTTTACCCTTCAAAACTATTGGGCAAATCAAGGTTGTGTGATTATTCAGCCCTACGATATTGAGATGGGCGCTGGCACATTTCACTCGGCAACTTTTTTACGTGCTTTAGGGCCTGAACCATGGGCTGCTGCTTATGTTCAACCGTCTCGCCGACCGACAGATGGGCGCTATGGCGAGAATCCAAATCGTTTACAGCATTACTATCAATATCAAGTTGTGATCAAACCGTCTCCTGATAATATTCAAGAGCTATACCTAGGCTCACTCAAAGCGTTAGGGATTGATCCTTTAGTACACGATATTCGTTTTGTGGAAGATAATTGGGAATCACCGACTCTGGGCGCGTGGGGATTGGGTTGGGAAGTCTGGTTAAATGGCATGGAAGTGACGCAATTCACTTATTTTCAACAAGCGGGCGGTTTAGAATGTAAGCCCGTTACAGGTGAAATTACATACGGCTTAGAGCGCTTAGCAATGTATGTGCAAGGTGTTGAAAGTGTTTATGACTTAACTTGGGCTGATGGGCAATTTGGAAAAGTGACTTATGGCGATGTCTTTCATCAAAATGAAGTCGAACAATCAACATATAACTTTGAATATGCGGATGTTGATTATTTGTTCACACATTTCGATCATTGTGAACAAGAAGCATTGCGCTTAATCGAGGCAAACTTACCGTTACCCGCATATGAAATGATCTTAAAAGCATCACATACATTCAATCTACTGGATGCCCGTAAAGCAATTTCTGTGACAGAGCGCCAAGCGTATATTCTTCGTGTCCGTACAATTGCGAGATCTGTTGCGCAAAATTTTTATAATGCGCGTGAACGATTAGGGTTCCCTATGTGTCAAAACAAAAAGATTTAAAATCAACTGACATTAAATAAACATACGATACTAAAGATGATTAATCCGAGGATGCGTATCCTAATTTCCGATAACACATTGTTAAATAAATAAATAAAAAACTACGAGACTAAAAAATATGACAACTTTTGACGAAAATGCACAGGATTTATTAATTGAAATTGGCTGTGAAGAGTTACCACCAAAAGCGTTGAAAACATTGTCTGATGCATTCACAGCTTCAATTGTGAGTGATTTAAAAGGACTAGGCTTAGCCTTTGGAAGTGTTCATGAGTATTGCACACCACGCCGTTTAGCCGTTCATATTGAAATGCTTGGTGCGAAACAATCTGATCGTGACATTGAAAAAAAAGGACCGCCTGTTGCAGCAGGTATGAAAGATGGTGTACCAACACCCGCCTTAGTTGGTTTTGCTAAATCGTGTGGTGTTGCCGTTGCAGATTTGAAAAAAAGTGAAACAGATAAAGGTAGTTGGTACGTTTTTAATCAAATTGCAGTGGGTGAGAAAACTGTTCAATTTAAACCCTTCAATTATCGAAAAAGCATTGAATAATTTACCGATACCTAAAAGAATGCGTTGGGGAAATAATGACTTTTCATTTGTTCGCCCCATGCGTTGGCTGATAATGATGTTTGGACGTGAAATTATTCCCGCTCAAATTTTTGGAATTAACGCGAGCAATATGACAAGAGGACATCGTTTTCACTGCGCTGATATTAATTCAGGTTGTTTAACAATTGATACACCAGCACATTATGCTGAAATTTTAAAATCTCAAGGGCATGTCATCGCAAGCTTTGAGCTACGACAACAAATGATTTTAGACTCTACTGCTGAGGCAACGCAAAAAGCGACTCACGGTGTTGGGAAAGCAGTGATTAAACCTGAATTATTAAATGAAGTGACCGCGCTTGTTGAGTGGCCAATCGCATTAATTGGTACATTTGAAACCCGCTTTTTAGATGTGCCTCAAGAAGCCTTAATTTCAACAATGCAAGATAATCAAAAGTATTTTCCTATTGTAAACGAGGCTGGTAAATTGCAGCCTCAATTCTGTTTTATTACTAATATTGAAAGCAAAGATGTCAGTGCAATTATTGATGGCAATGAGCGTGTGATTCGTCCACGCTTTAGTGATGCAAAATTCTTTTGGGCGACCGATAAAAAGGCAAGTTAGAAGACCATTTTCCAAAGCTTGAGAAAGTTGTTTTTCAGGCAAAATTAGGATCTCAAGCAGATAAAACCAAACGAGTATCTGAATTAGCACAATTTATTGCGCAACAAATTGGGGCGGATGTCGCAAAGACAAAACGTGGCGCTCAATTAGCAAAATGTGATTTATTAACGAATATGGTTCAAGAATTTCCTGAATTACAAGGTGTAATGGGACGATATTATGCGCTTGAACAGGGTGAAGATAAGATTGTTGCCGATTGTCTTGAGCAAATTTATTGGCCTCGTTTTTCAGGTGATGGATTACCTCAAAGCTTAGAAGCACAGGCACTTGCGATTGCTGAACGGATGGATACTATTTTGGCGATTTTTGCGATTGGGCAAACGCCTACAGGCTCTAAAGATCCATTTAGCCTTCGTCGTAGTGCGTTAGGCGTGCTTCGTATTTTGGTTGAATGCGGTCATGATTTGGATCTAAAAATACTTTTGAACCACAGTGTGAGCACAATGCCTCAAAGCGTCCATGCAGAAGCCGTTGTTGGCAATGTTCTGACCTATATATTAGAGCGGATGAAGGCATATAGTGCAGATTTTGGTACACCAGCAGACACGTTTGAGTCCATTGCGAGTTTAGGTTTAAGTTGCCCTGTTGATATTACAAAGCGTATTGCAGCGATTACAGAGTTTAGAAAAATTAGTGAAGCGCCTGCGTTATCAAATGCAAATAAGCGAATCAGTACGATCTTACGTAAAAACAACATCAAAACTGTGGATAAACCTGTGGAGAGTCTATTGATTGATGTCGAAGAAAAAACATTATATTCATCTGTAGCCTCTATTTATGCGGAGATTGAAGCGTTAATGGTAGATAAAAATTATCCACATATTTTAAAGTTACTCACAACGCTTGCAGCACCTTTAGAAGCATTTTTTGCGAATGTTATGGTTATGTGTCCAGATGAAAAATACGCAATAATCGTTTAGCATTATTGTCAATGATTGAAGAAATGTTTTCCCAAGTTGCTGATATTTCTGCTTTACAGAGTTAGTTTAATTTTATTATTTAGGTGTTTGTATGCAAAAAATAGGGTTTAATTCATTAATCGATGCACCTTGGAAGAATCATCAAGGAAGTACTCGGCAGCTTATGATTTATCCTGAAGGTGCAGATATCTCAAATTTTATGTGGCGCATTAGTATTGCCAGCATTCGTCAATTAGGTGATTTCTCAAATTTTCCAAATATCACACGGAGCTTGGCAATATTATCAGGGACTGGACTCACATTAAATATTGCTCACAAAGAATATACATTGGCACCATTATCATCATCTTAGCGTTTTCTGGTGATGATAAAAGTGCGGTGATTGCCTGTCCTGAACCGATTTTAGATTTTGGTGTGATGAGTCAAAATGATCAGGTAAAACACACTCTCAATTTGATTCCTTTTAAGAACGCCCAATGTTATACGCGAAATGCACCAATGACTCTGATTTGTTCTGTTTCTCCATTTCCTGTGCATATTCGCTTTAATGATGGGATAAATGATAGAAGAATCGAGTTACACCAGTATGATTCATTGTTTTTTGATGACACAGATCCCCTGTTTTTTACTGTAGACACTCGATTAGAAGACGTTCCAGCCGATGAAAAATTTTCATTGCTTATTGTGGAATTGGATTGTGGTTTGCACCCCTTGTCATTGTGGACTTGACCCCGTAACGCGGCTTGACTCCGTAACGGAGCTTGATCCGCAATCTCATCAAGCTGTAAATATACTTTTGGAGATTGCGGATCAAGTCCGCAATGACAAAATAGATTGAGAATCAAGCCAAATTACTGGGTCAAGCCTCGTTACGGGCTAGACTTGATGCTTAATCTGAAAAATTGAGCCCAACAACGCCCAAAATGATAATCATAAAGCACAGTACTTTGCTTAAGGTCATTGTGTCACCAAAAAACAAAGTACCAATCACTGCAATGAGAATCGTGCCCACAGCAGACCAAATAGCATAGGCGATTGTCACTTCCATTTTGCGAATGCACAATGCCAGCGAGGCAAATGAAATACCGTACGTAATCACAACAAATATGGATGGTACTATATTATTAAAGCCATCCGATAGTTTCATGAATGTGGTACCCATCACCTCAAAAATAATGGCTGATGTGAGGAATAACCAGCCTCGCATTAGGCAACAAACCGTCGTGCATTTTCAAAAATACGGAACCAAGGAGACGTGCTACCAATCGATATGCCATCTGGTAAATACGCAAAATTTAATGTGCGCAATGTACGTTCAGGATGCGGCATCATCGCTAAGATACGCCCATCTAGATTACTCACGCCCGTTATTCCAAACGGTGCGCCATTTGGATTGATTGGATACATTTCAGAAGGGATGCCCGAGTCATCAACAAAATGCATTGCCACTTGCTCATTTTTAATTAATTGCGCCATATCATCGATATTTCGTTCTTGTGGGCGACCTTCTCCATGAGAAATAACAATAGGCATTTGCGTGCCAGTCATTCCTTCAAAGAAAATTGAGTTACTTTTAGGAATCGCAACTTGAACTAAACGCGCTTCATATTGCCCAACTGCATTATGTGTAAATGTAGGCCAATGCTGTGCTCCAGGGATAATACTGTGCAAACCTGCCAGCATTTGGCAGCCATTACATACGCCCAGTGCAAAATTTTTCGGATTATGGAAAAAGGTTTTGAACATTTCACGGACAGGTTCATTAAATAGAATTGACTTCGCCCAACCCATTCCAGAGCCTAGAACATCGCCATATGAGAATCCACCTGCTGCGACTAATCCTCTGAAATCAGTTAGTTCGATGCGACCTTCTAAAATATCTGACATATGAACATCAATGGCTTCAAATCCTGCTCGTTCAAATCCTGCTGCCATTTCAACTTGAGAATTCACACCTTGTTCACGCAATATTGCGACTTTAGGACGTACTTTTTGAGTAGTGTCATCTGATTTAATGTTTTGATTAATGTTTTGATTAATCTGCTCATTTGGATCAAAAGATAAAGATGCATATAGACCTTTGTGCTTAGGATTAATTGCTAAATCATAGGCAGATTGTGCGCATTCTGGGTTATCGCGACGAGATTGCATTGCAAAACTAACCCTTGACCACCAACTACGAAGTGTTACACGGGTTTGATCAAACACGATTGCATTTTGATAGCGAATCGTTAAATTATCGCGTGTGGTGACCGCACCTAAAGGGTGTACTAATTCAGAGAGATTAAAGTCTTTAAATAACTGATGAATCGTTGCCATATCAGAATTTTTTACTTGGATAACCGCGCCTAATTCCTCATTAAATAAGTTGCAACGAAATCAGAGCTTAGTTTATCAATCGATATATCCACTCCCAAACCAGAAGCAAACATCATTTCTGCCAGCGTTGCCATCAATCCGCCATCTGATTTATCATGATACGCATGAATCAATCCTTGCTGATTGAGAGATTGAATGCTGGTGAAAAAGTTCTTAAGGTGATCAAAATGTTCACAATCAGGAGAAATATCCCCAATATTATCTTGAATTTGCCCCAAAATTGATCCGCCCAAACGGTTTTTTCCGCCTGCTAAATCAATGAGTAAAAGGGTGCTATCTGGGATATTTTTCAGTTCAGGGGTTAATGTTTTAGTGACATCTAATACGGGTGCAAAACCTGTAATAACAACACTTAACGGAGAAATAACCGCTTTTTCAGCACCCTTATCTTGCCAACGTGTTTTCATGGATAAAGAATCTTTACCAACAGGAATTGCAATGCCAAGTGCAGGACACATTTCCATACCAATTGCTTTTACCGCATCAAATAATGCGACATCTTCACCAGGATGACCACATGCAGCCATCCAATTTGCGGACATTTTTACAGAAGATAAACGCTCAATACGTGCAGCCGCAATGTTTGTAATACACTCACCAACCGCCATTCTTGCAGATGCAGCAGGATTTAAAAGTGCAAGCGGTGGGCGCTCTCCAATTGCTAAGGCTTCACCCGTGATTGAATCATAACCCGATGCCGTCACGCCGCAATCGGCAACGGGTACTTGAAAACGTCCAACCATTTGATCACGCGCCGTAAGTCCTCCCACAGTTCTGTCACCAATTGTAATGAGAAAGGTTTTATCGCCAACGGTTGGGTGGCGTAAAACTGCTTGCGTAATCTCAATTAATTCGTTTTGATCAAATAGTGTTCTAATAGAATCGCCCGCGACAATTGCTTGAGTCTGAACATTTTTTGTCATTTTAGGTGGCTTACCTAACAGTACTTCCATTGGCAAATTGACAACGTGATTACCAAATGGGCATCGTATACTTTGATTTTTTTAGCATCTGTTGCCATGCCAACAACAGAGAAAGGACAGCGTTCTCGAGCACATATCGCACTAAAATCAGGCAAATCCTTTTCTAAAAGGGCTAAAACGTAGCGTTCTTGTGCTTCATTTGACCAAATTTCACGAGGGCTCATGGAGGGCTCATCATTGTTAATATGACGCAGCTCAATAATCCCGCCCTTCCCTGCATCATTAATGAGTTCAGGCAAGGCATTTGATAAACCGCCAGCACCGACATCATGAATCGAAATGACTAAACTTTGCTCGCCCATTGCCCGTAAACGTTCGATCACTTCTTGTGCGCGACGCTCCATCTCTGGATTGCCACGTTGTACAGATGCAAAATCTAAATTTTCAGAACTCGCGCCAGAATCTTGGCTAGACGCAGCACCGCCGCCTAATCCTATATTCAAAGCAGGTCCACCGAGCACAATAAGCAACGCACCATGTGGAATGGGATGTTTATCAACGTGCATAGGACGTATATTGCCCATTCCGCCAGCAATCATAATGGGTTTGTGATATCCGCGCTGTTCACACTGCAACATTCATTTCAAAGCTTCTGAAATAACCCCGCTATTGCGGCACGACCAAATTCATTATTAAATGCGGCAGAACCTAAAGGACCTTGTAACATGATATCGGTTGCGGACACGATTCGGCTAGGTTTACCGTAGGCAGGAATGCTTGCTTGCCAATGAGTGGGGGCTTCTGTTAAATGTAAGTCCGATACACAAAAACCTGAAATACCTGCTTTGGGTTTAGCGCCGATTCCTGTTGCGCCGCCGTCTCTTATCTCGCCTCCAGCACCCGTTGCCGCGCCAGAAAAAGGTGAAATTGCCGTGGGATGATTATGCGTTTCAACTTTAATCGTGATATGAGCGGGTTCGGTTACATAATGATAGGTTTTGCTCTGCATTGATTAATAATGATTTTGCGGTATATCCTTCTATTACGGCGCAATTATCATGATACGCAGATAAAATACCATCGGGCATGTGTTTATAGGTATTTTTGATCATGTCAAATAATGAGATATCTTGTGCTTTTCCATCAATAATCCAATCCGCATTGAAGATTTTAATGGCGGCATGTTCAGAGTTGGCTTGGGCAAACATCGTGAGTTCAGCATCTGTTGGATTTTGATTTAAACGCGTGTAGTGTTCGAGTAAATAATCGATCTCATCTTCTGATAATGCTAACCAAGCGCTTCATTGGCAGCTTTTAGCGCAGGTGAACCAGATCCTAAAATATCAATTAACGCACATTGCTTTAGGCTCACTGTGGTCGAATAACTGTTCAGTTTGATGATGATCTAATAATACGCTTTCTGTCATTTTGTCTGAGACAAATTCACTAAATAATAAAAGTGTTTCAGCAGAAATATGCGCATCAAATTGATATAAAACACCTCGTTCGATTCTGAGTAAGTTTTTAACACCACAATTGTGCCCGATGTCCGTTGCTTTGGTTGACCAAGGTGATTGTGTACCAATTCTGGGGGTGATTAATACATAAGATTTTTGTTTCTCTATTGCATCTTCTAATAAAGGTAAGCGTGCTTGATCTTCTAGAATTTGGCATAAACGGTTTGATCTTCAGATGAAATTGATCATTAGTGTCTGCAAAATAGGTGAAATGCGCACTAAATTTAGAAATTTTTAGTCCAGATTCATGTATCTTTTCGACTAATTGTTTTGACGAAACGATGATAAAGCAGTGCTACCCAAAAATGCCAACATAGAATCTAACCCCTAAAATTACTAGAAAACAAGCTAAAAATTAAGCAAAAACTGAAATGAGCATATTTTAGCGTAAGTCATTATTTTAGGGAAATAGGATCTATTTTTAGGCATGTTTTAGCGAGGAGGAATGAGCTTAAGGTTTCTCTTTGACCATAAATGGATTCCCAAAACGTTTTAAGTACAGCTCGCCTAGTTTGATAGATGCGTAATCATTAATGTGGGTTTGATCGTGAAAAATAGGCAAACCCTCTATTTCAGAAAGACAAATTCCTTCAGGGCATTGTGCTTTTTTCGGATCAATCAAAATGAGTTTGCGGGTATTTTTTTGCCATTTCAATAAATATCAAACGAACTTGTTGTTCATCCGCGTTTGCGTAAGCGGGCTATTGCAACTTTGTTTATCTTTGTTGATATTTATTCTGTATTTTACTTTGTGAAATATACACTTATTGTCCCCATTGAGCGGATCTAGAAAGCTTTCTTCTATAAGATAACTGGACGTGCGCCAGAACTGCATTATTTGTGAAATGGCATCGTTTAAAGCACTTTTAAAGCGCTCTAAGGAAATAGTTTTATTTTTTATATCTGTCGTTTGGTAGACAATACGATCATCCATATATCCGCTCCAACGATGTGCAAGAACGACAAAGTCGTAAGATGATTTGTTTGATATTACCTATAATAATATTTCACTTCGGTCACGGCAGCTTGTTTTTATTTTTTGTGGTGAGTTTTGTCATATATAGCAATATCAGGCAATGTTAGGCAGCCTGACATAGCATTTGAACGAATGGATATCTGCGCATCTTTACCGATAATATCCATGAATCCCCAGAAGTGATTGGCGAAAGAATCGCCAATAAGCAATGTGCTCATTTTTTTTTGGCTCTTTGCCATTTGTTGATGTTGAACGGGGCACCTAGTTTGCATAAAGGGCTTACGTTTAATTCAGGTCGATCAAGACATTTTTTCACGCCCTATTTGATTATATTTTGAGACTTATAGGTAATATTAACCATCTGCTGTCCAAATCGTTCAGGCATTCCTTTTAAAGATTTCATGCTCATATTGAGTGCCATCATAAGTAAAATGGGTAATAAGAAGAGTAATCCAATCGTTAAAATGCTATTGACTTGGTTAAAAATGCCTTGCTGGGCGCTCTAAGTAATACCAAAGATGCAAAAGCAATAATGAGAGACGCACTGATTAACAAACAACTGATCAAGAGGGTTTCAGTAATATTGAGATATCGGATGGTTGCAAGATAGGCCAATGCCAGATATATAGTGAATACGAAAGTAGCCCAACAAACACAATGGGCGGCATGATAATATTTGGGTAATGATGTTCCGAGGAAAAATTTGCCCAATATAAATAAGTACAGCGGTCGCAGTACAGATGCCAATGCCGTAATAATTAGGAAAAGCTAAGAGGATATTTGGCTTAGTTGCAATCCAAATATGTAAGCCAAGCTAATCAAACCAAGAAGGCTGATCAATAGTTTTGGTAATAAACGGTTGGATTGATATGTTTTCAAAGGTAGCACGGCAATCACACTGCCGATTAAGAGCTCAAATGCGCGGGCTGAAAGCATGTTAATAATTTGTCGGCAGGAAATTTTTGGGCACTTAAATTATAGGGAAATACCAATAGGGGATATTGTTAAAAAGACAATACAGGGCATTGTATATTTTGGAAGGGAAGGCTACGATAAATCAAATATAAAAGGCAAGGCAAAATAGTATACCATTGCCACTCTACAGCCAAAACCATGTATAAAAGCAAAGTGAGATAATTAATGTCTGGAGAAAAATCCACCTGTAGTTCTCGCAAAATATACATTTGAATTAACAGTGCTGCATTTTTTGCGCTGCGCGTGAAGTCAATAAAATCAACAGGTAAATAAAAGATAGCGTTGATAACGGTTGCGATCAACAGTAGTGCAAAAAAAACGGGGATTAAGCGCCATAAGCGTTTTTTATAAAAATTAATAAAGCGAAAATTTACCCGTTGTATTCATTTCAGACCAATGATATTGGTAATTAAAAAACCAGAATAACAAAGAAATATCCACGCCAATAAATCCCGAAGCAATGACGGAAAAATGAGCGTGAAAAAAAGATTAAAAAGTACTGCGATTGCACGAATGCCATCAATATCGGCTCTATTTTTTCATAGTTAATACTTGTTTTTAAATTGTTTAAAGGTAGTTGATTTGAATGGGATTTCCCAAAGCGTTTTAAGTCATTTCGCCAAAATTTTGATGGTCATAGCATTGATATGAGACCATTGAATAAAAAGGCACACCATTAATTTCTATTAATTTATCTTTTGGGCACTGTACGATTTAGGGTCAATTACATTAATTTTCATATTTGGGATTTTTTTATCCAAATATTTCGAAAAATGGGGTTTTTTAAAGCGCTTGGGGTATCTCACTTGTTTTGTATCGTGCCTACGGAGCTTTATATTCTTTAAAAACTTTGGTTTTCCCCGCCTATGAAATCAACGGTTGTATTTTTCCAAAAAATGGGGTACCGCGCCGATTTAGTAATGATTTGCAAAGCACTATCATAGCACTTTCAAATGTTTATGCTTTTCAGAAATAGACTTGCTAGATGCATCAAAAAACTTTTTTCTTATATACCCACTTTGCCTAACAGACATGTCATATTGACCTTTGAGATTTTTTGGTAATTTTTTAAAAAATGGGCGGACCCCCAAAACTCCCGTTTCCTGTTAAAATTTATTTTATCAGTTTCGGCGCTGTCAGCACTCCTTTAGTATGTGAACGTACTTGAATGTTGGCATTTTTGGCAAAAAACATAATAAACCCCCAAATTTATTTGAAAAAAGAATCACTATGACTAACGCTTTTTTTATTGGGTTATCATTTTTTTTTTTTCTCTTTTTCTAGAGTAATAGATCTCTTGCCCTTTAAACATTAGGAAAAAAACCCAAAAAAGCGAGATTGATTCACCCCCCTTGTATGGGTGATTAAACACAGTTCACGATTTTCATTCGCTTTTTGCATTGGTTTTTTCAATATCACCTTATCCCTTTAAATCTATTTAGAAACCCGTCGTAATGTTTTGATTATGTAGAGCGCAAGAAAAATATTACTGTGGGCAAAAGGAGTAAAAAAATAGTGTTTTTATTGTACTGTTTGATTAATTTTTCTCGCAGGACGTTTCTAAGAATCCAAATACTGCGAAAATGAACGTAATACCAATGCATATACGTATAGCGCGGTTTTCTTCAATCGATATATAGCGAATACTGCAAATAGAGGCCTGAATGCCAAATGTAGAGTGAATAAAAATTAATCACACCAACTAATGGCTTAAGTGATAAGCTTGTGTATAGGTGCGTGGATAAATTTTGCCCGATTGCAATATACCGCTGTTGCGACCATACAGCCAGAGCATATAGTTTGGGAATCCGATAGCAACGTCCTTTTGCCAATATAATCAAAGTAGGTATCCGATGAGATGATACCCAAAGTACTACTTATATTAAGCGGATGCTTTTTATTTGTTTGAACAATTGATATTTGGTGATATGTTGCTGTGGTATACGTTTTATCACTTTATTGTCAGCTTTAGTTTATGTTTAAGCTAATGTTTTTTAAGATAAAGCTTTAATGGCAACACACAAGCATGAACCTGTAGTAACTCAAAATCGTGAATTAAAATATGTCTTGTGGGATATGGTGCTCTTAAATGAAACGCGAGTATCAAAAAGCATAGCCAATATTGCAATGATAAGGGTAAAAAATTTATTTTAAATACCTTGATTAGACAAATTAAAGAAAAAGGCAAAAGTGCATAAAATTGCCTTCTACGGATAAAAGACGAAGTGTGCAATAACGGCAGGTATTGATATTATTTGAAAAAATATCCGCCAGCAAGGTTTTAGAAAAATCCATTTGATTGTAAAGTCATTGTTTTTTTTTAGACTTTTGTGAAAGCAATAAGTCCTATTGGTAGATAAAAAATAATACAGCACTATGAAATAACCAGTAATGCAGCAAGGAACAGGCATAAGTCGCCACAGGTTTTTTATAAAATTAATAAAGCGGAATGTACCTGTTGTATTAATCTCGGCAACAATGATATTTTTGTTGATTAAAAAACCAGAATAACAAGAAATATCCACCCCATAAAACCCGAAGAATTACGAAAATGCGCGTGATAAAAGAGCACTAAAATTACGGCGGTTTTGCACGAAGGCCATCATGGCGGGTCCTGATATTTACATATATTATTTGCCTGATTTTTTTTTATTACTAGTCTTTTTGTAATTTAAAAGGGTTCTTTGTTGCCATTAATACGCTCGCCCAATTTATATGAGGCACAGTCCTAAAGCTGAGTTCTCTCATATATAAGAGGATCCCCTCTATTGTTGCGGGCATATTCATGAGGCATTGTACATTTTGGGTCGATCCAGATCATGCTGGGATTTTATTTTGTAATCGTATTGAATATCTCTCGAATATACTCTTATTTGTTCCTGCTTTTTGTGGAATATCGCAGGACTCTGGGTTGATTGCTTTTCGCCCATTTAATGAGCTCATAAATACCATGGTTTTTGGAAAAAAACATTTTTTAGATCCTAAAACTATCCTTCAATAATTACAGGACGTGCACCAGATTTAATATTAATTAATCCGCAGTTACACCGTTTTCAATACTAATTTTTCAATAACATCGAGGTACTTTTCTTCCCTACTGATTCTAAAAACAACTTGCCCTTGCAGCATTGGCCAAGCCTGACCAATACAACATAGTCATAGTGAGTATTTTTATTCTCTCGTAATACCGCATCATACTCGCTCGGCACTGTCTTCATAATATCCATTGCTTGTATTGTTTAACATGGTAATATCTGGTAAAACTAACACAGTACGCGATTTGACTGGACTTGAAGTTGTGCATCTTTACCTAAAACTCCATACACCCCCAAATTGATTGCAAAGTCATCCCGGATTAAGATGCTGTTGAGTAGGTACTTTGTATCGCCTAATTGACAAATTTATCCATCTCTACATATGGATTATCAATGCAGTATAGCGTCCTTTGACTCATTGTTTCGGCAAGAATTTTTGTGATATTCATAACACTTATCCTTTTTATCACTAAACCTACTGGGTATTCAATTATATGAGATGTATATTGTTGAATAAATGCGCCTGAAATATTGCATATTATAATACACGCAATGTAATGCCATATTTGTTGAATTAAAAACGCCTTGCTGGCGTTCTAAAAAGTACCAAGAGATGATACCAAAACAAAAGATAGACGCCTCAAAGCGAGTATGTTGCAGCCAATGTTCTCAATTGATAATAACGCATGAAGCGCAAAAATAGGCCATGCACATATATAAGAGAATATGAAATTAAACCATCCCCACAAAAATGTTACAGGATAAAATTTGAGGAGATGATGTTTCCGAGGACTGATTTGCCCCACTCGCGATAAAAAGGCCGTTCGCAGGCATGATAAAAGCGCGTAATAGTTCGGGAAACAAAGCGTGTCTTTATTTAACAACAAAACCAATAAGACCAAAGGCATGATACCAATAAGCTTATACGATATTTAAGATAAAGTTTTATCCCTGTTACAGAGTTTTGTTTTGTTTGTATGCTTGATTTGCTTTGCAAGGCCATACGCAAACGAAAGCGCCTGTGAAGTAGTTCCAACACGCGTGCTTAAAAAATAATAGCTCTTGTCGGTTCTTGTTTACTCATGATACTGGCTGAGGATGGAAAAAGCTAACCCATAAATCCCTCATAAAGGGTAATTTGCTGATCTTAAATATTTTGGATTAAGGCAAATATCCTCTCGGTAAAACGGCATAAAATTGGCCATTCGATAGATAAAGACCATGTGGGCAAAAGGGGGAAAAAATTTGCATTGGGAGAAAAATACCCCCCCCAATTTTGAGAAAAATTGGATTAGATGCTAGCCGAGTGGTCTTCTTAGCGTTCTTCGTAAAACTAATCATCTTCTGGTAACTAAAAAATCATGCACATTATTGTAACGATAATGAGTGCAACGATAAAAACAGCATGAGTCGCCATAAGCGTTTTTTTATAGAAAATTAACAAATCGAAAATTTTGCCTGTGTTGTCATTCATAAGTAAATGATTTTGTGTCACAAAGCGCAGAAATCAAAGAAAATATCTACACCAATAAATCCCGACTGCAATGATTGAAAATGTGCGTGATAAGAGCGACTAAAAGTCGGCAGTTGCACGGATGCCAGCATGTCTGGGCGATATTTCATATTTTAATTCATATATAAGATTTTAAGAGATTAAAAATGATGCCTTGCAAGTTGTTTAAACGACAGCATCATACCCATCATATTTTTTTAGGTATGACGGGTATACAACAAAGAATTATTGTGATTTCTCAAAAAAAAAAAAAGAAACCCCCCCCAATCAAGAGCTCTATTGATTTCTGATAAAGATGTTTTCTTTTTTTCATCCAATACCACATCTGCTTGTGCGATTTTTCAGTGCAAGCTCCTTTAATCTCTCACTCGTCAATCTCTTCAGGACTTGCTTCTATTGGTGTCATGCCGACGAGTTTGTCTGATTCTTAAACGAATCAGTCCGAACACCTTGGGTATTGCGACCTAAAATTGAAATTCAGAACACGCGTTTCGACTAATACACATTTCTGGAAATAGCATAGCTCTTGCGCTCATCAATAAGTGATGCACCGATCACAGCACCTTACGCTCAGGGTTTGAATGCCTACATGCCTTTTTCCACCGACTTTAATGAGGTTGTAAATTCTTCGATACGTGTTACGTTACCGTAACCATGTTCAGTCGGCGGTAATGATGACACCTCCTGGGATTGGAAGGATCCTTGAAAATAACATTTTCACCCGCTTCCAAGTTAATGCCGCGGTACACCACGAGAACCCCGACCTGTTGCGCGTATATCTTTCTTCCTTAAATCGATTTTACTTTTGCCACCTGATGCAAACAGGCATGACATCATCACTGCTTTGGATTGCTGTGGCAATGATTCATCCCTCATCCAACGTTTAAAGCGATTAACCCATTTGAGCGTTGATTTTGAAATTATCTAAGGTATTTTTTTTCACACACCTTGACGGGTTGACATGAAAATATATTGATCTTCACGGTACTCTTCAACCGGTAATATTGAAAGTATGCCTCACCTTCATCAAGATTTAAAATATTGACGATTGTCTTCCTGCGGCGGTTCTACCTGCTTCAGTAGGTTTATACTTTTCATCCAATATACGTTTTCGCTAGAGATGCGAAGCACCTTAGCTGTCGCATGAGTGGAGGCAAATGATTAAGTGTGTCAACATAATCTTCGTCTTAACTTTAGGCGGCAGCCTTGCCTCGGTCCACCACGTTTTTGCGCTTGATAATCAGTTACTTTTGATATTTAGCTACCGATGCAGGAGTGTGACGACAACATCTTCTTTGGACAATCATATCTTCCATAATTCAGGTCTCCCGCGATTCCGGATTTCAGTCAGAACGTTTTATCTCCAAATTGGCATTAATCGCCTTCTAGCTCGCACGGATGACTGCTTTTAACGATCGTGTACTATAATTTCGATTAAACCTTCAATAGTCAAATAAAATTTCACATATTCTTCTGAATTTTAGCTGCCTCTTAACCTGTTAAAACGGTGCAAACGCATTTCCCTAGATCGCTTGTTCTTGAATGTCAGATAGTGATATCGGCCGTCATCATGCCAAAGCCATTCGTTCCACTCAGCCGATTCATGCTGTCAGATGAGTTTGAATTTCCATAGCGCGTTCGAGCATCGCAGATACAGAACTGGGCCCAAGATTGTTTCGAAAATTTAATTTTTGCTTCTGCAGAGTTAGCCGATTCACGAATAAGGGCAATTAAGTCATCAATAATTGGCTAAAGCAACGGCTAACCCTTCTAGAGATGTGCGCGTGAACGCGCTTTTTTTTTAGTTCACAAATGGTACGTCTGTGACAATTTTCACGCGATGACGCAAAAATGTTCTAAAATTTGCTTTAAATTGATTAGTTTTTGGTTGTCCATCTTCAATCGCAACCATATTGATTACCAAAAGAACATTGTAAGGCTGTATGGCGAGTAGAGCTGGTTTAATAACACTTCAGCATGTTCACCACGTTTTAGCTCTATGACGATACGGATGCCCCTTCGATTTTGAATTCATCCGCAAGCCATCAGGTGAGATTACCTTCATCACTTGTCTTTATGCAACTCTGCAATGCGAGTGATTAATTTTAGACTTATTAACCTGGATAGGGAATTTTCGTGATGCTAATCGTTTCACGATCCGTTTCGAGTCACTTCAATTCGGCTCGAGCAACGGCATAATCCCTCGTCCCGCCCTGTTGGTAGGCCATCAAAGATCTTTTGTGCCGTTTGATAATCCTTGCTGAGGAATCTGGTGCGGGATAAACTGCATCAGATCAACAATCTTAGCTGGAATTTTTCAAGTCATGCCTAAACATGCGGTGATATGTTTCATTTAATTAATGCGGGGGATATTGGTTGCCATACCGAGCAATACCCGAAGAGCCAATTGATTAATAAGTTATGATCGCGTGTTGGCAGCACCGCAGGTTCATTGCTCTGAACCATCCCATAGTTGGGGATGAAGTCAACTGTTTTCTTTGTCTAATCATGCAACAATGCACTTGTGGCGACCTCATGCGAGCTTCAGTATTCGCATCGCTGGCCGCTGAATCGCCAAATCAATTGCACCGACGTTACCTTGTCCATCAAACGAGCATATACTACGGGTGGGAGGAAAAGGGTTGTGCCATTCTAACTAAGGCATCATATCTGCTGTATCACATGGGATGGTACTTACCGATGACATCACCGACAACACGACAGATTTTTTTAGAAGACTTATTCCACATCTACAATTTAACTGTTCCATGGCATTAAAATACGCGATGTACGGGTTTTATCCATCTCTGTACATCAGGCATGCTCGTCCGACAATAACGCTCATTGATAGGCTATACGATTGACGCATCTCATCTTCAAGATGAATCGAGGCGACATCTTTTTGCAAATTCAGTCATGAAAATCCTCTTTTATTAGCAATTTTTAGACAATGCGCTTAGCATTTCTAAATGTAAAGCAAAAAAATAAACACGGGGCGATTATAGCACATTTTACTATGCCCAAATCATGCAATCTGGGTAGGATGTTCTTTGGAAATTTTGTTTTTTTGGCCCCCATTATAAAAGCCCTGATGACTTCTCATCAGGCTTTTAAATTGCTCCTCGACCTGGGCTCGAACCAGGGACCTACGGATTAACAGTCCGTCGCTCTACCAACTGGGGCTACGAGGAGTTGATACGAGCATTATAGAGATTTTTGTGTTGTCACAATTGTGATTGTTCTTTTTTTTGCGCAGGTGTATTTCCACAGATTGCTGCTTATTTAAGCACATGATCTTATTTATTTCAATTTTGGGCGCATTTTTGGTCACTTCGAGCATTGCTAGGCGTTTTTCCATTAAATGGCATGACTTTTAATGATATCCCGAGATCGTGTTAGCTCTTCTCGTTAGTGTAATCGTCCTAACTGCATCAGATAATGCCACCATCGCATCTTGCCTCTCATCATCAAAATGTGTGCCAAATGTTTGATTAAACTCTTCGAATAGCACCATTGCATTACATCAACATTATCTTTGGAAAAAGTCTACGCATGGGTGATTCAATTGTTTATCATGTTCATTCATCTATTTTCTCCGACAATCCTTCAAAGCACATCTTCAATGGTAACAATGCCTGAACTGATACATACTCATCTAAAACAGCGCTAAATGGGCACGGTTTGAATTTGAAATCTTTCAATAATGCATGACACTTTTTCTCTATCATATTCATATTGAGGAACCCGTAATAAGGATTGAATATGATATTTTGTTTCACTGAAATGTTTTAATAATCTTTTGATAATAAAACACAACGACCTCTTCATGGTCAGCACCAAGGACAGGGGATCGAGAGTGTCAAGATTCAGTAATCACTTGAACATTTCTTGAAATGATTGATCTTATCTGTAATGTAATGATTATTTTGCTCTAGGTATCCATGATATCTCTAACAGTTAATCAGCGACATTAATAACACTTCAATCATTTTGACTGTATCAGCTTCCATTGCACTGCGCCCGCTTGCTTGGCTAGGTCTTCTCTAATATCTGAACTATCTATTTCCTCTATAGATTTTTTCGTGGCTTAGAAGGCGTTTAAACAAGAGTTTTTAGCCCCTTTGTACGAGCTTTCTGTGTGGTAGAGGAAAGCGTTTTACATCAGGATCATTCATCATTCATGATTTAGTCGTAATTAATTAAGAGTCACATTGTAAGTTTAAAACAAATAAATCGTCAAAAAAGCTTAAAAGTATTAAAAGTATTAAAAAAAATTCTTACAAAAAATATTATGGCGTGTTTATTATACCCCAAAAATTTGAAGATCCTATTTTGGCATACCAGTATGCGAGTCCGAGAGCTTACATAAGGTTAAGTGGATTCGGGAGAGAGTGGTGAGGTAGCGTAATCAACCAAAATAGGGATCTTCAAATGTGACGGGTTTAAACAACTCTTTAAAACAAACCTAACTTGAAACGAGTTACGTTATGATATTGCTTCTCTTAATCTTACCTTGCAGAGCAAATATGCTAGTTTTTAGACGATACCGATGATTTAAATTTCCAAATAGTGCTGTTATAGTTTGGTTGAAAAATCGCAATGCTAGAAGCGCAACGTGCGCGTTTATACAGGTTCGGGGATTTTTCATTCCAATGCAATTCAATCATAAACACTCGCTGGGTAAGTATGTGACTTAAATTATTAATTTTTGGTGGTGATGTCTTTTTGAGTGCAGCAAAGAGAATTACAGTGCATTTTAAGTCCCTTTACTTGGCGTTAATATGGGGAGATTAGGTTTTGGGGGGGCAAGGACTTCTCTCAAACGCACTTAGAAAGTGCATAATTTGAGATTCTTAGAAGTCAGTTTGTTTGAAGAGCCTCGTTTATTACTTGAGGCCGATATTTGAAATATTGGGGTTGCCCGCTACATTCTTTGGCGCTAAATGAAGGGGTCATACATCAATCAGATCTCGCAAGAATGATTGAATTAAATGTATTTGTAAGATCATTTTTTACGAGTTTTATCGGCAGAATTGCTTAATCATCTCAACCCCAACAGGTTCCAAGCTTATGCTTGTCAACAGGCGGACATTGATATATCCAACTTTACCTTCAATGTTATCGCGCCTATTTGCCCGCACACGCTAAGTCATCGCCCTATTGTATTCCTGCAACTGCACATTTGTACGCGTTTCATTGGCAAAAAATTCGGAACACCGGTTAAAATCACTTGTTGATGGTCCAGTATTGATGCCATTTGTAGTTTTGGTCAATATTAAATATCCGTTCTAAAACAGAGAATTTTACGCTTGATTCACCTAAAAACTATAGCTTCTTTAATATATTACGCGCAAAGCTTACTTGGGTGGCACAGACCGAGATCATGAACGTTAGCAGGCAGATGAGCGTGTTTTCAATAGATTATCGATATCTTTGGGGAAAGACACATTCAGATTATATTGAGTAGAATCTCCATTCACCTAAGGCTTTAATGCCATACCGTTCTGTTGCGTGATGTCCTGCTGCGAAAAAATGATCCCCATTTCTCTGCAGTTAATACCTGTGCGCTCGATACTTCTCCTGTATAATGCATCCATTCCTTGCATTGCGCAATTCTAAATAATCTTGTGCCGCGCCACTGCACCAAGCAATATTTTTGAAAATCATACGCCGGGGCATTTTCCACAGTGAAAGGTTTACGTCCCAATTGTTTTCTCAATTTTATGGCATAAAATCTTGGGGGCTGATTGCATTTTCAATGAGCCTTTTAATTGCGATAGAAGGACGTGCGATTGGGGAGCTAGGGGCGCAATGTTTATGATGTCCCATCATTTTAGCAAGGCATACTTGTTTTCCCTAATATTGGATGTACATCTAAGGTAAATGATAAGCGTCAACTAATTTGTTAGCTATTAATGCTTTGATTTCTGTTTCGTTTCATACCATAAGTTGAGGAGAAACTCAACCTTGCAAAATAGCCATGGTGCCACTATATGGCATCTGCCTGGCAGCTAATTGCTGATCAATCAGCGATTGAGATGCGCTCACACCTGTGATATCGTGTGAAACGTCTTCAGAGCCTCAATCTGTAAACCATTTGGTGTCAATCTTTAATATTTATGCTGTTTAACCTCTTTATTTAAGATTTTTTCTAAATTCAATTAATTTCATACTCATTTTTTTAAATTTTTAAACTAAGTTTTTTAAGTTTTTAGTTGGTTGTATTTGAAAATTAACAACCTGCTTTCTATAAACGGGCTTATCAAAAAACATCACTACCATAAACTTCGAGGACTTATACCATATTTAAGATGACTGGTATAAATCTAATTGACGGTAAAAAGTAGGTTGTTTATGTCAAGCTCGCATTATACTTATATTTTTGCATAGAAGCCAATACTCGGGTCATGCAGATCATGGTTGTTGAAGAGTTATCATACATTTAGTCTTTGCTAATTATTATGATCAAAATAGAATTAATTTCGGGGGTAAAAAAGAAAGTGAGAGTGATTAACGATGATATAATCTCGCCTCAGGTGGATTTGGTACGCTTCTCACGACATATGGAAATTATTATCCAACCACATCCATTGTCGGGGGATTTAGCACATAAAGATAGCATGGGAAATACTCGGTTTATTCAGAAGGTGATATTCAAGTATGAGTGGCAGGGACGGGTATAACGCATAGTGAATATAATCATAATATGTTGATCGCCCTGTCACGTTATTACAAATATGGAATACTGCCTGGATTGAAAAATGTGACACCCGTTATCACAAATGGCCTCTTAAACATTTAGAGCTGCCGAATCAATTAAACCAAGCTTTTATCTCCTAATGAGAATGATGCAGGTGTTTGATCTCATCGCGTGGTTTTTATCTTTGGCAGTTTTGATGCGGGCAGCATTCAGTTTGAATATAGTATGAAAAATATAGTTTAAAACAGGCGTGGTATTGCTTTGGTGATTCACACTGGTTGACTTTTTAGCGAATGACCAACCGTTGAGGCAAGAGATGGAATCGCTTTGGATACATGAGACAATAATGATGGTTACGCACTTGGCACCCAATAGCAGGATTTGTTTGTTGATAGAAGTGCCAATGCATTGAGGCGAATTTAAGGCGATTAAAGCCATTGTTCTCTTTTATGAACAATGCTTTTTAAATTTAAAAATTTAGCTTTTATACTTACTAGAGATCTCTAGGTTTTTACTAAATATGATCAATCATCACTGCCCAAAACCTGAACCGATACTTGGGTTGCCCATCCATATAAACGTGCAAAATCATATGTTACTTTTTTTGTTTTTAGATTAGGACAAATTTGTGATTTACTAAGGACGATAAAATCAGATCCGCAGCTCAGTCCATCCCCATATGGCGTAGCATCATTTCAAGGATAGAATTTTGCGACCTGGATTGACATATCTTTGCCTGCATCTTTGGGCGCAGTACCGTGAGTTGCTTCAAATACAGCGATTGAATCAGAGAGATTTGCGCCAGGGTGCGATACAATTCCACCAACTTGTGCGGCAAGTGCATCAGAAATGAATCACCATTTAGATTCAAGTTGCGACGACTGATATTCTCAGGGCGTAATAAAAATTTGCTGCAAAAATGCATCTGGCAATTGAATCTTTGATGATGGATATCTTTACCCTTTTTTGGGTTTTTTGAATGTACCCAAGGTTCGCCATCATTAGTTTACGCCAAATTCGGTTTGGCTAATTCATATGAACAGTCACGAATCCGCCTTCGGTGAATTTCATGATATTGCCTTTATGCCAATCGTAACGGATTGGCTTGTCGTTATCAATTGCATATTGATCGCCTTTACGAACTAGCGTGTTTGTACCTGCTTTAGAAACTGCTTGATACCAATGCCTGATGTTTCAGTGAAACGGATTTTAGTCACGCCATTTCTGTGTTAAAAATGCAAATTAATTTTTTTGCTTCAGGTGATTGAGCCTCCCACTCATGCCTGCGTAGATAGCTTCTGAATTTCACGAAAAAAAATAACCATATCTGTGTTTTGCTGTGCTTTAACAGGAGAGGGCACGCCTGTGAAAATATTGTACGGACCAGCATACGTATAGGATCTAACTCTGGCGCAAAGCTACTTTTAAGAGCGATACCGCCACCGACTGGTGTCGTTAATGGTCCTTTACCAGAGACACATATTCCCCCCCCCCCCTTTTAATATATCTAAGTTTTCTTTGGGTAACCACAACATCATCACCATAGACTTTGGTTGATTTTTCACCCCATACACTTCCATCCATGGATTTTTACGTGTCCTTTTGTATGCTTTTTTCTACGGCAGCAATCAACAACTTTGATCATTACAGGAGTATGTCTCACCTGTACCATCGCCTTCAATGAAAGGGATAATCCGGATTGTCGGGGTACATTAATTGAATAGTCCTTTGTTGACTGTTATTTTTTCGCCTGCAGGTACTTTTACATGTTTATATGTCATGGTTATTCCTCTCTTAGATTATTTTAATACATGATTGATAAGATTATTAATTGATAAGATTATTAAATGAGTGTGGTTTCATATTATTTGATATTGCGTTTTTCAGAACCAATATAGCGTTGACGAGGACGACCGATTTTCATGGCAGGATCAGAAATCATCTCATTCCAATGCGTAATCCAGCCAATTGTGCGTGCAATCACAAACATCGGCGTGAACATGGTGACGGGGATTTTGAGCGCTTTATAGATATGCCTGAATAGAAGTCAACATTTGGGTACAGTTTCGTTCAATGAAATATTCATCTTGCAATGCAATTTCTTCTAAACGTTTAGCAATATTCATTAATGGATCATCACCATATTTAGCAAGTACTTCGTCGGCGACACCTTTAATGAGCTTGGCGCGTGGATCAAAGTTTTTATAAACGCGATGCCCAAAACCCATTAAGCGGAAAGGATCTTTTTTGTCTTTTGCTTTTGCAATGAATTTATCTATATTCTCTACAGATCCAATTTCATTGAGCATTTTAAGAACGGCTTCATTTGCACCGCCATGAGCAGGTCCCCAAAGACATGCAATGCCTGCGGCAATTGCAGCAAATGGGTTAGTGCCAGAAGAACCAGCGAGACGAACAGTTGATGTAGATGCATTTTGTTCGTGATCTGCATGTAGTGTTAATAACACATCGATTGCTTTTTCTGCCACAGGATCAACAATGTATTCTGTACATGGTGTTGCAAACATCATGTATAAAAATTACCTGCATATGATAAGTCATTGCGAGATACATAATGGGTTGACCAATTGAATGCTTATAGCACGCTGCGGCGATTGTTGGCATTTTAGAAATCAAGCGATGTGCCAGTGATCATTCTATGTTTAGGGTCATGAATATCTAATTTATCTTGATAGAAACTTGCCATTGAACCGACAATCCCTGTCATCATTGCCATTGGGTGCGCGTCGTATCTGAATCCACCTAGGAATGTTTTTAAGGTTTCATGCATCAATGTATGAGACATAATGATGTGCTTAAATTCTTTATACTCTTTTGAATTGGGCAACTCACCATTCCAAAGTAATAACACACTTCTAAAAATGAGGTTTTTGTCGCTAATTGTTCAATCGGATATCCGCGATACATAAGCTCGCCTTTATCACCATCTAAATAAGTAACGGCACTTTCACACTAGCTGTAGATACAAAGCCTGGGTCATATGTAAATAAACCAAATTCTTTATTTAGCTTACCAATATCCATCACAGGATCACCATAAGTAGGTGCTAAGATTGGTAACTCTATGCTTTTTCCTGTTGCATTATCGGTTAAGGTTATTTTACGGTCTGACATAACATCCTCCAAAGATTGATTATTAATATATATACCCAAAAGACTTGGAGATACTGCAAGGCGGCAAGTGTACGACCCCGATGAGCTTACAGATAGTAAGTGATTCGGGTGAGATACGCTGCCAACAAAGCAGGATCTTCAAGTATCACGGGTATATTTAAGAGTGATAAAGCGATTTACATATAACCATCGTCTTTGAAGATTTCCTTACAAGATACAATACTTAATATCTTGGAGTATTTTTCAATCATTTGGAAATATATTCGCATATTAATTGATTATATTATGTTGCTAAATATGGTTTAATTTTAATGAATTATCATGTGATTTAGGCGTAATTAAGCGCTAAAAGAATTGCGCAACCCCAGGTTGTTTTCAGCATTAGGGTTTCTAATCACAAATTGTTCCCCCTTTCAATCCACTCGTATAATCTATTTCTGCACCCATTAAATATTGAAAGCTTAAGGGGTCAATTAATAGTTTTACACCTTGATTTTCAACGATAGTGTCGTCTTCACCTAACGCTTCTTCAAACGTGAAACCATATTGAAAGCCTGAACAGCCGCCACCTTGAATAAATACACCCCAACATCAATGCGGGATTTTGTTCTTCTTCAATTAAAGACTTAACTTTAAGTGCTGCAGCATCGGTGAAATCAACATCGACAACTGGCAATTTAATTGCAGTATTCATCTTAAAACTCCTTTCTATAAACTGCATTAGTTTAGCAAAGTTTCGTAGTAAAGATATTATGATTCCATCTCTTTTTTATATCTTTTTTAGAAAAAAACTCATATCTGCTGTCTCAAACTTCTATATCAGTTAGAACAATATAGTTATGGCTACATGATTGATCTCTCACTCATAATGCGTTTATAAATAACCAAAGGAGAGATGATATGAAAACACAAGTAGCCATTATAGGCGCTGGACCTGCAGGTCTTTTATTAGGACAACTACTCGCTAAAGAGGGGATTGATAATATTATTTTAGAGCGCCAAAGTGCAGAATATGTTTTAGGCAGAATTCGAGCAGGGGTGTTAGAAAGTGTAACCGTTACGGGATTAGAAGGGCAGGAGCTGCGATGAGATTGCATGAAAAAGGATTGGTTCATGAGGGAATTGAGTTGGTGTTTAATGAGATGTATCACCGAATTGATTTTAAAAAACTGATTAACCGTTCAGTGGTGATATATGGACAACTGAAGTGACGCGCGATTTAATGAATGCACGTGAAAATGGGGGTGCCAATACTATTTATGAGGCGCAAGATGTGGCACTACATGAGATTGAGTCAGATAAACCGTATGTGACTTTCATGCACAATGGTGAAAATAAACGGCTTGATTGTGAATTCATTGCAGGTTGTGATGGTTTTCATGGGGTTTCTAGAAAAAGCATTCCTGATAAAATTCAAAAGAACTTTGAACGGGTTTATCCCTTTGGTTGGTTGGGTTTATTATCTAACACCAAACCTGTTTCTAATGAATTGATTTATTCAAATCATTCACGTGGTTTTGCGTTGTGTAGTCAACGTTCAATTACTCAAAGCCGCTATTACTTGCAGGTTCCATTATCTGAAAAAGTAGAGGATTGGTCTGATGATCGCTTTTGGGCAGAGCTTCGTAAACGTATTTATCCTGAAGCTTCCTCTAAGTTAGAAACGGGTGCCAGTATTGAAAAAGTATTGCTCCGTTGCGTAGCTTTGTGTCTGAGCCATTACGTCATGGAACCTTGTTTTTAGCAGGAGATGCTGCTCATATTGTTCCGCCTACTGGCGCGAAAGGCTTAAATCTAGCCGCGACAGATGTGCTGTATTTAGCAGATGCTATTTTAGAATTTTATCAGAGAACAGTGAATCAGGGATGACGCATTATTCAACGCGGTGTTTGAAGCGAATTTGGGGCGGTGAACGTTTTTCTTGGTGGATGACTAATTTGCTACATCGTTTTGATCAACCAAATTCCTTCACTGAAAAAATGCAAGAAGCTGAGTTTAATCATTTAATGAATTCTGAATACAGCGAAAAACTTTTGGCTGAAAATTATGTAGGATTGCCTTACTAACCGATGTTACACACTTCACGATTTTGCCAAATTGATTGGTAACGATTTGACTCGCAACATCATTAAGTTAAGAGCCTTTTATCTTATAAGGAGTTAATTTACCCCCCTCTAAACTCCCCCTTTTAAAAGGGGATGACTAAAAAAATGTGCATATCTATTTCATTGCGGACTTGATTCGCAATGAAATAGGAAAATAAAATATATAGGATCTACTTATTTTATATAAATATCATCTATTTAGACCTATCTTCAGCCTCTTGTGCGCCTGTTAAATCTCCTTGTGCTTTTCTACCAACCGCAATAAGTTTATAACTTCTTTTTGCAATAGTTGACCCTTCACCTGCTAAACCAATTGCTTTTTTTGAATAATTTCAGAACCCGTATAATCAGATTGGTGTAATTTAATTTGAGCCAAGTCATACCATATACCTGCATTATTCGGCTCAATTCTCACTGCTCTTTCAAGAGAACTTGCTGCTCTGTCTAAACGATTTTCAGCAACGGCTTTATTTGCGTCAGCTAGTAAAATTTTAATACTGCTATTTGGTTCTACTGCCTTTTGAACTTGCTCTTTATTAAGAGCATTCGCTGTATTCATATTTGTTGTGACAACTGAAGTTGAGATAGGAATAGTCGTCTGTACAGATGAATTAATATCCTTTTTACTATCAACAGGCATTGATCCTGTTGGTATATTAATATTATTTGTTGCGCAGCTTCAGATCGTGACATATTTGAATTATCAGTATTTCACCACTTGATTGTGGGAAAGTTATTTCTGATGCCCTCTGTATTACTCACTTGGTCAAAAGGCACACCTTGAGACAGAGTATTATTATTTTGAGAAACAGCTCTAGATTGTCTATCTTTAACGCGTGGTCCAGATGGTGTATCTGGTGTTGTACATCCAGTAATAAAGCTCATTAATATTAATAATATGAAACTTTTTTTCATTTTGTTATTTCCCAAAATAATGTCAGTGTTAAGGATTAAGGCTAATTTATAAAGCCTAGCATAGTATTTATTTTTTTTTAAAACAAATGCGCTTAAATATTATGAGTTAAATAATTTATACCCTTCATCTTTGAAGATCCAACTTTGTTGGCTGCGCATATTCTCCCAAATCACTTACCGCCTCGCTGTATCTTCAATATTTTGGCTATAGGTCTGATGGAATTTCTAATGAGTTTTGCCCATCAAACCAACAGGCTCCATATTCTCTCGGCTCAAAACCTGCAATAAAAGGTAAATTTACAGGCGACCCACCACAATTTTTCATTTTGGTTAAATAGTAGCCCTGTATTCATATCAATATTTGCAAAAGTAATCGTATTCGGTACATTTTGACTCACAGGCTCTAACTTCAACTTAGACATAAAATTAACCCATAATTTTAACCCCCCCGTGCTACCTGTTAATCCTGTATTTTTATTATCATCCCGTCCTATCCATGCAATTGTTGTTCTATCCCCAGAAAAGCCAGCAAACCAACTGTCTATATTATCATTAGTTGTACCTGTTTTTCCTGCGATTCTTTCTTTTTTAAGGCTCGCATTCATACTTCCTGCAGTACCAGAATTTATAACCTCTTGCATTGCCGAGTAATTAAATATTACTGTTTGGATAAATCGCTTGAACAGGTTCGCTTAAATTTTGAATCAAGGATTCTCCCTCGGCAGTTGTTACTTCTCTAATAACACGTATAGGCGTTCTATAACCGCCATTTGCAATCGTTGAATATATTTGTGCAACATCAAGCGGTGTCATTTCAAGTGCGCCCAGTAATAAAGACGGAAATGGTTTCGTATTTATAATCATAAGGCAAACCCAAACGATACAATGTATTAATTACCTCCTGAACACCAATAGCCATTCCTAATCGCACCGTTGGCAAATTATAGGATTTTGCAAGTGCTGTCATTAATGGAACTGCTGTATGTGTCATGTTTTTGCTATAATTTCTAGGCTGCCAATTTCCAAATTCACCTTTTTCAATTGCAGTACCATCAATCTGTGTACCTAAATTAAAACGCGCAGGCTCCTCCAATCCTCTTAAATAAATAATTGGTTTAATTAATGAACCAATTTGACGTTTTGCACTCATTGCCCGATTAAAACCAATACGACTGATGTCTCTATCCCCAACAATCGCTTCCAATTCACCTGTTTGCGTTTTAATAACGATAAGTGCACCTTGAAGCATATTTTTTTGCGCTTTTCCATATTCTAGAAGGGGTAACATTTTGACGATAGATTCTTCAGCTTTCATTTGAGATGAGGGATCTAAAGTAGTAAAAACTTTCAGCCCTTCTGTTGCCAAATCATCTTTTTTATATAATATTTTCAGCTGTTTATTAACCAGATCCATAAATGCAGGATATCTTATTCCTGACGTAACTGGTTTTGCTATAACCCCTAAAGGTTGGTCTTTTAAAAAGGATGCATCATTTAATGAAATTAAATTTCGTGTAACCATCACATCAATCACTAAATTTCGTCTTTTTAGAGCAACATCTGGTGATTTTCTTGGATTATAGGCACCAGGTGCTGGCACAATCCCAACAAGTAATGCCATTTCTTGTAATGCCAATTCTCCCACAGGCTTTCCAAAATAAAACCAACTTGCCAAACCAAATCCATGGATCGCACGGGAACCATCTTGACCTAAAAATATTTCATTCATATACGCTTCTAAAATAGCATCTTTGGGATAACGATAATCAATCGCAAGTGCATATAAAGCTTCATCAACTTTACGTTTTAAACTACGCTCATCCGTTAAAAAATAGTTTTTAACTAGCTGTTGCGTCAGTGTAGAACCACCTTGTATGTTTTTCCCAGCTTTAAAATTAATCAAGGCAGCACGCATAATCGCTTTAGGGTTAACGCCCATATGTGTATAAAAAGAACGATCTTCCATCGCTAATAATGCATCAATCAGTGCTTGTGGAGTTTCTCCATGTTGCAATAAAATTCTATCCTCATTGTGTTGTGGATAAATAGATGCAATTTCAGCTGGTTCTAATCTTAATAAACTAATATTTTCTTTTTGATCCATCTCATTAATATTTTTAATTACACCATTTTCAATGGTAATACTTAATTTTCGAGAAAGATCAATGCCGTCACTGTAGGAAAATGCACGTGTAAAGATATCAATAGAATTTGTATTTATACGATAATTACCAGCTCTATTTATCCGATCAGTTTCTTTATACTTTGCTAAATCAAGCTCTTGTTTTATTTGAGCTAATGTAGTTTTACTACCTTGATATAATTCAAGAGGTCTTGCATATACTCGAGCAGGTAAAGACCAGCGCATATATTAAATCTAGGTGAGACTTCTTTATCTGTTTTAACAATAATAACGGTAAATGCAATTATGCCTATTACAAAGCATCCCAATATAAAATAAACGAGTAACATTAAAATCGCACGTAAAGCACGATTAATACGAGATCCTAAAGTTAATTTTTTAAATTTTAATCCCAATGTCATAATTATTACAAGTCGCCTAGTTTTATATTTATTTAATATTTTGGCGGATTATATCATCTTCATTATTTTTTTGGCGGGATAAAAACTGGATTCGTAGAACATTATTTTTCTAAGTTTGTTCATAATGCCATGATAAAGATGTGGATAATTTGTGTATTAAAAATATATTTATTACTAACATAAAATAAACAATTCTATTAACTAATATATGCACATATAAAACTCATAGTATCTTATTAAAATATAAGATTATTATCACTTTTATCAACAATTAATAAAACCTTCATTATTATTAATTCTTTATTAATATAAAAAATATTATTATAAATATTAATAAAAAATTAAATAGGTACTTTTAAAACACCAATGCATATTTTTAAAATTAATTTGAAAAAATTACGTCTTTAAAATTAAAAAATTTATTTCAAAAACATTTTGATAAATGTATTGATAAAATATAAATTATCCTGTGGATAAACTATGGATAATTTATTTTTTATAATGTCCACTTAAAGATAACAAGGTTAAGCAATAAGTTACTAACATAGTAATCAATATATAAAGCTATGTATTTTAAGTACAAATAAAAGATATCCACATAAATAAATATCCTCATTATCATTAAATATTTTTAATAAATATTATTTTAATAAACAAACAATGTTTATAACTTATCTTATCGAGTCAATAAGAAAGTAAATTGTTTTCATAAAAACTAACTTAATGTCATTGCGGACTTGATCCGTAATCTCCAAAAGTATTTTTATAAATGATGAGATTGCTGATCAAGCCCGTTACGAGGTCAAGCCACCTATGACTAAGATCTACACATTTTTTAGTCCTCCCTCTTTATAAATAAGGGAGTTATACCCGTCATACTTGAAGATCCTGCTTTGTTGTATCGGGATTCTTATACTTGTACTTTCAGTGTGCAACACTTGCCGCCTCACAGTATCTTCAAGTCTTTTGGGTATAGAGGGATTTTTAAATCAACTTCTTATAAAATAAAAGCCTCTCAACTTAAAATAGCGTTGCGAGTCAAATCATTTACCAATTACTTTGGTAGAATTGTGAAGTGCATAAAATAAGCTATATAATTTATGCAAGGCATGATCTTTGCTATTATTTAGATTATTGTTTTTTTATGATTTTAGAGATACAACGATTGCAGCTAATATCTTGCAAAGTTAAATATCAAATAGATTAAGGCATTATTATAATTTTTATACTTTATCTAAAAGATGGTGCGCCCAAGAGGATTCGAACCTCTGACCCTTGGTTTCGGAAACCAATACTCTATCCACCTGAGCTATGAGCGCCAATAAGTGTGAGATTATATCAAAATAGAAATAATAAAAGAAATTATTTCTATTTTGAATGTATGTCCATCTTCTTTGAAGATCAAACTTTCAGGATGCAATCCTTGCAGGATCTTTAAATATGAGGGGTATATGTAGAAATCTATAAAAATATATAAATCCGATAAAAACGACAATGCCTTTATTATAAACTTGACTTTGAACAAAATTAATATAGACTTTGCGCCCTTTTTGTACATTTGTTGTATAGTTTTTAGGCAGGTTAAACATGGCACAGTGGTTTGAAATAACAGTAAAAAGTGAAATGCTTACACCTTCATGCGAAGCAATTGAAGATGCGCTTTTAGAAATAGGTGCAATTGCAGTGACACTTACAGATGCTGAAGACAATCCAGTATTAGAACCATTGCCTGGAGAAACACCTTTGTGGCCAAGTATATTCATTACAGGCTTATTTGTGATGCCCTGTGATATTGATAGCATCAAAATAAATTTATTAAAAATTTAAATGTTGATTATTTGAATTTTATTAAAAGTCATCAACTTGAAGATCAAGATTGGGTTCGTGCTTGGATGGATCATTATAAACCTATGTCTTTTGGGCAACATTTATGGATTTGTCCAACGCATATGAGCCCACCTGATATTAAAGCTGTTACAGTAATGCTTGATCCAGGACTTGCTTTTGGGACAGGTACTCACCCCACTACAGCATTGTGTTTAAAGTGGTTATCGGATAATAAAAGTCATTTGATTGGTCAAAATGTAATTGATTATGGATGTGGCTCTGGGATTTTAGCAATAGCAGCTAAAATGTTAGGTGCTGATAACGTATTTGGTACAGATATTGATCCTCAAGCTGTTACCGCGACATTTTTAAATGCGGGTCGAAATAATGTAGAAATAACATGCACATTGCCAGATAAATTTATAGCACCTCGTTCAAATGTTGTATTAGCAAATATTTTGGCGGGACCTTTAATGGCGCTTGCACCTGTACTTTCAGATTTAACGTTGTCTAAAGGGCATATTATTTTAGCGGGGTTATTAGAAAAAGATGCGCTGCTAGTAAAAGAAGCATATCAAGCTTGGTTTGAGTTTATGCCTGATGAATCATTAGATGGATGGACTCGTTTGCATGGCGTAAAAAGATAATTAAAGGTTTAATTTTGTGAAAATAGGCCCTCATTTTATTGATCCACCAATTATTCTTGCTCCAATGGCAGGAGTGACAGATTTACCTTTTAGAAATTTATGTCGTAAGCTTGGCGCAGGTTTAGCCGTATCTGAAATGATTACTAGTGAACAACGTTTGAGACATACAGATAAACGCGTTTACGTTCAGATCATTCAGGAGAAATAGGACCAATTTCTGTACAAATTGCAGGATATGATCCTTTAATGATGGCAGATACAGCCCAATTTAATGCTGACAATGGTGCTGATATCATAGATATTAATATGGGGTGCCCTGCTAAAAAAGTGTGCAAAGTTGCAGCTGGTTCAGCATTGCTCAAAAATGAACCTTTAGTTGAATCTATACTGAAAGCAGTTGTTAATGCTGTCAACGTGCCTGTTACACTTAAAATTAGAACTGGCTGGGATCATACTAATATCAATGCAATTAAAATTGCAAAAATAGCCCAAGACTGTGGTATTTCAGCTTTAAGTATTCATGGAAGAACGCGTGCAGATGGTTTTTTAGGGCTTGCCGAATATGAAACAATTGCATTAGTCAAAAAAAATATAGATATTCCAATTATTGCAAATGGGGATATCACAAGTTTTGAAAAAGCACGGTTTGTTAAAGAAATAACCGGGGCAGATGCAATTATGATTGGTCGTGGTGCGATGGGTAATCCTTGGATTTTTCAAGAAATTATTCAAAACAAATCAATTAGTTATAAGTTAACCGTTGAAGAGGTCAGAGCCACATTAATTCCACATATTGAAAGTTTACATGAATTTTATGGTGATTTAAAAGGAGTAATGATCGCGCGAAAACATTTACTTTGGTATCTAGATAAGCGATTACCAAAAAGGTGTTTGGAGAGATGATTTATTAAAAATAACAACACCTAATTTACAGATCCAACATATTAATTTTATTTTAGAACTATTGAATTAAAAGCTTGTTTTCTATTTGTAGAGCCAATTTTAAATAACTAGATTAGATGGTTATTTATAAAAATATTTTTATTATTTTATTATTTTATTAAATGATAGTTTTTGTGTTTTTTTATTTTTATTTATTTCGAATAGGGGTTATTCATGATTTCCAAGCAGCGTTTAAAGCAACACGAACCGCTCAGAGCTTCAGTTTCAGCAGCATTAAAAGATATTCAAGTACAATTGGAAGGCAAATTCCCACCAAATTTATATAGATTAGTTTTATCAGAAATGGAACGACCATTATTTGAAGCTGTTCTGGTACATACTAAAGGGAATCAATCAAAAGCATCTGAAATTTTAGGTATTACTCGTTCAACATTAAAGAAAAAATTAGATTATTATTCAATTGAACCATAAGATTAGCTATTTTTAATAGTTAATCTATAGATTAAAAACCTGATTATTATTTGAGATCTCATTATGACTCACCCATTAAAAAAAATATTCCATAGTAATCGAGCATGGGCAGCTAAAGTAATTGAAGAAGATCCTCAATTTTTTGAGCGATTAAGTGATCAACAAGCGCCAGAATATTTATGGATAGGGTGTTCCGATTCTCGTGTTCCTGCAAATCAAATTGCAGGCATATCACCAGGGGAAGTTTTTTGTTCATCGCAATATTGCAAATTTGGTAATACCGTCAGATTTAAATTGTTTATCGGTTATACAATTTGCGGTGGATTTATTAAAAGTTAAACATATATTAGTTGTTGGACATTATGGTTGTTCAGGTGTAAAAGCATCAATGAATAATGCACGTATAGGGCTAGCTGATAATTGGTTACTTCATTTAAATAATATTAGAGATAAGCATAATGCATTTCTTGGTGAAAATAAGTTAATGAAGTTTGATCGATTATGTGAACTAAATGTGATAGAACAAGTTGTGAATGTTTGTCGCAGTACAGTTGTACAAGATGCTTGGATACGAGGGCAAGAAATTAGTGTTCATGGTTGGATTTACGGTGTAAATGATGGATTATTAAGAGATTTAAACATGCGAGTGAGTGAATCTTCTGAATTATTACGTGTTTATAATGAATCATTAGAATTTTTTTTTTGATAAAATAGCGCAAGGCTCCTAAGTCACTTTGGAATATTTTAATTAAATTAAATAAATTGCTTTACAATAATCAATCTAAATAATATTAAAATTAACTGATTGTAATATAAACTTTAATTTAAAAAGATGAGAGACTTGTAGTGATCACTTGGCGTAGTAAGATATATTTATTTTTGGGTATCGCTGTATTTTATCCAACGTATGCTGCGCGGGATTTATTGCCCGATATAAATAAGCAATTTAAATTTTTGAATACTAACGATGGTATTAATTGTCCTGATAAAGTGCTTGAGTTTTGTAATCTAATTATTAAAACGCATATAGCATTAACAAAACAGAAATATTCAGAGGCCATTGAAAGTGCAAAAGATTTTTATAGAAAATATCCAACAATAGCACTAAGTAATACGATTCTAGGGGATGTACTTTTACTTGATCATCAATATCAAGCAGCTGAAGATGCTTATTTAAATGCGAAACGTATTCATAATATGGATATTGCTGCAAATCTTGGAATGGCAGAATTGTTTGAAAAAAAAGGGGATGATGAGAGTGCTATTGAATCACTTGAAATGGTTATTCAAGTGATGCCAAATCACCAAAAAGCATTATGGGGGCTGGCTAAACTTTACTCTGACAAGATTAAAAAATTAAAGGTGCTGAAGGTGTTATATACACTGATACCAAATGATGAAAATCTGAATTTAATATATGTTCGTACACTTTTATCTAATAATAAAATTAATGAAGCTCAAAAGTTATCACAAAAGCAGTTAAATTATTTCCCAGTTCTTTATATATAATCAAGCACAAGGTGTTGTTTATTTAGCTAATACTGATTTGGAGAATGCCATAGAAGTGTTTGATAAACTCATCAATCTGTATCCCGAAGAAGAAGATATTTGGACGTTGTTAGGACTTAGTTTTACACAATTAATGATATAAAAAAAGAGGAAGCTGCATTAGTTATTGATGTTTATAAAAAGCGTTATTTGAAAAAAGAAGATGATGCATATCACAATGCAACTAAATTAATTAATAATCAAAATACAAAATGGTTTGGACATCAAATTAGAGGAGATATTTTATATAAAAATAAAAAATTATTGAATGAAGCTAAAACAGAGTATGAACTTTCTTTATTTGATAAACCAACAAAATTAGTGCTTATTAAATTAAGTAATATTCTGATAGAGCAGGGAAAAATATTAGAAAGCTCACAGATGCTAAAAAGTTGGAAAAACTATAAGTCCGATGATCAAATTCAATTAGCTTTAATTAAAAATTTAATTAGAAGTAATCAATTGTCAGAAGCAATTATTTTATTGAAAGAGATGATAAGAATAGATCCATACAATATGGATATTTATTCATTGTTGATCAGAACGTATTTAGCTCAATCTAATACGACTAATGCAAGCATTATAATTAATGAGGCATTAAAATAGGTTCTACAGATCCTTTATTTCGTGCTTTAGTCATAAGTTGGGAATCTGAAATAACGAATAATACAGATTATTTAATAAATGAGTTTGCTGATTTAAGTAAAGAATATTCTAAAAATAATGATATTTTGTTTTTCTATGCAAAATTTTTTATTAAAAAATGGGCAAAAATTAAAAGCGAGAGAGTTGTTTAAAAACTTGTATATAAACGCCCCTTTGCTAATTGAATATAATTTTTTACAGCAATTTATTTAAATTAATTGCTGTAAAAAAAAGGGAGGTTAAATGAAAACGATTAAATTTGCTTTAGATTTTGGTGAAAAAGTTTTATCTGGATTTTTAATTGAGTCACCTCTCAATGAGGCTCGAATTATTTTGGCATTTGTTTTATCAGTTAATAAATCGTATTTAATTGGTTTTTCTGAAAATCAGGTATCAATTGAACAGTTTAATCAATATGTATCACTATTAGAAATCCGTAAATTAGGTATGCCACTTGCGTATATAGTAGGGAAAAAAGAGTTTTGGGGGCTTTCTTTGAAAGTGAGTCCTGCCACTTTAATTCCTAGACCAGATACAGAATCTTTAATTAATAAGTTATTTGATCTGGGATTTATTAAAGAAAATAAAGAAAAAGCTATTAATATTTTAGACTTAGGCACAGGCACAGGCGCAATTGCGCTAGCATTAAAAAGTGAGTTGCCACATGCTAATGTTTTTGCATGTGATCAAAGTATAGAGGCAGTTAATCTTTCCATTGAAAATTCAAAGAGTCTAAATTTACAAATAAATCTTAGACAAAGTGATTGGTTTGATGCATTTTCGACAGATTATTTTAAAAGTTTTTTTGATTTAATTATCACTAACCCGCCTTACATAGATAAAATGATATTCATTTAAAAAATGATGGCGTTAAATATGAACCTTCTAGTGCGTTAATCTCCGAAGCATCAGGTTTACATGATATTCAAAAAATTATTAAATCAGCGCCTTATTTTTTAAAAAACAAGGAATGTTAATGATTGAACATGGGTATGATCAATCCGATAAAGTTCTCAATATTCTTACCCAATTTGGTTATATTAATATCGAAAAAATTAAAGATTTAGGCTCAAATGACCGTGGTGTATTAGCTTTTTATAAGGGCTCTCCTTTTATCCGTTAAAGCCATTAAAGTCATTTAAAGTCATTAAATTCTTTTATTTTCTTATTACTTTAAATCTATAAAGTAATATAAAATTTATCAGTTAAAATTAACCTTTTTTGTATAACAGAGATTTAGTATGAACCAAAAATATAAATATATGACATTTGCAACACTATTTCTGTCAGCACTTAGCATTACGATTACTCAATCATGGGCTGTTCAATTTCCATGCCAGAAAATGGGGTTGATATTGTAGGAACGATAGGCATTGCTTACCCTGAAAAAGATGATACGTTATTGGAAATAGGCGAAAAATATGAAATGGGGTTTGATGAGCTAAAGTGGGCTAATCCTAATGTGAGTACCTGGACTCCAGGAGAAACTACACCCGTTGTCATTCCATCACAATATATTTTACCCAAACAGCGAGAAGGTATTGTTTTAAATATTCCAGAAATGCGCGCTTACTATTTCCCTAAGGGAGGGCAAGTAGTGCATGTTTATCCCGTTAGTGTTGGGCGCATGGATTGGAAAACGCCTTTGGGTCGTAGCACGATAACAATTAAGCAAAAAGATCCTAGCTGGTACCCGCCTGAATCAATTCGGAAGGAACATCTAGAAAATGGACGTGGTGTTCTCCCTAAAGTTATTCCAGGTGGGCCAGATAATCCTCTTGGTCGCCATGTATTGCGCTTGAGTTTACCAAGTTATTTACTTCATGGTACAAATGACTCTTATGGTATAGGTATGAGAGTTACGCATGGTTGTATGCGTTTTTATCCTAAAAATGTAGAAGAGCTTTATAATATTGTGCCTGTTGGGACATCTGTTTATATGATTAATGAAATTGTAAAAATAGGCTGGAATGGCGATAAATTGATGATGGAAGTACATGGCTCACTTGAAGAGGATAATTTAACAAGGAACGATATTATTAATAAAGCACACGCTGCTTTAGCGCCATATCAATCTGACGAAAGAATTCAGTTGGTGAATATGAAGCATTTGAAGCATCTGTTGATCAAATGAGTGGTATACCTGTTGAAATTGGTCGAATAAAAG
Organism: Sweltsa coloradensis; assembly: GCA_024449915.1. Classification (NCBI taxonomy): domain Eukaryota; kingdom Metazoa; phylum Arthropoda; class Insecta; order Plecoptera; family Chloroperlidae; genus Sweltsa; species Sweltsa coloradensis. The sequence goes on from JAMZAV010000013.1 coordinate 481,783, forward strand.
GTAGTGAAATGAGAGATGAGCGTGTGATTAATGAATTTGATATAAAAGCACCAATGAAATTAATAAGTCATTAATTATAATTATTATCAATTGGATAGATTATTATGAAGTATACAATCATTATTCCTGCACGCATGAACTCTACCCGTCTGCCTCAAAAGATGATGCGAGATCTTAATGGAATGCCATTAATTGAATGTACTTGGAGGCAAGCAAAAAAAACGAGTCATAATCGTATTATTGTTGCTACAGACGACACTATTATTTTTGAGCATATGGCTTCACTCGGTGCAGAAGTGTAATGACTCAAAAATCTCATCTTTCAGGGACCGATAGGTTAAGCGAGGTTGTTTTTTCTCTTGGAATTTGAAGACGATCATATTATCGTTTTAAATTTGGCAAGGGGATGAACCATTTTTGCCTATTTCATTGTTGGATCAAATAGTCCAGTTACTTATATCTGAACCAACTTCTGCAATCAGTACCTTGGCTATTCATATTGATAATATGACTGAATTTTTAGATCCAAATGTCCGTTAAAGTCGTGAGAGATCATATCGGGTTTGCGTTGTATTTTTCGCGTGCACCGATTCCTTTTCCGGAGATTCAGATTTATCCTTGCCGCTTCCACTTCATTTTGCGCATTGAAGCACCCAGGTGTTTATGCGTATAGATCTAGTTTTTTGAAAAAATATCAAAAACTTATTCCTGTAGCTTTAGAATTGTCAGAAAAGCTTGAGCAATTAAGGGCATTACATAATGGGTTTAAAATTATTGTAGCACGACAAATGTTATTCCCCCAACGGGGATAGATACTTTATTAGATCTAGAAAATGCAAATCATTGGCTTAGGTCTCAATAAGAAGCATTTCACTAAATATACCCGTCACCTTTGAAGATCTCCTTGCAGTATCTTCAAATCTTGTGGGTATAGATAAGATAAATCACACAATATTGTTTTATATTCTAATTTTTTTATTTAAATCATTATCACATAATTAAAAATTATCTTTTTATAAGCAGGAACTTGAGGTACAATTTACCAAGTTTTTTACTTGGTAATACTTGGTAATTTTTTAATAAAGGTATGCAATCAGTTGCAATTGCCATCTTACATCGTCATAAGATTTTTATATTTAAATTTTTATGTTTAAAGTTTTGATATACGCTTGATATAAGACTGATCAAACTCCCCATTTTTTTTAAAGTGATTACTATGCTACCTAAACGTTTTCGAGCCCTCTTTACAAATGAACTCTCTATTGATTTAGGGACTGCCAATACGCTGATCTATATGCGTGGACAAGGTATGGTTTTGAATGAACCATCTGTTGTGGCTATTCGATATAGTAGTAAAAATGGCAATAAAGAATAGCCGCTGTTGGTATGGAGGCTAAAAAATGTTAGGCCGTACACCTGATGGTTTAACGACTATTCGTCCTTTAAGAGATGGTGTTATTGCAGATTTAAAAGAATGTGAAGTAATGCTAGAGAGATTCATCAAAAAAATAGTAGAAGAGGCTTTTTTTCTAGCAAGCTACGTGTGCTCGTGTGTGTACCTTCTGGTGCAACAGATGTTGAGCGTAAAGCAATAAAGAAGCTGCGATGAATGCAGGTGCGACAGAAGCATTTTTAATTCCAGAGCCAATGGCTGCAGCTATCGGGGCTGGAATGCCAGTACATGAAGCGTCAGGCTCAATGATTATTGATATCGGTGGCGGTACTCAGAAGTTGCTGTCATTAGCCTAATGGTATTGTGTATTCAAGTCAGTCCGCATAGGGGGGGATCGATTTGACGAAGCTATCATTGCATATGTACGTAGAAATTACGGTATGTTAATTGGTGAGCCAACCGCAGAGCGGATTAAACAAGAGATTGGTTCTGCATATCCTTCACCTGATATTTTGGAGGCTGAAGTAAGAGGTCGTAATATTAACGAAGGCATTCCTAAAACATTTACGCTTATTCAAATGAAATTCTAGAAGCATTGCAAGAACCACTTCAGGGGATTGTAAGTGCTATTCGTGTTGCTTTAGAATCAACGCCTCCTGAATTAGCTGCAGATATTGCGACGAGGAATAGTTTTAACAGGTGGCGGCGCATTATTGCGAGGAATAGACCGCTTAATTGCAGAAGAAACAGGATTAGCGACAATTATTGCAGAAGATCCATTAACGTGCGTCGTACGTGGTGGTGGAAAAGGCGATGGAATTAATGAATGTACATGGATACAATTCTTTCGCTATTGAATGATTAGGCTCTATTTCTTATGCATAATAAAAAACACCATTATTTGATCAAAATACTGTCTTAAATTTAAGCGTTCTTTTTTGCATTATGGTGTCAATTACATTAATGATTGTTGATCAGCGTACCAATAAACTTTATTTGGGTAAAGGAAATTGGTGCCACATTTTTGTATCCTATTTTATGGGTTGCACAAACACCGATTGATGCAGCTTATAAATAGGTTCTCAAATAATGATTATGATGAGCTCTTAAATGAAAATAAAATTATAAGTATAAACAATTACTAGTTGATGTGAGTTTACAAAAATGGCATCAATTGAAGCTGAAAACCAACGGTTACGGACGCTTCTTAAGGCATCAGTTGATTTAGGTGAGCCTTCATTAGTTGCTGAAATATTATCTGTTAATCTAGATCCTTTTCGTAATTTAATTTTATTAATAGAGGAAAGAGAGAAGATATTAAAATTGGTCAAATAATTATTGATCCAAAAGGTGTTGTAGGTCAAATTATTGAAGTGAGTGAGTTTTCTTCTAAAGCAATATTAATCGCAGACCCAATGCATCTTATTCCTATTCAGGTCAATAGAAATGGTGTTCGAGGGTTGGCTGCAGGAACTGGCAATTTAAATCGTTTGGAAATCCGTAATATTCAGATGCATGAGAAAATTGATGAGGATATTAAAAAGGTGACTTATTGGTTACCTCCGGTTTAGATGGTCGTTTTCCTGCGGGTCATCCAATTGCTGTTGTTGAGTCTGTTGAGCACGATGTGAGCAGTCCCTTTGCAAAAATTAATGCAAAACCAACTGTCGCTTTAGATAGAATTAGAGAAGTGTTGGTGTTAAAAAACACTCGATTTCAATCTCAACAATTTTTAACATCTGCTGTTGCAACGACCTTTTCTTTTTCATCAAATAAAAATATTAAAAGTACACATATGGACGTGCCTGCAGTAAATGCTAATAATACAAAGGTTAGCCAATGAGTAAGGTCGTTGTGATGGTTAGTTTTGTTATTAGTTTTATTCTACAGGTGATAGCCCTACCAGAAATGCTCAATTTAATTAGGCCAAATTGGATATTAATGATGATTATATTTTGGTCTTTTAATTCAAACATCCGTTTTCATGTTCATTATGCATGGCTTATTGGTTTATTAGTTGACGTTTTATTAGGGTCTTTACTGGGGCAACATGCTTTTATTTTTGCGCTATCTGCTTTTATAATGAAAAAATCATGTCTTTTTTTGAAGGCACGTAATATTTTTCAACAAACCTTATACCTTATCTTTTGTTTTTTATTTGAAACGCTATTTACAATATGGATAAATGGAATGATGACCATCCGAGTCCTTATACGTATATTAGTGGGTTAGTGTTTTATTCAGCAATATTATCTGCATTATTATGGCCTTTATTTTTTACTCTGATGAGACATATTTGTATGATTTTAGGGATTTTAGAAGAATGAGCAGAAGACCATTAGCTCATAAACAAATAAAATTAAAAAATAATTTTTTAAGCGTAATTAATACACATAAAAAAAACAGAAAAGCTTACAAAATACTTTAGATAGAATGATTTCGTATAGGATTTGTTTTCTAATGGTTTGATTGCGATATGCTTTTCTATTTTTAATTGCTCGCCTATTTTATTTACAGGTTTTAGAATATGACAGTTTTACAACGCGTTCAGAGTCAAATAGGATAAAGTTATTACCAATATCTCCATCTAGAGGATTAATTTATGACCGCAATGGTGTTATTCTTGCAGACAGTATCGTAACTAATAGTTTAACTGTTACACGTCAAAATATAGAACGTCCAATAGATGAGATTATTGATGAAATAAAACAAATAATAGTACTTCCAGATAGTGACATTATTAAATTTAAGAAAGCTTTTTAAAAGCGCCATTTCAACACACCATTGTGTTGAAATATAAGTTATCAGAAAGTGAAATGAATGCGCTGTCGGTTAATTTATATAAAACAGTTGGCGTAGATATCGAATCTCAAACAACTAGAGTGTATCCTTTTAAAGAAACAGCTGTACATGCCTTGGGGTATGTTGGGCGTATTGATGAAAAAGATATGAAAAATTTTTGAAAGATCAGAATCAGGCTCAATATGTGAGCCTGACTCATATGGGAAAGCGTGGTGCTGAGGCAAGTTTTGAAAATATTCTTCGAGGTCAAATGGGGTATGAAAAGGTTGAAACAAATGTAAGTGGTCGTATTGTTAGAAAAATTGATAGAACAGAACTGTACCAGGGGAGCATATTTATTTATCATTAGATATTCGTTTACAAGAATATGCAGAAAAAGTTTTAGGGACATTTAAGGGAGCGGTTGTTGCAATAGATCCTAAAACGGGGGAAATTTTAGCATTTGTGAGTAAGCCAATGTTTGATCCAAACCTTTTTGTAAACCGCATTGATTCGATGTCTTTTAAGATGCTAATGAAGATTCCAAGTTTTCCTTTTTTAAATCGAGTGATGCGAGGCAATTATCCTCCAGGTTCTGTTATTAAACCTCAAATAGGCTTAGCTGGGCTTGATACAGGGACAATTAATAGAAATACGACTATTTATTGCCCTGGTTTTTTTAGTGTACCTGGTTCAACACATCGTTTTCGGGATTGGAAAAAAAGAGGTCATGGGGCTGTTGATTTAGCCAAATCAATTCAGACATCTTGTGACGTTTTTTCTATGACCTTGCCTTTAATATGGGAATAGAGCCAATGACTAATTTTTTTGAAAAAATTTAGTCTCGGCACACCGACAGGAATTGATTTAATAGGAGAGTCTTCAGGAATTTCTCCTACACCAGAATTTAAACGAAGTCGGTATAAGCAAACTTGGTATCCAGGAGATACTGTAACCGCTGGCATAGGACAAAGTTTTTGGATTACAACACCTTTACAAGTCGTTCAAGCGACCACTATTGTTAGTATGAAAGGGCAAGCATTTAAGCCAAAATGCTTTTTGGCACGCGTAAATTAGGTAGCTCAATTGTAGAGCGAAATGCATCGACTCCGATTGATCCTATTATTTTAAAGGATCAAAAAAACTGGGATTATATGATAGCAAGCATGGTGTCTGTTGTTCATTAGCTCTGTGGAACAGGTCAGAAGTTTGGGCTTTAACATACCCTATAAAATAGCGGCTAAAACAGGTACGGCGCAGGTTAAGTCTATTTCTCAAAACAGCGTATATAATGCGAGTAAGTTACTTAAAAGACATCAGGATCATGCTTGGTTTACGGCTTTTGCGCCCGCATATGACCCTAAAATAGCAATTGTTGTTTTGGTTGAAAATGGTGGGTCGGGCTCAGGTGTTGCAGGTCCAATGGCTAAAAGTATTATCAATGCATGGTTAACAAATTTTTAAAGCAATGGATCAAGTTGTACCTATTAATATCATTGGAGGCGAGTAATGGGTTTTTTATGTACGCCTACAGAGGAAAAATCTAGAAGTGTATTGAAGTTTTTTAATCTTGATGCAGTTTTGTTTATACTGCTTACAGGGCTATGCTTCTTTGGCTTATTTGTACTTTATAGTGCAAGCAGACAAAATATCGACGTTGTTTTTTGAACAATCTGTGAAAATGGGAATCGGCTTTTTCACAATGATTTTTTTGGCACATATACCATTACATTTTTTGAAAAAAATCACACCATGGTTTTTTGGCTTTGGTATAGTTTTTTGTGTTTATTGTTGTTTTTTGAAATCAGGTGATAATTATTTAGTGAGTATCGAGGTTAATGGCTCTAGACGTTGGATAGATTTAAAATTTAATGCGTTTTCAACCCTCTGAGGTTATGAAGTTAGCTGTACCTATGATGGTTGCATATTTTTTTTGATAAGCGCTATTTACCACCCAGTTTAGTGACGATTTTAGGGGCATGTCTTATTTGCTTATTTCCTTTTATTATCATTTTAAAGCAACCTGATTTAGGCACATCATTGCTTGTTATCTTTCAGGAATATGTATTATTTTTTTAGCAGGTTTAAATTGGCGATACATTTTTGGAATACTGCTGATTGTATGTGTTTTCAGCTAAGCCTTTTGGGATTCTGTGATGAGTCCTTATCAAAAAAACGAGTTATGACACTCTGGTCGCCAGGTACAACAGATCCTCTAGGCGCGGGTTATCATATTATTCAATCTAAAATAGCAATTGGGTCAGGTGGAATGTATGGCAAGGTTGGCAAAATGGTACACAGGCAAACTTACAGTTTCTACCTGAATCAACAACAGATTTTATTTATGCGGTAGTTGCGGAAGAGTTTGGTTTGATTGGCTTATCATTATTAATAGGGGTGTATTTTTTAATTGTTGTACGTTCATTTATGATCGCTAATCAAGGGGCTGATATTTTTTCTAAATTATTAGGCTGCTCTCTTACAATGAGCTTCTTCTTTTATGTATTTATTAATGCGGGGATGGTGAGTGATATACTACCTGTTGTCGGCTTGCCATTACCCTTTATTAGTTATGGAGGAACATCAATAGTGACATTATTTGCTTCATTTGGGATTTTAATGAGCATCTATTCTCATCGTAAATAGTTCCTAAAAAGAAGCCTAATGATTTTTAGGTCCTTTTGAGCTAGCATTTTATTTTTTCTAAATTAATATATTTTGGGGATAACTATGTGGACTAAAAATTGATCGCGCTTGCGTTACTAAGTACAAGTTTATTAGGTGCGTGTCAGTCTAATGAGCGTAAAAAACATCGAGTAAACCTGTTGCGGCCTCTTCTCAAGTTGTAACACAAATAGCTACAGGTGAATTACTTCATCAGGATTCAAATGTACAAAATTTTATTAAGTTAATGGTTACAAAGCATCAGTTTAATGAATCATCTCTTCAAAAACATTTTCTCAAGTAAGGATGCAGCAAAAGATTATTGATGCAATGAATAAACCTGCAGAAGGGGTTAAAACTTGGGGACAATATCGCCCAATATTTATGACAGACAAAAGAATTAATAATGGAATTTCTTTTTATAAACAACATCGTAGTGCTCTAGAGCGAGCAGCATCTCAGTACGGTGTTAATCCTGAAGCCATTGTTGCAATCATTGGTGTAGAAACGAGTTTTGGTGAAAAAAGGTAAATGGCGTGTTATAGATGCACTATCAACACTGGCATTTAAATTTCCACGAAGAGCAGAGTTTTTTACGAAAGAGTTAGAAAACTTTTTATTGATTGTACGTGAAAATAAGGCAAATCCATTTGATTATTTGGGATCATATGCAGGTGCTATGGTTATCCACAGTTTATGCCATCCAGTTATCGTAATTTTGCGGTTGATTTTAATGGTGATGGAAAACGAGATCTTTGGAATAATCCTGTTGATGCGATAGGTTCGGTTGCAAACTATTTGGCAAAAAATGGCTGGGCTCGTGGTGGAAGTACGGCATTACCTGTTAAAATTGCCGCCAATAAAATATAGCTAATGTGATTCATAATGGCAGTGTTAAACCACCTGAACAGACCATAAAAACGCTTATTGATGCAGGGGTTATCACAAATGCAAATCCTCAAGGTAAAGCGATGTTATTGTCATTTGAAAATACAGGCGGCACGGAGTATTGGTTAACATTTCAAAATTTTTACAGTATAACACGTTATAATCGCTCACCTTTATATGCTTTAGCTGTTTTTCAACTTGGTCAGAGATTAAACAAGGCTTATAATCATTACACTAAAAATGTATGAAAATGCGGATGTAGTGAATTTAGCCCATCATTTTGAAGATCTTGTTTGGTTGACAATTTTTTTTTCGAATTAGGTCCTGTTTCTAAGTTCATTTCACTTTGATTCTTGGACGTGTCTGCACCAATATCTTCAAATATATTTTCAAAGGTGTCGGGTATATACCCAAAAGACTTGAATATACTGCGAGGCGGCAAGTGTAAGAATCCCGATGAGCTTACAAGTGGTAAGTGATTCGGGTGAGTGCACGATGCCAACAAGCAGGATCTTCAAGTATGATGGGTATAAAGGAGTTTATTATTTCTTTTCAATTTGATTGTCGTATTGTGATATTACTAATGTGTTGTTTCTTGACAGCCTGCACGACGAGCTCACGTCAAAATAGTGGTGGAGCAATTCCTCGAGATGAATTCCCAAGCCCATATGGGAATCCGAAAAAATATACTGCTTTGGGTAAAACTTATTATGTTAAGCAATCATCGAAGGCTATAAAGAGCAGGGTTTGGCATCTTGGTATGGTAAAGATTTTCATGGAAAACGAACATCTAGTGGTACACCATATGATATGAATGGTTATTCAGCTGCGCATAAAACCTTACCTATACCCAGTTATGTCCGCGTTACTAATCTTGAAAATAATAAGCATATTATCTTGCGAGTAGATGATAGAGGGCCTTTCAAGCCAGGTCGTATTATTGATTTATCTTTTCTTGCCGCGAAGAGTTTAGGCGTTGTTGCAGCAGGCACCGCAAAGTTGAGGTTGAGGCACTTGCACCTTATCAATATTTGAATAAAAAACGTCTCGCACCTAGTGCAAATACGATTGCTAATGCACCGATAATTAAAGGTATGCGGTTCAAAATAAGTCTGTTAATAATGAGCGCCTAGATTCTACGGATCCTGTTGAAACTTTTACCGCAGTGAATGAACTATCATTAATAAATCAAAATCAAAATCAAAATCAAAATCAGATTCAGAATCAAATGTTTATTCAACTCGGCGCATTTGGTGAGTATAAAAATGCGGAATATTTATTGGAAAAAGCTAAGTCATATCAGTTTTATGATGCGAAAATTAATAATGACACTTTATATAGAGTAACAGTGGACCTTATTACAGTAGTTTAGATATGAATCAGGCATTAGATCGGCTTAGATTTAGTGGATTTGAGTCTCTCAAAATCGTTAAAAACTAGATTGAGTTCAACTTTTTATATAGTTATAGGATTTAAAAAACGAAATGAAAACAGCTTTAAAATCACATTTTTATTTTTTAAAAATTATTGATCTGTGCAGGTGTGATAATTTTATTTTCAATTAATAATATGCTTCATGCGGCTACGCCAATGAAGCTTCCATTGTTGCCTGTTAAGGGTTGGTTGCTTATGGATGCAGAAACAGGATCAGTTTTAGCAGAAATGAATGGCAGAGGGCCTTTAGAGCCAGCGAGTATTACTAAGATAATGAGTTCTTATTTAGTCGCTGAGGCGATACAAAAAAAAGAAATTTCTTTGGAAGATAAAGTCATTATCTCAGCGTATGCTCGGAGCAAGAAGGTTCGCGTATGTTTGTAGAAAAAAATAGCACTGTATCTGTTTTAGATTTAATGAAAGGAATGATTATTCATTCAGGTAATGATGCAACTGTTGCATTAAGTGAACATTTATTTGGAACAGAAGCTAATTTTGTAGCTAAAATGAATGCAAAAGCATCTGAAATGGGTTTAAAGAATACGCATTTTGAGAACTCAACAGGTTTGCCTGTGAGTGGTCATTTAACGACCGCATACGATATTGCAAAATTATCTAGATATCTAATTTATGATCATCCTAATATTTATAAAATGTATTCAGAGAAAACATTTACTTGGAATAAAATAAAGCAAGATAATCGTAATAGATTATTATTTTCAGATCAGTCTGTTGATGGTATTAAGACTGGACACACCAGTTCAGCGGGCTATTGCCTTGTATCTAGTAGTATTCGTAATAATTTTCGATTGATTGCGGTTGTATTGGGTGGGCAGAAAGAAATTGATCGCTATAAAGCTTCTCAAGATTTGTTAAGCTTTGGCTATAGTACATTTACTAAGCGCCGAATTTATAATGCACAACAAGCAATAGGGGAAATTCCTTTACTGGAAGGTAAAAAAAATATGGTTCCCTTCGGTCTTGCTCATAACTTAAATTTAGCATTTGCACAGGATCGCTACTCTGATATTGCCGCAATGGTAGAATATAAAACATTAAAGGCGCCTATTCAAAAAGGAGATGCAATTGGAAAAATGGTGCTTAGCTTGGATGGAGCAGTGTTTTTTTCTTCTCCTATTGTGGCTTTAGAATCAGTTGAAACCGCTAATTTTATTAATATGTTTTTAAGTCGATTTAAACAAGAATTGCTGCTAAATTTAATAAATTAGTCTTTTAAAAAATATCTTATAGTGTCCTGAAGGCCTTTTTAATGAAAAAAACATTAATGACATCATGTTTAATCTTTTCTATTTTGCTTGTTGGCTGTGGTGATTCTGAATTAACTCATCGCAAGGCATTGATTAATTTTTTAAGCACTAAAGTGGTGACGAGCAATGGACTTCCCATTATTTCTGATGAGATAGCACAAAGAGAATTTGGGGATTATGGGAAAGATTATCAACTGATCACACACTATGCTCAGCAGCTAAAAAATATTGATGAGAGTCTCAATAAGCAAACGGTGAAGCTCAAAAATCTTAAAATACTATCCGAGCTTGTTAATATAGATAGCTTAATTTTATTGGATAATATGTTAGAGGCACTGGGGTCAGAAAAAAGTACTCTGATTGAACTAAGCAGAGCAACAAATGCTAATAAGAAAAATTAGTTCATCCTGATACGTTGAAGACAGTGTTTAATCAAGCGTATGAAAAAAATGTCACACAAAAGCAAAACATACGCCTAGAAAGTTTTGATGCAATAATAGCTGCATTATTAGATGTAAAAAATATGATTGCTTTTTTATTAGATAATAAGTCTGCCTATATAATTAAAGGGCAAGTTTTTGAATTTACAGATCAGAATTTATTAAATATATTTAATGAGAATATTAAAAAAACGAATAAATCTCGTGAAAATTTAAGCACTATTATGAATAAATGGTAAAGATATAATGTGTTTTGGGGGGCGAATATATCTCACACAGATAAGATTGATGGAATCAACTCAACTGTGTTCTTTGATCAAAAAAATATTAAGTATATTTTGATTGGCTTATAGCTGTAGGCAAAATATTAGCAACCGTAATTTTTATGATTTTAAACATAAATATATAGTATTATTAGCATTTACATTTTAATGCTTCCCAAAAATGAACAATTGTGTTCTTATCGTGTGTTTATTTTATAATTTTGTTAGTTTCGGAGGTCAAAATGGCTGCTAAAGATAGTTTTAATAATTTCACACCCTATAAAGAAAAAAAGGGTGAGAAATATATGAATGAAAAACAGAGAGCCCATTTTAATGAAATCCTAATGGGTTGGCGAACAGAGTTAATGACTGAAAGTGAGCGTACAGTCCAAAATATGCAAGATTCAAGCAGCATGCCTGATCCAAATGATAGGGCGTCACAAGAGGAAGAATTTTCTCTTGAGCTTCGAGCACGTGACCGAGAAAGGCGACTTTTAGCTAAAATCGAAAAAACATTACGTAATCTTGCATTAGATGAATATGGATTCTGTGAGGAGTGTGGTATTGAAATTGGTATTAAGCGCTTAGAAGCACGTCCGACCGCTGAACTATGTATCGTTTTGCAAAGAAGTTCAAGAGCAAAAGAAAAAACGGGCTCCTTTTAATAAAGAGGGCTTGCATTTGATATCTTGAGTTCGCATCCTTATCGCATTCTACTTTGAATAATGGGGACGACGACGGTGCCATCAAAGTTAGGGTTTTATCGGCTTCATCTTGTGCAAATGCAAGCATGACATCTTCTGCTAAGTCAGAAAAATCATCGGGGATATATCCAAAAGAGTCTCGTTTGTTGCAAGATCCCACATCTCATTAATGGACCATTTCCCAGCATAATCATAGATCCTGAAATATTCGCATACTCTAATATCGTTTTGGTAAAACTAAACGGTTTTAGATGCGTCTAAATTAAGCTCTGTTGCACCACCGCGAACAAAACGTGCAAAATCACGAGTCTTTTCACAAAAGGATTCAGCTTAGAAAGCTCTTGATCTACTTTTTCCCACATTGGAAAAGGGGTATAAATTTAAGCAATGATCAAATGCGCGATTCACAACAAATCGTGTTATCTCACCAAGCTGTTTTTTCAATGCAGCAGGTAAAACGATACGTTTTTTATCGTCGAGCTTAATCTCAAATTCGCCTAAAAAATTTTCCATGACTCTACTTATACCGCATAAGAATAGGGACTTGTTGTTAAAATATATTTTCAATATTTATACAATCATAACAGCACGTTAGTCTTTATTCAATACAAAAACAATTGAGCCTGACAAGATTAGTATCTTATCAGGCTCAAGAAAATATATTTTTGTATATGATTTATACCCGACAGCTCGCAGTATCTTCAAGTCTTTTGGGTATATTTCTATTTAGAGATCATTTTTTGGGTAAATAGACCCATAATTCATGATGCCATTTGGATCAAAAGCCTGTTTTAATGTTTTTAATATGTAATATGCACTGCCATGCTCTTCTTTTGTCCACTGTGTTCGATATTTACCAATCCCATGATGATGAGCCATTGATCCGCCATGTCTTACTGCCTCTTCGCAGAAAATTTTGTGCAATGGATAATGATATGTCTCAAGTTCATCTTCAGGTTTACAATCAACTACATTATAGTCAAATACAAAATACATATTAGTGCCATTGCAGTAACTATGAGATGAGTGTCCGCCCAACATTGTCAAATCTTTATAACGAGGAAACTCTTCACGTACACGACGTAATGCACTTTCATAAATATTATAAATAACGCTCCATTCACCAGAAACTTCTGTTGTGAACCCCCATATTTTTAGTTTTTTAATAAAATCTCGCTCTGCTTGAATTTTATCAGCACCCCAATTTAAGTTATTAAACCAATTTTCAATGAGTTTTGTTTCCTACTTTTTCACATTTTCCTGATTTACTCACAATTGCTTCAATTGCATCCCCCGTTGCTTTTGCGACACCTTTTGGACCTTCTGCCATAAAGATAAGCAACCCTTTTTACCCTTATTAAAATGGCTAAAATGTTGTTTGGCATCTTCAGCATCATATAAACGTGCAACAGAAGGTTTATATCCTTCACCATGACTTCTCTTAAAATCTCAAAACCTGCTTTCATATCATCAATTAAATAACCATACATTAAATTGTTTTCAGGCATATATTTGAATATTTTAACGGTGACTTCTGTGATAAAGCAAAGCGTACCTTCATTTCCTAAAATAATGTGCCGAATATCTGGACCAGCCGCACGTCTTGGTACATTTTTAATACGAGTGATCTCACCATTAGGGAACACGGCTTCCACGCCGACCAGCATATCTTCTATGCCACCATATAAAGTAGAAAATTGACCAATACTACGTGTTGCGACCAACCCACCCATTTGTGCAACAGGTTTTGATTGCGGTGAATTCCCGTTGTGTAGCCTTTCGCACGTAATGCATCTTCAAGATCTTGTAATACCACGCCGCATTGAGCTGTTGCTTGCATACTATATGTGTCTATTTTAATAATTTTATTCATAGATGAACCATCTAAAACGATGCTGTCCGCACATCCAACTTCAATACCACCTTCCGTTGAGGTACGCCCTGTACGAGGGACACAGTTAATTTTTTTTGATTCAAAAACTTTAAAACATCCGATGCTTGTTGTGCAGAATAAACATTTACAACTGCGATAGGTAACGGCTGGGTATATAGCCCATGAATGGTTTCATATTTACGAAAACGATCTACACTTGCATCTTTCAATGTTTGCGATTCAGTGATCACTTGATCTGTACTTAAAAGTGTATTTAAGTGGGTAATAATTGCTTCTCTTGATAAAGTCATAACCTATCCTTTTAATAAATTAATTAATAAAATAAAAATAAAAAACAACAAGATATTGAACTATTGAACTATTGAACTATTGAACTATTGAACTATTGAACTATTGAACTATTGAACTCATGCATATCTGTACCAAAAACACTTGCCTATCCAAAAAAATTGGAGAGGCTACTTTCACCCTAATCCACCAAAGGGTGTATTTTTTGCAAAATCGGATCTAAATTTATATTAACTCCCTGATAAATAGACTCATTGAATGTTTTATAAAACCGAGTATTATCAAAATTTGGTTTAAATTCATCTTGAATACAGACCATCTTTTGAATCGCCAAATCAAAATCTGAATAAGCACCAACGCCAACAGCCGCCGCAATCGCAGCACCTAAAGAAGCAGCGCTGTTAATCTTATTACGTTGGGCTGGGATACCAAAAACATCCGCAAAAATTTGCATACACAAGTGACTATTTGAGCCTCCACCTGAAATAACAAGGTTATCTAACGTCAACCCTAATTCTTTGCACATTGCATCAACGTGATTTTCATTGTAAATACAATCCCTTCTAAAATAGAACGGAACATATGCGCACGTGTATGTCTGCCATCGAAACCTATCATTGCGCCTTTGCGGTAAGGGATACCCGCTGGTGGTGCCCAATCATGCACAGTAATCAAGCCATCACAACCAGCACAAACTTGCTCTGCTTCAAAATTAAAATAATCATCAATAGATAAGTTTGCTTGCTTTGCCTCATCCGCAACCGCATTTCCAAATTGTTGACGAAACCAGCTAACCGTCCACATTCCACGGCGAACACCATAACTTTCATATAAATAATGATGCGGTCTTGATGCTAAAAATGACCAAAAAAGCCTTTGTATTTTCACGATTTTCAGGTGCTTGCATCATTCCACCAATATACGTACCTAATGAAATCAGGACTGTATTTTTATTTATTAACGTCAGTACTAAGCGCTCCTAATGCTTCAACTGCTTTATCATGTGCCGTTGCAACAACGGTAAGCCTTCAGGAAAACCTGTTTAAGAGCGGATTTTTCTGTGATATGTCCCAATATTGAACCTGGCATTTGTAAGTCAAATAACATGTCTCGGGAATATTATAATTTTTAAAAACATTAGGATCAGTACTCCACTGCCATGTATCGTTATCAATTGGCCATTGCCCAATATAATTTGCACATGTATCTCGAAATTGTCCCGTTAATCTATGCGTTATGTACCCTGATGTTTGTGGTGACATATTTAACCGACTCATAACAGGCTAAGTGTTCATAAGGCGCATTAACGCGTTTGTCCATCCAACTGAAAACAGGTGCTGCCAATGTGCCATCACTTTTTTAATAACACTCGGCAGCATCTTTGAACACATAATCCTAATCCTATAATATTTTTCGGATCAAGCTTGTGCTTTGTTGTAAATAGATCCATTGCTGCGCGACTAGCAAGAATAATTGCATCCCACAAATCATCGTCAGGATGAACAGCCATATTTGGTCCTGGTAAATCCATCGGTCTTAAATTTTGTTTTCCCTCGCAAATTAAATTACCATCGAGATCGAAAATAACTACTTTTGCACTTTGAGTGCCTGAATCAATGCCGATTAAATATTTCTTAGACATGATGCGCTTAACTCCTCAATTTTTCTAATAATTAAATAAATTTCAAATATCTTGGTTTGATTTTTTTCGATAAAGACTTAAAATAGAAAGAAGCAAATGTGCCAAAAAGTCCACAAATGGCGATCAATGCGAAATAAATTCGATAACTGATTACACCAGGGTAATAGGCGATTATTTTGGCGTTAAGAATCGGAAGGAAAATATCAGGTAAATATGCAACCATTGAAATAAAACCGATTGCCAGTCCCGTAATATGAGGCGGTACATTGCATGAATCTAGCAAGGACCAATACACGCCTCTAATTGCATAGGTCAGCACGCCAATAAGCATCACTAGCCCCAGCACAAAATAAATATTATTCATTTTTGGCATAAAGCAAGGCACAGCAAGCCAAAGAGATGCGAGTAATAGTGAATACCCCATAACATCTTCTTTTTTAAAGTGATCACTTAAAAATCCAGCACCAATTCCACCAATTGGGCGCATCCATAGCTTAGTGACCGTGATGACACCTGCAAATACCGCTGTAGCACCAAAACCTTCTTGCAAATAAGCAGAAAAAGAGTAAGTTGCCCAAATAATTGATATCCACATAAAATAATAAAAGTCATTAACCAAACTTGGGGATTGACAGCACAATTTTTAATTCTTTAATCACATTACGTCTGATGATTTTAGTTTCAGTCTCGGTATGAGTAGAATCTGCTTGCTCGGATGTCAGAAAAAACAAAATGAGTATACCCATTACAATACATGTAAAAGAATACATATAATCACTTGCTTAAGTGCAAAAGCACTACTTGCAGCATCATCTTTAACAACAAAATATGCAAAGATACTCACCGCAATAGTGGCTAAAATAGCCTCAACCAGCCCTCTTCCACCATCTAATATTCCAAAAAACGTCCTTGTTCTTTTGATGATGCTAAGAGCTTTACACTCTTTAATAATGCGGCCCAAAAAGTGAGTCCAGCAGCCAATCCCCAGCCCATAAAAATAATGCGTAAAAATGTAATACTCGGAAAAGTTGAAAACCATAAACCCAAAAGACCGACACCAACGAGAGCAAGCAGATGAGTTTTTTTGGTGAAAATCTATCAGCAAGCCATCCACTGGGTAAATAGGTAAGTGCATAAATAATCCCCATTTGAGAATAAAAAATACCTAATTCACTCGCGGTAATTCCAAAATTACTTAAAATTGTCACTTCAAAATTTTGGCGCAAATAAGCAGAGGGTAAATTGCGCCACCTGCGCATACCAATAAAAGAATTGAATATATTTTTTAAAGGTAATTCGCTTATTGACAGGATCTTCATTTTTAACATCCTTGCGTATATTATTCTTAGTATTCATACGTCTGCCTTTGTGTGGTGTATTACATTAAAATGATGTGAGGTTTATGCAATCAAAAAACAATAGCTTACCTCTCGTGTAATAATTTGTTATCTAACAAGAAAGCCTCCATCAACCGCTAACATTTCTCCATTCACATAATCAGATGCACGGCTGCTAAGAAAATAGCTGTTCCCATTAAGTCCATTGTTTCACCCCAACGATTCGCGGGGATGCGCTCTAAAATGCTTGATTTGATTTAGATTGGCACGTGTAACAGCGGTTAAAGCCGTTGCGTAATAACCAGGGGCAATCGCATTTACTTGAATATTGTATTGCCCTAACTCATCAGCATATGCTTTAGTTAATCCCGCCGATAGCATGTTTTGAGGCTGAATATGCAGGTGATGTTTGCCCGCCTCTATATGAATATATCGAGCCAATATTAATAATTTTGCCGCTTTTTTGAGGAATATATGCTAAATTAACTTCAGGGTTTAATTCAAAAGCTGCCGTTATTTTAAGTTCATCATTGGGACCCCAATCTTCCCCGGCCCAAAATGCTAAACGATTTAATTTACAAATCCCTCTTATTAATCAAAAATCAATTCTTCCAAAGCGTTTAAGCAGCATAAAACTACATGTTTGGGGCACCACGCTGGTTAAATAAATTGTAAAAACTAAATTTAAACGCTTTTTTTTTCAATAAATTTTGTTTCTCCAATCCATCTAAAAGCAGGAAAAAAATATTCGCCTGCTTTTCCCTTTGCGACTGCGAGGTTTGCCCAAAAACCCGTATTCCCGCCTGTTACGATACAATTTTTCCCCTTCAAAAAGAAAAATTTCATTGAAAAATCTCAATTTCATGTGGTTATATCCTTTTAATGAATAAAAAAAATCTCTTTTGCATAAAAAAAGACAAAAAAAAAAGCAATTCCCTAAAAAGATTTTAATCTCTTCGGAAAGTTACTTTTTTTTTGTCCTAAAACGTTTTTTTAAAATCTTTTGTGGAAAACTCTTACTCACAAACATGCCAAAATATAAGGTAATTTTTTTGCTCAACACTTTACGGCATCTTGAGTTCGATCACTAACGAAAACTTTTTTCTATTTTTTTCTTTTTTTTTAAAAGATCCCAAACTTTTATATTCGGCCGAAATAGAAAGGGAAACCTGAACTTAATGCAGCTTCTGATCTTCTTTATCACATACTAATCCACCAGAAATGATGGGTAAATTAATTGTAGCTGCTCCCCAAGTAAGCACCTTTGGCATGCATCCTGCAATTTTTCTTACATTGGCTTTGATTGGGAGATTTGTTTCCCAATATTGTAATAGAATAGAGTCAACAATAATATCGAGCACCGTTAAAAACCTTGCATTTTTGGCTGCTTTAATCATTGAATTTTAGACTAATAATCCCATCAGCACGCGTAAGGGTTTTTTAAAAAATAAATCCAACTTTTATTGGAATACCATCTAGTAGATAAAACATGAAATAAAGGCATTTTTTTTGGGGCTTTGATTTTTCAAAAAATTTGCCCAATTTTACAAATAAACCGATAAAATAAAAATTATTTGGCAATCTGATAAAAATGCTATTTGCAAGTATATCATCTTTAACAGCAGCAATGACGGGATATTTTGGCAAGTAATACTCTATTTTAATGGGGCTTTCATGCAACTTCCCTTTTAAAAAAAGTACGCGCTCAATATATCCGCCACCTTTATTGAAGATCCCCTTCAAAAACTTTTGGGTATAGATTAATTTAATGCGTAATTTCTTCACCGATCATCAACCGCCAAAATCATTAGTTCTTTTAGAGGTCATTATAGAAAACTTTTTTACAATTTTCCCCCTAAACAGAAAGCTACCTTTTAAAACGTAAAAAATGCTTTTGTCATATTACCCTTATCCCATTTGAGATATTCGGCCCAAAATTTTTGTGCCGCAGTAATTTTTATCCTCTTAAAAAAGCCCTCAGCAAACCACCAATTCCCCCAATTTTTTCTCTATAAAACTTTGGGGGTAACTTGCATTAAAAACCCCTCGCTCCCCAAAAATCTTTCAGCTTTAGTGTTTTAAAGGGTTATTCAACCGCAATAATGGTAAATCTTTTTGCTCTAAATTATGTTTACTCGCATTTTCTTGCAAAAGAAACAAAATCTCCCGCTTTGCTCTTGAAAAAGGTATTTTGCATTAATATTTTAGCTAATTCTCTGCGCGTACACATTTTTTTTGTATAGCTCTTCCTCTTTAAGAGGTCCCCAATTAAAAGCATTTAAAACATCCGCACAGAAGGGTGGGCGTATAAAAAAATTTTTAAAAAATTAATAAAATAATCAAAATACATGTTTTTAATTCTAATCTCATTCACGATAAGCCTATCATATGCAAATTAGCAAACGCCCTTTTTATTTCTTAAATCGTAAAGCATTATTTTACTTTTAAAAAAAAAAGGAAAAAAAGATTAACATCAACCTTATTGGTCAAAGTGCAAAACCCTCTGTTTAAAGTAATGAAAATCGTTTGTACTTAATAATTTTACAAATTTAATTTTTTCTGTTTGTGTAATATTTTTTATATAAAAAAAAAGTTTTTGGCAGATTAAGATTCTCGTGTTCTTTTTGGGAGTTCAATCATTTTATTTATCTTTTTGTAATAAAATTTCGTTTTTTTCTTGTAGATTTGTTTTAATGGTCAATTATTTTTTGATGGTATTGAATCAAAGGGGGGGATCGAAAAATAAATCATATGGGGCCCCCTTTTTTTGTTAAAAAAGAAGGATCCAAGAACGTCAAATGCACTTTTAAAATGAACCGGGCTTTTATCTTTGTAACGAAAATTTGATATATTCAAAATTTTTTGTCCCGCAGCATCTTTACTTAACCAATAAAGTAAACGCTCTTTCACCTCTAAAAAGGCCCCCTTCCAAGACTGCCTGCCCCTGCAAAAAATCCAGCAGTGACTATTAGCAATTCAAATTTAAACCAGTTAAAAGAGGTTTTTTTCAAACGATCAGAAGTGGGGCGTAATCCATTAATATCTAAAAGGGAAATGTACGTGACCTACAAGCGCCCCCAATAATTCGCACAGTATTGTGTTTTTTGATTACCTTTTTTCATTGAACAACTGTTCCTATTATAATGTAAGGATATTTTTTTTTTATTCAAATTATTAGGTGGTGTTTTAATATTTACTCAATATCTAATGGGCGTTTGCATGGGTTTCCATCCACTGCTTTATATTTTCCACCCAAGATTCTGTTTTTTACCTGTGGTATCAATCGGCGGCACCAATTACCACGTGGATTGTGCCAGGTTTTTTATAAACTGCCCCTTTGCCCAAGCTTGACCTGCATTATGGCTAATCGGAAGACAGGCGCTTTTTAAGATACTCGCAAGGCGAAATCCCCAATTTTATATTGAGTATCATCACCAACCTTAACACGAGTACCTTCAGGGAAAATCATGATTGTACTTTATCTGCCAATTTTAACTTCGACTCTTTGATCATTTTTTTAAATGATTGGCTACCTTCTGATCGATCAATTGCTATCGCTTCTAATAACCATAAGATCCAACCAAAAATGGGCACCCATAGCAATTGTTTTTTCAAACAAAGACGGGGCGGCGGCAGCATCATGCCCATAAAGAATGTGTCAAAAGTAGACTGATGCTTTGCCAGTACGATGAAAGGGTTTTGAGTGAAAGAAGTTAAATGCTCCAAACCTTCTACTTTATAATTAACTTTACAGGTTATTTTAAGCCACCAGAGACTTAACTTACACCAATATGGCATCACTTTTCTACGCCATTTAATACCACCAAACAAGGTGACAATAATAAAAAGTGGTAAAATCAATAGCCCGTTTAAATTCCCATCCAATAAAAAAATCAATGATCAAATTATTCGCATATTCAATTACCTTTATAAAATAGTAATCTACCCCATCATATTTGAATATGATGGAAATATTATTAATGGCTAATTATTAATGAGGTCACCTTAAATAGTAATGCAGGATAATAAAAAAAATAGCTAAAATAGCACCAATTTAGTAACTCTTTGAGGTCAATCTTGATGAATTCAGATTTTCAAGCTTTATATCAAGAAGTTATTCTTGATCATAATAAACGTCCCCGTAATTTTCGTATCATTGATCCCTCAACGAGTATGGCAAGAGGTCATAACCCTCTGTGCGGTGATCAAATTCAAGTTATGTCATGATGCACAATAATTTGGACCGATGCGTCTTTTTAAGGTCAAGGTTGTGCGATTTCAAATGCTTCTGCATCACTGATGACTGAAATTGTGAAAAATAAAACTCTCGAAGAATACAATTAATTTTTGAGGCATTTCACAATACAGTGACTAAAGATGAGGCTGGTAAAGAAGATATCTTAGGCGCTTAAATATTTTAACAGGTGTCAAAAATTTCCCCTCTGTGTTAAATGTTTCAACATTGGCTTTTGGCACGCATTACAAGCAGCCATACATAAAAAAACGGATGCGATTAAAACAGAATGATTCACTGAACGGACTGATATACCCAAAATATTTGGAGATGATGCGAGATGATAAGTGCTTGAATTTTAAAACACTTATTGCTGGTGAGCAACTAGATAAGAATATGTCAACAAGCAGGATCTTCAAAGAAGGGAGCTATAATTTGCCTTAAAATACATTTAATATCCTTAACTATACCAAAGTTTTGGAGATACAACGAGGCGGCCAAAGTATAAAAAATACCGATGAGCTTACTAAGGTAAGTGATTCGGGAGAGTATGCGTACCAAACAAATTTGGATCTTAAAAGAAAAACGGGTATATATCTATTCTCTTTATAACTGGTGAGCTACGATGCCTCAAAACAAAACATCCTGACCAATAATAAAACGAATACTTCCGTAACACAAAAAAGTAATGATGAGCCTAATTACCCGAGTGTTTTTTTTGCAGACACAATAAACAGCTTACAATGAAGCAGATACAGATGCGTTTTACAGCTGAAATTATTCTTGCGATAAGCGTGTTTATGATCCTGAAATACCCGTTGACGTTTATGAGTTAGGTCTAATTTATGCGATTGAATACTTAGACTTAACGCCACACGCAATCAAGTAAAAATAGATATGACTTTAACGGCACCAGGATGTCCTGTGGCTGGTTCTATGCCTGAATGGGGTGCAAAAAGCGGTAGAGGACTATTCCGTCATTGAGTCTTGTTTGGTGATTCTTGTTTGGGAAACCTTTTTGGGACACCTCAACGAATGCCCTCTGCGTCCCAAAATTAGAGCTCAATATGTTTTAATAAAAATGCCTTTAAAAATGCTTTACATGCTGATTGGTAACATATTTTTAATATGGAGATATCAATATATCTGCACGTGCAAATGAACAGTTATATTGAATAATCATACGTAAATCGTTATAGTTAGCTTTGTCTGTCACAATTATTTCGCATTGTTTGATGCTAAATTAAAGACATTAGGCTAATCTAGAAAAATATCATGATGTAATTTTATAGAATCAATTTGACAAAATTTAATATTCATGTTGTTTTGAATAACACATGAGCTCGATGATAAAATAGGCATACGCTTTTGATTTTTAAGAAAAACCATAGAGACTTTATATCACAAAGTGGTTACCCAAATAAGACGCAATAAGACTTAGGTCACAGGGTTTAAGCCTTCCCTTATTTAAACGAGGCTATACAATTACTTATGTTTTGAACATCTGATGATTAATCAAAGCATCTATAAAAAAGAAACATTTTCACACTTTTTTAAAAAAGAAACTTTTAAATTCTATCGGGGTAAATTTTAATAGCAGATGATGAATATTATAATTAAAGATCACTCTATCAAAGAAATAATTCATATAAGTTAATTGTTTAAAATTTTTGGCAAAGATCAATACACTTAATCATTAGTTTTTGTAACCCATCTTAGTAAAATGTTTTATCTCTATATTTTTTATGAAATTTAAAGATAGAGCGTTAGTTCGCATTTAAAGCTCCTAATGGGCAGACAGAAAAATGAAGATGTTTCTATGGAGAAAAACCCTGAAACGAATGTTAATTAATGCAACGCAACAAGAAGAGTTAGTGTTGCGATGGTGGATGGTCAAAGGTTATTTGATCTTGATATCGAAACCCCTAGCCATGAACAAAAAAAATCAAAATTTATAAAGGTAAAATTAAAACGCATTGAACCTTCTTTAGAAGCGTGCTTTGTTGAATATGGCGCGGAAAAACAAGGATTTTTATCTTTTAAAGAAGTTGCACGTGATTATTATCTACCCAATGCATCACAAAATGGCAGACCAAAAATTAAAGAAGCCTTAAAGAAGGGATGGAGCTTGTGTGTTCAAATAGATAAAGAGGAGCGCGGCAATAAAGGTGCAGCTCTCACAACACTTATTTCACTTCCGGGTAGTTACTTGGTTCTCATGCCAAATAATCCCAGTGCAGGTGGTGTATCTAGACGTATTGAGGGTGAAGACCGCTCTGAAATAAGAGAAGCAATGGCTGCACTAAATGTGCCAGAAAAATATGGGTTTAATTATACGTACAGCGGGCAAAGGCAGATCAACAGAAGAGTTGCAATGGGACTTGGACTATCTTGTTACGCATTGGCGAGCAATAGAAAAAGCAGCATCAAGCAAGGCAGCACCTTTTTAATTTATCAAGAAAGTAATATCATTTTTAGAGCGCTCCGAGATTATTTCCGCTCTGATATTGGTGAAATATTGATTGATCACCCTCAAAAATTCAAAGAAGCGCAAGAGTTTCTAGAAATGGTTATGCACAAGCGGCAAGCCGCTTAAAATTATACTCTGATGCAACGCCTTTATTTACACGCTACCAAATTGAATCTCAAATACAAACCGCATATCAAAGAGAAGTATCTTTACCATCAGGTGGGGAACTTGTTATAGAAAAAACAGAGGCACTACTGTCTATCGACATTAACTCAAGTCGGTCAACAGGTGGTGCAGATATCGAAGAAACCGCGTTAAATACAAATTTAGAAGCAGCCGATGAAATCGCACGCCAATTAAAATTACGTGACTTAGGTGGCTTAGTTATCATTGATTTTATTGATATGCAGCACTCTAAAAATCAAAGAGAAGTTGAAAATCGCCTACGTGAAGTATTAGCGCCTGATCGTGCTCGAATACAAATAGGCCGCATATCTCGTTTGGCTTAATGGAAATGTCACGTCAACGTTTGCGCCCATCTCTTGAAGAGTCAACGCATGTGAATTGTCCTCGTTGTAGCGGACAAGGCATTATTAGGACATCTAAATCTCTTGCACTATCGGTTATTAGGCTCATAGAAGAAGAGGCGTTAAAAGATCGCACAGCACATGTTATTGCTCAATTACCAACAGATGTTGCTACTTTTATCCTTAATGAAAAACGAGATGCAATTTTAGATATTGAGGCACGTCGTCATGTCAAACTTATCATTATTCCTCATCCAGATTTAGAAACGCCTCATTATAAAATTTCGCGTCGCCGTATCGAAGAGGTGCCTAACTTTGAATTTAAACCTAGCTTTTTAATGTTAGATGATCTCAAAACAAAAAGTGAAGATTTAATGGCGCTTGCGGAAACACAAGTTAAACCTAAAGCTGAAGCGGCCTTAGTAAGCATTGCACCACCTGCAAGTTTACCGCCTACAGTAAAAAAACATTCAGTGACTAAACCTAATATTATTGGGCTACTTATCCAAAATATTTTAGGTGTATTTGGCAAAATATTTTCAAGCAAAAAGGCTGTAGAGACCAAGAAACAAAATCAAAAAAATGTGCAGCGCCGCTAGCAGTAATGAACGTAGAAGAGCGCGTAATCATGATAAAGCAACGCGTCAAGATCGGGATAAAGGCCGTGAAAAAATTGAGACAATTGAAAGGGTTTCTAACAAACCTTTTGAGTCAAAGCCAGATAAGGCAGAGCGTAGTGAAGAACGTGTTGCTCGTCGTGAACGTACCCTAGAAATCAAAATCAAAATAAAGCAGATCAAGTAGAGCAAGTGCTTGATAAAAAAGAGCACTAGAGAATGAGGTGTCTCAAGATATTGCTTCTCAAGATCAAAATATTGTTCAAAAAAATATAGATCAAGAGGGCGTGCAATTAAAGCCACGCAAAGCACGTAGACCTCGACGCGAACGTAATATTGCAAATGATTTGATAGAGCCAGTTAAAGCGGAGGATACCCAAACAATTAAGCCGCGTTATATAGAGGTTTCTACTAATGGAGAGATAAAAAAACGCTATATTCGCAGTGGTCGACCATTAATTAATTCAAGCTTATCTGATTTAGATATGGAGAGAAATATATCTGAACCACGGCAACAGATGTGAGCAACCCAATATTGAAATGCCAAAAGTTGAACAAATTGCCGCTGAAGCTCAGGTTCCTCTTGTTATCAATGTTGTCCCTGAGGGAGAGAAAATATCTCATTCTGTAAATCCAGTAATTGAGGTGCAATCAATTAGAAAAGTGACTGATATTGTTGATATTCAAGTAGCACCAAGTTCAACATCACATATTGATCATGTTGTGAATAGTGTGAGCAGCGATAAAAAATATCAAAAACAGGATCTTGTGATTAATCTTCAGGAGGATAAACAAGAAGAGTCCTTGCATGCGATTACTTTTGAAGAAGAAGATAATAAAACACATAATCGATAATATTATTAAAGATTTATATTATTAAAGAGATTTAATTTTTTGCTAAAAAAATGCTATTTCCTGTGTCTGTGGGAAGTAGCATTTTTTATATGCAATACGTCAATCTCTGTTGTTTCTCAAAAATACTCTTGTGCTCACAGCAGCTTTAGTTTTTTGGTAAGTGTAGTTTTAGTTGCTGTATCTTTCTTTAGATAGATATAATGGCGCTGTTCAAGCGTTAAGTGCCTACTCATAAAAACCTTCTTTTCGTCGGGAATGAATTTTGACAAGTTTTGCACTTGATCTTTTCATGTCATCAAAAATTATAAAAAAGTTTTGCGTGAGTGATGTGAACTCAAGTAATCTTTTTATTAAAATAAACATTATTTTATTTTTAGCTTTTAGGAGCATTCATGTTAGCGCTGGACACTGTATTAAAATCGTTGCATCTTTCTTTTGGTCAGCTTAAAACAGTTGAAGGTTTAAATGTTTTAGATCAAGCCTTTATTGATTGCTTGCCTCAAAATTTGCACGATCAATTGGTATTATGGCGACAAGGGAAATGCCCTTTATCTAAAATCGAAGAGTCAGAATTTCAAATTATTTTAGGGCAGCACCTCAATACATTTGTTGCCAATATGTTTGGGATTAGTACTGAATCAAATGCACTCATTAAAGAGTCACAGATAAACCAAACCTTAATGGATTTTAAAGAGCGCTTTATTATTCGTGGCGCAAAAACGGTATCGCAAGCCTATTGAAGGTGATTTTAAACAGCATAATGAGCAATTATTAAATAAATTTAGCGAGCATGATAACTTAGAAGCGCAAATCAGTATGTTTGGACAATCTCTTGATATTGGATCTCCAGAAGAGGAAGCACTGATTCAATGGGCAAGCCTTGCAATGACGGATCAAACGCAAACCGTCACGCAAGGTTGGGTCAGTTTTAAATTACCAAATAGAACGGATCATTCACAATGGTGAGCACAAAACCTGCTGAATTTGCGGGGATACCTGTACGTATTGGTACGAATCCTTTGCGTCGTAGAGACGGTTTTGCATTGACAGATACGCGTATGAATGCCAAACAAGTGGCAAGTGAAATACATTATTGTAAATACTGTCATGATAAAGAAGGTGATTTTTGTAGCAAAGGTTTTCCTGAAAAAAAAGGATCTCCAGAATTAGGTTTTAAGAAAGATCCCTTTAATCATGGGCTGATTGGGTGTCCTTTAGAGAGAAAATATCGGAGATGCAGCGCTTACAAAAAGATGGTTTATCGATTGGCGCTTTAGCGATGATCATGATCGAAAACCCTATGCTCCCTGCAACAGGGCACCGCATTTGTAATGATTGTATGAAAGCATGTATTTATCAAAAACAAGATGCCGTTAATATTCCACAGATTGAAACGCGGGTATTAACGAATGTATTGGATCTTCCGTGGGGAATTGAGATTTATGATATTTTCACGCGCTGGAATCCTCTCAAACGGTCGCAGTTTTTACCTGAAAATATCCACAGCCGTAAAGTATTGGTTGCAGGTTTAGGGCCTGCTGGTTTTACGATGGCACATTATCTATCTCACGCAGGTTGCCATGTTGTGGGTGTGGATGGTTTAAAATTAGAACCTTTGCCACAACATTTAATTAATGAGCCAGTCAGAGATTGGGCGAGCTTAGAAGAGTCATTAGATGAGCGTATTTTATCTGGGTTTGGCGGTGTGGCAGAGTATGGCATTACGGTACGTTGGGATAAAAATTTTTTAAAATTATTATATTTAACGCTTGCACGCAGAGAAAATATTCAAACTATTTGGTGGTATACGTTTAGGCGGTACATTAACCCTTGAAGATGCCTTTGAAATGGGGTTTGACCATGTTTCAATGGCTGTTGGTGCAGGTTTACCAAGGGTTTTAAATATTGAAAACTCATTGGCGCGTGGTATGCGTCAAGCATCTGATTTTTTAATGGCGATGCAATTAACAGGTGCTGCTAAATCGAGCTCTTTGTCTAATCTTCAAGTTAGATTACCCGCCGTTGTGATTGGCGGAGGTTTAACCGCGATTGATACCGCAACTGAAGTTCAAGCGTATTATATTAAGCAGGTTGAAAAAGTTTTACATCGTGTTGAAATTCTGGGTTTGGATGCAGTTAAAAATGGTTTATCACCTGAAGATGAAATTATTTTAGAAGAGTTTTTAACGCACGGACAAGCCGTTAAGGCAGAACGCGAACGCGCAGCGTTAAACAGGAGAAAAACCTAATTTTGTACCGCTTTTACATACGTGGGGCGGTGTTTTATTGGCATATCGTAAAAAAATGGAAGATTCTCCAGCCTATACGCTCAATCATGAAGAGGTGATTAAAGCGTTGAAGAAGGAATTTTCTATGGTGAATGTTTAGATCCAATCGGTGTTAATTTAGATAAATATGCCCACATTGAGTCGATTAGTTTCAAAAAAGAAGGGGATATTTTGGTTATTCCTGCACGTGCTGTTTTAGTTGCTGCTGGCACTGTACCCAATACTATTTATACACAGGAATATCCACAGTCTTTGGCATTAGAAAATAATCATTTTCAAGGGTTTGATGCAAATGGCAATCAAGTTATGCACACAAATGATGATCATGCAAAATCATCATTTGCGCCATTTACCTCATATAGGGCGGATCAAAAACGCGTTTCATATATTGGTGACACACATCCTACATTTAATGGAAACGTGGTTAAAGCCATTACCAGCGCGAAACGATCTTCCATTGAAGTCTAAATATTTTAGCAACGCTGCCTGAAAAACCCTCTTCCCAATGCAGATTTAATTCATCAAGTTCAAACGGGATTAGTTGCAACGATTGCTTCGATTAATACGGATAATCCAGCGATGACAGAAGTTTGGGTTAAAGCGCCAATGGCTGCTAAAAACTTCCAACCAGGACAGTTTTTTAGGATGCAAACCTTTGAGCAAACGAGTGATATGGTTGAAGAAACGCGCCTACAAATTCCGTTATTAACGGTGTCTGGCACAGGCGTTAAAGATGATTGTATTCGGTTAATGATTTTACAATGGGGTACAGGCCCACGTTTAGTTTCTACTTTTTAAAGCAGGTGATCCTGTTATTTTGGCAGGACCAACGGGTGCGCCAACGGATATTCCGCACAATAAAACTATTTTAGTGATCGCAGGGCGTTGGGGTGCAGCAGTTATGCTTGATATTGGTTCGGCATTACGCAGTGCAGGCAATACGGTTATTTATTTAGCTGCTTTTGAAAAAAGCGGGTGATGTTGATTATGTGGATGAACTTGAGGCAGGCGCGGATAAAATTATTTGGTGTGTGCAAAAAGGCGAAAAAATCCCCGCACGTCGTCCGCAAGATTTAAGCCTAGAAGCCACAGATATGTTGGCGTTACTGAAAACATTGCATGATTCTGGTGAGTTAAATACGCTCAAAATTGATCGTCTCATGGCGATGGGATCAACAGGATTACTCAAAGGATTACAGCAAGGTTTATCTGTCGGTGGTGCTTTATATGCGCAATTTAAGCCAGATCTTGAGATGACAGGCACAGTTGGCAGCCCGATGCAATGTATGATGAAAGGCGTGTGTGGACAGTGTTTACAATGGCAAATTGACCCTGAAACAGGTAAACGCACCAAAGCAGTATTCTCATGTGCAGGGCAAGATCAACCGCTCAAAGCAATTGATTTAGATAATTTAGCCGCCCGTACCAGCCAAAACCGCTTACTTGAACGTATATCAGCACAATGGTTGACGTATGTTTTGGGGAAGGTATGATGAATTATGAAGTATTTTTCCACTTGGTGATAAATGAAAACATATAAATTATTAGATTTATTTTCAGGTGCTGGAGGCATGGCGGAAGGATTTCTGCAGGCTGGATTTTCTATCCCTTATGCTTCAGATAAAAGCTTACAAGCCGCTCAGACTTATATTCATCGTCACGAGCAATTAGGATATAAAGTGAATTATTTTGTGGTGATGTTGCAGAATTAAGTGATGTATCAACACTACAAAATTTTCTTGGAAATGATTTAAATAGTATAGATGTAATATCTGGAGGACCACCATGCCAAGGCTTTAGTTTAGCAGGTCAGAGAAATCCAGAAGATCAAAGAAATAAGCTAGTTAAGAGTTATATTAATATATTAAAAACAGGTAAAACCAAAATATTTTGTAATGGAAAATGTATTAGGTATTTTATCTGCACAATTTGTAGAATATGAAGGCATAGCAAGGTGCTATCTTAATAAAAAAGTAGTTGATGTTTTAAAAAATGAATTTAAAGAAATAGGATATTCACGCGTTGAGATTAAAACATTGGACGCAAGTGATTTTGGTGTCCCTCAAAAAAGAATGAGAGTTATTTTTTTAGGCACCAGAGATGATGTTAAAGAAATATTATTACACCCAAAAATATTAGAAAAAGAGAAAACTTCTGCACACGCGGCTATTGATGATTTGTGTCATATCCAAAATGGTGCTTCAGAGGTGAATTATATTCAAAAGGCTCAATCAACTTATCAAGTTAATTCAAAAAAAGGGCGAACTCCTAATTTAAAGGGAAACACCTTTATCTGCCAAAGAATTGTTTAATCACCAGACGAGTATGCATACCCAACTAGTTAAAAAAAGATTTTCTGAATTACAACAGGGAGAGACTGTAAAATCAATGCTTAAGCGATTAAATAATCAGGATTTTGATTATTTAAAGACTAAAAAACAGAACTGTAAAAAAATTAAAGCCAGTGAACCATCACCTACTATTTTAACTTTACCTGATGATTTAGTTCATTATTCACAAAACAGAATTATGACTGTACGAGAAATGGCAAGATTACAATCATTTGATGATAGCTTTGAATTCTTAGGTAAACGAACAACAGGTGGGATATTGCGTAAACATGAAACACCACAATATACTTTGGTCGGTAACGCTGTACCCCCTTTTACTTGCAAAGCGATTGCTTTAGAGGTGCTAAAAGCACTAAAAGGAAATTAAATGGAAAAGTTACATTTTAAAAACAAGTGCAGGCATCAAAAATATTCTAGGCAAAGATTTAATCACAGATAAGTATGTTGCTATATTTGAATTAGTAAAAAATAGCTATGATGCAAAAGCTTCTGAAGTGACTATTTTATTTAATACGGTCCAATCTCCGCCTCGTATTATTATAAAAGACAATGGAATAGGGATGTCTAAATCTGATCTTGTTGATAAATGGTTGTTCTTAGCTTTTTCAGATAAAAAAGAAGGTTCTATTAATGATAAAAGACGGTTTGTTGGTTCAAAAGGAATTGGGCGTTTATCGTGTGATAGTTTAGGAGATCACCTATTATTAGAACTAAAAAATCTTCTGAAGATATTGTTCAATTTTAAACAGTTGATTGGCGAGGATTTGAGGCTAATTTAAAAAAACAAGTTGAAGAGGTAGATGTTCAGTATTCTTTTGAATCTAGTAATCAATTAGCTGAAAGCTTCACTACACTTGAAATAACAGGATTAAGACATACATGGCAAGATAGTGATATTGAAAAAGCTAAAGAAAAACTCCAGCGTTAAAAAACCCCTTTATTCAACAGTATGAATTTAATATATTTTTTAAGGTAAATGAAAAAGAGCATGACTTAATTACCAATAATATCTCAGAAATTTTAAAGAACAAAACCATTTCTATTCATACTCGTATTACAGATCGAATAGAAATAACATTAACTGACCGAGGAAAAAAATTTATCGTTTATCTAAAGTCAATGATTCAATGTTGAAGAGTCTAGAAATTGATATATCTATTAATTATTTAAATCAAAGTGCTAAAGTTAATTTTAATCGTAAAATGGGCATGAATGTTGTTGATTATGGGAATATTTTCATTTATAAAAATGGTTTCCGAGTTAGCCCATATGGAGATGAAGGTTTTTGACCTATTTGGGTTAAACCTAAGAAAAGGTCAAGGATATTCACGCTATATTGGTACACGAGAGTTAATTGGTTATATTTCAATTTTAGAAACAAAGTCAAGTGAAGAAAAATTTAAAGAAGCTTCTTCTCGAGATAATGGATTTAATAAAAACATATATTTAGATTTTTTAAAAAGCATATATATGGATTATGCTCATAAACTAATGGAAGAATATATTCAGGTTGTAAGCTGGGGGGAGGCACAACAAATAGAAAAGAGATGATTATTCAAATCAACCTAATGTGTTAAAAGAACTACAAACAATAATTGACAATTATCAAGGAGATATTAGTAAAAAAAATTACTTAGATCTTATTAAAAAGAAAGAAAGCCTTGAAAAAGCAATTGCTTTTAAACCTAAATTATTAGCCAGCTAAAAAATAGTAAGTTATTCAATTTAGATTACTTAGCTGATGATCTTGATTTTGCAATAAGCGTAGAAGAAAAAGCTAAAAAAATTATTGCGACTAACTTATCGAAAGATGATCAGAAAGTTTTAAAAGAATATACAAAAAATACAGATAAGCTAAAAAAAGATAGCCAGAAACAGCGTCAAGTTATCAAGGAAAAAGAAGAGTACTTAAAGTTAGTTGAAAAGCAAAATGAAAATTTAATGAGAAAGCGCTCAGAAGCTTCTTATGGTGAGCAAATTGCTCACCACTTTACGGTAATGTCAGAGAGGCTTGATTATTCTGTGAAAGACCTCAGCGAACTAAGAAAAGAGTTATCTACATCACATCAATCAACGCTTATTGATATTATTAGAAAAATAGAATCAACGAGATTAGAACTAGATTTATTTACAGATTTACTGCTTGAATCTGATTATGATTTGCGTTCAGCTCAGACCATAAACCTGTTTGATTTAACCAAAAATCATTTAAAAATAAATCAATATATAAATTAGAGCCTTACTGCAACCTTACAGATATGAATTATTATTCTAGTTGGAATGTTTCTGTCAACATATTAGATGCCGTAATGATGATAGAAAATTTTATAAAAATGCTAAGGATCAGCAAGCATCTTTTATTAGTTTTCAATTTAATCAAGAGAGTTTAGAGATAACAAGCGATACACCGCCTATTAAGAGTGAATACTAGACAAAATATTTGAGTTAGGATTCTCAACTAAGTCAAATGGTACGGGTATAGGCTTATATCAGATTAAAAAATTCTGCCAAAATAATAATTTTTTAATTACACTTAAGGACAGCCTTGAAAATGTTACATTTATTATTAAAAAGAAAAAGGACTAAGAATGAGGCTTAATTTTAATATCATTCTAATAGATGATAAAATAGAAGATATTGATGAAAGCAGAGCTGTATATGATTTAATTCAAGCAATTAAAGATAATATCTCAAACAAAGGATTTGAACCGTGTATTAAAACATTTACGAAAGTCTCTGATATTGATAGCAATGATAAATCTAGGACAGATTTATTTATTAGTGACAATAATTTAGAGGATACAGAAGATGGTATTGGATTTTATTAGAACTAAAAAAAAGCTTTATTTGCGATTTTATCTTATACACACGTTCAAAAAAAGAAAGAAATTATTAATCGTTTAAAACAAGACCTTGATAACCAAAAAGACCAAATTTATTTTCGCGTTTTACTTTTACTGCTAGAAAAGCTGGGAATGAATGGCATGAACCTATCTTAAATGTCATTGATCATGTTTTATCTAAACGTGAAGAAATTAATAATTTACGTGGCTTATATGCACAAATTAACCGCAAAAATGGAGAATCATTTAAAAAAAACTTTCTTAAAGGGAAGGGAATATCATTCTCCTCAAAAATAGGATTTGAAAATCTCATTGATTTAGCTTGTAAAAAACAAAATTATTGCAAATCAGCTTAAAATTATTTACATCGTCAAAGAATGATACGTAATGGCATCATCCATAATGATGAAAT
Organism: Sweltsa coloradensis; assembly: GCA_024449915.1. NCBI lineage: Eukaryota > Metazoa > Arthropoda > Insecta > Plecoptera > Chloroperlidae > Sweltsa > Sweltsa coloradensis. The sequence goes on from JAMZAV010000013.1 coordinate 515,376, forward strand.
ATTATGTGAAATCAAAAACCAGTATTATATTGAATATGAGGCAAAAGGAAAAAAAACATCGAATTCATGAAGGTGAGTTAATGAACATAGAATAAAGTTGCGTGATGTTTACGATCAAGTGATGCGCTTAAAAGTTGGGTGATATTTAAATTCAATCATGATTAAAATCAAAAAGGCATACAAGAAATTAGCTGTATGCCTTTTTATTTGATTTTAAAATTAATATAGAGATTGCGGATCAAGTCCGCAATGATCATCATCGTCATACCGAACTTGATTCGGTATCTCCCAATCAAGCATCTGATGAATGGTTACGTTTAATTTTAATTTTTAGTTATCGTTGGAAAAGGCGTATTAACTTTCCATGTTGCACTGATTGATTGAGCCTCTTCTAATTGTTGGGGTGTTAATTTAGGCTCTAATTCATCTCTGTATTTCTTGTGATTATCATTTCCTTGCACAGCGGCAATATTATATAAAGCATAGGCAAGTACAATGTTTTTTTCTACGCCTTTACCATCTGCATACATCAGAGCCAAAATATATTGTGCATCTGCATCTGCATCTGCATCGCCTTGCTCAGCTGCTAATTTGGACCATTTAACGGATTCTTGTGCATTTTTCGTTACACTTTCACCTTTTCTATACATCACGGCTAAATTATATTGTGCTTGCGAAAGTCCTTGCTCTGCGCTTAAGCGGTACCATTTAACGGCTTCTTGTGCATTTTCCTGACTTCGCACTTATTTTAATATAACTAATTGATTTAAAACAAAGACAGCGTCGTAGCTAGGCACTACGACACTGTTTCACATTTACTAAATTTATCTTTTTAATCAATACAATAAGGTGTATTTTGAGTTTTTTACCAACAACCATATAAAGCTTCTGAGCTTTTACTCTGATTTTAGAGGGCATTGCGTATTTTTTATGTGTTTTAACATGTGTTAATACACTGATTTCTGTTCGCATTAATTCATCCCGAATCACGGCAGGAGATAATTTGTGTATTGGATTGCGCATCGATAACTCGGGTGTCTCACGCACATTAGCGCCGCAAAACAGATGGCGATATGGGCCTTGATTCGATCTGTTTTCTGATGATAAATAGGGCGCATTTTGAGATCATGTTTACTGATCCGAAAACTTTCCTTACAGCCCAAAGCCCATGATAATGCTCTAAAATTACTGCAACATCTTGCGTGCTATTTGTAATTATGCCTGAATAACCATCAAATTTGGCGACCTCTGCCACCGCATCCTCTCCAAAAGCAATTCCGCCTCACCTTCTTGCTTGATAAGTTTTGAACGATAAGACACAAAACTTTTAGGTTTTTTGCTGATTTTTAATTTTCTCTTCAGTTTCTCAATCAGTTTTTCTCGATCTCCCTTTGTCTTTTTTGGCACGTTTTGAACTGTAGGAAACCACTAAACGTCGACCTTTATGTTCAAATGTAGCTGCTTTAAGACAGTGTTGATCGTGATCTTCTCCTTTGATTTCTTGATATGTATCTGATTGTAAAATTTCTATTTTCTTTATTTTAGCCATGTTTTTAATGCGAGCACCAACGGCAAATTCAATATTATTAGCTTCTAGGTTCACACAAATTTTCCTCTGAAAACAATCCTCTATCTGCCACAAAAATAATTTGATCTAATTCAAACCGAACTTTTATTTTCTGCAATACAGGAACTAATGTTCTGATTTCAGCAGTTTTACCTGGAAAAACTTCATACGCAATCGGCAAGCCTTCTTGGCTAACTAATAACGCCAAAACGATCTGCGTTTCTTGGCTTTTATGATCCTTGCTCATTCCTTTTGAGCGGTATCCAACTTTATCCAGACCACATTCCTCCGCATCTAACTCATCGATTCCTTCTTCAACAAAAGACTCAAAATATAAAGTCGTACAGTCATAAAACATGACACGCAAAGATTCTCCAATCAATAATTTTGCATTGAAATAAGCCGATTTTTGGCTCTTTGCTATTTGTTGTGGGAAAGGCATAATTTAGGTATTTAAACTAACGAGGAATTGCCACTTGAATGGAAGTGAATTTTTTTGCAAAAAACATTAAAAATTGAGTCCCCTTGGCGTATAGAAAAGTTTGATTTTTTAACCAATACAAAAGGAGATGAAGAGCTTCATATATATGTTGGGTTTATCCCTGGCTCACAGTTTTTAGATGATAGTAATCAGCCTTGTGCGGTACATGACAGAGCTAACGAGCGAGTTTGGCAGCATGTTAACCACTTTTGAATACAAGACATTTATTCATTGCAGGCTTCCTAGGATAACGCGTTCAGATGGCAAAGTTAGAACGGTTTGAAGCGCCTTGGGCACGCCCAAGTAATGGGGTTTACTTTGCTCTTTGAAGCGTTTGTCATGAAATTAGTTGAGAAAGAAGTCTCCATGACGCAGATCGCATCTTTGCTCAATGTTCATGATAATCGCTGTGGAGAGTTTTTTCTCATTGGGTTCAAGGAGCTATCAAGAACACCAGTTGTCGGGATATCGTTTACTTAGGCATAGATGAAACTTCGGCAAAAAAAAGGGCATAAATATGTTTCAATTGCTGTTGATTTAGAAAATTCGCAAGTGATTCATGTCACCGTAGGCAAAAACAAAGACGTGCTTAAAAGCGTTGCAAGTCACTTAGAAAATCAAGGTGTTGATCTTTCTAGAATTGAAGAGCTTAGCATGGATCTATCTCCTGCATTTATAGCGGGTGCAGCTGAATATTTTCCGAATACACCGATTACCTTTGATCGTTTTCATGTCACAAAATTGCTCAATGAAGGGGTTAATCAAGTGCGCCAAGCTGAACAAAAAGAGCATGATTTTTCAAAAAAACGAAGTATATTTTTCTGAAAAATAGAAACAATTTAACATCAGAACAAGAGGTTAAGCTAAATGAGGCGATTATTCGTTTCCCTAATATAGGGGCAGCTTATCGATTAAAAGTTCTATTCAACGAGTTTTGGTCACTGACAGATTCTAAAGAAGCGGAGGTGTTTTTGGAAGATTGGGTTAGGCAAGCAAATGAATCAAAAAAAGCGCCCATGCAGGCTTTTGCAAAAACAGTAAAACGTCATTGGAAAGGCATTTTACGATATACAACATCGAGAATCAGCAATGGAATTTTAGAAGGACTCAACTCAAAGATACAACTTGCAAAACGTCGGGCAAGAGGCTTTAGAAATATAAACAATTTATCCAAATGATTTACTTTGTTGCGGGTAAGTTGAATTTATCCATCCTACTTACCCATAAGAAAATGGCAAAGAGCCATATTATTGATAGAGAAGCTGACTCTGTTGCGCATTTAAGAGAGTGGTCTCTCCAGAAATGGCAGTATTTAGTTAGGGCAAAAGAAGGGCGTATTGTTTTGCATGAAGGATCTGAAAAAAAAATAAAAGATATTGCCGATGATTTGAATATGAAATTTGTTAAGCATTTGAAATACAAGAAAGATAGTGTAAAATTGAGTGTCTCAGAAACAATAGTCACATTGGCTCGTCCAGCAAAAGCTAAGCGACGCAATCCGACAACAGGTACGCGTCAAGATCTGAAAGGTGATCCGTTGCCATTACGTTTAGTTGTTGCACAATTATCTGATAATGAAGGAAGATTTTAACAAGATGGTGTTTATTATCCAATGTGGAAAGCAATATAGATGATCGACAACTTGCACAATGGTATACTGGCGTTGGAATATTGAATCATTTTTTAAATTAATTAAAAGTGCAGGGCATGATATTGAAGGTTGGTTGCAACAGAGTGCTCAAGCAGTGATTAAGCGGTTTTTAATTGCCTGTATGGCATGTGTGCTGGTCTGGCAGTTGCAAAATAGACAGACGGAAGAAGATATGCGGACACGCCAATTTTTAGCCCGTTTATCAGGGCGGCAACAAAAAAGAGGTCGAATGGAAAGCGCACCAGCACTGCTTGTAGGGCTTTCTATTCTACTAAATACATTATCTTTGCTTGCAGAATATGATCTAGAAAACACTCTCCCAAATGGCAAATGCAATATTGGGAGAGACGATAATAAATGTTTTAGATACCTATGTTTTAAAAAGGGGGAGGACTAAAAAATGTGTAAATCTTCGTCATTGGGGACTTTTTTTTAAAAAAGTTTTAAAAAAGTTTAAAAAAACTCTAAAACAGCACTAAAGAATCTAATATGAAAGTAGGAAAAATCACATTACTCATGCTACTAGGCATAAGTACTATTGCACAAGCAGACACATTAAAATTTGGCATGAATGCGTCATACCCTCCTTTGAATTCAAGAATGACCAAAAATGAAATTTTTGGGTTTGATGTTGATATTGCCAAAAGTATTTGTGCCGATCAAAAGTCACCTGCGAGTTTATTGATCAATCTTTTGATAGTCTCATCCCAAACTTAAAATTTAAACGTTTCGATGCAATAATCTCATAATGGATATTACCGCTGAACGCGCACAAATCGTCAATTTTTCAAATGCTTATTACCAAAAGGCGCTTTATTTATTGCAAAAAAGGCATATTTCATCAATTGATGCACTAAAGGTAAAACCGTAGGTGTTTTAAATGGCACAACGCATCAAAAATATATAGCGGCTAACTTTAAAGATATAAAAGTGAAAGGCCCATCCGCAGTACGCATCTGCTGTTATGGATTTAGGTAATGGGCGGGGTGATGCAGTATTTGGCGATGATACAAAGGCATTAGAGTATCTTAAAAACAATACAAGCCTTGAAATGATTGAAAAAGTGGGTTTAAGATCAAACTACTTTTGGTTCAGGATAGGTATTGCTGTACGTTTAGACGATAAAGCAACACTTGATAAAATCAATCAAAACTTAAAAAACATCCAAGCCAATGGTGAATACGACAAAATTTATGCGCTTTGGTTTAGAGATCGTAAAAAATAAGCTTATCTATACCCGTCACATTTGAAGATCCTGCTTGTTGACCGCGCATATTCTCCCGAATCACTTCCCTTATGTAAGCCATCGGGGTTCACATACTGGTAGCCAAAGCAGTATCTTCAAATTTTTTGGGGTATATACCAGCCTTATTTGCACCAGAAAAAATTAATAAAAAGCCTATTGCATATATTAAGATGCCAATGGGCTTTTTTACGACAGTGCATTTATTAAAAGCCCTTGCCAATAAAAACTCTTGAATAATGCGTGTGCCTGTAAATCCAACTATCAAAAAAACAAATGAAACAAGCATCCAACGAATCGCTCGCTTTCCACGTAGTCCAAATCCGTGGTTTTGCTAATAATAATCCGCCAAACATCACCCAACAATCAACGATAAAATCGTTTTATGAATAAAAGGTTTAGTAAACCACAGATTAAAAAAATCAAAGCCGCTTATTAAACTAATGCTAAGCAAAATAAAGCCTATTAACAGCAATCGAAATAAAGATGTTTCCATTCTCATCAAAGGCGGAAATTTTTTTAAAAACAAATTTTTATGTTTTTTTTAAAAACTTATCCTTCAATATAAGAAAATAGCTTGCGTTGCCGCAACACTCAAAATCGCATATGCAATAATTGCACTAAAATATGAATCCCTAAAGTAATGGGCTGTGTTGTTGCTTGAATATTTATTTGCGTGCTGCCAATAAAATTTTGCGTTGAGAAAATCACGGAACATGCAACCAAAAATGCGCTGCTGGGCAGAAAACTAAACCGACATCTAGGCGATGTTTAATCTCGGGTAAAATAATAAACAGCATAATAATAGACGTTTAAAGACAGAGCTTTAAAAACGCTCATATCAATAAATCATTGCCTAAAATTTGTTGACTTAGCAGAGCCAGATGAAAAAAAACACCAATCCATGCGATGTAAACCAATGGACTCACCTGATGTCTGTTTTTACAAAATACACTAAAGAAATCGAAATATAGAGGCATGTAGAAAAAAATCGATAAAATACAAAAATCAAATGTGACACTTTCGGGAAAAAGGGTTTTACGTACATCTAAAAATTTAAAAAGTGAAATAGGGGGGCAGTAATGATTCCATCTCCACCCTTTCACGAGAACCAAAAAGCCTTTAAAAAATGAGAAGAAATCCTTTTTGTAATTTTCTGCTTTTCATGATATTTTACGCCATTATAGGGCTCTTTTACATCCCAAGTAATCCCCAAATTTATTCTATTTAATTGAAAATAAAAAAGTTAAATTTTAAGCGCCCGTTTCGCCAAACCGAAAAAGCCTGCGGGGGGCAAGCAAATTAATAAAGATAATACAAAGATGCCCTACGCGAAGACGAATGGCATTTTTAGAAGCAATGTCTCCCCCTGCATTAAAAATTTTTTGGGGCAAGTGAAAGAGGGCCCGGGGGGCCGTGAAGTTATGGATTTTTAAACCCAGGTAGGTACTTATTAAAGTAGGTTCATGAAGAATTTACGAAGTAAGGGTAGCGCAATAAAGATTTAAATTACGCCAAAAAGCACCTGAAATTTTTTAATGGGGGTTTACAAGGTGCGGAAAACAACCACAACTGCGAAAATTTGGGGCAGTTTTTAAAACAAAAACAAAAAAAAGTGATTTTGTTTCGCCGACGTTTATCGCCCTGGCAATTTCACAACTTAAAATTTGCAGAACAAGTTGGTGCCCAATTTTTTGACTCGATAACACACAAATCCGTCGATATTTTTAAGAAAGCGGTGCAAACTGCGAAAAAAAAAGTTTCAGATGTTTTAATCGTTGATACCGCTGGGCGCTTACATATTGATATAATATGATGTCCGAGATAAAAGCCATCCATGCAGCCATTAATCCGATTGAAACACTCTTTGTGGTTGATAGCATGACAGGGCAAGATGCGGCGAATACAGCCAAAGCATTCAATGATGCCTTACCACTTACGGGGATCATCTTAACAAAAACAGATGGTGATGCCCGTGGCGGCGCAGCGCTTTCAATCCGCCACATTACGGGAAAAAACCGATCAAGTTTTTAGGCGTAGGTGAAAAAACAGCAGTTTTGGGAAGCTTTTCATCCTGAACGCTTAGCATCACGTATTCTAGATATGGGAGATGTGCTATCGCTCGTTGAGGATATGGAGAGCAAAATTGATCATGATAAAGCAGCTAAATTAACCGCTAAATTTAAAAAGGAGGCACATTTGATCTCAATGATTACAAAGATCAAATGGAGCAAATGCTAAACATGGGTGGTATGAGTGCATTATTAGAAAAAAATACCAGGCATGACCCAATGTCTCTCCTGCGATGAAATCTCAAGCCAATGATAAAAGTGTCAAACACATGTTTGCAATAATGGATTCAATGAAAACCTTTTGAGCGAAAAAATCCAGATTTAATCAAAGCTCACGCGCTTACGGATTGCCAAAGGTGCAGGCGTGATATTCAAGAAGTGCATCGTTTACTTAAACAATTTGATCAAATGCAAAAAATGATGAAAAAAAGAATAAGGGAGGAATGGGGGAAAAAAGATGACGCCATGAAAGCAATGGGGAACATGAAAGGGAAATTTCCAGGCATGTAAATAAAAAGATGTTTTCCCCTCATTACATCCTCTCACCCCTATTTACTTTAATATTGGATTTAATATATTTTTAATATCAGTTGATTATGAAAATTTATTCTAAAAAAATTTTTTCTAAAAAAAGGGGTTTTTAATGACTGAACCTACTCATCAATCAGATTTTCGTACTCCCCCCCAAATAAATCTCCCTACATCATCTCATCAACCGCAACATGATTTATATAAAGCACTGGAGACGACCTTACAAGCAAGCATTATTGAGCAACGTCGCGGGCGTAGATGGGGGATTTTTTTTTAAAAAAATAGGTCTTTTTTTTAAAACTCATCATATTAAGCGTATTCATGAGTCCGCTTGATTTTAGCGGTATCAACAACAAACACGCACTTTAATGATAATCCAACGCACCTTATAAAAGACATACAGCTGTTGTACGTTTAAATGGCGTGATTGCTAGCGAAGCAGATGCCAATGCATACGAATTTAAATGAGTAATCTTGGACTTTGCTTTTAATGACCCAAATACCGATGCCGTGATTCTTGAGATCAACTCTGGTGGCGGGTCTCCTGTTCAAAGTGGCTACGTTTATGATGAGATTAAACGTTTACGTAAAATATACCCTTCAATTAAATTGTATGCTGTGATCGCAGATATTGGCGCTTTCTGGCGCATATTATATTGCCCCCTGCGGCAGATGAGATTTATGCTGATAAAGCATCTCTCGTTGGATCTATGGGTTGTGACTGGCGCTTCTTTTGGTTTTGTCGATAGCATGAAAATGTAGGCGTTGAAGGCGTGCCTACACATCTGGCGAGCATAAAGCGTTTCTTGATCCCTTCCAAATTATGAATCCAAAGAAACTGAATTTTGGAAAAACCAATTAAACCATATTCATGAACAATTTATCAAAGTGGTTTAAAAGATGGACGTGGCACTCGATTAAAAGAAACTGCACAGACATTTTCAGGTCTTATTTTGGGAAAGGAGAAAGTGCATTAGAAATGGGATTGATTGGGGGACTAGGCTCGCCTTATTTCCTTGCAAGAGAGATCATCAAATCACCCAAAATGGTACTATTTAGCTCTGAATTATCAACATTTGATCGGATGGTCAAAAAGTTTGGTGCGAGTATTGGTACGCAATTATCCAATCAAATTGGCTTAAATGGTATTTCACTGAAATAAAAAAATACAAAAATTTTTTGTCACATTTTAACTTTAAAATAAGGATTCACATTAATGGCATTTTTATATGAATATGGCATCTTCCTAGCAAAAGCGCTCACAATTATCTTATCCTTAGGTTTTCTTTACTCGTTATTGCAGTGCGCGAGACAAAACACCTTTATCTACTGCTGGTAAAATCGTCATTGTGATTTAAATGATGAGCTTTGAAAACGTTAAAAATTCAGTGGAAGATGCATTGAGCGATGATGAATCAAAAGATGTGCTAGATTCAGATGACACCGCTCCTCATAAAAAAAAGGTGGGAATTTTGGAAGAAAAAACCAACCCCTGTCAAGCCAGAAGCAAAGAAAAGACTATATGTGATTTATTTTGAAGGTGATGTAAAAGGCGCTTCAAGTACATAATCTACGTCATGAAAAATTACCGCTATTTTGCAATCTGCCAAGAAAGAAAATGAAGTTTGCATCCGTTTTAAACCCGCCCTGGGGGGGTGGTACATGGTTATGGTCTGTGCGCTTCTCAATTAGTCCGCATTAAAGATGCAGGCATTACTCTAACCGTAGCAGTAGATGAGGTTGCCGCGAGCGGTGGTTATTTAATGGCCTGTGTCGCAGATAAAATTCTAGCAGCCCCTTTTTCAATTGTCGGCTCAATCGGTGTCGTTGCACAACTGCCAAATTTTCATAAAGTACTTGAAAAGTACAATGTTGATTATGAACAATTCACCGCAGGTAAATATAAGCGCACTGTCACTATGTTTGGTGAAAATAGCGACGAAGCTAAAGAAAAATTCAAACAAGAACTTGAAGCAATTCATAATGTCTTTCAAAGCTTTATCACTCAATATCGCCCATCTCTCAATCTTGAGGAAATCGCAACAGGTGAACATTGGCTCGCCATTGATGCGCTTAAACTCGGTTTAGTCGATGCACTAATGACAGCGTAGCTATTTAATGGAAAAAACAAGCAACGCATAAAATGTTACACATCCGCTATGTTGAAAAGAAATCCGTCAATCAAAAATTTGCGAAATTTCTCAATCAGCTAGTGATGAGATTTATGTACGCAAAATAATAAAAGATTAAGCTTTATACCCATTATACTTGAAGATCAACTTGCAGGATGCAACTGCTTTGTTGGCATCGTGCACTCACCCGAATCACTTACCACTTGTAAGCTCATCGGGATTCTTACACTGGTAGCCAAAGCAGTATCTTCACGTCTTTTGGGTATAGTCGCGTTTTTAAGGACGCGATGCAGATCATGCAAACTTTTCCCTTCTTGATTTACCCAAATATTCCAACCATTTGAACTTCTCCCTAAACAAAATGAAGAGGCTTGGCTTGGAGAAGAAAATTCAATATCTTGAATGAGCTCATAATATTCTGGTTTTTCGACAGCGCTCTTATAAGCTTAGTAAGTCGCTCGCTCGCATTTCCATAAGACCCAGTGGTCTTTTTACGGATTTTTGAACCTGCTAAAACACGGATCATTTTATCAACATAAATCGCTTTAGCATCTGTCCCTAATTCACCTTTACAGAAAACATTGCATTCGTATTTATTTGTGCCTTATCAAACAAAGAGTAACCTAAAAAAGAAGCCAATATCTGTACATCGTCAAAAAAATCAAGCACGGTATCACGTTGATGTTCTGGTAATTGGGGGTGCATTGCGTTTTGTCTGTTTTCTTCCAAGGTATACAGATTGTCTTCATTAATTCGACTTAATGCCAAATGCTCCAAAAATTGAACATCTGTTTTAGTCAGCGAGCCTTCTTTTACAAAAACATCACGGCTTCATTCCAAAAATCTTTTTTACGATGATGGTTTTCAATGCGTTCTAAAAAGTTTTCCGTCTCTCCTACATAAACTGTATTGTCATCCCCGAATAGCAAATATAAACTCGGTCTTGCCAGCTCTTTACGCGTTTTAGCACTTTGCAGATGTGGCGCGGAATTGCCATACAATGACAAATACGATTTGATATAAATGCAGTTTTAATACCTCGCGGATTGCCATTAAGCAAATAGGTTGTAATTGTTTTTTCCGCGTTTATTTAGGTTCTGCATGGTTGATCTCTTGATGATTTTAATAGAAATTATTTCGTTTGATGGTGCACATTCATTTAATCTCAAGTCTTTGCACATAAAAAACGGCAAAGAGTCAAAATTCTATTAATCGAGAATAAATTTTGACAAGCTTAACACTTGATCTTTTCATATCACCAAAAATTATAAAAAAGTTTTGCGTTAGTGATGCGAACTCAAGTCCCCAAAAAATTGGCTCTTTATCAATTTTAATTAAAATTAAAAAATTTCATATATTCATGTACAATAATCACCTAACACTGGTAATTTTAAGAGAAAAATACCCATGATTATTGATTTTCAATTGAGAATTTTGGCTCAATTAAAGCACGTCAAACGCTATCTTTCGAAGCAACGTCAAATAAAGATTTAGAAGATTATTATGTGATAACGCCTGATAAAAATAAGAAAATTAGATTATTAAGGCTTGCCATGCTCTATGGCGCGAATGCATCTGGTAAAAACCACAATTCTAGATGCGTTGGAATTTTTACAAGATTTAGTTCTAGATCCTGCTAATAAAAAAACAAGTAATTTAAAATTTAAACCTTTTTTATTTGATCCAGAAACACCTCTTTTAGATACTAAATTTTGGTTAAATTTTATACAAAATGGCATTAAATATGCGTATGAAATTAACTTTAATCAGCAGGCAATTACTTTTGAGAGTCTGCATTTTTTTAATCCGAATAAATCACTATTATTTAAACGTACTAGCAATCAAACAACACAAATTACAGATCGTATTAAATGTGGAGATAAAGCCAATTTATCCCCTATTGATATGAAAATTCTGACTAAAAACACATATGGAATAACAGTGTACTTGCAGGATTCAATCAATCTAATATAGAAAGTGAACCGTTGAAGTCTGCCTTTGAATGGTTTCAATCTGTATTAATGGCGATGGTGTCACCTAAAACACGTTTATCTGGTTTGATAGGGCAATTAACGGAATCAAAAATAATTGATAAAGCAGATATCCTTCAGCGATTACAAAGTGCCGATTTTAATATAGATGATTTTGATATGAGACAAAAACAGCTCACTAAAAATGAGTTAGAAATGATTGATGAGCTAAAAGAAATAAATGATCCTCCCAATGAACTCATAGAACACATTCGAAATCAAAAAGATTTATTTTTTAATCATGTCGTTAATGAAGTAAATTATGAATTACCCTTTAGTGAAGAGTCCTTCGGTACACAACGTTATTTTGAGATGGCAGGTTTACTTAGCTTATTGGGGATCAAAAAAAAATATTACCCATTGATGAGTTTGAATCTTCCTTACATCCTGATTTAATTAAGCATTTTATATTATCTTATTTAAAGGAAAATTCTCATTCGCAAATCTTACTGACAACGCATTACCGAGAACTTTTGAGTGAACGAGATTTGTTTCGTGATGATGTTATTTGGTTTACTGAAAAAAACAAGGAAGCAGCAACAGAAATATTTCTGTTTAGCAGATTTTAAAACCAACACGTTCCGTAAAACAAGCTCTGTTTACAATGCCTATAAGCTTGGAAAATTGGGTGCAGTACCTAATACAGAGGATTAATTCATGGCAAGAAAACCAGGCAAGTTACGAGAGATAAAACAAAAAATATCAATTTTGGTAGATGGCGAGTGTGAACAGATTTATTTAAAAGCCTTTAAAAATCATGAATCAAAACAATGTGATTTATTAAATGCTATTCATCTTAAGCCTGATTTATTTAAAAAGAAAAACCTTCAAAATCAATATGAACTTTTATGTGATCATCTAATAGTTTTGATAAAGTCATTTGGTTGGTCGATTATGATCATATAAGACATAATTCTTTAGAAAATGAGTTTCAAAAATATCAAAATCAACTTAGAAATAAGGCTACAGAGTTAAAAAGCCGTACATATTTTAATTAATAACCCTTCGTTAGAGTTTTGGTATTTGCTCCATTTTAAGCAAACGGCAAAAGTATTTCAAAAGAGTGGGGATATTGAATCAGAATTAAGGCAAAATATATGCTTGATTATGATAAGGCAAGAAAATATCAAGAGGGAATGTATAAGCGCTTGAAAGAAAACTTACCTACCGCTTTAAAAAATGCAAAACTTTTATCGCGAGATATGCCAATTGGTGCGCGTGCGGATATTGCTGATCTATTTTCAGATGGTTTTAATATGCTAATCATCTAAACTGGTGTTACGCACTTCACAATTTTAGCAAAGCGATTAGTAAACGATTTGACTCCCAACGCCATTAAGTTAAGGCGTTTTCGCCTTATAAGTAGTTGATTTAAAGCACTTAAAACCCCTCTAACTCCCCTTTAAAAGCATAGGTATCTACACATTTATTATCGTCCCTCCCAATATTGCATTTGCCATTTGGGAGAGTGTTTCTAGATCATATTCTGCAAGCAAAGATAATGTATTTAGTAGAATAGAAAGCCCTACAAGCAGTGCTGGTGCGCTTTCCATTCGACCTCTTTTTTGTTGCCGCCCTGATAAACGGGCTAAAAATTGGCGTGTCCGCATATCTTCTTCCGTCTGTCTATTTTGCAACTGCCAGACCAGCACACATGCCATACAGGCAATTAAAAACCGCTTAATCACTGCTTGAGCACTCTGTTGCAACCAACCTTCAATATCATGCCCTGCACTTTTAATTAATTTAAAAAATGATTCAATATTCCAACGCCAGTAATACCATTGTGCAAGTTGTCGATCATCTATATTGCTTTCCACATTGGATAATAAACGCCATCTTGTTAAAATCTTTCCTTCATTATCAGATAATTGTGCAACAACTAAACGTAATGGCAACGGATCACCTTTCAGATCTTGACACGTACCTGTTGTCGGATTGCGTCGCTTAGCTTTTGCTGGACGAGCCAATGTGACTATTGTTTCTGAGACACTCAATCTTGCACTATTTTTCTGTATTTCACACACTTAACAATTTCATATTCAAATCATCGGCAATATCTTTTATTTTTTTTCAGATCCTTCATGCAAAACAATACGCCCTTCTTTTGCCCTAACTAAATACTGCCATTTCTGGAGAGACCACTCTCTTAAATGCGCAACAGAGTCAGCTTCTCTATCAATAATATGAACTAATTTAGGAGATAATTTGAGACTTTCTATTGTAAAAATAACATCTGTTAATGCATTTAAATGAGTATCTTTCGAATCAACTGGCACATCCAAAGTAGACCAACTATTTTCACTATCTTTAAGTGTTGAAGATAGTGGAGCAATGGGAATCCCAGTCTGACTATTGATCAATAAACTACTTTGTAATTCATAGCCAACATCTTTGCTATGGGACATTTTGAGTTGATTTTTTTTCGAGTATGACCTAAAAAAGGCAATCGCGACCAATCATGCGCAACCAGTGCAAATTCATGTTTTGACGCTGTTGTCGTAGCCCGAGCTAAATTAATCAGTGGCGCATTCAATATCGGCAATGTAACGCTATCATTTTGAAAAAAACGCCAAACTGCCTGAGTTGTTGCAAAAGATTGAGTATGAGTAGACGCTAAATCTTTAATGGCTGATGATAATGGATTAGCAGGGCTAATATGTTGTTTAACCATAGTTTATACCGCTTTATAAGACGGGCATCTAGCCCTGATATACAAAAATTAGAATATGATGTGTTCATTTGAAAAGCTCATGTTTTAATTTTTCTTTTAACATATTGCAATAAAAATGTGTAGATACCTATGCCTTTTAAAGGGGGAGTTAGAGGGGGTTTAAATCTACTTTCTTATTCCGTGCGTAACATCATTTACTTAATATATTTGTATTCACTTGAACTCAAAATGAATACAGGATTCATTAAACCCTAATCCACATTTGCTTGCAGCCACATTTCTAGTAGTGCGCAATGCCATAATTTAGAACCTTGAATTCGGGTAAAGTTTTCAGGTGCTTCAGGATTTTTAAGCAGTCGATCAATATACGTTTTTATTAAAAATACCACGCTCACGCGCTTTTGACTCGTTAACGCGTTGTGCATCATGTCATAAAAATCGCCACGTACATATTTCAAAGCAGGCATTGGGAAATATGCTTTGGCGATCAATCACCTCATCTGGTATTCGTCCACGCGCAATCTGTTTTAAAATACCTTTGCCACCTTGGCTTAGCTTATATTCATTTGGCATTGCCATTGCAAGTTCAACAAGCTCGTGATCCAGAAAAGGAACGCGGGCTTCTAGTCCATGTGCCATCGTCATATTATCGACACGCTTAACAGGATCATCCGTAATGAGTACGGTCGTATCAAAACGCAATACTTGATCTAAATATTCATCTGCATATGGACGAGTAAGCTGTTCGCGCACATAATCGCCCGTCACATCACCAATCTGATAACCTGCTCCCGCCATTTGTAGCCATTCTGCATGATCCCGATCAAAATATTCAGAACTAAAACGTTTCAATGGCTCTGGCTCTGTGCTATTGACCATATTTGGATACCAAAAATAGCCTGCAAAAACCTCATCCGCGCCTTGACCACTTTGTACAACACGCACCGATTTAGATACTTGCTCTGACAATAGATAAAATCCTATTGCATCTTGACCAAACACAGGTTCTGCCATGTTTAAAATTGCTTCAGGCAAACGAATTAATGCTTGATCATTGGCAATCGCATATTGATGATGTTTGGTTTGATAACGTGCAGCTATTTGATCTGAAAACTCAAATTCAGACCCCGCCTCATCAGGATGATCTTCAAACCCTATTGAAAATGTGCGTAAATCCTTCGCGCCCTTCTTCAACCGCTAATGCGACCAATAAAGATGAGTCTAATCCGCCTGATAGCAAAATACCAACGGGAACATCCGCAATATCCATACGGCGTTTCACTGCCTTACGTAATGATCTTTCGATTGCATTTTTCCAATCTTGCTCGCCCCAATCCGTATGTGTACGCTCTGCGGTGAGTTCCCAATATGATTTTTCTGTCACCATGCCTTTTAAATCCACCCACATAAAATGAGCAGGTTTTACTTTTTTAATGCCTTCCAAAATAGTATTAGGTGCAGGAATCACCGCATGTAATGTAAATTGAAAATGCAATCCCACCGCTGAAATATCAGTATTAATATCACCCGTTGCTAATAAGCTTTGAGAGTTAGAAGCAAAATAAAAGCCTCTCGGGGTATGTGCATAATAAAGTGGCTTGATACCTAATCTATCTCGTGCAAGAAATAGCGTCTGTTTCGTTGCATCAAATATAGCAAATGCAAACATACCGATTAAATGCTGTACGCAATTTTCACCCCATTGTGCATAGGATTTTAAAATGACTTCAGTATCTCCATTCTGTTTTAAATGTATGCCCTTTATCCTTTAATTGTGCACGAAGTTCAGGATAATTATAAATTGTGCCGTTAAACACAATCCAATTTGGGTTACATCATCTAACATTGGTTGATCAGAACGCGCATCTAAATCAATCACTGCCAAGCGTCTATGTGCAAAACCAAAGGACCATTTTGAACGATTTTACCGCCATCTGGTCCCCGTTTTGCTAATGGCACACTCATTGCCTCAAGCATTTTTTGATCAGGCTTTGTGCCATCTAATTTTAAAATTCCCGCAATTCCGCACATACATTACTCCTTAACTATCAAATATATATTTAATAATTTAAATTGCTAATTAAAAAAGTTATCCTCTTCTCTCCATCCCTTACGCTGCCTTAACCAGCTAATAATATGTAAGGATAGATGATGAAAATCGCGCCAATAACGTCTAATAAACATGACGCATAATACAATCATCAAAATAGATGCAATGAAAGACCAGCCAGGAAAATTCACGCTCAATGCTAATAATAAGACAACAATCATGGTTTCTGTCATTGATGCAAACCAATATAAGCAAGATGCGTTTTACCATTTAAATATGCACGAAACTTGATTTTCCAAAATGGCTAATCGTCCACAACAATCATGCCTATACAAAAAGCAAGTAATTGCCAATTCTCACCAAATGGTGCCAATAGCGCAACGGAAAATAATGCTGCCAGAGGAATACGGATCACAGTATGAAACATATCCAAGCGGTATCCAAACCTGCGGTTAAATCCACAAAAAAATGAATAATTGCTAACACACCAACCATGACCATAAACATATCATGGGTAATAAAATTCAACGATGTCAGGAATGGATGCATTTATTGAACTTTTAGACACAATCATGAGCGTTAGCAAGCTCAAATAGGGATTTATTCTATACAAATAGATAAGCTCAACACCATTGCAAATACTAGAATTAAACTCATTTACATTCTCCTTAAAAATACTATACCCGTCATACTTGAAGATCCTGTTTTTGTTGGCATCGTGTACTCACCCGAATCACTTACCTTATGTAAGCTCATCGGGGTTCGTACTCTTGCCGCCTCGCAGCATCTCCAAGTCTTTTGTGGTATAAATAGACCCAGTCTTTGAAATACCCGTATCCCCGATACTCGTATTTGGAATAATAGGCTTATAATCAATTTTACTCACGGATCTTGATGTGCAAATACTTCGGCATTGGGATATCAGAGCGAATCGCATTAATCACATTAACGCATATGTGGTGCGCATTTATAAAACTCAAATCTTGGTTTATATCTACATGTAAATAAAACAAAAATCATTGCCCCTGACTGACGCGTCCTAACCGCATGAAGACCTAAAACATCTGGTACAGAACAGGCTAAATCTAAAATATGCGCTTTTACATCATTAGGTAATTCACGATCCATTAAATTGTGAATCGCATCAATACCGATCTGGTATGCATTATAAAAATTAAGCACCCAATAATAATTGCAAATAAAGGATCAATCCACAATAAGCCTAAACTTGATAGACCCAATGCAATGATCACTGAAAAATTCGTCACTATATCCATCGTGAAGTTCAAACTGGCGGCTTTAACTAGATTAGAATTTGTTCTTTTTATCACATAACGCTGGTACAAAACTAACAACCCTGTAAAAAAACATCGAAAAAAACCATGATTCCCAATCCAGTCCCAAGTGCCTCAAGCGCTCTAGGTGTATTAATCGATCAACAGCTTGTAACATCAGAAAAAAGCAGATCCAGCAACAAAAGTTGCTTGTGTTAATGCGGCAAGACTCTCCGCTTTACCATGACCAAATCGATGATCATCATCCGCAGGTAAAATCGCATAACGTACCGCAATCAGATTAAGCCCTGTTGATAATGCATCCATTAATGAATCAACAAATGTAGTCAAAACAACAACCGAACCCGTCATGATCCATGCAATAATCTTAGCAATAATCAAAAAAAGTGCGAGTCCAAATGCAGCCCAGCTTGCACGCTTAATTAATTGATTCATATCATTTACACGCATAACTTAAATCCGTGCGAGAGCTGAATATCACCTGTTAATATAGAATCATCAAAAGAGTATGCCAATAAATCTGTTGATATTTCTCCCATTAAAGTACAGCTAAGTGCATGTTTAAATCCAAAAGATTGATAATATTGTTCATCTCCTAAAACAATAATGCCATTTGCACCACGTTTTTTCAAACCTGCAATCCCTGCTTGAATAAGATGTGTACCAATTTTTGTTTTTGAGCACTTGGCAATACAGATAATGGTGCCAAACAAAACCATTTTTCACGTGTATTTCCCGTTATTGTGATCGGTGAAAATGCAATGTGCCCAATAATTTGCCCCTCTATTTCATCATCTGACTCAACCACAATGGATAGGCTTAATTCACCACTTTCTCGCAAATTATTGACTAATTTATCTTCTCCACGGCAGCCTAAAATGGATTGTTTGAAGCTAATACGGATTAAGTCATTAATTGCATTAAAATCATCTGATAATTCAGGACGCAAAATTAAAGAGTGGCGCATACAATACCTTTTTAAATATTAGTCAGATTTTGATTAGTTTGAATCACTGGTCTTAGACGCTGTAATTGTTTAGATAGTTTTTTTAATTCCTGCGCCGCTTGCTTTTGAGTATTATACGGCCCTAAATATGTCACATATTGAATGCGACCTTTTTGATTCATTCTTGCAAGTTTCACGCCATCAGGTGTCGAGATATTAAATAAAGTTGCCTTCACATATTGCGTGCTATAGCCCTTTGATAATCGAATAATATATTGCAATGGTTTAGCCTCTCTAGGTTGGCTAATTAATACAATCTTGCCTATATTTAAATTGTCTTTACTCACTAAATTGGTGTTTTGCGACATTTTATTGCTCTGTAAAACATTAACAATAAAAATATTCAAGATTATTCATTAAAGCAATCGTGCCACGATTTAAATCGAGGTCATCTAACAATGAAATATGATCATCTAAGTTATTAGATGTCCGCCAGTGTTTCATATACTTCTCTGGCAAACAGATTAAATTGAATAATGATGCCTAAAATTGAAATCACACATAAGAAAATAATGCCCCACGTTCCTAACTTATTGTGAATGAAAGGCAATATTCCTCGTTTGGGCACCTGATTATTTTTATCCTCAAGGGCAGATCCAGCATCAAAGCTAGGATGATTAATATCACTAGATTGAGCTATTTTTACACTGCTAGGCATCTCTTTACGCTCAACCTGTACCGCATCAACTTCTTTGTAATATAAAGAGCTAAGAGAGGTCGATTCATACGTCTGATGTATTTCCTGCTTCAAAGTCGACGTATTATACGAATGAATTTCAAATGCTAATACCACCGCCAATTTATCTAAAATCTGTCCTATATTTCCATCAGAATCACGATGTAATTGTGCAACTTCTGTAATTGATAATTTTTTCTTTGGTTCAATATCCTAAATAATCATATACATGCACTAATAATTTAGTCACCTGATCAAGACTCATCAATTTATATAATAAACGCTTGTGATTGACTTTGAAATATCTGCCCATTGATTTTTTTTAACATCATTACTAAATAAAATAATTCGAAAATCAAACTTGCCCTTACAGAATGTTTTTTCTTAGAAATGACAATTAATTGTTGTAAAATATCCAAACTCAACTGATCTGCATTGTCAATTAACAAAATTGTTTTTTGTAGAAACGACTGTCTCTGCTTCAACAAAAAAACAATCGCATCATAAAATGATAAATTAATTCTGAAATCAGATCCGCCTAATGATTGAATAATTGACTCTTCTGGATATGCATTTCTGCATTAAAAACTCGCAACCCAAGTGTGTTTTACTTTCGAAAACTCTTAGATAAACGACTAAATATTCGGCTTTTCCCTGTCCCCGAGGACGCAGAAACCAATTGTATGCATTTATCTGAGTCTCTTCACGCAATAAGCTATATACCTCATGAGAAGGAATGATGTTTGACCATGTGAGTTCATCCCAAAAAAATTGCCCATTATATTTAACCTGCTACTCCCCAAATTTTACACATCGCTTGTGTGACTAAATCAGTATTTACGGATTCACTAATATAGCTAGCCCCAATTTTCTTCAATAAAAACAATCTAACTTTTCCATTAATATTTTTTTTATCTAGCGCCATTGCAGACAACATGTCCGTTACTGTAATACCTTCAGGAGAAACAACAGGCAGTCCAAATACACGCAATAAAGCCTAACTCGAACATATTCATTATCTGAAATATCACCCAATAGCAATGACACTCTAAGTGCCATTGCTATTCCAACAGAGACTGCTTGACCGTGAGACAATCCTTTATAGCACTGAATTTTTTCAATTCCATGCCCAAAAGTATGCCCTAAATTTAATAGGCACGATCGCCCCTTTCAAATTCAAACTATTTGTACAACATCAACTTTATTTTGAAAAGAACGTGCAATCATTTGGACCAAAATTTTAGGATTTTTATTTAAAATTTCAGTCGCATTTTCCTCTAGCCAATCAAAAAAGGATTTTCTCGGATCAAACCATATTTAATCACTTCTGCCATGCCGCTAGAAAAATCTTTTTTACTTAATGTATTTAAAACACTTGGATCAATAATCACACACTTTGGCTGTTTAAATGCACCAATCATATTCTTACCTAATGCATGATTAATACCTGTTTTTCCACCTACAGAACTATCTACTTGCGATAACAGTGTTTTTTTGGAATTTGAATAAAGTCCATCCGCGTTGGTAGATACTTGCCGCAAATCCAAACCATATCTCCAATAACGCCCCCTCCTAAAGCAATTAATAATGAGCTCCGAGGGGAATTGGCACTCCAGCATTTTAGACAAAATGGCATTCAATGATTCAAAATTTTATACGTTCGCCATCTGGCAAAATAAGAACCTCGAGAATATATTGCGACGAATCAACACTATACGCATCTTTCAAGATCGTTATAATTTTTCCAAATACAAGGGTTGCAACAATATTATTCGTTACAATAAAACACTTTTTTAGATAAATAGTCTGAAAAACTTATCCGAGCGCAAAGATGTGTTAAATAAAGAGCCGATATGAATCGGGTAAAAATTTTTTTTCCAAAATCAACTTGAATGTGAGTACATTTCATTATTTGCCCTTTATTTGCCCTTTGATTTATTTTTTATCTAAAATATGTTCTTGAAATTAAAATATCATCGCTATTTTAAATAGCCCGCGTTTAAAAAAGTCAGCATTTAAAATTGCACAAAAAATAGGTTTTTAAGTTTTTAAAATTTTACTGCCCAAACCCTTCAGGAAGTGTATAAAAACTTAAAGGCTTTTTCAAAGAATAATGCAAATTCTCTATTTCTTTTGAGATTTTTTGTGGATTTTGCCCTGTCGGATAGCAAATGTAATCACAACATTCAAGATAAAGGATGCCGTATATCAAATAAAATGCGTTAATCGCAATAGAGGATCTTCCGCCTGAAGCAATGGTCTCCTCGATCACCTTTTGTACGCTTAAATTGTTCTTTAGGCTCAATGCACAAGTAAAAACTAAACCTCTTGATTTTAAAAAGTTTCCTAGATTCTATATCGAGCACAGCACCGCCGCCTGTTGAGATCACCACAGATGACTTTTGCGTTATTCATCAATCAAATGTTTTCTCGTGCTCTAAAAACCCACTTCACCCTCAATTCAAAAAATTGTCGTAATTTCTACCCAAAAGCGTTGGGTAATAATTAAATCGGAATCTAAAACTCAAACCCTAAATGTTTTCCCAATAATTTTCCAACTGTTGTTTTTCCTGCACCCATCGGGCCAATTAAAAAAATATTTTGCATAAATCCCCTTCAGTCTTAATGTTTATACCAAAAGATGTGAAATATCTCGCTTTTTGTAATCTAAACAGAACCTTCAAAAAGATTAAGGATAAGCTTTTTACTATATACCCCAAAAGACTTGAAGATACTGGAGGCGGCAAGTGTAAGAATCCCGATGAGCTTACAAGTAGTAAGTGATTCGGGTGAGGCACGCTGCCAAAAAAGCAGGATCTTCAAGTATGACGGGTATAAATAAAATCAACCTATTTTTTAGGTGATTGTTTCACAGGCTGTTTAACAATTCTAGGGGTGACGAATATTAATAACTCTGCTTTTTTTTGGCTTTTTATTTGTGTTTTGAAACATTTTCCCAAAAAAAGGAATATCCGATAAAAAAGGCACTTTACGGATAGTTTCATTATTAATCTCAGTATACACGCCCCCTAATACGACCGTTTCACCAAACTGAAACAATCGCTTGAGTTTTAATCTCATTTTTAGCAATGCCATCTCCCAACGTTGAACCTAATAAATCATCTTTTGTAATCGTGAGATCTAAAATCACCCGTTTTTCTGGTGTAATTTGAGGCGAACCGTAAGCTGCAATACAACCTCTTTTAGCTCGGAGGTTGTATTGCCTGCTTATCTAACTTATTAAATGGGAACTTGTCTTCCAGATTTAATGTATGCGGTTTGACGATCCGCCGTAAAAATACGTGGGCTCGCTAAAGTTTCTCCCCGACCATCTGTCTGCATCGCCGATAATTCAAGCTCAAGCAAAAATGATTTACGCAAAATTGCAATCGCAAGATTACTCGTGCTCGCTGCTGCTGCTAAATTAATACCTGTACGATCACCGCCGCTCCCACTCACAAAATTACCAGATGCAAAGCCGTTCCCATCAGAGTTTTTAAAAGCCATTTTGCACACCTGAACCCCCCCATTTCACCCCTAAATTTCGTGCAAAAGAATCATTTGCAATAATCACCTTCGCATCAATTTGAACTGCCCAATAGGCTGATCAAGTATCCCTATTGTTTTCTAATATTGGCTATTTGCGCCTGCGTGTCATTTATAATCAAATGATTGGTTCGAGAAACAAAGCTCACAGAACCCCGAGAAGAAAAACCCGCAGATGAGCTATTACCAATCTCATCTTTCTTATTACTTTCAGACAAAACCCTTTTGATATCTCTTCTGCTTTCGCATAATTAATTTGAACAATATGTGTCGACAACGGTGCTAAGGTTTAAACCCTCTTTTAACTCCGATTGCTGTGCAATATAAATCACATTGCCTTCCCGACTCATACCTAAATTTTTAATTTTTAAATCACATTTAGAGCTTGCTCCCAAGGCACATCAATCAGGCGAATCGTCAAACGGCTATTGACAGAATCACTCACCACAATATTCAAACCTGTTAGGTCTGCCAAAATCTGTAGAACAGCCCGTACTTCTATATCTTTAAAGTTTTAAAAACACTTTTTTACCATCAATATATTAGATTTTTTTTCTTTCCTGTTTTTATATCTGAATTGATATTTGTTTTTGTGCTGTGTTTGATGCTGGATTGAGTATTTAACTCTTTTTTCTGCGATTGATTAACCTCTTTCTCGGGTATTTTATTATGCTGCTATTTATTTTTTGAAAATTATTCACCTCTTTTTCAATAATCTCTTTTGAATAGCAAACAGATAAGAGTAATAATAATGAACCTACAAAAAATGTTAATAATTTGTCTCTTGCCCTTTTAAAAGCCCAAACGATTTTTTTTTTGGGGGGTATATATTGTTTGATAACTAATATCACTGTTCTCTCCATTATTATTAACTGATGTTACGCAGTTGCATCCTGCAAGTTTGATCTTCAACGGGGACGGGTATAATCACTTAAGATATCTTTGGCATAACTAGAATGTTCAATCCTCTAATTTTAAGCGGTATATGGCTTATTTGTTTTTCAACTTTTGTATTAAAGCGCCTGTGATCAAAACTACTTTTTCAAATTGATCGCCAATATATTACCAACATACGCCGATGAATCCAGCACCTGAAGGTGTTTCTAAATACTGCGACGGGATGCCCATCATGCTTGATCATCACCCCCAAACAACACTAAGCTTTGCACAGAATTGCTCCAACACTCTGGGAATTATAACCTACCTGCGTAAGATCAACCCCCTTTAGGCATGATCTCAACAGGGATAGTTCCTGAACTCATAATATTTACACGAAACGATTGGGGGTCTTTCAATTCACCCCGATACTGAATTGTTTTCAATCTTGGGAATATCTACGAAAGGAATCGTCTAAAAAAAAAAAAAAATTAACAAAGTACGGCCCCCCCCCCCCTTTTTTTTTTTTTAGAACCTATTGAAGCTTGTACTTATTTCATCCGCCAAATCCACTCATCATATTGCATTATTAAAACCACCCACTAACATGGCAAACAACTGTTATAGATAAAAACTTGAATCAAAAACTTTAGCCTTACATGACTCATGTGCATTTTACCGGTCCCGTTATGTCCTTCAAAAAATACTACCCAAAAAGATTTTGGAGATACTGTGCATGTAAGAAAGTGTGCTTATTAAGGAATGGCTGATATTGTCGCTTATGTCCGCACCACCATATTGGTACGCATGATAATGTCTCACAAATGAGAAATATCCTGATTGACCAGGCTTTAGGCATTGACTTTTTGATCTCATTTAATGTGCTTAAATTACTGTGAAGTATTTGAAGTATTTGAATTAGGCATTGCATCGCTTTTATTTGAGTAGATAACAATATGTTCTAAATAAAATATTTCGTTTATACATCGCTAGATCATATCAAAAATCGGGCAAAATTTTGATATCCTAGCGCATCCTGTTTAATTTAAAACCGAAGAATGGATTAAAACATCTGAAATATGCTGCATGTTGGAGCTTAATAGTAATGACGAATCATGACATCGCTCTCTGTTGCCATGCCGTCATCACCTTATTAAATGAAAAATATCTGCAAATGCCGGCTTTGCATTTTCCAAAGCCGTGAGTAGTGAACTTTTGATGCGTTTCATATTGAGCTGATTTTTCATGTACCCAATTAAATTGTTTCAACTCGACAATGATTGACGTTCATCCACAACCAAAGCATTAAAAGTAGATACCTTACTTAAGAAAAACATTAAATCTATACTCACCTCACGAACAAAAAACTGGAATAATAAACAGTACGCAATAAATAAATCGCTTTTTAGAACGCATGGAAAACAAAATAAAACCATGCTATTATTTTATTAAAAAATCAAAGCCATAAATAGAATCCTTTATCTTAAATACGATCAACTCGTAATCGAATCTTCTCAAGAAAAAAACAATTGGCCATCTAATGCGGGTGCTTTCGCTGACAACTGGATTAGACAAAATATGCTTTGCTTTTAAAATTATCAATAAACACAACACACTGCATTGGCATTCTCCGCAACATAGTCAAAACCGCTCAATTTTATTGATGAGCCGTAAAATTATGTTCGTGAGTAATAGTGCTGAAAAAAGAGAAAAAGAGAGGTACGCCGCACTATCTCAACCAACATTTTAATACCCGCATCTCGTTTTTCTAACAATTTACAAACTCTGCAAGTTGCGTTTTAGCACTTTCTGTTGACCTGTTTTCCAATGTTTTCAAGTAAAGGTTTTGAGATAATTCAGTATGTTTTTATAAAATAATTCATTTCGTTGAATTTGTTTTGCGATTTGGCGTTCCACATAAACATGCCCCAATATAGAAAAAATAACGCCAATACAACCTGATACATAGCTTGATATGTAATTACGCTGTAATTTCTGTAATGTGCCTTGTGGTCGTTGAGATGACAAATTAATTTTAATATTAACATAGCAAACTGCCCAGGCTATATGCACCACACGCAATTATAGTGAATGCTGCTCTGATAGAACGTTAAGAACCAACTTCAGGAGATAATCGTCACATAATTCAAAGGAGTTTAAAACTTAAATAGGCTGCTTAACGATTGCAGATATCACATCCCCTATGTTTGGCACCGTTGCGCCACCGCCTGATAAAAAAACCTTTGGAATTTAACAGCTGGATATCCATCTGAATAGATAGAAAAAACTTACTAAACTCATCTTGTAAATTCAGATAAATCAGCAGATAAACACAGCAGACATATCATCAAATGGCCATATCTGGTTGCACATTTTTTTGCTCTGCTCATCGCTAGATATGCCGATGACGTACGATCATTAGGTTTAAATGGAGCAGCCCACCAGTCGAAAAATTCACGGCATAAATAACAACCATTAAAATGGCACCATTAAACCCAACACGGCTCGCCCCATATCACACCCATAATCCATGTGAAGGTGATTGCGAATTGTTCACTAATCGGGTGAGATTCATCAACGCATAATATCACCATCAACCGATTTACCATAAATTTTGTATTAATGCGTAACTCACAATCAGTATTATTTTTTTCTCTACCGCAACAAGTAATATTCTTGTTGTATCACGATGGATTTGTCGCTGATCGTTCTGTTTTTAATTTTTGAAAATCAATCGTTTCTTACAATGGAGCAAAAAGGAAAATAATCTGTTATTTTTATACTCAAAATACTTTAATATCGAATCTTTCAAACCATCCAATATAGAAATGACCTGATTCATTTACCGAGAGGTTGCAGGAATGGCTGTGCTTATTGATTGGAACGCGACCTGAATCAACAGACAACCGTATTGGTCTTTAAATAAAGATTCACTAACTCAGAACTGAATCAAGCTTATTTTCCCATGCAACTTTTGGCATAGGAAAAATTTCCAACAAATTCAATTTGATGGGGTTTATGGGTTGAGTTTTTTTTATTATCCCTACTATTTAATGAAGCGGTGCCAATATCACGTCGCTAAATACTTCTTTTTTTTTAGCCAGGTTGCACCTCCTGTTTTGCACTATTTAATGGTCACCGGCTAACAGTAACAAATATTATTTACCTACTTATATATACGCATAATTTTACTGACTTCACACAAATCTTCTCATTTTGACATCTTGAGTTATCAACAGTGTAATTCGAATTGATTTTCCATATACCCAAAAAGACTTGAGATATGCCGAAGCGGCAAGTATATTATACCGATCTGTTATGTGAACATACGCAAAAGTTCAGGTGCGAACTCAAAACCGTGTAATCCTCCTTTTCCAAAAATTGCAAGAGCCTATTTCTTAAAAGCGTTGCGCCTTCGGCAATAGCCACTCTAAATCGTGGCTCATCCCCATTGACAACTCACTCAAAAAACATTATTAATATTTAATTGGTTGATTTTCAATTGTATTTCTTTTAACGATCTGCAAAAACGACGACCTTGTTCTTTCAGGATCATGACTTTAATTCCCGATAGTCCCAATGCAAGCCTCGTATCTTAAGTGTTTCATATTTAGAACAGCTTTTAAATTAGCTTCAAGCTGCAGTCCATCAGCCTTCAACACCAAACTTCTTAACTCTTTAGAAGTATTCACTTGGATAAACACTTGGAGTGACTTACACTTTAACTGCAATTGAAGTCTAACTTCTGTGCCAACTCAATTCGATCCAGTGATGGATGCAATCCGCATACTTTTATGACTTGCTTAATTTTATTTGGTCTGCAAATGTCCAATAAAGTGATTTTTTCGTGAGGTATATGCAGAGACTATTGTATTTTCCAAAGCCAATTCTTGAAACTTTAAGTTTCCCATAATAATTTTCACGCCGTAGCCAGTACGATCTGAATTATTTCTGAAGGAACTGTTTTTGGTAGCAAGCAGCAATTTAATTTTTGAGGGTCTCGACCACTCATTGCACATGCATTTCGCACTCTTATATTTAATATGTTTCCATTTTTTAATTACTCGTATACCACCTGTTGGTACTTACTCCTTTTTGTATTTCTCTGTCATGTCAATATGGTTTGATAGATACCAAAAGAATACAAAAAAGACTATAAGATACTAGTTTTTTAAATAAGAATTGATCCAATCAAAGCAATATTTATTAATCTCTTCAACTCATAATCCTTAAAACTAAGGTTCTATAAATTAAGTTCTGATAAATTAAGTTCTATAAAATAAGAGATAGAACAACTCATTGTCTTTACTCACCAATCAATACTCCTAACTAGTTTTCTTGGTATCGGCTTTAATGATCATCTTACAAATTTATTGATCTGGTTTATTGTGGCTAAAGCAAACCAAGTAAAGATAATAAATTAATCATGCTTCAAGTAAAATACGCACTAACTTATATTAACGTTTACTTGCCCCATCATCCCTATAGTTTCGTGCTCTAAAATATGGCAATGGTACATGCGTAATCCCGTTTTATCCTGGATGATGTTGATATGGACTTTTATCGTTTCTAATATTCAAAGTAGCTTTCTAGCGCTGCACTCAGTAGCTATCTCTTTTCGTGAATTAGATTTAATAATGCAAAAATTGGGTGTTGCCATGTATGTGAAAATTTATGACCATATCAACTTATTGAAATCAATCCACTCTTCAAGCATCACCAACTTACTTATAGAATCACTACGGTTTGGTCATGTTTTTTTTTATCATTATTAAAAAATCCATACCCTTGCCCATTTTGCATTATTTCGGTATATTTTAATACCTTTGTTGCCGCTACTGGCCAAAAAATTGGTAATACTCTAAGCGTATCAGGTAATTTCGAAGGCTACTTTGAGCAGATTGAAAACAGATGCTAAAATCACAGGGTAATCTCAGCCGCCATTGGCATCATTTTTCCCACTCTCATAACGCGAGTGCTTTTAAAGTTGAATGCCCTTTGTTTATTTTTTTTTGGCACGAATCAATAATTCGGCACGTTCAGCTGGAGATAGTAATATTTGCCTTAAGTTTTTTGAGGTTTTTTTTTCATCAAACCACATCCGTACGATTAAATAAATATCAGCATCCGCTAAAGAAAGATTTAAATAACGTGCCGACACCAGCGTTTCCAAACTCGAATACGTGTTGCAACATTAAGACTAATATGAGGATGTATTTCTACCATTTAGCAAGACAAATTGACCTTCCGTCCATCCATCCAATCCATTGCAGAGTTATCTGGGATAGATCCATCGGCTGCCAATCTTAAATCAGAAATTACAATTCTACTAGGAATAATGCGCAAGCACATCTTGTGTTTGCTTTTGACGATAAACACCCCGCTAAACCAGAAACAACGGTTGCTCTGTCTACGGTATTATGTCCGTTCGGATGATACCAATAATACCCCACAACCAATGGCAGAGTACATCTGTAATCCACGTGATGCACCGGCAGCACCTCATCTTGTTGGATTACCATCCTTGATCTGCTTGGAACAGGTAAGCCGTGCCATGAATTGTTGTAGGCCTGTGGCAGAAGTCATTTTTAAATGTAATGATTACAGTTATCACCTTCAAATCCTCTATCGCAGGGACTGGAACTTGATCGTATATATTGCCCAAAATTCAGTCTTAACGTCAGGTGTAAGTTGTCGCATTACCAGGCCTTGCTCGCAAAGTTGCTTTAAATTCATTAGGTTTTGTGCTGATATGATTTAGAAATTTTAAGATCACCAATGGCTCATTGCTTGGTAAAGCATGATATGAACAAATCTGGTCTGATTCATTTTTTTTCCCAAATCCATGCCACCCATACTGCTCATATCATGACCAAATGATCCATTTAGTCATATCATGTGTCTGTGCAAAAGCACGTATGGACATAATAGGTGGCAAAAGATGCTGCCAATTTAACTTTAAAAACACTCTGCGTTTTCATATAAGAATCCTTCAAAGACAAAAAAAAGCAAAAAAACCATTTAATTAAATGTGCACGACAAGTACCGTATATATCATTAAAGTAGTTATAAATTTATCAACACATTAATTTGCTAATCATCAGTAACTACCAACTAATTGGCGGGACTCTCCTAAAATAAACGCTTCTTGTTTTTTACTGTTTCTGAAGCCATGTCTTTAAACTTAGACCTCTCCCATCCCATGCGAACATGCGGTGTAACAAGCAGATTAGCAATGTAAAATCCAAATAGAATTTGCCTTTTATTAGGCCGCTTCGTTGTGGGGGGGGGGGGGGGGGAAAGTAGAACATCCATCCCTGCACCTGCAAATCATATTATTGTTCAACAGCAAAAATGAATCGCTTGCCCTCATCACACTCCCACTGAGCGCGGTATTGATAATACTACTTGCTCTTTTTATCTCTGCTTTAATTCAGATAATCCAATCAAACCATTCGTTTCGTCCGTGAGTGGGCAAATGTATCTTATTAGGTCTGCTTGCGCTAAACTTCTCCAAAGGAAACATATCCTTCCCGAGGAGTTTGCGGCATGCTTTCTATCTAACTTAATAACATTCATCCCAAAAGCAACTTGCATATCCAGCTAAAGTACTCGCAATTTGCCACTAGCCAACCAAACCTAAGTTAAAAACATCTAACTCCATATAATGGTTGCCCAAATACACAAAATCTTCGAAGCTTGCATGAACCATCTTTTAGCCGCTTTTGATATTCAGGCAATTGGCGCATTAAATTCAATTAAACCCATCGCATTGTTGTGCCAACGCCTTACTAGAATTCCAGCCACCTTCGCAACCTTTATGGATCGTGCCTTAGCCGCTTTAAAATGTCAAATGATATTGGTACCCTGTTGCCGTCACTGCAATCATTTTAAACGAGTGCATTTTCTATCACAGTACGGTAAACACATTTATTTTGTATGAATAATATCAGCATCTTTTAACGGCGTTCAATAATTTTGATTGCGCATCACTTAAGCTCATCCCTCCCATCCAAATTTGTGGAAAATTAAACTTAGGCAATATACACGGCAGAAGCTTTTCGGTCTAAAAACGACAATATTGATCACATCTTTTGTTTATTTCCAGCGTGATAAGACATAAATCCCCCATTTTTTAGTTTTTATTTTATTTATTTTGTTTTGTTGACTTAACTATTATGGCTCAGTATATTTGTTTGAAATTTGCGACATCAGTGTACTGAACAACGCTAGGACCATCAGCCAACTCATTGCGCATCAAGACCTTTATCCGCGTATAATAGTGGCATCACTTTACCCTCCTTAACACGCTCTTCTATAACTTGGTCTTGCTTTCCCACAGCGTTCCTCTATAATTTTTATTAAAGAAATAGCTCTCGGTATAAATGCGATACATTTGTAAAAGTATGCTGCAAAATGCCAAGATGTCCTTTTCCACGGGCCAAAATTATTTTTTCTGCCGATATTAGGTAAGGCTTTTCCTTTTCCTACGGCATTAAATAGCTTGCTGTTGTGCTTATTGTTTTGCGTTCAATGTTGCAGCGACTCGCCCTGTAAAACCCCCCCCTCCCCACTTCGGTTTTCTCTAAAATAAACCTCGAGCTGCATTCACCTGTTTTTTTTTCAACATAAACAGCTAATTCACAAATCGATACCGAAACGTTTAATTGCAGAATCTAAAGTTGTCTTGCTAACACATACCCATTACCTTTCGTGCGCAGCACTACGTTGTTTATAATATCCCAAAATTGAACCTCTGCGCACGATTTTCAATGTTAGGCACAAACATTGGCAATCTACAACAGCGAAAAAGCGCTAAAAATACCGACTCCAATACACATTTCGTAATGTTTTATTTTTCACTATATTTAACCCATTTATAATTGGTGAGTTCGTAACAATAAACGCAAAACTTATTAAACGCCCTAGCATCAATCTCTGGTTTCTTCTAAAAAATCCTCGTAAGGAGCTCTGTATTCCAGACGCTTTTTAGGTCGAATATTTAGTTTTTCGACGGCTATCATAATCGTTTTAACCTGCTTTTCAATTTATTTTAAATCCCATATTATTTATTGATCTGTAATTTGGGGATGAAAATTTATGAGTATTTCTTGCTATAACCTTGTACAATTTTCTGTAAAACTTTTTTATACTGCTTGAATTATTATTTTTTCAGATTAAATTGTTAACATCTTGAATGAGGATGTTTTGCGATATCTAAATTCATCGCATGTGATTTTGGCTTTAATTTTTTGGATGACTTTATTTAAAAAAAATAATATATCCATAGGAGCCGAAAACCTCGCAGTTTTGTTTATAGTCTTTTTGTCATAATTATTCAATTGCAACGCACAAATACATGATTGGTCTTCTATTTTGAACACGAATAAACCTACTGTTGTGAGTATTACAATCACGGGAGAAAAAAGGGCAAGCCTCCGAGAATGCAAATCCCTTTGTCCCCCAGGCTCTCCATTGCAGTTTTTTCTTTGATCAACCGCAGTCCCAACAACCAAGGAAATTTTCAGGCTCTGGCTCGGTTTATTTTTAGAAAAAATGGTATGTTTGTTACAAATGCGCATGTTATTAAAGATGCGGATGTGATTACAGTTCCTCTAAGTGATCGCCGTGAATTGAAAGCTAGTTGAATCGTTAGTGATGAAAATCTGACGTGGCATTATTGAAAATAGAGGGAAAGTGGCTACCTGTCCGTCACGATTGGTGATGTTCGCATCTTTGAAAGTTGGTCACCTATATTTTGCAGTAGGTTCGCCATTTGGTCTAGATTATACGGCACCAGCGGGTATAATTATGTTCACTGGTTCGTGATTTCCCCGTGACAATTACACCCTTTTATTCAAACAGATGCGCTGTCCAATCCCGGTAATTCAGGTGGTCCTAATTTAATACTAAAGCTGAATTCATTGGCATTAATTCCCAAAATTTACACACAAACAGGTAGCTATGCAGGCGTTAGTTTTGGCGATTCCATGGATTTAGTGATGGATGTGGTGACGCAACTAAAAGCAACTGGACAAAGTTATCCGAGGTTGGTTGGGCCGTGACCATTCAAGATATAACACCATGAATTAGAGCCGATAGTTAAGAAATGGATCGCCCGCATGGCGCATTAGTGAGCGATATTTTTAAAAAATATCCTGCTGAAAAAGCCAAATTAAAAAGTGGGGAGATGTGATTCACCCCTTAATGGACGAGATATTTTAGAGTCAAGCGCTTTACGCAACATATGTCGGGCGTATTGCAGTCGAGGCTCAAGCTACGTACAAAGTTTTTTACGTATGGCAAAACGCTTCAAGTTGCCCCCACCCCCCGGGTCATTGAAAAACTACCAGAAGAACAGATTCATTGCGTACATGAATGGTAACATTGGGTGGACAATAATTGGGTATTCATGTTGAAGAATCTGGGCAATGAGAATGGGACAATTGTAATGGTGTAGTTTGATTCGTAGCGCTTTCTGAAAAGTGTTGCAGAAGAGTCGGTTAGCAAAAGGTGATATCATTCGTGAGGTTATGGCTAGTTTTTCTGTCCGTAATGTGAAAGATTTTGATCAATTTGACAGAATTAAAAGGTGCGAAAATATGAATGTCTATTTACAGCTAAAAACCAAGCTAGCCTATTATTGCCATTAGATTTTGATTAATTTTAAAATTTTAAAAATATTTATATCGACTAAAGGTCTTCTTTTTGAAGACCTTTTTTTGTGGGTTATTTTAGAAGGTGGCCTTCATTTTTTTACGCTATAATGCCATACTAAATTAATGTGACCCAAATTTTATTTTTTAATTTAATTATGTAAGGACATTTTATGACAACGTTTAACTTGCCTGTTTTGACCTAATTCAAAACACATTGAAAGGCTATTCAGCAGCAGAGTGCCATGGTTTTTTTAATCGGCATGTTATTTGTGTGATGCAGAACGTGCTAATGCACGATTTATGGAAGAAAATTCAGAGTTTTACCGAGCAAGATCCTGACGAGATATATTTGTTGGAGCTTTACAAAAATCACACATGCTTCAATTTGAAAGTCCTGATTTTTTAGCTTTCAATTGTTATTGCCTGATGAAGGCGCATCTTGGTGCACGTAGTGCAGCATTGTCCGAATGGTGTCCAAGGTTTTATTTATGGAATAGGTTTTAACGTCGCCCTAAAATGAATGATGATTTGCAAGAATTTATTGCCTGATTTAAACTGAATTCACGCGTGTAAGAATTTGAGGAAGAGGCGGATGAAGGGATGGAGATTGCTTTAGAAGAGCTGATTAATTTATTCGCATGGATTCAATGTTGACACATCAGAGTTTAGGCAAACCATAATTCGGACCAACGTGCATTAAAAATTTTTTAATCTTGCATAGCAGCATATAAGTGAAGATTACTAATGTAATTGTATGATCGTGTTGATTTTTAAAAAGTGTGATTATGTTTCCAAAACCAACGCCGTATTTCGCGCAATCTTATTTTAAAACAAATCGAGACGCTTTATTTGCTCAATTGCCACCAATAGTGTTGTTATTATTAGTGGAAATAAAGAATCACCCGAAGCCGGGACACTACATTTACTTTTCGACAAAATTCTGATTTTGAACATTTATCAGGATTTTTAGAACCTGACTCTCTGCTTGTCTTATCAAAGCAAGATGCACATAAAACGTACACATTATTTGTGCGTGAAAAAAATGCTTTTATGGAAATTTGGCAAGGTCGTCGGCAAGGTCCTGAGGGTGTAAAAGAGAATTTTCATGCAGATCAATCATTTGTTAACGGTGATATTGCAAAGCAATTGCCAGTATTGCTCATAGACGCTGAGCATGTTTATTACTCGTTATTTCGTGATGAAGTTGCGTCTAATTTAGTTAAATCCGCTGTAATGAGTTTACGCTCACAATCACGTACAGGTGTTTATCCGCCTGTCAATTTTCATGACATTGATCCAGTTTTCCCACGCCTTACGTCTCATCAAAACACCTGAAGAACTGACTATGCTTCAAACTGCATGTAATATTTCTGTAGATGCACATTTAAAAAGCAATGCAAGTGACAAAAGAGGGTGTCATGGAATATCAGCTTGCGAGTGTTATTCATCATGAGTTTGGTAAAAATGGTGGTACGTCGGGGTATGAAACCATTGTAGGCGGTGGTGCAAATGGCTGCATTTTGCATTACACAGAAAATAATCAGTCGCTTAAAAACGGTGAAATGGTATTGATCGATGCTGGCTGTGAGCTGCATGGTTTTACAGGCGATATTACACATAGTTACCCTGTTTCTGGTGTGATGTCTGGTCCGCAGCTTGCTATTTATGAAATTGTTCTTGAAGCCTTGAATGAAGGAACAAAAGCATTGGTTCTTGGGACAAAATTCAGTGACAACCATCATTTAGTTGTAAGAATTTTAACGCAAGGTTTGAAAGACTTAGGATTACTGCATGGTAATGTAGATGATCTGATTGAGAACGAAAGGTATAAAAGATTTTATATGCATAGGACAGGCATTATCTGGGACGTGATGTACATGATGTTGGGTCATATTTCACACCTGATGGACAGGATCGACCGCTTGAAAATAATATGGTGATTACTGTTGAGCCAGGCTTATATATTCCAACTGCATCTGATATCCCATTAGAATTTCAGGGAATTTGGTATTCGTTTAGAAGATGATGTTGTGGTATGTGGTAAAATCCCAAATATATTGACAGGGCGTTTACCTCGAAAACCTGATGAAATTAGAGCAATTATTGGTAAATAAGCTCTCCATTATTTATATGCTCTTTGCCATTTATTATGTATAAGGGAAATAGATATTACCGTAACAGATAATTTAGAAAGGGTGTTTTAAGGAGTGGGATTATTTAACAGAGGTTGCGGAAAAATTATGTAAAACACATCACTTTAAAACTAACGTCATCTCGCAAACAAAATATTAGCGCTTATTGCTGGCGTAAGGGCTTAATTAAGGCGTATGATTTACTGGGGGATTTTGAAAAAAATCAAATCAAATGCTACAGCAATGGAAATTTATCGGAGTTTAGATTTTTTGGGTCATATTGGTTTGTTGCATAAGTAGATGCTTTGAATGGGTTTATCGTTTGCTCTGAACCTCATGGACATGAAACATTTTTGTTTATGTTAGTGGTGTGAAAAATGTGGCGATATTGAAGAGTTACATGATAAAACCTCATTATACCTTTAATTGATTTATTGTTTTTTATAAATTTAAACCTTCCGAGAAATCTCTAGTGGTGAATGGATGTTGTGAGTCATGCTTGATAGTTTAGAGTGTTAGTATTTTTTGCGATTAAATTATTTTGATAATTACTTGAAATATATTATGTTTATATTTTTTGAGAAAAAATAGTGTATAGATTATATTCACTTTGTTGACGAGATTGAATGATGTGAGTAATATGCACGAATCGATGGGTGCTTAGCTCAGCTGGTAGAGCATCGCCCTTACAAGGCGAGGGTCGGGGGTTCGAACCCTCAGCACCCACCACAATTGAAACGTATATTTTTAAATGTATGTTAAAGTTTAGGAGCGGTAGTTCAGTTGGTTAGAATATCTGCCTGTCACGCAGGGGGTTCGCGAGTCGAGTCTCGTCCGCTCCGCCAAAACGAAAAACCCTTTGCTTCTTGCAAAGGGTTTTTTATCGTCTCTAATTTAGTTATAATTTATGCTAAAACTTAATTTGTAATACGATTTAGTTCTGCAATTAGTTTATTGGATGCAATATTGAGTTGATGCAGTTGAATAGATCATTAGAGAGTTGGTCGCCACTTTGTTAATTTATTATGTTTATTAGGAGTTTTTTTATGGCAGTTGAACGCACATTTTCAATGATCAAACCAGATGCTGTGGCAAAAAATAATATAGGCGCAATTATACGCGTTTCGAGTCAGCTGGTCTGAAAATTGTAGCCTCTAAAATGGTTCAACTTAACACGAGCAGAAGCAGAAGGCTTTTATGCTGAGCATAGTGAACGACCATTTTTTTAAAAGCTTTTGGTGATTTTATGTTTTTAGGACCTGAAAGCTTCGGGTTTCTTGAAGGGGGAAATTTTTGCGGTTTTAAAAAATGGAAAAAATTTATGGGGGAAAAAAAATCCTAAAGATAATTGGCGGGTTTCCCGTTGGGGCTTTAAATTTTTCTGGCACATTGATAAAAATTGGGGGTTCAGGTTTTCGGGATTCAGTAAAAACCCGCGGCAAGAAAAAATAGTTATTTTTTTTGGGAACATGCTTTTGGGGAAAAAGCCCCTTGTATGTGATCGTACGCGCTAGTATTTTTGAATGAATGGCTTGTGAAAAAGGAAACTGCAAAGAGACCCTTTGCGTTTTTTTAAAATTGAATTGAATTTTTTTGATTTTTTGAGTTTTTGATTTTTTGGAAAAAATTTCAGGACGAAACAAAAATTTAAACTTAGCATTATTTAAAAAATTTTGTTTTCTTTTAAAATTGCCTTTTTAAAATTACTATGATTAAATTATTTAACAACAAAATTTAAAATTTTTTTAATTTTTTTTTGAAAGATTTGAATTTTATTTAAGTTAATTACTTGAATAGTACCGCTCTTTTTTAAAAGAAAACCCTCAAATTTTTCAAGTTATTTTTTTGAACAAAAATGAACACATAGAGATGTTTTTAGGGGAACCAAAACCCAAACCCAAGTTTTTTAAAAATCCAACTACTGTTTATTGGAAAAAAAAAAACCGAAAAAATTTAAAAAAGGGTTTCACTGAAAATTAGTTCTTTTTCAAAAAATCTGTGATAAAGGGGAGGGGGAAAAAAAACCTATTTGGCCTAAAAAAAAAGGGAAATCTTGGTGAATTCTTAAGCCCCAATTGGCGAGAACCTTATCGTGTGACGCAGCTAAGAAAGGGAAATTAAACCAGCGTGGGTAAATTGTTTTTTGATGCAATGTCTGACATTTCTAAAAAAAACGCAAATACATTGAAGGAATTTTGCAAGTTTAAATTTTAAACCTAAATTTGTTTTAGATAAAACCCTTTCTCGGAGGGAAAACTCACAAAGGGTTTAAATTTTCCAAAAAGGGGATTCGGGTAATTGTATAAAAAATGGTATTTTTTTTCCTGAAGATGATCGTGGCATTTTAAATGGTCTCATCTCAAAGGATGCGCACTGGAATGTTTTTTTTTGGTTTAAACTTGCACGGGCAAGGTTTTAATCGTAATTTTAAGTACCGCTAAAAAAGGGTTTGGGCAGCTTATGCTTGCTAAGAAATTATTGGGGAATACGTTTTTCCTGATAAAAGGCCACAGATCGTTTCGTGACCAATGTTGAAATGAGGGGAAAATGGGGGGGCCCTTTTAAAAATTTTTAATTTAATGTGGTTTTTTTTAAAGATTTTCTTTCAAGATGTTTTTGGGGTTTTGGTTTATAAAAAGCGACAAATTTACACTTTCAACTTCGGGGGTTTTGGCCCTTTCAATAATAAGCTTAAAGAGGTGTTTTAGGGTCTTTTTGGCAATATTTTACTTTTGCGCCGTAGGGAACCCCTTGGGGAGAATTTCTTGTCCCCTATCAATAAAAAAAAACCATTTCCCTGCTCCTAAGGCATGTAAAGCGTATTTATTTTTGTTTCCCCAACCCCCCCCCCGAAAAATTTTATTTTGGAATATTCTTTTTTTAGTTGGCATTAAGTTTAAAGAGAGGATGCTACGCGCTTCCCTTGCTTTTAATTTAAAGGGAAAACCGGGGAAATTTAAATTTAAAATTCCAAATTTAAAAACCCTTTTCCAGAAACCTCAAAATTAAAGTTCATCAAATAATCGCACAATAGTTTTTGGGGGAAAAAAAAATTTTAAAATGAAGTATGTTTTGGGTTTAAAAGGGGGCCCTAGGAAAACCCGAGGAGAAAAAGGGCATTTATTTCTGGTGTGGACCAATTTGGGAGGAAAAATGAATGACAAGTCTAGACGGGCATGGAGAAAATGCTTTGAAAAAGCTTTAGGAAATAAAATTTTTATAACCACAAAAATTTTTCACCCGTAAAAAACAGTGTCAATTCTTGAATTTTTATTTTTAGGGATGTCAAACTTTGTCAAAAACGTGGCCCCCACTTAAAGGGAAGAAATTAGCACCTGCCCAAAAATAGAGTAATTATTTAGTGGAGACTTAGATCCATAAAGGCCCTTTGGGTTTAAATTTTAAAATGGGGGAAAACCAGTATTAAACTAGCGAAAAATTTTTTTGGGTTTTGGGGCTTGAAAAAAATTTAAAGTAATTTCTTTTGCGTTTGCCCCAAATTTTTCCCGAAGGGTTAATTTGTTTTTCGTGATTGAAGAGGACAGAAAGGGGGGATGAAGGCAAATCAATTATTTTAAAAAAAAAACATTTTATTAAAAACCGATTATGTAAAGGCTTTTAGTAATTTTTTTCCGGTATTGTGTAAAAAGGGTTTGGGAAGCAAAAGGTTTTTGGCCCGTTTCTGTTTTTCATAAAGGGCTGCAGGCCTATATGTAGCCCCTTTCTGGGGGGGGTTTTGGGGTATTCGAAAAAATGAAAAACCCCGATTGCAATACCCGTATTAAATAAAAGCAATTAAGAAATTAAACCCCCAAAAATGGGAAAGGTTTAAATATGTTTTTTGTATCCTTGCTTTAAAAAACAATTAAAAGGGAAAATGCAGAGCAAATTTTAGCACTAGTAATTTTCATAATAAAGGGAAAAACGGAAAATAGTTTTTAAAAAAGGGGAAAACAAATGGCGGGCAAAACATCAAGATTTAGATATTTTAGGGTTAAAATTAAAAATGCATTACAAAAATTTTAAAAGGTCGGGTAAGGGTTAAAAAATGAATAAGGGGTCAAAATTATCTATCGGGTTAGAGGGCTTTTCAAGCTTTGCCTACTTAGTAATTTTTTCAAAAAGATCAGGTTGCAAAGGCCATTAAAGTAAAGGTCAGGGATTTTATTGCCTTAGAAGATGAACGAAATTTAAAAAAAAAAAAATTTGGTGGGACCATTTATGTTCCGGGTATTTTTTAAACCAAACGCCCCTTTTTAAGGGGTTAGAAACTGAGCGGCTAGGGTAATGAAAACCCAATTTGCCCTTTCCCAAAAGAAATTTGAAAACCCATTTTTTTGGGACACCCCCAAACGACTTAAAAGCCCTTATTTTTTTTATTTGGTAACTCTCTTACCCCTTTTTTTTTTGAGGGTCAGGCCTATTAAAATTAAAAATGGGGACGCTACCCAGCGCTTTTTAAGGCTTTATAAAAACTCAAATAAAGGAAAAATATAAACTTTATATGGGGGGATACAAAAAAACTAGCCCAGATTATTTTTTTTGACGCCAAAAAAAAAACCAAAAAAACCGATTCAAAGGGTTAGATCGGTTTTTATACAAGCAATTGCAACCCCCCTATACCAATAGGGCGGAAAAACCCTTGGTTTTGGCCCGCAATTTTTTAAGGCGATAATCAGCAAACAGACATCCAAAACGTTCAAAGGAATTGTGACTGCCCCGCTCTTGAGAGAAAAATAAATTAGTCTTTGTTTTGAGGGAATAACTGGACTGAAATAGGGGTGCAGGGGAAAAAAAAGTTTTTGCGGGGATGTTGTTGCAGGGCAGGATATTCCCTTTCCCTGGCTTTGCGCCTTTTTTAAATAAATTTGGAAACGTTCAAACTGTTGTGAGTATTCACTATAAGGGTGTTAAAGTTGCACAGGATTTAATTAAAATTAACCCTGGGTGACGGTTTATAGAATGGTTGGGGGAAAAATCAGAACACGCTTTAAAAAAATATGTAAATGTTTTTATTAATCACCCTGGCACCGTTGGTTTTTTGATAATCAATTTTTTAGAAAGAGTAAAAATAGTATAGTCAAAAAAATTCAAACCCTAAGGGGGTGCAAGATTGGTTGCCTAAAAATAGTAATATTTGGCAACATAGAACGTCATTTGAAGGCTTAATTTTCTGGTTTTAACTACCCTGAAATTAGACCCAAATTTTAAATTTAGAATACAAAGTTTTTTTAACCGATCATTAGGGGAGGTTAGAATTTTTAGAAAAAAAAAATGTTTTTCTTTTATCGATAAGGGCGGTGAAAGTTTTCTTAAGAACCCCCAAGCAACAGCGGGGTTTTTTCGTGCAGGTATTTACATGGGTTATTTTTTAATCAAATACAAAAAAATTATGGCATATCGGGCCCAAAGTTTGCCATAAAAACAACAGTTTGGGGGTTATCGTCAGTTTTCATCAGGCGAGTTTAAGGTTTTGGGGCAGCAGGACCGAAAATTTATGCGGAGATTTTTGGGGCAGAAACCCATTTGTCTAGGGCAAAGGTTAGGAATCTCCCATTTTGTGCGCCTTTAATTGAATTCAATGGTTTAAATAGAGTCTCGTAGTTTTAAAAAAAAGGCTGCTTTTGCTATTTTGGAAACACAAAACACTATTAATGCGGATAGTTTGCGTCGATTAAAATACAAACCCTTTACGTATTTTAGATTCTAAAAACCCAAACATGGCTCCCATGCTATGTCTGCTCCGACGGATTGACTTTTTAGATAGTGAGTCAAAAGCACATTTTCGAGGGGGTCGTATACGTTTAGAGCCTTAATATTCCCGATACGTTTAATCATAAAATTTTGGGAGAGGGAGGATTACTATACGCGTCCCTTTTTTTTGAGGGGGGTTACAGATAAGCTGGATCAAAAGGCACGGTTTGTGGTGGTGGTCGTTATGAGGAATGGTTGAGTTTTTAGGTGGTCCCCCCGGACGGCAGCGATTGGATTTGGGCTTAGGTAAGAGCTTTTGTTTTTATTATGCCAAGCTGTGATTTAAAAGTTGATAATATGAACCATCTATATATTATGGGGGGCTTTTGGTGACGCGGCTGAAATTAAGGTTAAAAATCGCTGAACATTAAGGGGTCATTTTCCCAAATTTTCTTTGATGCACAAATTGGCGGGGGAAAAATGAAGTCCCAAAAGAAGCGAGCGATGTTGGGGAAATTTTGCGCTTAAATCGGGGAGATGAATACGCAAACGGGGAAGTGATATTTTAAAAGATCTAAGACAAGATATTCCACAAAAATTGATTTTTAATTTTTGATTACAGAAATATTGGCACACTTTTTATATAAGTGGCGAAAAAAAAAATATTTATTTGTTTTAAAAAATATCTAAATTTTAAATTTGCATTAAATTAAATTAAAATAGAAAATTTAAATTCCACTATTTTTAGTTCAGAAATCTGATTAAAAGGGCTTTATGGGCAGTACGAAACCCATGAGCAAAAGTGGAGAAGCATTTAAAGAATGGCTTTTTGAAAAAGTGCCATTATTGTGTTGGGGATTGTTTTGGTTTAGGTGGTGTCTCGGTTAAAAAATTACATATTTATCAACCGAAGCCCCGAGTAAAAAAGGGGAGTGTTTTATAAAATATTTCAAGCACTGAAAAAAATGATATCGCTAAAGCTTTAATTAGTAAAGTCTTAGATGGTGATAAAAAAAGCATCGGTTATTTTTGGGTTATCGGGAGCCCCCGCACTTCAAAATTACACTTAATTTAAAAAAAACAGAACAAGGCATTTTCTTTTCTTTAGAATTTTAAATTTAAAAGTGATGTTTATGTAGCTTAAAAGCCTTTTGGCCAATATAGAATAGCGCGTATTTTTTTTTGTCAAAACAAGATGTTAATTTATTAGATATCTTAAGTAAACGAGGGATAGGGGTTTTTCCAAAGGTTTACGTAAAGAGCTAGGGGGTATATTTAATTTGAGTCATCTAAGCTAGATGATGGGGTCATTGCATTTAAAGCTGCGAGTGTGGAGGTGGTGCTACCCAAATTGCTGCCCATGAAGCTGGAAAGTGTTGGAAATTTAAAAAAAATAGTGCTTAATGAGTATAGATACAATATTTTTATGTAGATGTCAAATTTATATTAATTTAAAAACTAGTTTGATGATTTAGAGTCATTTGAAAAGATTTTAAAGAACAAAAAAGGGGGTTTTTGAAAATATTTCAAAACAAAAAAGATGATGCTTTTTGCAGTATTGCTACATTGTCTGGGTGAATAATAATTTTTTTTCTGGGGAAAGAAACTCTGCCCGCCTGTTTCAATGGAAGTAGTCTCAATTCTTCGATTAAACCAGTTTTGGAGTCTTCTTTGGTGGGGAAGGGGGAAAAACATTCATCCATTTTTTTTTCCCATTTATATCGGGCAAAAAGTTAGCTGCAGCCCTGATGGTAGTTTTTGTTGCATAGATAATCAACGGGGGCATTTTATCGGGAAAAGAATGCTTTGGGCGAGTTCACACGGGTTTTGGGTCGGTATTATTTTTTGCATTTGTGACAAAAAATGACGCGGAACTCTTGCTTTTAATTTGACAGATGGAAAATTGCTTGGGAAAAGAAAAAAAATAAGTGGAAATGCGGTAACCGTA
Organism: Sweltsa coloradensis; assembly: GCA_024449915.1. Lineage (NCBI taxonomy): Eukaryota > Metazoa > Arthropoda > Insecta > Plecoptera > Chloroperlidae > Sweltsa > Sweltsa coloradensis. The sequence goes on from JAMZAV010000013.1 coordinate 558,639, forward strand.
CCTGCTTCTAAAAATGGACAAGGATTGTTGCACTAAAAGTGGCGCATAATGACTTTTTATAAAAAGTACTGGCGCAACAAAATTTAACGTTGCACGCCTGAATTGTTTTAAGTGGTCCCGCATCGCCTATTTTTGTTAAAGATGTTTTTTTAGTGCCAACAGATATGGGGCAGCTTGGTCTTTTAAAAGGGACAACGGGTTTAAAGTTTTTTGGGTAAAAACCTTTAATCGTCCGAAGGGTGCTAGGTTCAGATCTGGGCGGATTTTATTCTTCAATTGTTGTAGGGGGAAAGGGTTATTTTGGAGCATGTTAATTCGGGCTTTTTCAGTTTATCATTATAAATGGATCGACTTTTTGGGAGTCTAATTTATCTAGTTTACGGGGAATGGGTGTCGCACAAGTCATTTTTTGGTTTAATACGACAGTAATTTTCGAAAAACGAAAAAAAAATGGTTACAGGGGGGTTTGGTCTAGTGAGCATTGAAAGGTCGCCCATTTAACACAACCGATTGTTTTTAATAAAACGCCATACTTGTTTGGGGATTTTTAAGGGTATGTACATGCAATTGATCTGAATTCAGGCGCACTACTTTTGGGTCCCCAAAAAAATTTCTAAAGCAGCCTTCTTGCCAGATGCAGTAAAATCCAGATAGGGGGCACTTATCTTCAAGATAAAGCAGGAAAGCTTTACAAGTTTAGTTTGTGATTTTATTTGCTATTATGAATTGAATTATTGAATTAAATTCTTAAGTTGAATTATTTTGCGTATTTTCATAGGCCTCGCTCATGCGGGGCTTGATTTTCTATAACTGTCTAGATAATTATTTATTTGGGATGGTTATGATCATATATATTAATGCAATGGCATGATTTAGGATTAAAAAAAAATGTTACCTGTGATTGCTTTAGTTGGTCGCCCGAATGTTGGTAAATCGACATTGTTTAACTGTTTAACGCGTACACGAGATGCTTTAGTTGCAAAATCAGCCAGGTCTAACGCGTGATCGTCAATATGGCAATTGGCAAAGTTGGTATTAGACCTTATGTTGTTTTAGATACAGGCGGCTTATCGGTGTTCAAGGCGAAATTGATGACATGATTGCCTCGCAAGTTTGGAAAGCGTTTGAAGAAGCGGATGTTATTTTATTTTTAGTGGATGGTCGTGCTGGAATTAATAGTTGATATTGAAATAGCAAAAAAATTACGTCGTTTGGTAAAAAAGTTGTTTTAACGGTCAATAAATCTGAAGATCGTGATGAAGATGTGTTCACCCGCTGACTTTTTCTCTTTTGGGTTTTTGGGTACGCCAATGGCATTTGCTGCCGGCATCAGCGTGGATTTTTGAATTAATGCAATCTGCATTTTCTGATTTACCAGAGTATGAGCCACCTGTTGAGCCAGATGAAGATGAAGAGCGTCCAGATCGCCCAATACGTTTAGCCATTATTGGTCGCCCGAATGTTGGTAAATCGACTTTAATCAATCGATTATTGGGGTGAAGAGCGCGTTTTTGCGTGTGATATGCCAGGGACGACACGAGATTCAATCGAAATACCATTTACTAAACATGGTGGGAGTTTATTTTAATTGATACTGCTGGCGTGCGTAGACGAACTAAAATTGATGATAAAGTTAAATTTTTAGTGTATTAAATTTATTACAAGCGTTAGAACAGTCAAATGTTGTCGTGTTTGTATTTGATGCGCAATTGGGGATTTTTTGATCAAGATGCGCATTTAATTGGTCAAAGCACTAGATTAGGGCGGGCGCTCGTGCTTGCGGTGAACAAGTGGGAGAATGGCTGCGGATGATAAAGAATGGATTAAATCCGAAAATAGCACCCTAAATTACGTTTTATCGATTTTGCGGCCCCTATTTTTATTTCAGCATTGCATGGTACAAATGTGCCCGATGTCTTACATGAAGCGATTAAAGCATTTGATTCGTCTATCAGTAAATTACAACCCAAATGAGTTATCTAATATTTTAGAAGCGGCTGTTGCAAAGCATCAACCACCAGTTGTACGCGGATTAGCACCTAAGTTACGTATGCGCATCAAGGTGGTAAAAATCCGCCGCGTATTATTAATTCATGGAAAACCGTGTAGATCACGTGCATGATTCGTATAAGCGCTATTTGATTAATGTATTTAGAAATTCATTGCACATCACAGGTACACCCGTGCGTTTAGAGTTTAGAGCAGGCGATAATCCGTATAAAGATAAAGCACTCTCGAAACCAAAAGATAAAACTAATCCGAATCGTCCGCGTAAGCCAGATCGTCAGGCAAAAGTAAAAAGCAAAAATCTCGGGGTGATGATGCAATCCGTGACGGCGCTGCAGATTAATGATAACGAGTGGAGATTTTGTTATGACAGCCCAAATAAATAATCATCAGCCTAATTTGGCTCATTGAAGATTGAGAATTATCGAAATATAGCGCTTAGAGAAGAGTCATATGCTTAACATTAAACCTAGCTTATTTGGATTGAATAACACAAATAGAGATTTTGAAAAAAAAGAGCTTGGGGGAAAAATCATTTAATTCTCATCATTTTCCTGCCTCATTGTGCTGTTATTTTAGATTCAAAAAATATAAAACAAATTATCTTTCTATTTTGTCAAGGACAATTTGGGGCTTACAACAAATACCTATCGCGATTGTTTTCAACATATCACCAGCAGACGAGGACATCTATTTTGCAATTTGAATCTCAGCTTCACCTTATCAAAAGTATGTTTCTGGGAGCATTGCCAAGAACGGATTTAGTTGTGGCAAAAAAAAAGTACAGGTGAGTTTTCTGGTTTAGAAGTTAAGTGAACTGCTGTTGCCCATGATAATACCAACCGTGAGTTAGTCAGAAAATCTTTATGGCAGTGAGTCGTGGTTAGACCTGATACAATTGTCATTTGGCATGCAGTATTGCACTTAGCTTATCTATGGCTAGGTGATTATATTCCTGATATTGATATTGAAAATTGGCAAGAACCAAGTTGTGTTTTAGCGAAATTTGAAAAAATATTAAAAGATTCGTATGATTGCTATTGCACTTGAAAAAAAACAACGGCATTTTTTACTACAACCTATTTGGAAAACTAAGGAAAATGCTTCTGGAACTATCTGAAATTGCTTATATTTATTTGTCTGGAGTAATGCTGGGTTTACTTATTTTTATTATGAAATAGCAAAATAACGATCCTAAAGCAATCATTATTACGAGGCAGACTAAACAAAGCGATAGGGCTATATAAGTATGCTTGTAATGATATTAAAAAAAAATGGCAAATTTGATCATAAACGATCATTGGATGACTTTCTTCATAATTACTAAAAATGATAAGGCTTTGCCTCATCTGGCAGCATACCATCGATTATGATCTCTAATAGATTATTGAAGCCAATTATTAGTAAGCAGAAATTAAAGAACTATTTTAGGAGGTGGTCAAAACTTACTTAGCCCAGAAAGAAGGTTTGATGCAATTTTATTTAATTCCCCAGTTTATTCTCAATGATGAAATGTGGTTTGATCTTTTTTTTGCTGGTTGTGCGGTCTTTCTTAGGTTTTGAAAAAGCTGGTTTTGAAGGTGCTTGCTGCTTTTGATTGTTTGAAGCCTGCGATTGGGGGAGGGGGGATGGATATGAACAAAATTTCAATCATCGCATTTCAACCAAGATTTAACCAATGAAGCCGATATAATTGAAAAATAAGGTTATATTCCCAGATTTAATAATTGGTGGTCCTCCATGTCAAGATTTTTTCTAGTGCAGGCAAGAGAGATATTACTCAAGGGAGTAGCAGTATTTAACCTACAACTATGCCAATTCATTTGTACCATTAAACCCAAATGGTTTTGTTATGGAAAATGTTGAGGCAAATTAAAAAAGTCTATTTTAGAAGATATAATTCTTCAATTTGAAAAAGAAGGCTATGGATTTAACCGCACTTTATTTTAGATTCATCATATTGTGGCGTTCCACAAGGCACGCACGTCGTTTTTTTTTTTAATAGGTCATATTATTTGATAAACATAATCAACTGGGGGCAGCGTTAAAAAAACCTTAGCATTAACAAATGACAGTGAGGGATTAAACTTAGGCTATGACTTTAATCTTGAATATTATTATAGACACCCTAGAAACTTATAATATGAGGTATTTTTAGTATTGCCGAGCCTAGTCCAACCATTCGATGAGGTTAATCGCCCTATATACCTTAAGGGTATAAAAATAAATTCATGGATCCAGAAAATATAGTTCTTGAGGCTATTCTCCTTTAACCACGATTGAAACGCAGTTACTTACAAACATTTCCTAAAGATTTTAAATTTATAGTTACAAAAACAAATTTAGAAACAAATGATAAGGTAATGCCGTTCCGTTAATTTATCGGCAATTTTTTGCTGAAGCGCCCCAAATTAAGCTATATTACTTAGAAGGCTATTCGAGTGAAAAATACACATCAGATCGATTTTTGATGATGATTTACCGTTTGTATTACCTTGTAAAGCATTACATAAACTATATCAAATTAATAAGAACTAGAAAAAATTATGCGCAAGTCAAAACCAACCACACCGTTATCGCCGTCCTTTAAACCCCCCTGGCCGGGCACGTTGAAGCCAGATATTTGATTTATCCCATGATGGACTGCATCCCGCAAATGTGGGATGGCAAAATTGTATTTATTTTGAAAGGAGCGCTTGCAACAGAGCATGTGGAGCTTTGATATCTAAGACTCTGAAGCGTTATGATGAGGCAAAAGTTTGTCTCGATTCAGAAAGTGAGTGAGTCTCGTATTGAGCCCGTTTTGGTGGGTATATTTTAATGCGTGCTGTGGGTGTTCATTGCAGCATTTACACCCAGAATTCAACAGATTGTGTTTAAGCATATCGCAAATGTTGGGGAATCTGAAAAAAGCAAGCTAAAAATTTGAGGCCAATTAGAAGTACTAAAACGCCTACGTTTCAAAAGTGAAGGATATCGTTATAAAGGCGTTTGGGCGTTAAAAATGTTAGCAGCTAAAGGTCGTGTTTTAGTCGGTTTTAGAGAAAGGCATTCACCTTATCTAACCAATTGAAAGCTGTGTTGTGGCTTGATCACGTATTTGTTTGAAATTGGATGATATTTCAGTTTGCTTACGTCACTATCGATTGTGATAGTATTCCACCGATAGAATTGCCGCGAGTGAGTCTCAAGTCGCGTTAGCTTCGGTGTGATGGAACCGCCAACAGAGGCAGATATTGAGCTTTAAAGGTTTTGGTAAAAAACCTAGTATTCAAATCTAGTTGCAACCTAAAAGTGGATAAACCAAGCACTTCATGGATTAGTGTGATTGCGCCGGTCCCGAAGATGCATTGCGCTATACATTGGCTTGATGATGTTCAATTAAGCGTTTTAAAACCATATCCTTCCATTTCACGCAGGTTAATCCTGCAATGTCCAGCGATGATGTTCAAGCAATGGCATTAACTTGATCTTAAAAAAGAAATGAAACGGTTTTTAGATTTATTTTTGTGGCTTAGGTAACTTTAGCATGGCGGATGGGTAAATTATGTCGCAGAAAGTGTATGGCGTTAAGGCGATCACAGTTGTTGAATTGCGCAAAAAAAATGCAGCACACGAAATTCTATGGATCACGTTTGAGTTTCATTGTGCCATTTGGATGAAGTTGAAGAAGATCACCTTGGCTTAACACAAAATATGATGGCGGTTCTCCATTGATCCATCCTCGTAAGGTGCATATCGAATGATGGCAGCACATTGGCAAACTGTCGCCTTCGCGTATTTTATATGTATCGTGTCACCCGAGCACACGCTTGCTAGAGATTTGGCTGTTTTGGTAGATCAAATAGGGCTACGTGCTTGAAAAAGCAGATGTGTAATGGCACATCACGGGGTGTTTTTCCCCATACTGCACATGTTGAGTCGATGGCATTTTGGTTTAAAAATCAGTAACAAATAGGTTTATTTTTATGTGACTAAAATTTATCTTTAATCCTAATAATTATTACCCCATTGCATTGATTTTTGGGGTAATTCTTATTTTTTTTCTTATTTTAAAGGATAAAATACTGCTCTTTAAAAATGCACTTATATATCGTTTGAGAAACATTTGAAATTTCAGGCGTGGAATTAGAAAAAACAATTTACAGAGTAATGTTTTAACACCTTGTTTATCATCAAAATGCATCTATTGGTTGGTTGCCTGCATTTAGGCAAGGGCGAAATTTATCATTGAGTTGAAAGATTTATATTTTTTCAATGTGGGCGTGGAAGAATAAATTATTGCCTAAATGTGCTGTGGATATGCTGTGGATAAACGAGCAGCGCTTGAGAATATTACTCTGGATTCTCGCGCAAACGCAAAGATTAGAAGAACGTGGTGATTGCAGAGCTCATGCCTAGAGCATTAACACAACGTAAAAATATTTTTGCTTATCTTGATTTAGAAAAGCATGGCTTGTGTGGATGTGCGAGTTCGCAAATAAAGCCAGTTTAGTGACCCTCTTTTACTGCGCAAAACATTAGGAACGTTATCCATTTGTTGTTTGAATCCGCCGGACACTCCGTTCGGCAGCACTTACCTATTTTGCTAAATTGGAATGAAAGACCCTCATTTTGAAATTCTAAAGATATCGAATTAACTCTTTGGGTGAAGATGGTGGTGGCAAGCGCGTATTAAAGGTGTTCCCATTGATGCACATGAAGTACAACAGCATATTGATGGTAATTGGGATGTGAGTAAATTATCCTTACACTATCAAGAGCTTTGTCATTTAAGGCATTGGAAATGACTTTATTTTTGAAACGCCTTAAAATTAAGTGATTTAGCCAATGAAGATATTGATAGTGAAGATTAACCTTTTTTACATGCCAACGACAGCATTACTAATGGGGGCGTGAATTACGCACACTGGGGGATACGCATTTATTGCGACTCATTTCGGTGCTGGATTAGGCATAATACGCTGTAATTGCATGTTATTATAGTCACAAAGTTGCAGTGACATTTCAACGGTGATGGGTAATAGGAAATTGTATGATTAATATTAGAAAATCTGACCAAAAAAGACTATAACGCATCGTCGATTGAAGTGTTATCTGGGCTGGATCCTGTTAAAAAAACGCCCTGGTATGTTACGATACAACACGACAAACCTTTATTACAGAAGTTGTGGATAAACTCTGTGATGAAGCGCTCGCAAGTCATGCTAATCTTATTGAGTGGACTTTGTATAAAGATGGCTGGAATTGGAGTTAAGGTAATGGTCGGGAAATGCCGATTGCTTGTTCATTTCTGAACATGGTCAGCATGACGGGTGTTGAATTGATTTTAACTAAGCTACAATGCGGGGGCTAAATTTCTCAAGACAGTTATGAGTTTTCAGGCGGGGCTTTCATGGTGTTGGTGTCATCTGTTGTCATGCCGCTTTCTGATGCATTATTAGTAGGGGGGGAAGGGGGGGGGGGGGGTACTAGTATGGCGTGATAAAAATGTTTTGAGATTGGTTTTGAAATGGTGATAAAATCCAAGAATTAACACCTAGTTGGATGTTGAAAAGAGTCAGGGTACTGAAGTTTTATTTAAGCCCAATGTGAGTTATTTGTGATTTGCCCGCGATTTCAAGATCACGCTTAAAGTTATTAAAAAGCAAAGCAGTTTTATGTCAGGTTTGACGGTCTCTTTGATTCGATGAGGAACTGGCTGAAGACCTCCAGAACGCACAATTATCTGGTGTTATAAAGATGGTTTTGTTGATTATCTGATGAATAGTGTATCCGGAGTACATTCTTCAGATATGCCAATTTGTAGGTGAGTTGAAAGTGTCGTACCGAGCAAGTGAGTTGGGCATTGGTTGGGGCAGATGAGTGGCCTTTAAGCAAAATCTGAAAGTTTATGTGAATTTGCTCCAACGATGCAAGGTGGACACATGTCATGGTAGCTTAAGTCTGGCTTGACGGATGCCAATTCGAGATTTTTGTGGACTGCTGCGTAATTGTATTACCAAGAGGGCTGAAATTGCACCTTGAAGATGTGTTTGATCCTTGTTCATATGTTTTTTCCAGTCAAATGCAAGTCCCCAATTTGCAGTTCAAACTAAAGAGCGATTATTCGCGTGATTGGGTGCGGTATTTTGTGATGGCGTGGTTAAAGATGCCGTTGCTTTATGGCTTAAATAAAAACGTCACATTTGGCAGACAGCTTGTTCAAATGATGATATAACGCGCTGCTGAGTCGTTTAAAAGCCTCTAAAATTGTGGTGCGATAAAAAAATTACTTCAGGGCCTAACTTAACCTGGCAAATTGCTGATTGTTTCAGTACTGATGTTAATTTAAACGGAGCTCTTTTTGGTAGAAGGCGATTCCTCTGCGGTCTGCCAGAGCAAGGCACGCAGCCGTAATTTTCAAGCTGTTATGCCATTGGCGAGGTAAAATACTGAACTCATGGGAAGTGGATTCTAGCCAAGTACTCTCCTCACATAGAGATCCATGATATTTCTGTGGCGATTGGTGTAGATTCCTGCAAGTGCGGATATTTCAGGCCTTGCGTTATGGGAAAATTTGTATTTTGAGCGGATGCGGATTCAGAGGGGATTACACATTGCAACCGCTTTTTATGTGCAGTATTCTTTAAACATTTTTATGCATTGGTTGAAGCAGGTAATATTTTTGTGGCAATGCCATCTGCTTTACGGATTGAAGCGGCTAAGGAACACATTATGCATTGGCTGAGCATGAAAAGAAATGCCATTGTAAAAAGATACAGATGAGAAAAAACGCAGCCCCGCATTACGTCACAGACGATTTAAAGGTTTGGTGAAATGAATCCATTACAATTGCGTGAAAAAACAATGCGGTTTGTACGCGCGTTTAGTTGCACTGAAAACATTGATTCGGTAGCAAACAACTGAAATGTTTTGAGCAATTAATTAGCTAAAAAATGGCAAGTGCACGTAAAAACGTGGCTTAGAAAATGCATATTTGTTTAAAATTTATCCCCGCCATATTTGAAAATCCTGCAAGGAGATCCGTCAAATATGCCGGGATAAATTAAATTTTCAGTGAAACATTTGTAATCCACAGACATCAAATACAATTAAAAGAAACGACACATCATACGCCGTCTCTATACAAAAGACTTTGAAGATACCCACCAAAATAGTTGCATCCTTCAGGAGATCTTCAAGTATGACGGGTATATACCCGTTAAATGCACAAAGTCTTTGGGCAAAGTAAAACTAAAATGGGTGCCTTTCCCTACAATACTCTCAAGCTCTAATAGTGCATGAATGATGCACAATTGCTGTTTTAACAATCGCCACACACTCCAATCCTGTTCCGCCAGAATCACGTGAACGTGCAGAATTCTACACACGATAAAAACGCTCCGTTTAAATGGCTTAAATGTTCAACAGGAATACCTTGCCCAGTGTCTTTAACCGAAAAATTGCGCCTTTGTTCCGTATTTTTTCCAAGAACCTCTATTGTTAATACTTTTTTCTCTCTTTGACATCTTTTTGAGATTTTTGAGATGTCTTGCATCCATTGGCTTATAGAAGCTAGGATCTCTGCATGATAGTGGCGTTATATACCAAATTGGACATCGCACTATGTACTGACTGAACCGCAATCACCATATACCAGTAGATGCGGATCAATATAAAATTAAGCTCAATAGAATTTCGTTGCATTTTTTTGTGCAATTTCAGACTGAAGCGATATAACATTTTTTGGGCACATCCCTTTTGCTGAAAACAATAAAAGGGCTGCTTAAATGCGTTAAGTTAATAATTGCAAATCAAGTTATCCATGCGCGTGCTTTTCAGACTCATGGATACTCTTTTGTTCCTGCAGGATATCTAATTCATTGTCGCTTAAGTCTCAAAATAACCCAAAACAGTAAGCGGTTCGCAATTCATGGCTACATTCCAATAAATTCCGACACTATTTTCTAATTGATTAGTCCCGTATACTCGCCCAATGTTTTTTTTTTGAGATAAAGCGCCCCAAAAATTCAACCGCCGTCTTTATTTAATGTCACATTTAAGGGTTGCTGAAATTTTTTTTGATTTAATGCAAAAAATTGCGGATTCTTTTAAACTAAATGAAATTGTCCTTATTTTCGGGCCTTTGAAACCGAGCAAGTTCTGCCTAAACTTTTCACCAAATAATTTGCCTTATCTGAACTAAAAATCACGCATCTGAAAAGATTCCGCCCCCAAACAAAAGCGCTAACGAGTCGAGTCAATTCTTTACGCCGTTTTTCTGTTTCTATTTTGCAAACGGTTCAAACCATAAAAAAGGGTTCCCAACTTTCCGCCCCCATTTGGCGGGTAATACGTCTATCTACCATAGCCAGCAAAATTTTTAATTTATAATACCCCCATACCCCCCAAGGCCCCCATCGTCGAGAGCAAAAATAACCAGCTAATTGCCCAATGAACAAAGAAAAATTGGTGCGGGAAAAAAAAAAATACACCATTAAAATGGATTTTTCTCCACGATAATCGCTCAAGCATCAATTCTCCTTATTAAAATATTTTTTTTTGGGTATAGTAAAAAGGTATCCCGCTCCTCGCACCGTTTTATCACTCGTCATGGGCACGGGGTTTTAAATTTTTTTACGAAATTGCGAATCCAACATCCCCGTTCGATCCCACATATACATTAGCTCCCCAGCCTGATCCAAAAAGGAACGACTATACACCTTTTCAGGATTGCTCATAAAAAATGCAAAAATCAAAACTCAAGCGGACCAAATGCAATATGCTACCTTTAAATCACTCGATGTGTTCCAATATTAAGCAAATACCATTAAGCGTAAAATATCACTTCTTCAGTCATTACATTTTTTTCCAATAGCATACTATTTTCAATCAAACTCTTTCAGTAGTTAAGCATTTTTCATAGTTAAGTATTTTTCAGAAATCCATTACCTCCCCCAAATTTTAGGGGCAGCCGCCTAAAAGTGCGTTAATGCGTGCGAAAAATTTCTTTAGGTAAAAAAGGCTTCACAATATAATATCTGCACCGAATCTAGCCCTTGCACCGTCTTCTGTTTTTCCCTTTTTTTGCGCTTAAAATTATAATTGGGAAAGTTTTGGAATGGGTTCGCTTTAAAATACAAAAAGCTTATTCCCCCTCCACCGGAAAAATCCAATCAACAATAATTTAAAACTGGATATGGGGGGATAACTGCCGATTGCTGTTTGGTAGTCTTTGCTTTTTTAGAATGTAGACTGTAACTCTAATACGAACACAATCATTTCCGGATCGCAAAACCATCCCCTATCCGACTACATGTTTTTCCATTGAAATACCTTATTTTTAAATGACTCTTTCAAGAAATATAATTGCAAGAACATAAGTATAGTCATTTTTTAAAGTAAATTTACGCCGTTTTTAATTACAAATTTAATTTTTTAACGAATGTTTAGAAAAGTTTCACGTGAACATTAAACCCCCAAAATATGCCCAAAAGATTTGAAAATACTGTTTTGACTACCATATGTGAACCCTCGATGAAATACATGGAAAAATTCGGGTGAGAATACGTAACAACAAAAAGGATCTTCAAAAGGGGAGGGTATATAATGATGTTACCCCACTCAATAAATTGATATAAACCTCCGTCATTGCGGATAAGTCCCAAATGACTAAGATCTACACTTTTTTTAAAAGCAAAGGGATTACGCAAGGCGTTCGTCTTTTGCGTTTATGATGCGAACCCCCATATTTAAATCCATTTAAAAAATAGGTAATTTAAAAATAGTTAATAAAAAAAATTTAGAAGATACTTTTTTTTGTTGGGTGTTTTAGCGGGCATGTTTTACTCAAAATCGCAACGAATATAAGGGGCGCAGAGATAATTTTTTACGCCGTAAAATTTAAAAATTACCTAAAACCCGTTTCCCCAATCATTCCCTTAGCGATGGTTTAACAGATAAGAGCCTTACGCCTTTAAAATTAATTGCATTTGACTCGTTTCGTGAGCCAACGCCTGATGATCGTTCGCAAATTGGAAAGAACACCATATTTTTCACGGATTAAAAATTTTGGCGTATTTGCAGATCACCCAACCCCGCCCAAAACACCTTTTTTGGATTTCCAGCACAAGTGTTTTTTGGCGATTCACGGATTCTTGATGAGGCTCCCTTCCCCCTGCCAATAAATTGCCGTGGGGAGGTTTTTTTGAAAGGGAGAACATTACTTCAAAGCCATTTTCCCGACAACGATTTTACGACTAAAAGGATTTATGGTCCCAATCGAAAGTCGCTTCTTTCGCGGCCCATACCCGAAAAATAAGGAAATTTCAAAAGAGTAATCGCATTCATATTGAAGATGCCGCAGGATTCTTTGCACTTTTAATTGTTTTAATGGGAAATCAAAAACACTTTCCCCTTATATTTAGTAAAAATGATCCCCAAACACCTTATTGCAAGCATTGACGGTTTAAAATTTAAAAGGGGGATACTCGAGGTTCTCAAGGCCAACGAAACACACCACTTAAACTTAAGCTCACCTTTTGGAAAAAAAAAATGCGAATTTTTTAAAAAATCTTGCAAAAATCAACAGGGGGGTGCTTGTCGCACCCTTCTTTAAAGAGGGTTTTTGATTGTTTTTTTCTCAAGTTAAAACGCAAATCCTTTCGGAGGTCATTTTTCCAAAAAGGGCAAATTTCGAATAAAGGAATAATTATCGTCAATAGTAGGGTTTTTTCTTGTATGCTTTGGACATCACGAGTGGGGCGTACAGTCGCACCAAAAAAAATATTGCATAAGAAAAGATATAACAATATTCATAGGGTGGTTTTTCGAAAAATCTGTTTTTTCCGGGTTTAATCCGATAAAACATGGACAATTAGCAGCACGAAGAGTAAGGCATTACCGAATGGTAAAAAACAAAACCCCATGCGATATCCGCTCTAAAAAAATTGTTTCCCTTTTCCCCCCATTCGCTTTTTGGGGTAAAATTTTGCCCACCACAAAAATGATTAAAGACCCTAATGACATATATTTTCCCCGATATTTGGCCCCAAAAAAGGAAAACCCCTTATTAATCCCTTCCAAAAAATTGTTGAAAGCCCCAGTAAAGTAAAAATAAAAAAAGGGTTTTTTTAGTTAATCCCGTAGTGAAAGCGTTTTTCTTTTAAATTTTTAATATTCCATATGAAAATTGGAATCCCCTTTTTTTGTTCACAATCATTCACTTAGGGATTCTGGGTAAAATATGCCACAGGGGGCTTCAAAACCTGCATTAAAAAAACCCCGTAAAAAAGCGCTTGGCGCTTTTTATTGGGTCTTCATGTTTGATTTTGCGGGCCCGCTTGAGCATCGTCCCAATTTTCTCATCAAATACGATTTTAAAATCTTTTGTGGAAATGGCGTGTAAATTAATAAGCTCCAAACGAATCTTATTAGGCCCATAACCGCTTGATGCTTTTTTTTTTGCGTACATTTGCGCAAAACGGTTTAAATTTAAATGTTTTTTGATAGACATTCAGACACAACCGATTCTGCAATGTCAGGGGGACATGTTTTAGCAATTAATTTATTAACAAGCTCGATAAAACTATGTTCGCGCCGTGCTAATAAGTTTAAAGCACGTTTCATCCAGATTTCAGCTGAAGATGCTCATCCTCATCCCCCTTTCTTCTTCATCTACTACATTTGTATCCATTAATCTATATACATGTCATTCAATTGAATATTCTCTATTTTTCTTGATCTATACTTAAACCCTTTTTGAAAGCTTTGATTTCAAAGGGTTTGGGAATCAGTATTATTTATCAGCGACCCCGATACGCTTTAATTGCACGGCTTAGTCGTTTGGCGGCTTCAACAGCTTGTGCTTCTGTGATGGTTACAAAGATAGTCGAATACTAAAAATATCAGGATTATTGACATAAAATGCAGAACCTGGAACAAATACAACCGCTCCTTTAGGGCAAAAGGCAATAATTTTTGTGCGTTGATGCCATGATTTAATTTTCCCCATAAGAACATACCGCCTGCGGTTTTTTGAAATGTAATCGCATCGCCTACATGCTCTTGTAGTGCTTTGATTAAGCTATCACAGCGTTTTTTTATATTCTTCGCAAAGCAGAGGAATACGATCTTTTTAAACGCCCCCTCTCTAGATAGGCGGAAACAATTCTTTGGCACAATACGGGTGTTGTGTAGATCAAAGGCTTGTTTTGCGATCACTAAACGCTCACGAATGTGAGAGGTTGCCGCAATAAAACCTATTCTTAAGCCAGGCACTAATAATTTAGAAAAGAGGACATATAAATAACGCGCCGTTGCATTTTTAATCTCAAATGATGATTGATATAAAGAGGGCAAATGATTTGTATCAAACCGAATTTGTCCCTAAGGATCATCTTCAATAATGATAAAATCATATTCAACCGACAATTCAATCAAACGTTTACGGCGCACAGTACTTAATGTTGATCCTGTTGGATTTGCGAAATTTGGTACTAAATATAATGCTTTAATGGGTGTTGCTTCAGTACCGCTTCTCCCCCATCAGGAATAATTCCATACTCATCACCGTCGGCATCAAGTACTTTTGCTTCACACAAGAAAACACCTGTAGCGCAGCTAAGTAAGTTGGTCGTTCACTAAAATAATATCGCCTTTATTCAAAAATACGCGGGCGACTAAATCCAATGCTTGTTGTGAGCCGCTTGTCACGACTATTTCATCTGGTGCAGGGTAATTCCACGTGAAATAACATATTTTCTACACCTGAACGTAATCAGGTTCGCCATCAGTCATTGAATATTGATAGGCATCAACGCCTGAATTGGCTGCAATTGCAAGTGCTGCATTAATTCCATCCATATCAAAACATGTCGGGGGCTGGGATTCCACCTGCTAATGAAAAAATGCCTGGTGTTTTTTCTATATTAAGTAATTCACGAACGATAGAGCTTTGTGCGCCTTGAATTCGGTCAGCGAGTAGATGATTAAATCAGACATATATGAGCATTCCTTTTTTATAGAAAATATATTGATAAGCATCTTCATAAAAATTATTAAGAAAATTATTAAGAAAATTATTAAGAAAAATTATTAAGAAAATTATTAAGAAAATTATTAAGAAAATTTTTTAAGAAAAATTTTTAAGAAAAAGCTCTCAAAAAGCTGCCTATCAACATGCTAATTTAAGTATATTAAAATTTTAAATTTTTAAAATTAAATATGATTTGGATAAATAAATTGAGTCGATAATAATTGGGTAGCTTAAAATACTCAATATTGATCAAGCTAACAATATCCGCTAACTGGGAAGATTGAACCATTACACCATTATATTAAATCCATTTAAATTTGAATCTTTTTAAAATGTTATCTAAAATATTACCAGGAGCGTTATGACAACTTTACTGTTTTAAATAAAAACAAAAATGCAGATGCAGATACAAGTTCAAATACAGTGTCTCATTCCACTTTTCTTGAATTTTCTAAAAATACTGTCTCAAACAGCGCGTAGCATGCACTACCCTATTTTAGATCTCAACTAACGATTCAAGATAAGCAAAATACCTCACCCGTTACTATCGCAGATCAGCAAACAGAAATTAACTTGCGAGCCTGTATTAAAGCACGCTTTCCTGAACACGGGATTTATGGCGAAGAATTTGGGTCTGAACAATTAGATCATGAATATACATGGGTGATGTGATCCAATCGATGGTACGCGTGCCTTTGTGATGGGCATTCCGTTATTTACGACATTAATTGCGCTACTGAAAGATGGTAAACCTATTTTGGCATGATGGACGCACTTGCATTAAATGAAACATGGCTGGGCTTTAAAGATTCTCCAACGTTATTTAATGGTCATCCATTACCAAAACTTAAGGGGGATTCAGATTTAAGCTCGGCTCAAATTTTTGCCACAACACCCTATATGTTTATAGGACAAAATAAAACGGCTTTTATGCAACTTATGCAAGAAGTTAAAGTCTGCCGCTTTGGCACAGATGGCTATGGATACGGGCAACTGGCTTTGGGGCAAGCAGATGCCGTTGTTGAGGCAGATTTAAAGCCTTATGATTGTCTTGCATTAGTGCCAATTTTAGAAGGTGTCGGTGGATTATTAACAGATTGGGAAGGCAAGTCTTTGAGCTTAAAGTCGGATGGACGTATTGTGGCAAGTCGTTCTCAGATTTACATGACAAGATATTATCTATTTTATCCACTTCTCTATTGACTTCGTAACCCACAACGCCATTTTATTTTTAATGAGTTAATCATGACGCTGATTCCTATATTACAAAGCCGCTTACTTCATTATCTGCACTGTCTAAAAGTGGGGTCATTCAACCGCACATGATGATTCTTTAGAAAACGTTGCGGCACAATTTCAAATTGCCATTACCCCTGAAATGTTGTCCTCAATTGATCAATACAATTATAGTGACCCTATTTATGCGCAATTTGTCCCTCAACTAGCGGAAAGTACAATTTTAGAGGAAGAATTAATTGATCCGATTGGTGATCATCAACATTCCCCGTTGAAGGCATTGTTCATCGCTATAAAGACCGTTTGTTATTAAAATTAACCCTTGCGTGTGCCGTCTATTGTCGTTTTTGTTTTCGGCGTGAAATGATCGGCAGTAAAGGGGATGCATTAACAGATCAGCAATTAGATCAGGCTTGGATTATATTCGAGCTCACCGTGAAGTTTGGGAAGTGATATTGACAGGCGGAGATCCTTTAATCGTTTCACAAAGGCGATTAAAATATGTCTTTGATGCGTTAAACAAAATAGAACATGTCAAAAATATTCGGATTCATACACGCATCCCAATGGTTGATCCCGCACGCATTAATGATGGGATTGTGAATATTATTCAATCTGCTTTTGCACATCAAAAAAGTGTTTACATTGTGATCCACGCCAATCATGCGCAAGAATTTACAGAAAATGCATGCAATGCGCTAAAACTACTTGCAGATTCAGGCATACCGATGATTTCGCAGTCAGTATTACTTAAAGGGGTGAATGATAATTTTGAAGCCTTGTCCCCATCTCATGCGCCGATTTGTTGAGAATCGTATTAAACCTTATTACTTGCACCAAATGGACTTAGCAAAAGGCACATCACATTTTAAGGTAGACCCATTGTCAGCCAAAAAGTTAATGTCTGAATTAAGAGAAAATATCTCGGTATTTGCATCCCTACTCTAATTCAGGAAATTCCTGAAGGAAAAGGAAAAGTGCCTATTTTCTAAAAATCTATCTAACATGATGATATACTTTGCGCACTAATGACTTAATTTAAGTAAGGATAAACAATATGGCTAAGAAACCTAAAACAAATAATACGCCAAGAATTGCAGCCAATAAAAAAGCCTTTCATGATTTTTTTATCGAAGAAAAAATTGAGGCAGGCATCTCTCTACAAGGCTGGGAAGTTAAAAGTATTCGCGCAGGTAAAATGCAATTAAAAGAGAGTTACGTCTTACTTAAAGATGGCGAGGCTTTTTTGTTTGGATGCCATATTGCGCCATTATTGTCTGCCAGTACGCACGTGAATGCAGATACATTAAGAACACGTAAGCTTTTACTTCATCGTGCTGAAATTAACAGGCTCATTGGTTTGATTGATCGTAAGGGTTATACGATTGTCCCACTTAATGTGTATTGGAAAGGCGGGCGCGCAAAATTAGAAATCGGCGTGGCAAAAGGCAAAAAAGATCACGATAAACGTGAAACAATTAAACAGCGTGAAGGGGATAGAGAAAAAGGTCGAGTGCTTAAGAATAGATATGATTAATTGATGTTACGCACTCAATAAGAAAGTAGATTTAAAACCCCCTCAAACCCTCCCCTTACAAAGAGGGAGAAATTATTACAAGTCCCTCCACAAGAGTATAGGTAGGTACACATTTTTCATTGCGGACTTGACCGATACGCTTTAAATCAATTTTATTCAGTGCGTAACATCAGTGATTAATTCACTTATACCCGTCACCTTTGAAGATCCTTTCTGTTGGATGCATATTTTCCAAGCCTCTTCAAAAATCTTTAAAATTAAATAAGAATAAATACATGCGACAAATAGAACCGACATTTGATTCCCTGAAACTTCAAATCACAATCATAACCATAATCACGCCATGCAAAATGGTAATTTCCCTCATGATACACGCCAGAGAGAATCTATAAGACACCCACATTATCAGCAAAATCATGATCAAAATAATAATACTTTCAATAATATTCAGATAAAAAATCCACAAGAAAATGCACAAACAAACAGGCAAGAGACCGTACAGGAGAACGTACAGGAGAACGTACAGGACAATATAAAAGAGAGTATAAAAGAGAATATAAAAACTAAACCTGCACCACAAAAAGCAAAGCAAAAATGGCACATCTTTTGGCTGGGGATGGTTTCAAGGATTTAGTCTATTTGTAACATCACTCCTTTTTATTGGATCAGTAGGACTACTGTGGCTAATGATCGGCAATGAGCCAATACATACAGGGCCGCCAAAATATATATTGAGTAATGAAATTCAAATAGGTGATGCGGTACTTAACCCTCTCTCAATCAATAAAAATATCGCGCAAAACAGCAAAGATAAGAATCAAAATCCAGGGGAGAATAATCAGATATCGAAGATGCGAGTAATAAGATTGTGTTGATCGGTCAATCTGAATCTGATAATACGCAAGCGACACTACAAATCAAAAATCTGAAGTAGATCAGCAAACGGAAGAAATTAACTTATTGTTGGCATCAGGTGCAAATGCACTTAAGCAAGTTAAATTGACAACAACCTGAAGATGATTCTGCATATTTTTATTACACACAAGTGTTAGCAATATCACAAGATAATGCAACCGCCAAGGCAGGCATCATAGAAATTGCAAAGCGCTATGCAAATTTAGTCAGTCGCGATATCGAACGCGGTAATCTGACAAGCGCGGTAAAATATTTGACCATTGGCTTAAAATTAGATCCAACAAGCCAACAATTGCTACAATTTAAAACAGACATTGAAGGCTTAGAAAACTAACGCTAAAACTAATCTAAAATTAGCACTCAAAGCGTAGAGCAAGCTTCTCCAGTTTGCGCAAGAGGCTTATCATAATCACGTTCACACATAAATAAATAACGCCAGCCATGCAAAAATAGGTCAGTGAATCATATGTCTGTGTTCTAAGGTACTGTGCATATCCCATTACATCCATGAGCGTAATCGTACAGACCAGAGAGGTGCTTTTAAAGACCAGTACCAATTCATTGAATAGCTTGGCAATGCGCGTCTTAAGGCAAGGGGAAGTATGGTCATGATCGTTTCAAGCCGACTCATCCCTAATGCATCACATCCCTCATATTGCCCTTTAGGGATAGATTTCATTGCGCCATAAAATAATTGTGCCGTATACGCAGCTGAATTAAGGGCTAATGCAATAACGGCACAATAGGACGCTTGTGATAAAACGGGCCAGAGAAATGACTGTTTTACCCACTCAAATTGACCTGGTCCATAATAAATAATAAAAATTTGTACTAATAATGGGGTTCCAGTAAATATAACTAAATAAGTCTGTATCGCAAATCGTAATAGTCCTTTAGCGTAATAACTCAATAAAATGTTAGGAGAATCGCAAGTGCGCCCCCTAAAAGTGCCCCAGCAAGGGTTAAGGAAAGGCTTAAAGGCAATCTGATAATAATATTTTAAAATGATCCCATAACATAATGGCTGAATTCTCTTTTACGGGCGTTCATAACGCGTGATATGTGAATTTATTTTTTCTGCGCATATTGGCTAAGTAAAGAAAATAACCAAGTAAATTAACGCGGCAAGGCTGTACCAAAGTAAAAGGCTTTTGGGTGCATTAAATGCGCTTTCCGCAGCAAACATAACATCATGCAAGCCAATCAATGAAATGAGCGCGGAATCTTTTAAAAGTACAAGCCATTGATTGCCTAAGCCAGGTAATGCGTGTCGCCATGTTTGCGGTAGAATCAATGTGATAAATATTTGAATTTTATTGAGCCCTAAAACATAACCTGATTCCCATTGTGTCTTGGGTACAGCCAATAAAGCACCGCGTATCGTTTGTGATGCATAAGATGCAAATATGAGAGATAAAGCCGCAACACCTAACCAAAATAAGAAAAATCAGGAAAATCTCCAGTAATGAGAAACCATAAATAAGGCATACCCAGAGCGATGATAAATACAACTAAAATTTCAGGTAAAGAGCGAATAATGGTAATCAAAAGAGTAATTGGGCTCCGAATAAATGTATGTTTATTGAGCTCTAAATTGCAAACAGCAAACCCAAAACCAATCCAAATAATAGTGAACTTAGAGTAATGGCAAGTGTTATTTGAAGCGCTAAAAGCATCTCGCGCCAAAATAACCTAAGTGTGAAAAAATCGAAGAAGTCATGAAATATCCTAAAACCGTAAAGCATATAATCGTAAAGCATATATACCCAAAAGACTTGAAGATACTGCGAGACGGCAAGTGCTGCACACTGCAAGGAGATCTTCAAGTATGACGGGTATATCGGTGCGTAACACGCGAAACGCGCCATTATATACCCATCAGAAATGTAGATGAAAAATAATTAAAGCAATTTTTTTAAAATTGCTTATAGTATTTCTTGCTTGATATTGTTGAAATGAATCTTTATTCAGCTTATTTCAACATCAGGTTAAGAGTCCAAATCATAAATCCAAATCATAAATTCAAGCCATAAAAATAACCATATAAAATATGCGATAGAGGAGCTTCAATGAAAAACAAATTTTTGCGCACAGCGCTCGTTGTGTCTTGCCTGATATTAACATCAGAAAGCATGGCTCAAGTAATGCCGAAACGCCAGAATGTATTGCACCTGCTAAGCCTGGGGGCGGATTTGATCTGACCTGCAAGCTAGCACAAAGCGGCTTGAAAGATAGTGGTGCATTAAAAAATCCGATGCGTGTCACCTATATTGCCTGGCGGAGTTGGCGCTGTCGCCTATAATGCGGTAATCGCGCAACGGGCAAAAGATCCCAATACAATTATTGCATTTTCGAGTGGTTCGCTATTGAATATTGCACAGCGAAAATTTGGTCGTTACGATGAAACGGCAGTACGCTGGTTAGCAGCAATAGGAACAGATTACGGCGCAATTGCGGTTCGTGCCGATTCCCCCTACACAACTCTGACAGATTTAATTGAGGCATTACAGAAAAATCCAACGAGCGTCGTGTTTGGTGCAGGTGCAAGTATTGGCGGACAAGATTGGATGCAAACGGCGCTGATCGGGCGTTTAGCAAAAATAAACCCAAAGGACTTACGCTATGTCGCATTTGAAGGTGGTGGCGAGACCTTAACTGCCATGCTGGGTAATCACGTTCAAGTCATGAGTGGCGGTATTGCAGAGATTACGCCCCATGTGGAGGCTAAAAAAATTCGTGTGCTTGCGGTATTATCTGATGAGCGTTTATCTGGCAAGTTAGCGGATATTCCAACGCAAAGGAACAAGGATTTGATATTTCATGGTCTGTTATTCGTGGATTTTATATGGGTCCTGATGTCAGTGACGAACAATATAGTTGGTGGAAGACGCAGTTTGATGCATTATTAAAGTCTGATAAATTTTCGACTTACGAGAACAAAGAGATTTATTTCCACTTTCAATGACAGGCGAGGAATTAAAAGATTTTGTTTATAAGCAAACCAAGCAATATAAAATACTCGCAGATGAGTTTGGCTTATTACAAAAAGAATAAATCATCAAAAAAACATCAAATAAAACATCAAATAAATCATCAAATCATCTGTAAATAAAAGGGATTTGAGCCTTCATTATACCCACAAGATTTGAAGATACTGCAAGTTTGATCTTCAAAGATGACGGGTATAAAATATTTTAGGAGCGTCTTTTATGTATATGCGTATATTTTCTGTCGTCTGGTTATTATTGTGCGCGGGTTTGATAGTGCTTGCTTGGGAATTTAAAATCCCCTTTTCGTATGATCCTGTTGGACCACCCCGCTTACCCCTTATTATTGTTGTCCTTGATGTCATTGGGCGCGGTATGGCTGCTTATTAAGCCGGATCGGCAGACGTAAAAATATCAACACCCGTTGCAGTTCGAGCAATTTTGTGCGTATTTACTTTAACGGGGTATGCCTTAGTATTCGAGCCTTTGGGCTTTATTGTGAGCACAGCAATCGCGGTCTTTTGTCTTTGGATTATTATTCACAGGGAAACCACGCGGGTGCGCAGCACAGGATTAGTGATGAGCGTGCTACTTTTTGGATTATTTGATTATTTACTGGATGTACCCTTGCCGCTTGGTGTACTTTCCAAGCTGATGGGAGGCTAAAATGGATACTTTAAATTTTTTATGGCAAGGTTTTGATGTTGCAACTCGTCCAATCAATTTATTGGTGGCGGTATTTGGTGCATTTACAGGGACAGTCGTCGGATTACTGCCAGGGCTTGGACCAATTAATGGTGTGGCGATTCTATTACCCTTGGCTTTTGCTTTGGGTTTACCACCTGAAACAGCCTTGATTTTATTAACCGCAGTGTATTTAGGGTGTGAATATGGCGGGCGCATTTCAGCCATTTTATTTAAATGTCCCGGGAGATGCCGCTGCAATTATGACAAACTCTAGATGGTTATCCCTTAGCTAGGCAAGGTAAGGCTGGTATTGCGTTGTCTTTATCTGCGGTGAGTTCTTTTGTTGGCAGCATAATTGCAACCATCGGTGTGGTTTTGTTTGCCCCTTTACTTGCTAAATGGGCGATTGCTTTGGTCCTGCGGAGTATTTTGTTCTGATGGTATTTGCAATCGCCTGCTTAGGAGGAATGGTCGGCGATAAGCCTGTAAAAAACCTTGATGTCTGCTTTGATCGGTCTAAGTTTAGCAACAGTGGGCGTTGACTCAACAAACTGGCGTATATCGTTTTACATTTGATATTATTGGTTTATCTGATGGAATTCCTTTTATTATTGTTGTGATCGGATTTTTTAGTGTCAGTGAAATATTAATGATGCTAGAAACAACGCACAGTGGTCAAAAAATCATTAAAACCAGTGGTCGCTTACTTTTAATTTCAAAGAGTTGTGTGGTGTTACTTGGACGATGATTCGGAGTAGCCTTGCAGGATTTATCATTGGAACGTTACCAGGTGCGGGTGCGACCATTGCCAGTGCAATTACCTACATGACAGAAAGCGCCTTGCGGGTAATAAGGGGAAATTTGGAGAAGGTGATTTACGAGGATTGGCAGCACCAGAGGCGGCTAATAATGCATCTGCATGTGGTTCATTTATTCCCATGCTCACATTAGGGGTGCCAGGATCAGGCACAACAGCGGTGATGATAGGTGCACTCGCGCTCTATAATATTACGCCAGGACCATTGTTATTTGAGCAACAACCCGATGTAGTATGGGGATTGATTGCATCCTTGTTCATTTCTAATGTGATATTGCTTTTTATGAATATCCCGATGGTTGGCTTTTTCTCTCGTATTTTAACGGTGCCCACGTGGATTTTGGTGCCAGGTATTGCGGTAGTGAGTCTGGTGGGCGTATATGCTGTTCACAGCACGACGTTTGATTTAGTGATGATGATTGGTTTTGGGGGTATTGGTTATTTGCTCCGCAAAATTTGGATTTCCCCTTATCTGCCCTTATTTTAGGATTTGTTTAGGTCAGTTAATGGAAGATAATTTACGCCGCGCATTGTCGATTTCAAATGGTGAGTTAAATATTCTTTGGTCAAGTCCGATTACGGTTTCATTATGGATATTGGCGATAATTGTTTTGAGTCTGCCAGGTTTACGATGGTTATTCAAAGCCCGTACAGGCTAATCTTATCATTGAATAATTTACCAAAAAGAGGATATATACCCAAAAGACTTGGAGATGCTGCGAGGCGGCAAGTGTACGAACCCCGATGAGCTTACATAAGGTAAGTGATTCGGGAGAGTATGCGCTGCCAACAAAGCAGGGTCTTCAAGTATGACGGGTATATCACTTCTCCCCTTTCACAAGTAAGGGTTTTAATTCAGCTAGCAATGTATCTGGTGCAATATCCTGTCCATCAGGCCAAGATATTGACCCGTATAAAATTCCTACTTGGTTAAAATAATAGATATCTTTTAGTGCTTGTAAAACTTTCTTTTCACTATTTACGTATGGTTTCAAATCAAAAACACCTTTTTTGCCATCTTCCATTTCAATATATAATTCATAATTGGGTAGCGGTTTTACCGTTTTAACTTTCCAGCTCATAATAAAATACCTCCAAAATAATTACTTAAATGAGCGGTGCAATTTTATATAGACTAGTACTATCGCCAATAACAGCAATCTTCCAGTCAGCGACTAATTCATCCTTATGTAGCTCCATCCAAGCTTGAACAAGACGTTTTTGCTTATTAGGTAAAGATCCAGTAAGTATTTCAGCGTTGTCAATATGAAAAACAGCATTATATTCAGCATATTCAACATGAATATGGGGCAAGTTGTGTTAACGTTATCAATAAAGTACATTCTAATAATTATTCCATAAAACATTGAGATAATAGGCATAGTTCTCTCCTGTTAAGCATTGTGCAGTAATTTATACCCGTCACCTTTGAAGATCTCCTTACAGGATGTAACTGCTTTGTAGCAGCATACTCTCCCGAATTACTTACTATCTGTAAGCTCATCGAGGTTCGTACACTTGCAGTGTGCAACACTGGTAGCCAAAGCAGGATCTTCAAATATGACGGGGATATAAATTATGCCGATTTATATTTTAGGACCAGCCTTAGACAGTTCCGCACCCAAAGGCGTATTGGTGAATTTATCAAAATTATCATTAAAACGTTTCGCAAGATCAAGCGCTTTAAACCTGCCAATCTTTTTGATCTGTATACGTATTTTGAGGATCTAAAATCTGACTATCCACACCAGGCAGCGCTTTAGGAATACTTAGATCGAACAGTGGTAATTGATGCATTTCTGATTTATCAATATCACCATTTAAAATCGCATCAATAATTCCGCGAGTATCCTTAATAGAAATCCGTTTACCTGTACCATTCCAACCCGTGTTAACTAGATATGCCTGCGCACCAGATGCTTGCATACGTTTAACAAGAACACTTGCATACTGCGTTGGGTGAAGCATTAAAAATGCAGCGCCAAAACATGCAGAAAATGTAGGTGTTGGCTCTGTAATGCCTCGTTCAGTACCCGCCAATTTTGCGGTAAAGCCTGAAAGGAAATAATACTGGGCTTGTTCTGGGGTAAGTTTAGATACAGGCGGTTAAAACGCCAAATGCATCAGCAGTTAAGAAAACCACTTTTTTCGCGTGTCCAGCTTTAGAAATAGGAGAAACGATATTATCAATGTGATAAATCGGGTACGACACACGTGTATTTTCTGTTCTTGAACCATCATTAAAGTCTATTTTGCCATCTGCCGATACCGTCACATTTTTAAGCAATGCATCGCGACGAATGGCACCCTGAATTTCAGGTTCTGCGTCTTTAGATAGGTTGATTGTTTTAGCATAACAGCCACCTTCATAGTTAAACACGCCATCATCATCCCAACCATGTTCATCATCACCAATCAGTTTACGTTTTGCATCTGTTGAAAGCGTAGTTTTACCTGTGCCAGATAAACCAAAGAAAACTGCAACATCTCCTTCTTCACCCACATTGGCAGAGCAATGCATAGATGCAATGCCTTTAAGCGGTAAAAGGTAGTTCATAATGGAGAACAAACCTTTTTCATTTCTCCGCCATACCAAGTGCCACCAATCAACTGCATCCCTTCTTTAATATTAAATGCAACAAAGTTCTCTGAATTGAGTCCTTGTTTTTGCCAATTAGCATTTGTGCATTTAGCTCCCTTTAGTACAGTAAAGTCAGGTTTAAAGTTTTTCAGTTCTTCATCTGATGGACGAATAAACATATTTTTTACAAAATGTGCTTGCCATGCCACTTCTGTTACAAATCGAACAGATAAACGTGTTTCACGATTTGCACCGCAAAAAGCATCCACAATAAAAAGGCGTTTATTTGCTAATTGTTGACACACGGTTTGCTTAAATCAGACCAAATTCAGGCGTGATCGGTTTATTATCGTTTTTGCCTAAACCCGCATCAGACCACCAAACCGTGTCTTTAGTATGTTCATCACGGACGATGTATTTGTCTTTTGGAGAACGCCCTGTAAAAATTCCTGTATTGACGTAATCGCGCCACTTTCTGTTTCTATTCCTTTGTCATAGCCTGTCAGATTTGGATTAGTTTCCTCTTTAAAAAGGAACTCATACGATGGGTTATAAATAATTTCTTGTGTAACAATCCCTTGTGCCTTCAGCTCTTGTAAAACTATTTCCGAATGAGTTTGTGTCATTTTTTTAATATCCTTAAATTTACACATAAAATAATAGAAGTGAATGAAAACAAAAAAAGTAAGCAATAAAAGTAAGCAATAGATGATTCAATTTAAAAAAACTGTAAAATAATATCATATCCAGCTACATGAAGGCTACATCAAAAGAAAGGGTCGATTTCCGTCAAGGTGTTATTATTTAAATATTTCATATAAAACAAACATTTTATTAAATTGTATATTTAATGCACGCTTTAACGAATAAAGTTAAAGGGCTTGTATTTTGAATGAGCAAAATTCAAAAGCTGAATATAGCGCCTATACCCAAAAAATTTAGTGACGAGTATATTAGCCTACATTAATACGTAGCCATTCTGCGAGTGTGTCTGGGTTTGTCATTAGCGCCACAATTTTTTTCTAGCCCTTCCAGATTTTTATTAAAAGATGAAATATCTTTTTGATGCTTGATAACAATTGCTTAGCTTTTAAAGGGAAATTATCAGCTAAATGAAATCGGGTGCATAAGTACTCTTTCATTTGTTGCTCTTTGCTCTTAAGATTTTTTATTTGTGCGGAAAGTAATTGATTATAGCCCGCAAGCTTCTCATCGTTCAGATTTGCAATCAATGTCATATCGGTTTGAGTCTCTTCTAATTGCACGCTTAACAATTGTAATAAATCACGCTCTTATAGGCTACCGTGACTTTTTGCATCAAATCTGTTTTGCGTGCACGCTCTACAGTATCAAGTTCACGGTCAGGATGTAATAAACCTATTAGCTGTCGGTAGACATCTTTAATGCACTCATCAATATTTTGCATATTTGCATTAACTTTTGCATCTTTTTCCAATTGTTTTGCTGTTTTTTTACGCTTTTCTTGCCTTTCTTTTTTAATTGCATCCTCTCATCATCAAGCAACGCCTGTTTTTGTAATGCATCGGCAAGCAGTGCTTCAATAATATTTGGATCATCCAAATCAGTATCATTGGGGATACTCTCTCCTATCAATTCTTCAAGAACATCTTTCATAACTGATAGCTCTTCCCTCCGTACCGCATCGTAATCCTCATCATTATATATATTATAGATTTGCTTAACCTTTTCATTGGCTTCAGAAAAATCAGAACGTTCAAAAACTAATTGCCAAGATAAGTGAGCGATCATTCTTTTGAGTGATAGGCGTGCTTTTTTGGTAAGTTTTTGTTCTTGATAAATACAATCCAAATTAACAATAAACTCTATTTGCTTTGCTTTAAAATTCTCAATCGCAGGTAATAATTGTGATTGATGTAGTTTCTCAATCATCGGCATCACTTCTTCCACTTCTTTGAGATTATTTTTTAATCTCTCAACATCTTGAATATATTTGTTAAATATTTTTTGTGCAGGGGATAATATCGACGTATTTGCATTAATGTTGAGGTTTGTACTCAATTTTATATCTTTAGTTACAGGCATATACTTTTCACTTTATTTTTATTTTAGATAGGAATTGATTATAAAGTTAAAGTTTTATTTGGATTTATAATCAGATTTATAACTGATGTTACGGTTTTATCTGGAAGCAATTTATCTGGAAGCAATTCTAGATTGACAAAGATCCATATAAATAATGCGCGTGGTATAATTTAGACAAAGGTCAGATCGGAACAGATCAAAATAATACAGCAATTATATATATTGATATCTAAGAGATAATAAGTAAATTAAACGTGAATTATAAACTGGGTTAAACACATTTTATTACAAAGGGGTTCAAAATGGATGACAATAAACGTAAAGCACTTCAAGCAGCTTTAGGTCAAATAGATAAACAATTTGGTAAGGGTTCAGTAATGCGCTTTGGCGATAAGTCCGATACAAGTGATATTATTCCAATCTCAACAGGTTCTTTAGGTTTAGATATTGCTTTAGGAATTGGTGGTTTGCCTCGTGGACGTATCATTGAAATTTATGGTCCTGAATCATCAGGCAAAACGACCTTAACGTTACAAGTCATTGCTGAAGCACAAAAAGCAGGTGGAACAGCAGCCTTTATCGATGCTGAACATGCGCTTGACCCAAGTTATGCTAAGAAATTAGGGGTTGATATTGAGAATTTATATATTCACAACCTGATAATGGAGAGCAAGCGTTAGAGATTACAGATACCTTAGTTCGCTCTGGTGCTGTTGATATTGTCGTTGTCGACTCGGTTGCGGCATTAACGCCAAAAGCTGAAATTGAAGGCGATATGGGTGATTCTCATATGGGTCTACAAGCACGCTTAATGAGCCAAGCATTACGTAAGCTCACCGCAAATATTCAAAAATCAAACACAATGGTTATCTTTATCAATCAAATTCGTATGAAAATTGGTGTGATGTTTGGTAGCCCTGAAACCACAAACAGGTGGTAATGCGCTGAAATTTTACGCATCTGTTCGCTTGGATATTCGTCGTATTGGTGGAATTAAAAAAGGTGAAGAAATCGTTGGCTCTGAAACCCGCGTCAAAGTCGTTAAAAATAAAGTTGCGCCCCCTTTCAGACAAGCAGAATTTGACATTATGTACGGTGAAGGCATTTCACGTTTAGGTGAAATAGTTGAAATGGGCGTTAAAGCAAATCTGGTTGAAAAATCTGGTTCTTGGTATGCATATGGAAGTCAAAAAATTGGGCAAGGCAAAGAAAATGCCAAACTGTTTTTAAAAGAAAATCCTAAAATTGCAATAACACTAGAAGCACAAATCAGAGATTTCTTCTTAGCACGACCACTTGAGCCAACATTATTAGGTGATGAGGTTGAAGAGGATGAGATTGATCCAGATTTACCTGAATAATTTATACCCTTCATCTTTGAAGATCCAACTTTGTTGGCTGCGCATACTCTCCCGAATCACTTACCTTATGTAAGCTCATCGGTATTCTTATACTTGCCGCCTCGGTGTATCTCCAAATCTTTTGGGTATAGCATATTAAAAAACACAATCCTTACGCGATTAATCTAGAAATACAGACATAAATAATCATTTTGATCATTATCTCAAGTGAATTTTATGTTTGTATTTTTTTTAATAAGCTATTAATAAACAATTTAATCAAAAAAATATTCTCTTAAAAATATACGAATCTTGCGGCTAAATGCTATAATTTGCGCAATTTTTCTAGATCAAGGCTTAAAATATATGATTAGCTCAATGACAGGGTTTGCAAGACAAGAATCGCACACAACAGATGGCGTGATTACGATTGAACTCCGTGCGATTAATCAACGTTATTTAGAAACCTTCTTTCGTCTTCCTGAAAATTTGCGCACACTAGAACCCTCATTTCGTGAAATATTAACGAAAAAGCTTAGCCGAGGTAAAATTGAAATTTCATTGCGATTTTCTAAAAATAGTATATCAAACGAGACTATTTCATTTAATCAGGATATTGCTAAACAGCTCATCCTTATTCATCAAGAAGCTTCTGTACTCCTAAATAATGATCGTAAGTTAAGCGCAGTAGAGTTAATGCGCTTTCCAAATGTATTGTCAGCACAAGAGACAGAAATAGAGTCGCTAAAACCAGCTATTTTGAGCACGTTTAATAGTACAGTTGATCTATTAATTGAAAATAGGCAGAGTGAGGGTGCACGCATTAAGCACATGATTAGTACTCGCCTTGATACAATGAGCGGCCTTGTTGCAGATGCAAAAATCCAACGTCCCGATGCTGCCAATAAATTACGAGAGCGTTTATTAGCTAAAATCCAAGATCTAAACCTTGAATTTGATGCAGGACGATTAGAGCAAGAAATCGTCATCCAAGGCTTACGTATTGATATTGACGAAGAAATAGACCGTTTGCATTCACATATTACAGAAATGCATACCGTATTAAACCGCAATGAACCTGTTGGAAGGCGTTTAGACTTTTTAACCCAAGAGTTAAATCGTGAAGCAAATACCTTAGGCTCTAAATCACAAGACTCCATTCTTACCAAAATTGCAGTAGATCTAAAAGTATTAATGAGCAAATTCGTGAACAAATTCAAAATTTTGAATAACAATCAAAATTATTAAAATTTCTCCAAATAAAACAGATAAATAACGTACAGGAAAAGTAATGATCACTCAATCTATTAGCGAATCTTATGGCACACTTTATGTAATTTCAGCGCCGTCAGGTGGCGGAAAAACAACATTAGTTAGCCAATTACTGGAATGTACACCTGATTTAACACGTGCTGTCACTCATACAACACGCCAACCAAGACCTGATGAGAAAAATGGCATTCATTATCATTTTGTTACTTACGATGAATTTCAACTGCTTGTCCATGAAGGCGGCTTTTTAGAGTATGCGGAGGTATTTAAAAATATTTATGGTACTTCTAAAAAAGAGGTTATTGGTAAGTTAAAACGCGGGATTGATGTTGTATTAGTGATTGATTGGCAAGGTGCACAGCAAGTTAGGATTGCTGCACCAAATGCAGTAACTATCTTCATTCTTCCCCTTCAATTGATGCATTACGTGCGCGATTATTAACTCGAAATCAAGACAGTGTTGCCGTCGTTGAAACAAGAATGGAAGATGCGATCAATCAAATTAGTCATTATGATGAGTTTGATTATTTAGTGATCAATGATGACTTTGATATGGCGTTAGCACAATTACGCGCCATTATTATTTCAAGACGTTTAAGAAATTCTGTTCAAATAAAAAGACATAATAATTTAATTAGCGGATTACTTGAGACGTAGTTATTTACTTTTTTGACCTTGATTTGATCATTATATATGATATACCAAAAGACTTGGAGATGCTGTGAGGCGGCAAGTGTACGAGCCGATGAGCTTACAGATAGTAAGTGATTCGGGAGAGGATGCGCTGCCAACAAAGTTTCATCTTATTAATGATTACATTTGGAGAACTTTATGCGTTTTATATCTAAATTTTTAATTGGACTACACCTTACAACATCAATTTTTAATATTAGTTTGGCTCAAGATGGCAGCGATAGAGTTGATATTTCACAATTTCAACAGCAAGAAGCGAGTGTTCCAGAGCAAGTACCGAATATTCCTTTGATAGTGGTATCAAAGGTGGTTCTTCGATTAAAAATAAGTGATCGAACATATGGTGGCATAGCAATTGATGTGTTAACTCGTAAAACGTATGGCGCATGGCAATTTGATGAGGGAGAAAAAGCAGGGCAAAGTGCACTGAATGGTTGTGGAACAGAAAACTGCATTTCCTATTGGTTTAGTTTTAAATATGGCGCGATTGCGATCTCTCCCAATAATACGGTTTGGGGAGCAGACTCATCAAATGATATTGAAAAGGCAAAACAATTTGCACTGGCAAATTGTGAAAAATATAGTGACATCGCGTGTGAGGTCGTCATGGTTGGCTATCTTGATAAGGCACCATTGAAGTATGAATGGACATCTATCGCAACAGATGGAAAAAGTGTTGGTAAAGCTTGGTATAGTCCAAGAAAAATAGAAGCGGAAACACTTGCAAAAGAATATTGTGGTTCACCTACATGTTGGGCGTTTGCATTTCAAACGCAGTTGGTGCAATTGCATCAAGTTCTGATAAAAAAATGCATGGAATGGGGTCAGATATTAGCCTTAAAGATGCGGAAGAGAAAAGTTTAAAACTGTGTAAAACAGTTAGTAAAAGAGCATGCCGTATTTTAACCTCTGGTTCAAATCAGCAAAAATAGCTTTTCCTAATCCACTTTATTTACGTTTAAAGCTCAAGGACACATATGATATCTCAATTTTCTCTACGCATTATCCTACTTGCGGGAATCATTTTAATGCCAACTGCTTTTTCTAAATTACCAGTTCCAAACTTTAATGCACAGTATGCACTTTATGTAAAAGGACTCGAAGTTGGGCAGGGTAACATTACCCTAACAGAGTCTTCTGAAAATCAATATCATATGGAAATGAAAGGCGAGCCTTCTAGTATTGCAGCACTCTTCTCTTCAGTTCAATTTTCGGAATCTGTAACAGGCAAAATTCAAAACAAAATAATTCAACCCATCTCATATACGCAATCTAAGCTTGATAAAAAATCAAGCACTTATAGTAGCTACACGTTTAATTGGGCAAAGAATTTAGCATCTTTTAATATTAAAAATAAAGCGGGTCGCTTCGTGCAGGACAATTGGGATTAACGGAAAATTTAGTAGATCCCCTAAGCTTACACTTACTCTTAATGTCCGATTTAGTGGAGAATATAAAACGCGAGAGTTATCGTTTCATTGATAATGGTGAAGTTAAAACATACCAAATTACTCATGCAGGTCATGAGTCAATAATCATTAATAAACAGAACATTAAGGCATATAAAGTAATTCAACAAAGAGAGGGATCAGCTCGCCAAACAGTCATTTTGCTTGATCCAGCACGTCATTATTTACCCATTAAAATTACACAATTTAAAGATGGAAAGTCACAGTTAAGTATGCAATTAACGCGTGTCAATTAACTCATCCAATACTCAATATATGCAAACGAGCCGCAATTATTATCACAAATGCCGTAAATACAGGGCGAATAAATTTCTCACCATATTTGATCGCACTGCATGTGCCAATATATCCACCAGTCATATTTGCTATCCCCATCAAAAGGCCCAATAGCAAATTTACTTGCGCGAAATAAAAAAAACATACATAGCGCAGCCAGATTGCTCATAAAGTTCATGCAACGGGCAATTGCTGACGCTTGAACGAGATCTTGTTTAAATAAACCATATGATAAGAGTGTCCAAAAACTACCTGTTCCTGGACCAACTAAACCATCATATGCCCCTAAACCGCATCCTGAAATAATTTGTTTGATACGTGATGGGACGATGTTTTGGATAGCATCTAGATTTTTACGTTTGGGTAATAGCATATACAGCGCAATAATGATGATAATGATAGGAATAATTTTCTTAATGATACTGGCATCTAGCAACATTGCCAAGAATGCACCAAAAGCACTGCCCATTAATGTTGCTAAAGCGCATAAATACCACATTTTAGGTTTAAATATACCGCGCTTAATATAGGTAAATGCTGAAATGGCAGTGCCACAAATACTCACCATTTTATTCGTTCCAAGTGCTAAATGAGGCGGTATGCCCACGCTTAAAAGGCTAGGAATCGTAATTAATCCGCCGCCACCTGCAATTGAATCGACAAATCCTGCGAGTAATGCAACTGCCATAAGTCCTACTAAAATGAGTGGCTCTTCCATTGAATATCCCTAATCAACTATAATTGTTTATAACCTTCATATATTTAAGGCGAATTTTTAGATTTAAGCCATAGAATGATAAAAATACTTGAGTTCGCATTAATTACGCCAAAATGCAGGTGTTAACAGCACAAACACTGTAAAAATCTCTAAACGTCCAAGAATCATAGCAAAAATTAATACCCATAATCCTGTATCACTCACAGATGCATAGGTGCTTGCAACACTGCCTAAACCTGGTCCTGTAACATTTAAACACGCTGCAACGGCAGAAAAAGCCTCAACAGGAGATAGCCCCAGCCCAACCATTATTAAAGTTAAAACACAGGTAGAAAAAGCGTAAATGCCTAAAAAAGCCCATACGCCACCCAGAATTGTTTCTGGAATAACACGCTTACCTAGCTTAATATGCAGTATTGCTCGGGGATGGATCAGTCGCATAATTTCACGTCTTACTTGCTTAACCAGTAATAAAATACGAATGATTTTAATACCACCAGAGGTCGAGCCTGAACATCCCCCTAAAAAAGGAATAAATATCATGAGAAGCGGTAAAAAGAAAGGCCATTCAGAAAATGATGTTGTGGTAAAGCCTGTTGTCGTAATCATTGCAACAACATGAAATATTGCCACCCTAAATGTGGTGTTGAAATCACCGTATAAATCATTTTATATAAGATAATTGTAATTAACATTCCAGTAAATAGAATAATTCCAATAAACAAACGTAACTCAATATCTTGTAAATATAAGCGCAAATTTTTCCCACGAAATACTAAAAAGTGCAAAGTAAAACCAATTCCTCCTAACAACATAAATATAATCGCAGTCCATTCAATAAATACACTATTAAAATGACCAATTGAGCTGTCATAATTTGAAAAACCTGCTGTTGCAACGGTTAGAAAAAGCATGCGTTAATGCATCAAAGGCATTCATTCCGCCAACATAATATGTAAGTGCACAAGAAAAATATAAAGCTAAATAAACAAACCATAGGTTACGTGCAGTATGTGCGATGCGAGGTGTTATTTTTTCATCCTTCATCGGCCCTGGTGTTTCGGCTTTAAAAAGAGCCATCCCCCCCCTTCCTAACAGTGGCATAATTGCGACAGCCAAAACAATAATCCCCCTGCCCCCTAAAAAGTGAAGCTGCATTCTGTACCATAAAATTGATTTTGGTAATGTTTCAATGCCCGATAAAATGGTTGCGCCCGTCGTTGTAAATCCCGAGGTTGCTTCAAAAACTGCATGGGTAAAAATTTAAAACAGGCTGGCTTGAAAAATATAAAGGCATCGCACAAAAAAAGCCAAGCACGATCCAAAAAAGGTGTAACAATAACAAAACCATCTCGAGTATGTAAATCACCTTTATGATGACGAAATGGAAACCATAGGCACAAGCCAATTACGAGAACGATTAAAAATGTTGCTACAAAATAAACACCTTCATTGTCTCCATAAATAGAAGAGACGATTGCGGGAATGAGATAAGTGAAACTAAACCCATCATTAATATCCCCATAACACGTAAAACCGCAATTAATCGCTGATTCATAAGTTAAACCCATTGTTCAAAATCAAGTGGGAAATTATAGCCTGTTACAGGAAGCCTTTCTTTTGTTCTTTTAAAAACACCGACAAATCTTAATAAGTAATTGATTTAAAATCAATCAATTTTATATATTATTTTATTATTTTTATTATTTTTATTATTTTTCTTGGGTAAGCATAACTCTATCAATTAATTATAGAAAACGGCAAAGAGCCATATTTAAACTCCAAAATTCAAATTAGCTTTTTAAAATTAGTTGTTTTTAAAATTAGCTAAAGGTATAAAATATATGAAAAATAATGAGTTAAAAAATAAGGTAATACAATGACATTAAATGAATTACGATATTTTTCTATTTTACCCAAAGAGCGTCATTTTGGTCGTGCAGCTAAAAAATGCTTTATTTCACAGCCAGCATTATCAATTGCAATTAAGCACTTAGAAGCCTCGCTCAATGTGGTTTTGTTTGAACGTAACGAGGAGATGTGATTTTAACGACACTCGGTCAACTTGCTTTGGTACAAGTTGAAAAAAATTTTACGCGATTGTGAAGATTAAAATCAAGTATTACTTCGCAGATCAACCATTAAGTGGTGCATTAAAAAATAGGTGCAATTCATACTATTGCACCCTATTTACTTCCAAAGTGATTCCGATTTTACAAACTCTAGCACCAGATATGCCGCTTGATATTTATGAGCATACAACAGATGAACTCGTTGAAATGCTAAATAAAGCAGAGATTGATGTGGCAATTATGGCTTGGCCTATTCCCAATCAGACATTTAAATTTATCCCTCTCTATCAGGAGCCATTTGTTGTGATCACGCCGATTCATCATGAGTTGGCATCTCACACCTCTATTGCAGCAAGTGATATTTATCATCATCATCCTATTCTATTAAATGTTGGGCATTGTTTAGAGATCAAGTTCTTGAAAGTTGCGATGAAATTAATCCTGACCATGTTCAGATTAAAAATTCTTTAGAAACAATACGTAATATGGTTGCCTCAAACATTAGTATTTCAGTTATGCCCGTCACAGCACTTGCATATGATTATCATCCCAACTTAATTGCGGTTATTCCATTTGAAGCGCCCGTCCCAATTCGTAAAGTTGTGATGGTTTTTAGAGAAAGCTATGTACGAATTGAGGCTGCTAGAATATTGGCGCAGGCAATTAAATCAGCAATGCCTGCCGAGTTAGTAAGCGGTGATTTTTAAATATAACGGGTATATAATTTTTTGGCTCTTTGCCATTTTTTTTATTAGAGTGTAAGTGTGAAATATATGACGATTAAAGATCGAATTTTAGCTTTACTTTTAGTGGCTGCATGGGGTTTTAATTTTGTGGTAATTCGCTGGGGGATTGATGGTGTACCTCCTTTTTTCTTGGGATTCTTACGCTTTTCTGCAATAGTTCTCATCGCGATATGGTTTATTAAGCCTCCAGATTTGCCAATTAGGTATTTGATATCTTACGGTCTTTTAGGAGGGTTTTTACAATTCGCGAGCTTATTTGCAGCAATTAAATTTGGAATGCCTGCTGGATTGGCTTCGATTGTTGCACAATCTCAAGCACTATTTACGATGATCTTTGCTTATTTTTGATCAAAGAATCATTTAACACATTTCAATTGTTAGGTTTGATTGTCGGGGGAATTGGATTAATATGTATTGGCAGCTTAAATCAAGATCACATCCATTCTGGGGTTTTATATTGACCGTTTGTTCTGCAATATCATGGGCTTTTGCAAATATTTGTGTACGGAAGTTTACGAATGCTGGTCATTCACCAAACCCAACAAGCTTGATTGTTTGGTCAGCACTTATTCCAATTTTGCCCTATTTAATCTGTAGCTTATTGTTTGAACGTACCCAGATTAAGCTCGAAAATATTCTGACTGTGAAAACATTATTAACAACATTGTATTTATCATTAATTTTTTCTATTTTTGCGTATAGCCAATGGAGTCGTTTACTGACTATTTACCCCATCAATAAAATTGCACCATTTTCTTTATTGGTGCCTGTTTTTGGCATGTTGTCTGCGGTAATATTTTTAAAAGAAAGTTTGAGTGCTTGGCAAATTATAGGTGCATGTATTTTGGTTTGGGATTATTGATCAGTAATTTTGGTAAAAAACTCATCCAGATATTTTTAAACAAGGTGAGTTCGCATCATTAGCGCATATTAATACCCAAAAATTTTAATTAAAAAACAAGCTCAAAAGGTAATTCCTCGGTAATAGTTTGGCAAAAAAGTCAAGTTTAGTATATTATTATCGACCGAAAACACTTCACACTATAGACATACTATTTTAGAATTTTGCATGACTGATTAAAGGAAAACAAATGACCAGCGTTACTGTTGATGATTGTCTAGAAAGAGTTGGAAATCGATTCCAACTTGTCGTAATCGCGTCGCGTCGCGCACGTCAGTTAGCAATGGGTGATATTCCTCGCATTGATATGGATGATATGAAGCCAACAGTTGCGGCACTGACTGAAATCGGTTTAGGACTGATTACACCTGATGAAATTAGAGCCATTAATATTCAAACATATGTGAAAAGCGATGAAGAAAAATCACTTCTTGCGATTAATAGTAATATTGTTGACTAGCATTATTTATTTGATATAAGCAATAAATAAGTTCCAAGAAAGGCATTGTAAAAACAGTGCCTTTTTTATGCGTGTAACAGGTATGAATTACAAACTAATGCTACGCACTTTACAATTTTATCAAGCGATTCGTAAACGATTTGACTTGCAACGCCATTAAATTAAGAGATTTTTATCTTATTCAGAGTTAATTTTTAAACCCTCTAACTCCTCATTTACAAAGGGTGAGGACTAAAAAATTTGTGCAAATTTTGGCCATTGCGGCTTGCCCCGTAACGGGGATTGAGGATCAAGTCCGCAATGACGGTTGGGTTTTAAATCAATTTTATTCAGTGCGTAATATCTGTTACAAATATTCGATGAAAGTTCGCTGTAGACATAGACGTACATGAACTACTAACAGAAGAAGATAAAGCCGTGCAACAAGTCAAATTTAAAAATAAAGGAATTGCAATAATTTCATTAGATTTTTCACTGACTTTTCTTGAGCAAACACCTGTTTCAGTGAAGTTAAAAATTGCGCTAACCCTGACAATATCTTACGTTAATTATTTCTTGATTGCATGACCTCTAAACTCCTTACCATTTCTTTCAATTTCACACTACGTTCCGACTGAAAGGAATTGAACCTGTGCATAAAACAAACCTTAAATTTTTCTGAATCAAGCGCAGACATAATCTTGGCAAACGTATTTTTTTTCGAGAAATTACAATAAGTAAATCTTGCTATATTCTATTGAAAGTGTTTTAGTTTGTTAATATTTTCTATGAATAAAAAACACAAATATATCTTATCGTAATGCATAATTAATAAAAGTATGTTTTATTGTCTAAATAAACAAATAAACAAATAAATAAACAAATAAGTAAGTAAGTAAGCAAGCAAGTACTATTAAAAATACAAATTATTTTATTCATTCTAACTTATTGTTTATCACTACCAATATCAAATATTTAGGAGGAGCATATGAACCACATTTATAAATCACAATGGAGTCCTATACTTAGAGTATGGACAGCGGTTTCAGAACTCGTTAGCCCCCCTCCTGCTCAATCCGATTATTGTAAATTATCACCATCATCAGATGATGTCCGCTCACATCAAAACACCCATTACCGTAGTCCTCTGATCTTTTTATCAATATTGCTGGGGATGAATCTAATTAGTCCTACTTATGCTCAAATCACGGCGCAACAGCGTGCGAATGGCGTTAATTTATCCTTAGACCAGCCCGTCAATATTTCATTGACCAGCACAGGGACAGCGGGCTATGCTTTATGGGCGCAAAATGGCGGGGTGATTACAGCAACCACTAACCAGCTTCAGATTGCCTCACGAAATTCTTCTGCATTATTTGTAGATTCAGGCCGGAAAAATCATACTCAATAGTGCAACAGGAAGCCTAATCAATATTTCCAATCAATTTCAGTCTTCCACATCCCCTATTATTTCAGTAATAGGTAGTGATAGCATCATCTCCTTAACGAATGCTTGGATTCCTGGAAAAATAGATCCAACCGATGACAAATATTACGGCGCGTCGGTAACGGCTGGTGGTAAATTGAATCTGACCAATTCTACTATCTCTTTATTGGGCGAAGCAAATGGTCTCACTGCAATCTACGCAGTTGGTGCCGATAGCTTGGTTGAACTTAATCACAACAAGATTGATTTGACATCACTGACTATAGATGCCGCAGGCATGATCGGCGTTTTTATAAACTCCCGGGCGACAGCAAAGGGTGATAGGCTCACTATAATATGAATTCTGATACCAAAGGGGATCAAGTAGCCGTGCAGGTTTCTGGTATTGAGTCAAATGCAATATTTTCTAATGTTGCGCTAAACGGAAATGCGACGACAAAAAACAATCAAACCCTGACCATGGCTCAATCTTTATTTGGTGGCACCTTAACACTTAATGGAGGAACGATAAGTGGTAATAGCATTTCAAATGCACTAAGTAGTAATGGTAGTTCCTCCACTATTAATGCCAACAACTTAGATATCTCAACATCACGTGCCAGAGGTAATCAATTAATTAGTGCTGTAAATAATGGCACTATAAATATTACAAATAGCAATATCAGTACCAGTGCTGAAGCAATGAGGTCTCTCGTCGGTGCGGCAGGCAATGGCACAGTTAACATAAAGGATGCTAGTATTTCGTTTGACTCGCTTGAGGGTAATGCCTTTGCCTTGTACGGATTTAGTCAGTCTTTAATTACAGCAGACAATGTTAAGATTCGTGCAAATGTACAAGAGAATGGAACATACATCGTTGGTGCTTATACAGAATCTTCTTTCTCTGGCGCACAGATTCAGCTCACGAATGGTAGCTCTCTTGTCGTGGATAGCAGTGTGGGAAGTTTACCCTCTTATGGTGTATTGGCAGCAGGTATTAGAAACACGATTAGTGTCAGTGATAGTCGCGTTGGGGTAAACACACAAACTTTGCAACCAAATAGTGTTACTACAGCAATTTCCGCACAAGCTGGTGGTACAGTCAATCTCACTCGTGCGAAAATTGTCGCGCAGGGTAACAATGCGATTGGTGTATCGAGTATTGGTAATGGCTCTCTGATCAATTTAAATGCCAGTAACGAAATTACTACAAATGGTGAAAATTCATATGCTTTAGTCGTTCAAAATGGTGCAACTTTGGATGGCTCAAATGCTAAAGGGACTACAATACAAACGCAAAAA
Source organism: Sweltsa coloradensis (assembly GCA_024449915.1). Lineage (NCBI taxonomy): Eukaryota > Metazoa > Arthropoda > Insecta > Plecoptera > Chloroperlidae > Sweltsa > Sweltsa coloradensis. Next base: position 599,142 of record JAMZAV010000013.1, read on the forward strand.
GCAAATGCGAGTGCTCTCTATTTCTCGGGTGCTGGCACGACTAATACGGCTAATTTAAGCGGTGTAGAGATTAGTACTCATTCTGATGAAGCATCTGGAATTACAGTCGCAAGCGGTAATGCAAATTTGACGCTGTCTGATGGTGCTGTGAGGGCGAATAATGGCACATGGCTGGATGTTGCGGCGGGTGCAAATGCTACGGTTACTCTTAGTAACGGTCAGTTCGCGGAGGGTATGACGCGTCTTGGCGCAACAGGTAGCAGTGATCTTTTTTTGAATAGTAACGCCAAATGGGCTGTTGTAGGTGACTCCCATTTAAGTAGTCTAACTCTTGATGGAGGTGAGCTGCTTTATACTCGCGCCAATGACTTCATTACTACAAGCAGTATCACTACAAGTACTACAAACAACGCACTGACACTCAATGGGGATGGCATTTTTAATACAAGAGATTTATCCGTTGACCTTACGAATCAATTACAAGGACCTGGGCAATTAGTAAAAGTAGGTAAACAGGGTTTGGGCTTAACAAATGCTGGTAACAGTATAGGTAGCGTTGATATTAAAGAAGGCTCGTTGATTTTGGAGCAGAATGGTCCCTTTACTGCCTCTCGCGATTTTACAATACGTACAGGTGCAACGTTACAAATCAATTCACCCCCTACAACTCTAAATATCGGTGGTTTATTTACTCAAGAAGCTGGATCCACACTTAATATAATATTGAACAGCCCTCCTGATATTGTGGCGGATCGTGCGGAACTTAACGGAGCAACATTAGTTTTTACTGGCTTTAATGCGGGTACTGCACCTGTTTTAGCCAGTGATGCGATTGACCCTGCACGGCGTTATCGGATGATTCAAACAACAAACGGCATTACAGGTGACTATTATCAAGATATATCGTCTAGTACCGACTACCTCGTTAACTTTGGTAGTGTGACGAATGATGGTAAAAATTATGACTTTGGGTTTCATCTGGCATGGACAGAAGGGGGACAAACTAGGGGAACTGGAACATTTACTTTAGCCAAGGGAACAGCCTTTAATGTTGATCTTGCTTTGATAGATCAGACTAATAATGGGTTTACAAGTAATTGGAATGGTCAAAGCCTAACTAAAGATGGCGCTGGAGCACTCATCTTATCGGCGGTGAATAAGTATCAAGGTATAACGACGCTTAAAAAAGGCACACTCAACCTAACTGGGGAAGGCAGTATTGCATCTTCAAAGGCTCTAAAAATAGAGGGTAGTGATGCTCAATTTAATATCAGCGGCTTATCTGACACACAGACCTCTGTAAATAATCTTTCAGGTGTTGCCAACAGTCAAATTATTTTGGGGAATAAAAATTTGAACGTTAATAACACTGTGGCTGCCGATTTTGCAGGCATCATCCGTGGCACTGGAGGGTTAATTAAAACAGGACTAGATAAACTGACGCTGTCAGGCGAAAACACCTATAGCGGCACAACTCATCTTAACGAGGGAACACTTAGTATTGGTGCGGGCGGTACAATGGGTAGTCTCAAAAGTACAAATATTAATTTTATTAATGATGCAACCTTGATTTTTAATCGCAGTAATGCGAGTGAGTATGCGGGTATTCTTTCAGGTACTCAAAATACTACCTTACAAAAACTAGGGGATGGAAAAACTATCTTTGTCTACGTCTGGCTCAGTGATCGGAAACGCTATTGTTGAAGCGGGCACACTTGAATTCACGCAAAGTGATAATTTTACAATATTGGGCGATTACACCACTCAAATCGGCACAACAACAAACCTTGCAAACGTGTATGCCTATTTACAGATTGGTGGCGCTTTTAACTTAGAGGATAACAGCACTTTAGGTGTTTTTATAGACCCTAGGGTGGGTGTTCAACATGCCAGTGTCAGCGCCAAAACGGGACAAGTAGGAAAGAATGTAACATTAAACATTACAGGCGTTTCGGCAGATTACAGCTCCAATAATATCAGTGCGTATGAATTAAAAAATATCACTATGTTGCATACTGCGGGTGGACTTAATTTTGTAAATGGTGCCACTGATTTTGTAGATCTTACGGTTGGTGCTGCAATAAAACCTGTTGATTATCTTACTGTCGAAGGTACAAAAGTTGGAGTAACAGACTACACCATTGGCGTTGGCTTACTATGGTATGGTGCTCATTTTCTATCTGCAAGAGGGAACCCAACGGGCAACTTTACTCTAAATAACGCCAATGAACGTTTTCAAGTTGATGCGGCACTTAATAATGAAGCTGCGTTTGGTCAATTAGGTACGCATGAGTACTGGGATGGTCAAAGTTTGACTAAAAAAGGTGCAGGCACGCTGATTCTTTCAGCTGCAAATACCTACACGGGCGACACTACTATTGAAGGAGGCTCTTTACTATTGGTCGGTGCAGGAGATATTTCAAAAAGTAGACAACTTAAGCTTGCTTCTGCAAATGTTGTTTTTGATGTGAGCAATAGTGAAGGGGAAATAAGTTATATCAATAGCCTATCAAGTATTGAAGGCAGTAAAATTGTCATCGGCAATAGAAACATTATCGATTAATAATCAAAATAACACCATGATTGCAGGTGATATCATTTCTGGCACTGGCGGATTGATTATAAACAGGTGTGGGTGAACTTACGTTTTCAGGTCAAACAGGATGGACGGGCAATACAGAATTGGAAGGAGGCACATTAACGCTTGATGGTACTTATGGTGGTGGGCAACTTTTTAGTAACCTTATTGGGCAAACAGGCACGATATTTAATCTTAAAAATGGCGCCCGTTTAACGGGTTTGATTGATCCAACCGATGTTAATATTGATAACCTAAGTGCCTGGAATATGACAGACAACTCATTAATAAATAGCCTAACACATTCAGGTAAAATAAATTTTATCACACCAACTAATAATATTTTTCATAGCCTAAACATTGATGGTAATTATATCGGGAATAATGGCCTATTTTCATGAATACTCAGCTCGGAGAAGATGCATCCCTCACAGATCGCTTGGTGATTATGGGGATACCTCGGGAAAAACATCTATCCAAATTAATAATGTAGGCGGACAGGGCAGCAAAACATTGAATGGCATTGAGCTTATTGCGGTTAAGGGAGCTTCCAATGGTGAGTTTACTCAAATAGGTCGAATTGTTGCAGGTGCGTATGACTACGTTTTAGCACGGGGACTCTCTCCAAATACAGCAAGAAACTGGGATCTAACCAGTAGTTTATCTGCGATTGATCCAATTAATCCGATTGATCCACCTATTCCTCCCCTTCCGCCGCTCCCTCCAGTTCCCCCTTTGCGGCCTGAACCTCCAACTCAATCTCGGTTACGTCCTGAAGCTGCCAGCTATATTGCTAATTTAACATCGGTGAATACACTATTTACATGAATCTATCAGATCGCATGGGCGCTAACAGGGTTTCTGCAGGCAGTAAAACAGATTATTCACAGTCTTTTTGGCTACGCAGTGAGGGTGGTCAAAATAAATTTGGTGATCAAAGTGGTCAATTAAGAAGTAAAAATACACATTACACACTCCAATTTGGGAGTGATCTAGCTAGCTGGAATACAGATCACATGGGTAAATTTTTTATGGGTGTCATGGCGGGTTATGGAAATAATCAGAGTAAGGATCAATCTCTGGTGACAAAATATCATGCCAAAGGTTCCGTATCTGGCTACAGCGTGGGCGTATATGGCACATGGTATGCCAATACTTTGGAACAAACGGGGGCTTATATAGATGCATGGGCGCAATACAATTGGTTTAATAATCGAGTAAATGGCGATAAAATTCAACAGGAGCGCTATCGTGCACAGGGTATGAGTATTTCTCTAGAAGCAGGTTATCGATTTCAAGTCGCCAGTGATGACACTATGAGTTATTTTATTCAGCCTCAGGCTCAAGCAATCAGGATGGGAATCAATGCAGGGGACTATCGTGAAAGCAACGGGACTCGCATTAGTAATCAAAAAGCTAATCAACTAAAAACCAGTCTTGGCGTTAAAATATCGGCACAAACCCGTATAGACTCTACTTTAAAAGTATTTGTAGAAACAAATTGGATTCACCATTCTAAAGACTTCGATATTCGTATGGATAATATAAGTATAAAAACAAGTCGGAATGGTTAATGTGGGTGAAATAAAAGTAGGTATTGAATCTAAACTTAGCCAGTACTTGAATGCTTGGGGTAATCTTAGCTATCAACGGGGCAGCCAAAGCTTTAGGGGTGTTTCTTTGAATATAGGAGCTAAGTACCAGTTTTAACATTCTTAGTCGATTAGATACAAAGTAAATGTCAATTACTTTAAGGTGTTGATCTGATTGACCAATAATGCGCCAGTTATTTTGACATAGGCAATAAATAAGCGCATAAAAGGCATTGTAAAATCAGTGCCTTTTTGTTATTTTGGGAATCTTTTAGTATTCTTTTAGTGTTTTAAAAAAAAAATGATTATTAATCAGATATTAACAACCATGATGATTAATATATAACGACCTATTTTCTCTGCAAGCTATTGAAAATATTTTTAATTTGTTAATATTTTTCGTGAGCAGATAAGGAATGACTTTGATGGATTATCAGGCACTACCAGTAACGCTATTACCCTGGAAAAATGAGTTTGAAATACAAGTTAGTTTGTTAATTAAAGCAGTCTCTCGTTATTTGAATAAGAGTGATGTTTTAAAAATTGAAGAAGCTTGCTTGTATGGGGCAATTGCACATCAGTATCAAACACGTTCAAGTGGTGAGCCTTATATTTTTCACCCTATTGCTGTTGCTCAAATTCTCACGGAGGTGCAATTAGATTGTGAGAGCATTGTTGGCGCTATTTTGCATGATGTGATTGAAGACACGGAAATCACTTTTAAAGAAATTGCGGATATTTTCGGATATGAGGTCGCTGAAATTGTTGATGGTGTGAGCAAGTTAACACAAATTAAATTTGGCTCTAAAGAAGAAGCAAAAGCAGAAAACTTCCGTAAAATGATCATGGCAATGACCAAAGATATTCGTGTAATTATGGTTAAACTTGCTGATCGACTGCATAACATGAGAACGCTTGGTGCGTTGGCAGCCTATAAAAAAAGCGGATTGCTAATGATACACTTGATATCTATGCCCCAATTGCATCTCGCCTTGGCATGTATGTTTTGCAAAGCCAATTAGAGAATCTATGTTTTGAAAATTTATACCCTTGGCGATACAAAGTACTGAAACATACAATTGATGCGCGGCATAAATATCATTTAGATATCCTTGATACGATGAAAGATCATTACACGTACGATTAGAACAGCATCAAATATCCGTTCGTTTATCAACACGTGAGAAACATCTTTGGGGGATTTATAAAAAGCTCAAAGAAAAAGGATCAATAGAGGAAATATTTGATATTTTTGCGATACGCGTTTTAGTACACACCGTAGATGAGTGCTATCGCACATTAGGGATTATCCATGGTTTATTCAAGCCAATTATTGGTAAATTTAAGGATTACATTGCAATTCCTAAAGCAAACGGCTATCAAAGTTTACATACAATTGTTTTAGGCGATCGTGCTTTGCCTGTTGAGCTCCAAATTCGTACCCGAGATATGCACGTTGTTGCAGAAGCGGGGGCAGCAGCACATTGGCGATATAAAGATCAATATGCGGGTTTATCTCATAACCGTGATCGCACATCTGAATGGTTAAAAACGATGAAAGATATGCAAGTTGGTGCCAATACTTCAGAAGAGTTCATGGAATCAGTCAAACAAGATTTAAGCCATGGCGCTATTTATGTATTTACGCCTAAAGGTAAAATCATTGAATTACCTAGAGACGCAACGCCTGTCGATTTTGCGTACAGCATTCATTCTGATATAGGTAATACATGTGTCAGTGCTAAAATTAATCGAGTCATTGTTTCACTTAAAAACACCCCTTAAAAATGGGCAAACAGTTGAAATCTCGACATCTATTGGAATGAAACCAAATCCAATCTGGTTAAATTTCGTGAAAACATCCAAAGCGCGTTCCGCAATACGTCAATATTTAAATCATCTACATTATGATGAAGCGGTAATGATTGGCAAAAAGCTTATAGAGCAATCGCTTGCAACAAAAAATATAAAGTTAGATTCTGCATATTATCCTGCATTAAATGCATTGGCATTATCGATGTCTTTTACCAGTCTAGATGATTTACTGGCACAAATAGGTTTTGGCAAACATCCTGCAAGCCTAGTTGTAACACGCTTACTGTGTGCAGAGATAAAGGATGAAGCGCATTATGTTCCTGCAGAAATTAAAATTAAAAACACTATTTATATTAAAGATGGACAAGATCTAGATATTGGATTTGGAAAGTGCTGCCAGCCATTACCAGGAGACCAAATTATGGGATTTTGAGTATTGATAAGGGCTTAATTGTTCATAGAACCAGCTGTAAACATATTCCAACATATAAGAAAAATCTTGAACGCTGGATTGATGTTGCCTGGGATAAAAAAGTTTCAGGCGATTTTCCCGTAGATATTTGTTTAGTCGTCATCGATAGACGAGGATCTTGGGCGAGTATTGCGGCATGTATGGCAGAATTAGATGTCAACATGGGCAGTATCGAAACGAAAGTGATAGACAGCAATGTTGCCGAAATAAACATCATGTTAAGAGTGAAAAATCGAAGTCATCTTGCACAAATCTTCGTTCATTACGTCGGATTAATGTGGTAAAAAAAGTGATTCGTAATAAATAATCTTGAGTTTGTATAATAAAATTAAATCTTTAAATCTTAAACTCTTTAAAGTTGAATCAAACAATTGCAATCTTGCGGGAACATAGTTAAATGAATGGATTTTTATCAGTTTATTTTTAGGATTTAGTTTGATTATTGCCATTGGCTCACAAAATGCATTTGTACTTAAGCAAGGCTAAAAAGAGAATATGTTTTTATAGTCTGTTCTATATGCGCCTTATCCGATGTTATTTTAATGGCGATGGGGATTTTTGGCTTATCGAAGATCGTTACCAGTGCTTCTTGGATTGTGCCTATGGCAAAATATGGGGGGGCAATATTTTTATTTTTATATGGTGGAGAAGTTTTGGACATCCATAACAAAAAATGAATCCTTAGTGCCAGAAGGCAAAAAAAGTAACTCATTAGCAGAAATCATTATTATGTGCCTCGCTTTTACTTGGCTCAATCCGCATGTTTACTTAGACACCGTTCTATTATTAGGATCAATATCAATACAATATCCTAACGAGATAGTAGAGTTTTTCTTAGGCGCGGCATTGGCATCGCTCATTTTTTTCTTTACATTGGGTTATGGCGCACGATTACTTGCGCCAATATTTCAAAATGCTCGGGCGTGGAAAATTTTTAGATTTTTGTATTGGTTGCATTATGTGGCTTATCGCAATAGATTTAATTCGCAACTAAGTATCTTCAAAGATAATGGGGATAACGGGGCAGTACGTATCTTTTAAGGCGCTTACTGTATTTATATCTACAATTTAGATAGAATGGATCATTATATACCCGTCATACTTGAAGATCCTGCTTTGTTGGCAGCGCATACTCTCCCGAATCACTTACCTTATGTAGGCTCATCGGGGTTCGTACACTTGCAGTGTGCAACACTTGCCGCCTCGCAGTATCTCCAAGTCTTTTGGGTATATTTATTTAATATTTATTTAATATTTATTTAAAAAGGCGAAATTATGAAGCTATCCATTCAACGAGAACAATTACTTCACCCGCTCCAAGCAGTTACTGGTGTAGTTGATAGCAAAAATACCTTACTTATTTTATCTAATATCCGTTTAATCGCATCTGAAGATGAAATTACAGTGACCGCCACAGACATTCAAAATGAGCTTTCTTGTACATTTCCTCATATTGCCGTAGAACCTGGCGAAATTACTTTACCTGCAAAAAAATTACAAGATATTTTAAATGCCTTTCCTGAAGGCAGTATGGTCAATATCGATATTGATGGTATGAAAGCAGTCATTAAATGTGGTCGCTCTAAATTCACACTACAATGCTTACCCGCAGATGAGTTTCCGTTATTGGATAATATTGAATTTAATACACATGTCACCTTGCCTAAAAAAGATTTACGCAAATTTTGAAAGATGTTGAAAAAACGATGGCTATTTCAGATATTCGTTATTTTCTTAATGGATTATTATTAAATATTAAAGATAATCAAGTCACTGCGGTCGCCACAGATGGGCATAGATTAGGCGCATCAACCATTGAATTATCTGAAGGAACGTATGAGCCTTGTGAAGTAATTGTTCCTCGCAAAGGTGCAATAGAACTAATAAAGTTACTTGATCAAGAAATGAGCCCCGTACATTTGCAAATTAGTCAGCATCACTTAAAAGTTGAAAGTGCAGGGATTAGTTTTACAACAAAGCTTATCGAAGGACGTTTCCCTGATTTTCGAGCGGTTATTCCAAGACCTGGAGAAAAAGTAATTATTGCAGATCGGATAGAGCTACTTAAAGCATTAGAGCGAGCTTGTATTTTATTGCCAGATAAAAGTACCGGCATCCGTATCAATGTCAGTCAATTTCAATTAAAAATATCTACTCACAATAAAGAGCAAGAAGAGGCTGAAGAATTGTTGAGATTAACTACCAAGGTGAAGATTTCTTGGTTTCATTTAATATTAGCTACTTAATTGAGACTCTCAAAGTATTTGATACAGAAATGATCCGCATTAACATGGCAGATCCAAACGCCAGTGCTTTACTCCGCACCATTAATGATGATGACAATTTACGCTTTGTTATCATGCCAATGCGGGTTTAATTGTGTGATTATTCGCGAGCTAAGAACAGAAGGATTTCGCCATTTAACGGCAGAATCCTTTGTTTTTAGTGATAAATTAAATATTCTTGTGGGTGAAAATGGCTCTGGTAAAACGAGTATCCTTGAGGCAATTTATTTTTTATCTCGAGTTCGCTCTTTTCGGGTCGTGGATAGCCAAAAAATCATTCATTTTGATCAATCACTATTTCGTATCTTCGCGGTGTTGGAAGAAAAAGAAAAAAGCTCTCAACTTGCGATAGAAAGAACAAAGCAAAATACGCTTATTAAATTAAATGGCGAATTTGTTCAGAAAAAAAGCCGAGTTGGCGCGCTTATTACCTGTTTTATTTTTAGGTCCTGATTCTCAAATCATCTTATTAGAAAGCCCACGTTTTCGACGACGCTTTCTCGATTGGGGTTTATATCATCATCACCCTACATTTTTAACTCATTGGGGACAATTTGAGCGTGCATTAAAGCAGAGAAATAGTGCACTTAAACAAATCTTTATAACCCTGTCATTGATAGCATTGATGCAGTACTGGTTGAGCATGGTAATGCATTAACTGTGATGCGAGCTGAATTCACGAACAAATTTTTAGAGCGATGCTGCCATTTTTAAACGATTTCATTCATATTGATGGTGAGTGGTCGATTCATTTTAAACAGGGTTATTCTGAAGATTTACAACATGCATTACACCAATAGTCGTGTTGCAGATCGTATGGCAGGGTTTAGCCGTATAGGACCCACATAGAGCTGATTTTACATTAAAGCTAAATGGTAAAAATGTTGCGGCGATTTTATCCCGAGGTCAATTAAAGCTTGCAACCATTGCTTTAATGCTTGCGCAATTAAAACTACATCAAGAAAAAACACACAAACCAGCCATATTATTGGTTGATGATATCACCGCAGAACTAGATCGTAATTGCCGTGAAAAGCTTATTAATGCACTCATTGGTATGGATGCACAGCTATTTATAAAGCGTCCTTGAATATAATGAATTTCCTGAACTTGCGCATTTACCTGCATTAATAGATAAGCGCATTTTCAAACTGGAAAATCACATAGAAAAGTCCTGAAAAGGCATCTTAATCACTAAGTAGGCATCCACTTAGTCTCAACGCCATTAAGTTAAGGACAATTAAGGTATAACCCATTGATTTAAAAGTTATTCGTCATTGCGGACTTGATCCGCAATCTCCAAAAGTATGTTTATAAATTGAGGAGATTGCTACTTAGTTTTTTTCTTAGTTATTCTAAAAATAAAGATTACAAAGACAATCATGCATCGCTTAAAGCGGCTAATAAATCAGCCTGATTTTCGGCTATTAACGGATTAATGACTTGATCAAGATCTCCTGCAATGACCTCTTCAAGCTTATAAATAGTCAGATTTACACGGTGATCCGTAATTCGCCCTTGTGAATAATTATAGGTACGAATGCGTTCTGAACGATCTCCCGTCCCAACTTGAAGCCGCCTTGCATCTGAATGTACCTTCGCTTCTTTTTCTTTTTCGTATTTAATATTTTGGCACTCAATAAACTCAAAGCACGCGCTTTATTTTTATGTTGCGAGCGCTCATCTTGACACTCAATAACAAGCCCTGATGGCAAATGTGTAATGCGGATAGCGAATCTGTTTTATTCACATGCTGCCCACCTGCGCCCGAAGCACGGAAAGTATCAATCTTTAAATCTGCAGGATTCATCTCAATTTGTTCGGTTTCAGGTAGTTCAGGCAAAATAGCAACGGTTGCAGCAGATGTATGTACTCGTCCTTGGGATTCTGTAGCAGGGACACGTTGAACACGATGTGCACCTGATTCAAATTTCAAACGCGAATACGCGCCATGTCCAACCAACCTCGCAATAACCTCTTTATAACCACCATGCTCGCCAAAACTTTCGGATAGAATTTCCACTTGCCAACGACGGGTTTTCTGCATAACGCACGTACATACGAAATAAATCGCCTGCAAAAATAGCTGCTTCGTCACCACCAGTGCCAGCTCGCACTTCTAAGGAAATATTACTATCATCGTGTGGATCTGTTGGTAATAGTAAAACTTGAAGCTCATGCTGCAAATTTTCCAATGATTTTTTAATGATTGGTAGCTCTTCACGTGCGAGCTCCTTCATTTCAGGATCATCAGACTCAATCATCTCTAACGTATCTTGTAGTGCATCTTGTAGTTTAATGTAACGGGTAAAGAGTTCTGTAATTGGCGTTAATTGAGAATACTCTTGCGAAAGTTCACGAAATTTCGTTTGATTATTAATCACTTCGGCATCAGAAAGAAGATTAGACACCTCTTCATGGCGCTCGGACAATTGTTGAAGCTTGGCTAGAATAGACGGTTTCATGTTTTTTATAAAACTTTTAGTGAAAAGAGAATATTATTGCACAATCCGCCTAAATCCGCATAATGTGATCTTATTTTTTATTTGGCAGGATACGATGGAAATTTATAATTATGGTGCCGATTTAATATTGTATATATTCGATCTATTCTTACATTTAGATGTTTATTTAGTAGATGCAACTGAAAAATATGGGCTTTGGATTTATGCAATTCTCTTCATCATTATTTTCTGTGAAACAGGATTAGTCGTGACACCCATCTTGCCTGGCGACTCATTATTATTTGCAGCAGGCGCTTTATGTGCATTAGGGGCGATGGACATTGGAATACTATTTGGTTTATTAAGTATTGCAGCAATCATCGGGGATACAGTGAATTACCATATTGGACGCTATCTTGGTTTAAAAGCTTTCAAACCCAACGCCCGATTTTTAAAAACAAGTTACTTGGATAAAACACACGCATTTTATGAAAAATACGGTGGGAAAACCATTATTGCAGCACGATTTGTACCGATTGTTCGTACATTTGCACCATTTGTTGCAGGTACAGGTTCTATGACATATCGCTCATTTATGTTGTATAACGTGGCAGGCGCAATTTTATGGGTAAGCACGATGTTAGGATCTGGATATTTATTTGGAAACATCCCCATTATTAAAAACAATTTTTCCTTGGTTGTATTAGGCATTATTGGTATGTCAATATTACCGATGCTTATTGAAATTTATCGCAGTATGCGTGTGTTAAAAAATGATTTTCAAGCTAATAACTGATGTTACGCACTCAATAAGAAAGTAGATTTAAAACCCCCTCTAACTCCCCCTTACAAAGGGGGGAAATTATTACAAGTCCCTCCACAAGAGCATAGGTATGTAGTTATTTGTCATTGCGGACTTGACCCCGTAACGGAGCTTGATCCGCAATGACACAAATTCTTAGGCATGAATGGTTGCTGCTGGCAATGATTACTTTATGATATTTTTAATAAAATCAATTGGCTTTTTTAGTAGGTCTATGACACTACTGGATGTATTATCTACTATTTCAGTAACAGGATGCTGTTGCATAATGAGGGGTTGAGTATTGTCTTTTTCATTATTAGATACATAGGGGCTTGAAACAGATTTTAGGATAGAAATCAAAATCCAAGCACCTGATATACTTAATGAAATTACACAACCAGAAATAAAAATCAAATAGCGGGGCTGATTTAATAAAAGCCACGTAGAGTTGGTTTGGCGAAACAAAAAAATATACACAAATGCAAGAATAACGCCAAGTAAACATACAAATAAAGCGCCTATAACCCAGCTTGCAATGGTATGCATTCGTGAAAGCAAAACCCTTCTTTGTACTTCTGCTGCATTATTTGGGTTATCTATAAATTAATATCTTGTTCTTCTCTAAGCTGTTTTAATTGCTCTGCAGTTTTTGAATCCATATTTATAGCCAGCCTATATTTTTAAGTCGGTTAATCATAGCGGGTCGAGAGACACCAAATATTGGTGCTAATGAATTGGTCAACCCCTTTTTTTTACATGCAAATTTATCTGTTCTAAAGGCATTAAAATCATTGCAGCAAATTGATTTGCCGCAATTTCATTAGGCTGATTGCTATTCATTTCACTATTAGAGTCCCTAAAAGATTTACCATGGTTCAACGCATAATGTCCTAGCTCATGCGCTAAGGTAAAACGTTGCCTTGCCTTAGATTCCGTAGAATTAATTGTGCAAATTGGTACAACCACCAACTTCTTCATACCACCCAGAATAAAGTCCAATGTCTTTGTAATTAACAATAACACCCATACCTTCTGCAATTTTATCTACATTAACAGGCAGCTGACCATCCCAGAAATTTTTAAGAATAAAAATTCAATCATTTGCATTTTCTTGTTCAAAAAATATCTCCTTAGAAAGAGGATATACCCGTCACCTTTGAAGGTCCTGTTTGTTGGCTGCGCATACTCTCCCGAATCACTTACTATCTGTATTTTTACATATATGAGTGTAGCACATTATAATATCCTCAATATTCACAGCTTTATTTGCAAGCTGCAACTATGCAAAAAGAGGTTGATTTTAAGATATTTAATCTCTACTTAATCATACAAACGAGTAAATACAAAAACGCTTATTTGAGCAATTGGTTTTAAAAAAAAATTGACCTGTATAGCTTTTTTTGCATTTGGCGACTGTTTCAGGCGTACCACATACCAATATTTCACCGCCTTTTGCACCGCCTTCAGGACCGATATCAATCAACCAATCTGCTGTTTTGTTTACATCTAAAATTATGTTCAATGATCACAATTGTATTACCCTGATCACGTAATTTATGCAGTACTTTAAGAAGTTGTGCGATGTCGTGAAAATGTAAAAACCTGTTGTTGGCTCATCTAAAAATATAGAGTGTTTTTCCTGTGTCTCGTTTAGAGAGTTCGCGTGCCAACTTAATCCTTTGTGCCTCACCACCCGATAAGTTGTAGCATTCTGCCCCAAGGTAATATAACTCAACCCGACTTCCATCAACGTTTTGTAGTTTTGCGATGAATCACGGGGACAGCGCTAAAAAATTCAGTTGCATCTTCTACGGTCATTTTAAGGACTTCAGAGATATTTTTGGCTTTATAGCGGACATCTAAATGTTTCTCGGTTATAGCGCTCTCCTGCACATTGATCGCATGATACGTAGATATCTGGTAAAAAAATGCATTTCAACTTTGATTAATCCATCACCTTGGCAGGCTTCGCATCTTGCCCCCTTTTACATTAAAACTAAAACGTCCGACGTTATAGCCACGCGTCCTTGATTCTTCAGTACCAGCAAGAGCTCTCTGATTGGTGTGAACAAACCTGTATAAGTTGCAGGGTTGGAGCGGGGTGTACGCCCGATTGGGCTTTGATCAATTGTGACGATTTTATCAAGCTGATCTAAACCTAAAATTGCTTCATGAGGCGCGATCTCTAGCTTAGAGTCATTGATCTCAACGCTCGTTGCAGCGGATAACGTATCATTAATTAGGGTTGACTTACCTGAACCTGATACGCCAGTCACACATGTTAATAAGCCGATAGGGATATCAACCGTGACGTTTTTAAGATTATTTTCCTGTTGCATTAACAATGCGTATTTGGCGATCAGGATCATTTTGGATACGATTTTTGGGCACTTCAATTTTCTTTTTACCCGACAAATATTGTCCCGTGAGTGAGTTTTTTATTCTTCATGATTTCGGCAGGTGTGCCGCTTGCAACAATTTCACCGCCATGAATACCCGCGCCAGGACCAATATCTAACACATAATCTGCTTGGCGAATTGCGTCTTCATCATGCTCAACCACAATGACTGTATTGCCTAAATGTTTTTAAATGAAACAATGTTGATAATAAGCGTTCATTATCACGTTGATGTAATCCAATTGAGGGCTCATCAAAAAACATACATCACGCCGACTAATCCTGCCCCGATTTGAGATGCCAAACGAATACGTTGCGCTTCGCCGCCAGATAGTGTTTCTGCCGAGCGAGAGAGTGTTTAAATATTCTAAAACCCACATTCACAAGAAAGCCTAATCGGGCTTTAATTTCTTTTAAAAATACTGACGGCTATTTCACCACGAGCACCACTTAGTTCGATAGATGATGCCCATTCATGTGCTTCATCTATTGGTAAAATCGTAATTTGATGAAACGCCATTTTACCAACATGCACATTTCTTGCCGCGTCGCTTAAACGCGCACCATTGCAACTTGGGGCAAGCACGGTGAGATTGATACTTAGCTAGCTCATCGCGTACAGAATGTGACTCTGTTTCATGATATCGGCGTTTTAAAAAATTTTTTAAAATACCTTCAAATGCATGGACCCGCTTGACTATTTGTCCTGAAGAGCCAATGTAATCGAAAGTGATTTCATCTTTTCCCGTACCCTTTAATAAAATTACTTGATGTGCTTTAGGATAACTCCGGCAAAGGGTGTATCCACTTTAAATTGGTAATGTTTTGCCAATGAATTAATCATTGCAAAATAGTAGATAGATTTTTTATCCCACCCCGAATAGCGCCACTACTAAGGGATAACTCTGGATGTGCGACAAACTTTTTTAGGATCAAAAAGTCATTCATTCCTATCCATCACATTCAGGACACGCACCCGCAGGGTTATTAAATGAAAACATACGTGGTTTCAAGTGCAGAAAATAGCAAAAACCGCATTCAGGGCAAGCAAATTTAGATGAAAACAGTAAATCAATTAACGGTGCTTTTAAAGGCACTTTGCTATTTGGCGCATCATCAATACTGATTACTCGTGCGAGACCATTGGATAATTTTAATGCGGTTTCAAATGACTCTGCAAGACGTTGTCCGATTTCTAACTTTTTGTCTGTTTTGATTTTAAATCGATCTACCACAACTTCAATCGTATGTTTTTGTTTGGCATTTAACTCGGGAATGGCATCAATCTCATACAAGTAGCCATCCACACGGACGCGTAAAAAACCTTGGGCGCGTACATCATCGAATAGTTTAGTGTGCTCCCCTTTTCGATCTCGAACCATTGGTGCAATTAAGAGTAATTTTGCATCTAAATTCCCCATCAATTGATAGAACGCTGTCTACCATTTGAGAGATGGTTTGAAGCATTTAAATCAATGTGATGTGTAGGACATGAAG
The DNA here is from genome assembly GCA_024449915.1 of Sweltsa coloradensis. Taxonomy (NCBI): domain Eukaryota; kingdom Metazoa; phylum Arthropoda; class Insecta; order Plecoptera; family Chloroperlidae; genus Sweltsa; species Sweltsa coloradensis. Next base: position 615,029 of record JAMZAV010000013.1, read on the forward strand.
GTATACCGACTCGTGCGAATAAAGCCTTAAATAATCATACACTTCAGTTACTGTTCCAACGGTTGAGCGAGGATTATGAGAGGTTTGATTTTTGCTCGATTGAAATGGCAGGGCGATAATCCTTCAATGTGATCCACATCTGGCTTACCCTAATTGATAAAAATTGGCGGGCATATGCGAGAGTGATTCAACATAGCGCCGCTGACCTTCTGCGTACAAAGTATCAAATGCTAAGATGATTTTCCAGAGCCTGAAATGCCAGTAATGACAATAAGTTGATCCCGTGGCAATGTCAGTGAGATGTTTTTAAGATTATGGGGGCGCGCACCTTGAACTGTGATGTATTTCATTTTTTAACATATCCATTTTAATATTTTTAAAATCAAAATTACATATTTAATCTTGAATATAATTTATAGCGCGAGCCTGAAGCAGTAAAATGCGCAAAACTGATTAATTCTTTTTTACACCACGTTCGCCGTGAAATATAAAGACAAGGATCACCTAAACTTAATTGTAAATGATGCGCGATCTCGTCTGTGGCGGCAATTGCGTCTATCGTGTGTTCCATCTCACTTAGCTCATAATTTGCTAATAAAAACCCACGGGGTGTCATGCGAGAAAAATCTTGTTCATAAAATTCAGGTACTAATTCTGTATTGATATAACGTTGTTCCAATAATATGGGTAACCCATTTTCATAATGAATCATATGGCAATATGTCACAGGACTATTTATATATATGCCCAAAGCCAGTGCAACGGTTTCATTGGACTGGATAATGGACTTGTTCAGTAATAAAGAGGTGTGAATATTACCTCTATTTCTAATTTCTTCAGCAATATCGACGACGGGCATCGTGGATGATTTTGCTTTGCTTTGGACAACAAAAGTCCCTTTTCCAGCGATCCTGATGAGAATTTTTTGCAAACTTAATTCGGTGATTGCTTTGTTTACTGTCATTCTACTGACACTAAATTGTTCTGCTAATTCATGCTCTGTTGGAATCTGCGAACCAGTCGGATAATCGCCAGCTGCTATACCATTCAAAATATAATTTTGGATATTTTTATAGCGTGAAATTGTGGGCACCATGATGATCAATCTTCTAATAAAATGACGATCAAATATACAGAATTAATTCTATTTTTTTATGTGCAAATTCACCAACGCAAATTTATATTTGGGTTCGGGTCAGTTCGCATGTAATCGCTTTAAGTTTGATTCATGTGTATTTAAATTTTTCTTGACAATGATCAGACATTCTCATAATTTGTATACACAAATCAAAATAAAACTAAGAAGCAGCATCAGAAAACGAGGATATTATCAAAATGAGTCATCACATTCTAGCTCAAGCAGGCGATGTTGTTTATCAAAATGGACGCATTGCGACAATGGATTCAAATCAGTCAAGCCAATATGGTTTAGTCATGGATCATGATTTGATTGTGAGAGGCAATAAAATTTTAGCAATACAACCTTCAATACAAGCTTCAAAACAAAACCTAAAAGATTGTATAAAAGAGTATACATATGACTATAGTGGTTTAAATGATGATGAGGTCACGATAGTTGATCTTAAAAATGCATTAATTACACCAGGATTAATTGATTGTCATACGCATTTAGTCTTTGGCGGAAATCGTGCCACTGAATGGGAAATGCGCTTAAATGGCACGCCATATGTTGACATTGCTGCAAATGGTGGCGGTATTAATTCAACTGTACGTGCACACGGGATACCTCTTTCAATGATCTATACATTTCAAGTGAAAAACGCTTAATCGCTCTGATCAAGAAGGCATTACCACTATAGAAGCAAAATCAGGATATGGTTTAGACTTAGCAAATGAGCGAAAACAACTTCAAATATCCCAGAAGTTATCCCAAAATTTTCCCATTGAAATCGCCAATACTTTGTTGTCCGCGCACACTATTCCCCCTGATTTAAAGGTCGTGCAGATGACTATATTCAGGAAATTTGTACGCATATCATGCCAACGTTATGGAAAGAAAATTTATTTGAAGCGGTTGATGTGTTTTGTGAAGTGTTGGATTTAGCCTTGCGCAAACCAAAACCTTGTTTGATACCAGCGACTGCTCTGGGTATACCTGTAAAAGGTCATGTAGAGCAGCTTTCTAATCTTGGTGGTAGTGAATTAGTTGCGCAATACAATGGATTGTCTGTTGATCATATTGAACATTTAGATGAACCTGGTATTTTGGCTTTAAAAATAGCCGTACGGTTGCGACATTATTACCTCTGCATATATTTTTTGAAAGAGACCAAACGCCCTCCTATTGAGTTATTGAGGCAATACCAAATTCCAATTGCAATTTCAACAGACTTTAATCCAGGTACTGCGCCGATTGCATCTCTTCGACTTGCCATGAATATGTCCAGCACTTATTTCGGGCTTACACCTGAAGAGTATTGCAAGGCGTAACTAAACATGCAGCAACCGCGCTTGGGAGAGAGAAAACTCATGGTCAGTTGCGAGCAGGATTTATTGCAAATTTCTGTGCTTGGGATGTTGAACATCCTGTTGAGATCTTTTATGAGTTAGGACATAACCCTCTAAAATGCGTGTTTTTGAGGGGAATATCAGTCATAACTATTTAGTTAAATTAATTAACTAATTTAACTAATTTAACTAATTTAACTAATTTAACTAAGGTTAATTTTAAAAACTAATTTGTTGTTAGCCTGATACGTATTTTGTATTTTTTAGTGCAAATTAACTATTTTCGATTGTAAGGAAGCCAACCATGACACCTCATTCTTTTTGGCACGCAACACCCACAGATGTTTGGCAAGGTCGCGATGACTCGCTTGAAAGCGCAGATGCTTTACGTATATTTCAAACGATTACGCGAGCAAGTGATTTTAATCCTCAAAACTATTCGTCTTTAAGCAAGCCAAATCACACTGCATTATTAGGATTCATGTGTGATGAAGGAGTTTTACTTAAATAAGGGTCGCCGAGGCGCGAAAGATGCACCAAATTTGATCAGAAAAGCACTTGCAAATTTTGCAAGTCATGAAGGGCATCATAATTTAATCGATTTTGGCAATATTGAATGCCCTGAAAATCAACTTGATGCGGCACAACAAAGCTTTTCTAAGCATATTTTAAATTGTCATCAAAACAAGCTTAAGACTCTAGTGTTTGGTGGTGGGCATGAAACGGCTTATGCACACGGATTAGGTATTTATCAAGCCTACCCAGACGCTAAAATTGGCATCATTAATTTTGATGCACATTTAGATTTACGGAAGGCTTCTATCGCGACTTCGGGTACGCCATTTAGACAACTTGCAGATCATTGCCAAACAGAGCGACGTGATTTTGAATATATGTGCCTTGGTGTAAGTCTGGCTGCAAATACGCACGCTTTATTAAATACAGCACGCGATTTAAATGTACGTATGGTTTTAGATACAGAATTTTCTGAATCGAATATGGACAATATTACTGCGAAAATTCAGCATTTTTATTGATTCAGTTGATGTTATTTATTTAACGATTGATTTAGATGTTTTATCCCCGTCACATATGTTTGCAGTGTCCGCACCAGCAACCTTAGGTTTAGAAATGCGCACATTAATGCATTTGGGCGAAATGATTGCACGGAGCCCTAAATTAAAGGCGCTCGATTTAGTTGAATATAATCCTCTTTTTGATTCTCAAAACATTTGTGCAAAGTCGCTGCACGGATCGCTTGGCAATTGTGCCAAGTATGGCATACGCATCATTAAACACCTCTAGGCTATCAATCTAGGTTATATATTTTTAAAGGAGATTTACCATGCCACATCGTACTGACACAACACGCGTTATCCGTGCTCCTCGAGGCAATAAGCTTACCTGTAAAAGTTGGCAGACAGAAGCCGTTTATCGGATGCTGCAAAACAATTTGGATGCCGAGGTCGCAGAACATCCTCAAAGTTTAGTCGTATATGCGGTATTGGTCGTGCTGCACGCGATTGGCAATGTTACGATAAATTTTAGATGTTTTAAAAAATTTAGAACCAATGAAACATTACTGGTTCAGTCAGGGAAGCCTGTGGGCGTTTCCCAACCCATGAAAATGCACCTCGTGTTCTCATTGCCAATTCAAACTTAGTGCCTCATTGGGCAACGTGGGATCATTTTCACGAGTTAGATAAAAAAGGTTTAGCAATGTACGGTCAGATGACGGCTGGCTCTTGGATATATATAGGTTCACAAGGCATTGTACAAGGTACGTATGAGACGTTTGTTTGAAATGGCGAAACAGCATTTCAATAGTGATCCTAAAGGCGTTGGATTCTCACAGGTGGTTTAGGTGGAATGGGTGGCGCACAGCCGTTAGCAGCAACAATGGCAGGATTTAGTATGATTGCTGTTGAATGCGATGAAACGCGCATTGATTTCAGACTTAAAACGCGCTATGTCGATAAAAAAGCCAAAACAATTGATGAAGCTTTAGTGATGTTAGATGAAGCTAAAAAAGCAGGTAAACCTGTTTCTATTGGTCTTCTTGGCAATGCGGCTGAAATCTTCCCTGAATTGGTGAAACGCAATATCGTGCCTGACTGTACAACAGATCAAACCAGCGCACATGATCCGATTTATGGCTATTTGCCAGCAGGTTGGACGATGGCACAGTGGCATGAGAAACAAAAATCAGCACCTGCTGAAGTAACTAAAGCCTCTAAACAAAGCATGGCAGTTCAAGTTAAAGCGATGCTTGAGTTACAAAAAATGGGTTCCGCAACGGTTGATTACGGTAACAATATCCGACAAATGGGGGCTTCAAGAAGGCGTTGAAAATCCCTTTGATTTTCCAGGATTTGTACCTGCATATGTGCGTCCATATTTTGGTGAAGGCATTGGTCCATTCCGTTGGGTCGCATTATCTGGTGACCCTGAAGACATTTATAAAACAATGCCAAAGTAAAAGAGTTAATCCCTGATAATCCACATTTACATAACTGGCTGGATATGGCACGTGAGCGTATCGAGTTTTCAAGGTTTAAACCGCGCGTATTGTTGGGTTGGTCTAAAAGATCGAGCACGTTTAGGATTAGCGTTAAATGAAATGGTCAGAACTGGCGAGCTCTCTGCACCGTTTGTCATCGGCGTGATCACCTAATTCAGGTTCTGTCGCGAGCCAAAATAGAGAAAACAGAAGCCAGAAAGATGGTTCAGATGGGGTACAGATTGGCCTTATTGAATGCACTCTTAAATACGGCAGGGGGCGCAACTTGGGTAAGCTTACATCATGGCGGTGGCTTTGGGTATGGGATTCTCACAACATTCTGGCGTAGTCATTAGTGTGATGGTACTGAGGGAGGCAAAAGCGCGTGTTGGTCGTGTTTTATACAATGAGCCTGGTACAGGTGTTATGCGTCATGCGGATGCAGGTTATGAGATTGCGATTAGTGCGCTAAAGAGCAAGGCTTAAATTTACCAATGATTACAGATAGTAGTAAAGTAAGAAAGGGGTAAGTAAGTATACTTCTCTATCTCTAATTTTTTTTCTGAAGACATGCGCGATCTTAAAGCGCTGGTTTTTCAATATAAAAAAGGATTCAAAATGACACAATTACACTTAAACCAGGTCAATTGAAACTGGGAGACTTGCGTCATCTTTATCAAAATACGGTTCAGATTTCCCTTGATCCACTAGTTTTTGAAGGGATTAATGCAAGTGTTGCTTTTGTGCAAAAAATTCTGGATGAAGACAGAACAGCCTATGGAATTAACCACGGATTTTGGACAACTTGCTCAAACACGCATTGCACATGAAGATTTAGAAAATTTACAACGTAGCCTTTTTTTATCGCACGCAGCTGGCATTGGTGAGCCGTTGTCTGATGACTTAGTGCGTTTAATTTTGGTATTGAAAGTTAATGCGCTGGCCGTGGATTCTCAGGTATCCGCCTTACGGTGATTTAATGCGCTCATTGCACTGATTAATGCTGAAGTATATCCACATATTCCGTTAAAAGGGCTCTGTGGGTGCTTCAGGGGGATTTGGCACCTTTGGCGCATATGTCTTGGTTTTACTTGGTGAGGGGCGCGCACGTCATCAAGGGAATGGCTATCGGCTGTGGATGCTTTGAAATAGCAGGGCTCACTCCCTTGACGCTCGCAGCAAAAGAAGGTTGGCACTCCTAAATGGAACACAAGTGGTCTACTGCATTTGCCTTACGTGGTTTATTTGAAGCGGAAGATTTATTTGCTGCGGCAACCGTATGTGGCGCGCTAATGTTGAGGCTATGCTCGGATCGCGTGCCCCATTTGATGCTAGAATTCATGCAGCTCGGGGTCAGCAGGGTCAAATTGATTCCCCCCAAACTGTATCGCGCACTGCTTACGGAGCCCGACAGAAGTTCCCAAACTCTCTTTTAACTGTGACAAAGTACAAGACCCTTATTCTCTACGCTGCCAGCCTCAAGTCATGGGCGCATTTTTTAACTCAATTACGTCAGGCAGCAGAAGTGCTTGAAGTAGAAAGCAAATGCAGTGTCTGACAATCCTTTGGTATTTGCACTGGAAAGGGGATTACTTCTGGTTTGGGAACTTCCATGCAGAACCCGTTGCAATGGCTCTGAAAATTGCACTTGCAATCGCGGAGATAGGGTGCAAATTCAGTGAGCGTCGGATTGCCTTTTGTTGAAAAAGATATGCAACAGCTACCTGCATTTTAGTCCAAATGGTGGGGGAATTCAGGATCATGACCGCAGTCACTGCTGCAAGTTTAGAAAAGTGATAATAAAGCATTGCACATCCTGCATCTGTTGAAGTATCCTCCCTCTGCCAACCAAGAAGATCATGTTTCAATGGCACACAAATGGCGGCAAGCGTTTAGGGGCAATGGCAGATAATACCCGAGGTGTACTTGCTATAGAATGGTTATCTGCATGTCAGGATTAGATTTTCGTGAGAATTTAAAAACGTCTGAAACCCTTGAAATTGCACGTGCATTATTACGAGCAGTCGTTCCTTTTTACGCTAAAGATCGTTTCTTTTCTCCAGATATTGAGGCTGCCTATGCTTTACTTGCAAACCCAGTTTAAATAATTTGGTGATGCCGCAAGTTTTACCTAGTTTAAAGTAACTGACAGATGTTACGCACTTCCACGATTTCACCAAAGCGATGGTAAACGATTGACTCGTAACGCCATTAAGTCAGTTTTTTATGAAAAAAATCTATTTTCTTATTGAGTGCATAAACATCAGTTATATAAGATATCTTTTGTTACATTATGTAACAGCCTAATTTTATTAATTACGACTAAAAATTTAATAAAAAATATAAATTATAAATATAAATATAAATATAAATATAAATATAAATATTTTATTGCCGAAACCGCTTTGAGGAGATATAACAATGAATGCTGTCGTACTGGCTATTTGATCATGGTAGGCTTAAGCCTTTCTAGAGTATCTGTCGTTTTCGCGCTGTTTATTGCCGCTCATTTTGGCGGTTTATATGGGGGTTTATCTGTTAAAAGACACAATGGATGCGTTTAATAAAGGCCTAGGTAATGGTGCCAGCCCTTGCACTATCCTATGCTGTATTTGGGGGCTTTTGCAGTCGCTTTATCGCGCTCGGGGATGGCGGAGTCATTAGCAATAAAGTGATTAGTCGGTCCAATAAAACGACAAAAGGTACGGATGCCAATCGTCGAAAATGGATTTATTTCAGCTTACTTGGTGTGTTGATGCTGGCAGCGGTCAGTTCACAAAATATTATTCCCGTCCATATTGCATTCATCCCCATTTGGTCCCCCTTGCTTTCGGGATTATGAATCAGATGCACATGGATAGGCGTGTCGCAGCGTGCGTCATTAAACCCTTTTTTTTAGTCGCTACCTATATGTCCTTCCGATTGATTTGGTTCCATTTTCTTATACGACATTCTGCTTAATAATCTAAACACAGCTGGGTCAAAAATTGGTTTTCATATCCAACGAGAGATGGTGCCTTTAGCAATGCTCATTCCCTTTTTAGGAATGGTCGTTGGCTATTAATTGGCGGTATTTTTAGTTATCGTAAAAAAGCGCGAATATCAAACAATTCAACATAATAAAAGTGCAGATAACTTACAGCTTTCTTTTAAAGCCTTGGCAAATTGTGTGTTAGCCTCGGCGTTATTGCTCACTGTTTTCATCCAACTCAAATTTAATTCCAGGTACTCGGTGGACTTTTAGGATTTGCCATTTTATCAATGAGTGGCGTTTTTAAATGGCAGGAACAGGACGGTGTTTTTGTTGAAGGAATGCGCATGATGGCCCCTGGTTGGATTTTATTATGATCTCCGCAGCAGGTTTTGCAAGTGTCATGCAAGCACGGGCAAATTACGACATTGGTTGAATCACCGCAGCCATGATTGGCGACAAAAGGGGCTTGCTTTCGCTTATTATGTTGCTGGTCGGTTATTTATTACCATGGGGATTGGTTCTTCTTTTCAAAACCATTCCGATCAATCGCTTCCCCTTTTTGTGCCCTTTAGCGGTTGGGTTTGGTTTCTCACCTATGGCGAACCCGGGGGCGTTAGTTGGGACAGCCCGCTGCTTTAGGCGTGCAGGTTCTCCCCGCTTCGGACTCCACGATTGGGCCGACTGCGGTTTGAATGTCGATGGACAACATGATCACATTTGGGGATTCTGTCGTACCAAAAATTTATCCACTACAATATTCCTTTAGTGATATTTGGCTGGATTGCCGCGATGGACGTTAAAAAGCACAAAAAACATATCAATTAGTTGATTTTTTGATTTTTGATTTTTTGATTTTTTTGATTTTTAAAAAAATAAGAGAAAGGGGCTCCAATCTGCGAACTTATCCATCAATATCCATCAATCAGGGAGAAAATATGATTATAATAATAAATAAAAAAAAAAATAAAATAAAATCGCCATAATTTTAGACAAAAACTTCACCACCATAGGAGATATAAGCAATGAAAAACACACACATTATTCCTGCCATAGCGGCATTAGAAGAAGAAAAATGATAAGGTGCGCCAAGATATTCATGCACATCCTGAATTAGCATTCCAAGAATTTAAAACAAGTGATCTTGTTGCAAGTTTTAGAAAAATTTGGTTTTAGTGTTCATCGAGGTCTTGGGTTTAAAACGGGTGTAGTCGGTACGCTTAAAAAAGGTACGGGAACGAAAAGTATCGGCTTGCGTGCAGATAGGATGCGCTCCCTATTCTTAAAACAACAAAACTACTTATGCCCAGTAAAAATAAAGGCTTAATGCATGCATGTGGTCACGATGGGCACACAGCTATGCTGTTAACCGCAGCACGTTATTTGGCAGAACACGCAGAATATAACGGCACGCTCAATGTAATTTCCAGCCAGCTGAAGAAGGGTTATGTGGCGCAGGAGCCATGATAAAAGATGGCTTGTTTTAGAAGTTCCCATGTGATGCAGTGTTTTGGTATGCATAACTCACCCGGAATGCCAAATAGGACAGTTCGGATTTTTGGCAGGACCCATGATGGCATCGCTGATAACCGTGACGATTACGGGGTTTAGGGCAAAGGGGGGCCATGGTGCATTTCCACATGACACGGTTGATCCTATCGTCATTGCATCTTCGATTGTGATGGCAATTTCAAACGTTGTGTCACGCAATATCGAGCCACAACCCTACCGCTATTATCACTATTGGCGCTATTTTGTCGGGATCTGCTTCAAATGTTATCCCTGATTCGTGTGAAAATACGTTTAAGTGTTCGCTCATTAAATGCAGGGGGTTCGTGATTGCTACAAAAAAGAATTACAGAGCTAACACATGGGGCAAGCGGCTAGTTTGGTGGTAGTGCGCACATTGATTATGATCGTTGTTATCCTGTTTTAGTGAATCATCAGGTTGAAACAGATTTTGCAACAAACGTTTTTAAAAATTGGGTTAGGAGAATCTGGGCTAGCGCCTGATATGAAAAAAACCCTTACCGCCCGTGAAGATTTTGCATATATGTTTGAGGTGTGCAAAGGCAAAACATTGTTTAATAGGCAATGGTGAAGGTTTAAGGCGGTTGCCAAGTTCATAATCCAGGATATGACTTTAACGATAAGATATTAACTTTAGGTGCGACCTATTGGTCAAAATTACAACCAATTATTTGGTATGAATTTAAAATTATATGATTTTTAATCAAAAGGATACCTTATGGATAGCATGCATGCAGTTGTTGCTTTTTTTTATTAATGCTTTTTTTGGGTATTGGCGATTTATGTTCAACTAAAACAAAGGCCTTTATCCTTCATTATTTGTATTTTTGTTTTATCGTAATTTTTTTGTTTGGGGGGGGTTACTTCCCGAAAAAAACTTTTTGCAACAAGCATTTTTTTCTAAAAACTGATCAAAAGTGTGCTTATATCGTGGTTAATATGGGTTTCTCTTTTAAACATAAGGAACTTGTATTGAAGGAAAACAGTCTGATAGGTCTTTCGCAATTCTTGGGGCGCTTTGACGTTCTCACAATTGGCGTGAGGATTTGATTGGCAAAGTGCTGTGTGATGCACCACCAATTTTTGGGGGATTTGTCGCGGGGATTTTTAGTGTCCGAGGTGCGATTTTCCCAAAGGTTTTCCCCTATTTTCGTGATTGCTTATAACGCTCGTCTTCAAGGATTTCCCCTACTTTATTTTGCCAACGCTCTTAAAAAAAAGCAAAAGAGCACTTAAACAATATAAAAAGGTTGCAGTGAAAGTAGAGATACGCACAAGTAGACGTTGTGCCTCCTATCCCTGTTAATATCAAGCCCCCTTATTTTTTGGTTTTAGCATTTTTTGGGGTATTTCCGTTATTTCTTCAGAGTTAAGGGAGGTTCTTTTGGGTAATGGGATAACGTTTAATATTCCCCTACTATTTTTTCCTTACTTTTGGTTGATTGCAGGAGAGATGGAATAATTGAGCGTCAAGCGTTGAAAAGCGAATGCTTTTTTTATATTTTAATTGCACTTTAGTAGGCTTTATTGGGGGGTTTTGAGCCACACTGAAGAGTAAATCAGCACTGCCAATATTTTTGGATTTGTTGCGATTTTATTAATCGGTATTAGTGCAGGGTTATTATATTTTCGATTTTTAGGGGAAAAATTGGGCCATTTCTTTTGCATAGGTATGAATGTTTACTTGGATTTCCCCCGAATTATATTCTGACAGGCGAGGCTGTTAAAGCAGTGACTGACTGTAAAGATGAACAGGATTATTTGATGGGGAAAATTAGCGCCAACAATGCTTATTGGTGGCTTACCACAGTAACAATAGGCCCCTGTTTTGTTTGCAGGGATACTTAAAAACTTTATGTGATGACCAATCACATTTGAATATCCTATATTTTTGATTACGCATACTTCTCGAATCGCTTACCATTTGTAAGCGCATCGGGACTATATGTTTTTCGTTTTTATAACACCTTAAGAATTAATTTTTTATCAAGGATATACGATGGCAAATAAAATGGGCTAATACAACGAATATTGTGGAAAATCCTAATATTCAACCTTTTTCAATGTTAACGTTACTGAAAATCCTTAGTATCAGTTCGATTGGCGTTCTTATGTTTTTTGTTTCATTTTCATGGACAGATATTGGTATTACAACATTGGGAAGTAAAAAACACTATTTTTGTTGATCACGTCAGTTCCTTGTTAATTACCAATTTTCGATTTTTTGCAGTAGGACTTGTTTTTCTATTAATGATTTATGGTGGATTATCTCCTTTTTTTAATGGTCAATTTCAAATTAAACCGACATTTAGTGTCAATATTAAAATAAAGAAAAGCTTTGGCTCTGTTGGTGATGCAATTTTTGGATCATTTAAATTGATAGGACTGCTATTGGCAATTGGTTATTTAATTGAGGTCAATATTGTTTCTTTTTGCCTTCTTTTTATGATGGAACCAAAACAAATGCTACCGTTCTTATTGAAAAATTGGCGCTATCAGTTGGGTTTTACTCTATTCCATTAGGATCTATTGCACTGACATTTTTAATTGGATTTGGGTTCTTAGAAATTGTTGGCGTATTAATGGAGCGAGTGATGCGTCCATTATTTAGAACACCTGGTTATTCATCAGTTGATGCGGTTACCTCATTTGTAGGGAGCTATTCTGTGGGTTTACTCATTACCAATAGAATGTATGTTACGGGCAAATACTCTGTGCGTGATGCGGTGATTACCGCAACAGGGTTCTCAACGGTATCCGCGACATTTATGGTGATTGTTGCGAATGTGCTTGGAATGATGGAACACTGGAATTTGTATTTTTGGTCTAATTTATCGTCACATTTTTAGTTACCGCGATTACGGCGTACATCCCGCCTATCTCAAATATGGATTCAAGCTATAAGACAGCTCAAACAGTTAACACGACCGATAGCAGATTAAAACAAGCAATGGCTGCGGCTCATTACATTTTAATCAGCGCCCCCCTTTATTGGACCATGCTTTGGTATAAACCTTAAAGATGGTTTGGCGATGTCTGCCGTTGTTGCACCTAGTATTCTTGCTGTTGGTTTTTAGGCATGTGTATTGCTAAGTTTACACCGCTATTTGATTGGTTAGGGTTACTTGCTTAAACCCCGCTTTATTGCTGGTGAGTATGATCACAGGTGTTGAAAATGCAAGCCAAGCCAGTGGTGCTTTCGCATCAGGTTTGGCAGAAATGTTTCTGCCCTCTATATTCCTCCTAAATGCCGATTTTTCCATGAAATTCATTGCAGGTATTACTTCTTGAGTAGCATCTTATTTTTCTCTGGCTGCATTCCTTGTATTTTGGCAACACAAATCCCTGTTAAAGTGAAAGATTTAGTGATTATTTGGTTGATACGAACATCGCTTAGTAATCGTTTTTTCCGCTTTACTACTTGTCGCGCAATACAAATGGGTTTGGATTCCTGATTATAAAAATTCAGCAACTTACGCTTGAACAACAATTAATGCCAATGAGCTGAAGCATGCTTTTCAATTGGGGGAATTTCATTTAAAAGGCTATATCAAACCACTTGAAGGGCAAACTAAAGAGAGTTCTGCGCAACCTTTACTTAAAAAAATCCTGCGATGCTAATCATGAGATTGCTTGTAGTGAATATACAAAACTGACAAATGGCTTTAAATGAAGAGTCAGCATAATTGGGCTTCCTTTAGAGGATTTGGGGGAAGCCATGCTCATGTTAATATTTTAAAACAAATACAGTCTACTATAATTATTTACTGCCTTTTTAATGATGATGTAGTCATCATTTTTATCATACCGTGTCACTTTTTTAGGGGCTTTATAACAAAGCTCTCCATACACCGCAGTCAGCTCTGCCCCTTTGATCAGTTTCTTTGACGTTAATGTTAAATTCAATACGATTATTGTAATCCAAAAGCACATCTGCTTTCTGCTTGGCGCCCCAACCATACCAAACTGCAGCACCAATGATCACAAGCCCTGTTAAAACCGAGCCGCATAAGACTGTCCAACCGATAATTTTGTCTGCTTTGAAGCAGTATGAGAGACCACTTCAATTCGATTCGTAGTCCGATCAACTTTTTCACACAGTTGATTAATACGTTGTTCAAGTGCCGTAAAACGCGTTTCTGTGACGGTGGTAAAGGTTTGATTCGCCTCTTTTTGCAGTACAGTCCCTGCATCTTTTAACATTGCATCCATTTTCTGTTGCGCATCATTAACGGACTGACTTAATAATGTAAAATTCTTACTGTATTATCACTTGTAAGTGTGCAATTTTCTCTAAGTCACTTTAAGTACGATTAATTGCCTCATTACACCTACCATTTCATTTTCGGTCATTGTCTTATCGTCCTAGGCCTTGGGATTGCGTCTGTTGTTTAGCTAATTGTTGCTGTTCACGTTGCTGATAGCGCCAACTGTGTTTGGCGTTCGCGCTCTTGTTGCTCCAATTGGGTTGGCGTTCAAAGCGCTCTTTGCTGGGGCTCAATGGCTGCATAATCAGCACCTTGTTGTGTCCGAAGTTCGCGGCCAACATCTGAATTTTCTTTTTGTGGTCACTGCCGCATCCATCCCGGTTTGATCGCCTTGACACCGTGCCCGCATATAACCCATCAATATCCTTATCACCACACTCTGTAAAAGGTGTCCCATCTGGCCAAAAAGTGCCGCTTTTCGGGTATTCTTTGTTGTTTTTTCAACCGCAGGCTGGGGCGCCTCAAGGTCAGGCGCAGCGATCACCCGTTCAGGCGATTCAACCGCACGACCAGCATTTTGCTTCGTGTTTTAATATTCTCCCCCAAAACTTGCCAACCGTTTTTCACCTGTATCAACACCAGTAGATACCGCTTCGGTTTCCTTGGTAATTTCGGGCTTTAATCTCATCAACCGTGAGTGCTTCAGGCTTTTTATCCCCCGTCGCTTCTAACAAAGAATGTTCTTTAGGCAGTGCGGTTTTAATTTGATCATAAAGGGGTTTAGTAAGATCATATTCATTACCATTGATTTTTTGCTCAATTTTTCTTGAGCGCTTCTAAGCTACCTTTACTTTCAGCTAATTGCGGGTTAATGCATTTGTTCTGCTTGCTGCAGGGTGAGTTGCTTTTATGCATTCCCCGCTCTCCTGACGCAACTCAGCAATATTCGTTGTTGCAGTCACATTGCCCTTTTTCTAACTGACCAATCGTTGCGGTTACTTTGTTTTGCTGTTTGTGAAGTGATTCAGACAAGGATTCACGCGATTGTTTTTTTGAGTAGATCCCCTTGCATATGGGTTCGAAAATCCTGATAAATTTCTCGCAGATTTTCTGTTAACCCTTGCGAACGCTTATAGGCTTCAACGGCATCCCCCGTCCCGCGACCAAATTTTTCCATCGGGCGTTTCCTTGCAAATGACCCTGTTCTTTATAAAAGTCCTGTGCTTCTTTGACTTCATCCCGCGCAGTATATTGCTGGTTTTTTGTTCCTTAAATACCTCTGTACCATTTGCAAGGGGTATCAAAGAAAATACGGGTATCTTTTCCCTCTGCTTTAATTTATCATAGGCAGAGCTTACTGCTTTTCGCGCACCATTCGTCAGTTTGTCATTTAGGCCTGAGAGATGGGTTAATTGCTGCTGTTGTTCTATAAATTTTGCCTGATTTCCTGTGATAGCCGTTCATTTTCAGAAATTTTTTTGCGCATATACAGAGGTTGTTTTGCCTCTAAATCCGCAATCGTTTTATCAATGCCCACACTTTTAGTTTCCAAAGCCTTTTGATGGTTTGTACTTTAGTTAATTCTGCGCCGACTTTTTCTTGAATAGTGTCGAGAGAACGGGGCAGTAATTTTGCTAACTCTTCAAGGCTTAAAGCATTACTAAATTGATGATTTCAGGTAAATCCAAAGCAGTGCGTAAACTAGCTTTTGTTTGATACCAAAAGTACCCCGCGCTGGGTTTCAGTAAGTAATCCTCGTTCATGCAATACATTTTGGAGTGCTGTAATATCGGCTTTATTCGTTAAATCTAACGTTTTTCCCTTTCCACTCATTGCAACTTCTGCAGGTGTGGCAAGGGTAATGTCTCTTTTTTGGCAAGACTCTCGGCTTTCGTGAGATTTTCAGGCGTATTTGAAAGCCCCTTGAGTTGATCATTTAATTCTGACAGTGCCGCCACTTTTACGATACCCCGCGCCATTTCACCAGCCAAACTCTCTTTACCGTCCTGCTGCGCCTTAATGCCATTATCAATTTTGTTGTTGGCGATCTAGCTCTAATTGTGCAATTTCAGTTTGAGTCGTTCGAATATCCGCGTCTGTTTTGGCAATTTCAGCAGCTTTAGTCGCCGCATCTAATCCGTCACGTTCAGTATGTAGGGCATTAATGTGATCAATTCTTGAGGCAATATCTTTTTCGATTTGAGCAATTTTATAATCATAAGTTGCAACTTGATTAATTAATTCGGGCACTATTTTCACATAGTCTTCAGCTGTTTTTTGTATTAGAGATCCATTTTTCTGAACATCACCATTCACTATTCTGCGAGCATTGTAGTAATCGGATTTATTATCATTAAGATATCTATCTAAACCAACACCAGTAAAAGCCCTTCCTTCATTCCAACAACAAGAATTTCAGCTGCAATATTTGGATTTGTAACCAAATCAGGATTTTCAAATAGTTGATTACCCATCCCTAAACGTTGCCCAAGCTTCTTATAGTTATAATCATGTGTAAGTTGAACATATCCACGTCCATAAAAGTCTTGCCTCCCACATACCCAAGCTTCTCAGCTTGAGATGGACCTTGAATTTCTTCTGAATTTTTAAAATCAAAAGACTCATGTTGAGCACTGGCCAAGACATATGCAATCTGTTTTGGATTAATTACACCATATTTCAAACAGGCCTGTACGATAAGTCTTTGTGATTCTTGTTTTGAAATGTCGAATTCTTTTGCTACAAATGCCATGACTAAAGTCTCCTAACTACATAAATAAAAAATTGAACTTTGGTTTTTATACTATTGTTCTTTTATCGTTTGCCAACGCCCTTCCAAAATTCACTAATAGTAAGCTTTTCTTTACCGTCTTCACCATATTCCGTTTCAATATACTTATAAAGAAAGGGAACATTATTTTTTATCCTAAATTGAGACTCATAGTTTTCCTTCGCCCCATTCTTATTAGAGCTCTTCAATAAATTATCCTTATAATCTAGTTGAAGAATAAAACTATTTCTAGTTATTTCTGAGATGTCAGCATTTCTAATAAATTGATTCTTTTTAGTATCAAATAAATATACATCATAAGATAAGGCCATATAGCCTTGCACTATTATTTACCCAAACCACTAAGTCAGGGAAACCATCAAAATTGATATCCATTAACGAAATACTATATCGCTCAAAATTGCCTTCTTTTTTTTGAATGAAGACATTTTCATACCCTTTCCCCGACTCTGAAAGAACAAATGAAATCTCATCCAAATAATTTCTTGTAAAAGGTCATTATCTTTTTTATAAATAGACAAAAGACCCGAAGAAGCACAAAAAAAATCATTCTTGTTACATAAGTTGGTATTTAAAATTAAATTAAATTGTTTGTTTTTGTCAAAAAAATACTTAACATCATGATCTGTTGTATTTTTACAGGGGCCGTTATTTATGATCGCCACTAAAAATTTTAGGCACCAAATCAGCATTATAATCTTCCAGCACTCGGTTTTTCGATTGGGTTTCATCCAAATTACACGCCTTAATAGCATGTTCAGACTCAGTCCATCACATTTTTTAGCGCGCTCTTTTAGCCATGTGCGTTGCTGATTACGTAATTCAGTTTTTATCTTTCGATAAATAGCCCATGACATTCTTATACGTATCATTCAGCTTCTTATCCCATTTTGTATACGCTTCATCTAAACACGATCCAATTAATTCGGCTTTCCCTTCCAAACAAACAATTGAAGGTTTATCTTCGGCAAGGGCTAACTTATTCAAGCCAACAAACAACAAAAGTAAAACCACTAGCCTTATTAACTTTTTCATCAAGCACTCACTTTGTATCAAAATTTTTATATTAGAAATATTAAGGATCGGAAACTACAATATTGATCAAAGAAAGTATGTCTTACTTTTTTATCATGTTATTACATGCTCCATACATCTCTCAATCGAAATTAACTCTTTTGTTCTTAATATTGTTTTTTCTATTAAACATTTATCGGTAATTTCATCAAAAAGAGTTCCTCCTAAAAAGGAGCTGATTCCAGTTGACAATCTAGGTCTCTAAAACTTAACCATGCCAATTGTGCTTCTTTTAAAGTGCCTTATTTTCAGGATTGAAAAAATCTCTAAGCGTGTTATATGCTTTATTCAATGCAATATCGGCTTCTTTATATTGTGCATAAATACATGCTCCTCTTTCTCTATCGCGCTCAATTCCAGAGCATTTTTTTGTATTTTGGGCATAACCGAAACTTACAAGAAAAAGCAGGCTGCCAAATACAAGTTTTTTCTTTATTGAAAGTGGATGTACTTCATTTGCCCTTCCATTCCATTAATCGCGAGTGACTTTAATTCATTATCAGTAAACCTGAACCATGTTTTCTGTCGTCATAATCTACTCCTCATAATTCAAACATTCATTAATCCATTTATTTTCTTTTATAACCTGCTCTTTTTCCTTAGGTGACAATTATTTTTTAATGTCCCCTTTTCCTTCTTTCTGTCTTATCAATTTACAATTATCAAACGGCTGATTTTTATCATCTATGTAATTACTATAAAAACTATTGCCACATAATTTAAGGTTAATTTTTGCATAATTACTCCAATCAGAATAGGGTAACACTGCAATCAGTCCACGGATAATTATCCCCACCACACCCCTTGGCTGATTGAGCAGTTTATTAGCGTCAAGTAATCGAGCATGAATATAGCCTCCTACAACTCTTGAAGCAAAATAACTCCATGTACCACAAATATTTTTGCCCTTCTGAAGTAAAACAAACCCTGATTCAAGCCCAGAATACTCCTCAACACTAGTCCAATCTCCCTCAAAAGCTTAGGTGTTAAATCCGATTCCTGATCTTCCAAGGCGAGGGTTTTCAATTGTGCTTCATCCAAATTACACGCCTTAATAGCATGCTCAGGAACTCAGCCCATCACATTTTTTAACACGTTCTTTTAGCCATGTGCGTTGTTGATTTCGTAATTCAGTTTTTTTATCTTTCGTTAAATAACCCATGACACTCTTATACGTATCATTCAGTTTTTTATCCCATTTTGTATACGCTTCATCTAAACACGATCCAATTAATTCGGCCTTCCCTGCCAAACAAGCAATTGAAGATTTATCTTCGGCAAGGGCTATCTTACTCAATCCAATAAACACAAAAATAAAACCACTCGCCTTATTGCTGCCCCACCAGCCTCACTAGCTTTTCCCATTGAGTCTACCGCAATATTTTTTCAATTTCATTCTCTGTAAAAATAATTTTTTTGTTTATGATGCGAACTCACCACCCGACATTTTATTTCTCCTTATCATTTAAACCTTCTGCCAGCCATAAAGTATCTTTTTTATGGTAGTCGGAAATTTTTATGATTTGTTTATATTTATTTTCAAGTAAAGGATCAAGCGGATATATTTTTGCATTTTTTTCAGCATTAACCAGTTTTTTCAAAGAAGCTACGATTTCACCTAGCTTAAAGACCAATAATTGATTTGGTTTCATAACACTCCATGTCTCCTTTAGCGTTAAAGGCTCTGTTGCAATAATAGTGACGACATCTTTTTCTGTGGTGTGCATGCAGAAATTAATATTCATATCTTGGTCAAATAGGCGGGCATCTCCAAAAGGCGCACGACGCGTTATCCATGCGAGTTTCGTACTGCAATGTGCATATAAAAATTCTGAATTACTTAATAGAAAATTAAAAATACCTAAGGTATTTAATTCTAAACTAATACTTTTAATTAATTGATTCACTTTCGTGGTGAGCTGGGATGCTTAGGGAAGGCTATTCTAATTTGGTCTAGTAAATAGCAAAAAGCATGTTCAGAGTCTGTTGTTCCAACAGGAAAATAGTGGCTTAACTTTTTCTTTTTAATCCCTTTTAGCTGACCATTATGTGCAAAGACCCATTGTCGACCCCATAATTCTCGGAAAAAGGATGTGTATTTTCTAAACATACGCTGCCGCGATTAGCACGTCGAATGTGGCTTATCACCGTGCATGTTTTAATTGGATATTGGCTAATGAGTGTTGCAATTTCAGATGTACAGCTTGGGTTTGGGTCATGAAATGCGCGAATGCCTCGACCTTCATAAAAACAGACACCAAATCCATCTTTGTGTGGACCTGTTTGCCCACCGCGCTTCATTAAACCTGTAAAACTAAACAAATATCAGTCGGTGTATTTGCGCTCATACCCCATTAATTCACACATATTTTCCCTTATGCTTGTTTTTTGATTATTTCTTTGATATTTCTTTTGATTATTTATCTTGAGCATTGTTTATTAATGCTTATCGTGAGCCATTGCGAATAGGATAGCTTTTTTTAAATAGAAATCACAAAAAGTTTTAAGTATACCCAAAAGATTTGGAGATACACCGAGGCGGCAAGTATAAGAATACCGATGAGCTTACCCTATGAACTTACATAAGGTAAGTGATTCGGGAGAGTATGCGTAGCCACAAAGCTGTTGCATCCTGCAAGGAGATCTTCAAGTATGACGGGGATAAGCTTATACAGGTTATTTTTTAACAATCATAGAATCAATGAGTGCAATGGGGATCCAGTTGCTTTTTAGACAAAATAATCGGTTGATCATCTGTCACCACATTAAAATCATCTTGGCATAATCCAAAAATAGATGGCTATAATCTTTAAATGAAAACTGTTTTCTGGGATAATACGAGATCAGGATTATCTAAGTCAGGCGCTCTTAATTCATTATTTTGATCTTGATCTTGATCTTGATTTTTATTATTACTTTGGGCAATATGGGCACTAATTTTTTTAATAAAAGCAGAACCTTTATTTGGAATTAAATCATCACTATTTGTTAAATGCGCACCTTTTCTTCATTTTTATTTCTTTCTGAATTTTTGTATCTAAGACTTGATGCGTAATATTCGCTTTAGGATAATTTTTAAAATAGAATGTTTTAACTATGTTTTGCTGACTCTGTAAATCTATATCTTCTAAATTATTTTTATCTAGATCGTTTTTATTTTAAATCATTTTTATTTAAATCGTTTTTATTTAGGTTTTTTTTAGAATTTAAAATGTTTTTTAATTCAGACATCGCCTCTAGTGAGATAGGCGATAAAGGTGTTTTTAATACGGGAAATTTCTTAATCGCAGGAAATGAAAAACGGTAGTGTACGACCACAAATTTAGGCAATACAAATTTAGGGTTTTTAAATTTAAGATACCCTTCAAAGGCAACCCTAAACGTTTTTTGATTACTATTAAAGTTTGCCTTTGCATGTGCGTCTGTTGTGCCTATTACCCAAAATTTTGTGCCAATCGTTGAAATATAAACCAATCCTTTACAGGGCGGATCTAGAAATAATTCAAAAATAGGCTGTAAGTATGCCAGCTGCTTAGCCCGATATAATAAATTATGATAAACCGCTTGCCCGAGCAATGGAGATGGGTGTTTCGCGAGTTCTTTTAAAATATGGTCTTTGTGCCAAACAGGGCTTGCCTTATTGTTGTTTTTAGCAATAATTCATTGTTTTTAGATAACCTATTAATCGGATTTTGAATGCCCTGGGAAGCGCTTATTCGTATTACGAACATATATGGGTCGAGAGTACGGCGGTTTAATACTCTCCGCATCCCAAGGATTATCAGCATCTTTTTTTTTTTTCCAATCAGAAAGCTTTTCCAGTTTTTCTGATTATAAAAATTAGGTCGATTAAAATACTGGCTCATTTATATTGCTGTGCCTGCTTTAGGGATTGGTAAGATTCTAAAATCATCACTTATCAGATTAAAATCAGCCTTATAGCCAACATGTAATCGACCATATTGCTTATCTATGCCTAAACATTGTGCAGGATATAATGATGCCATACGTATACTTTCCGCAAAAGAGACACCTATATCGCAGGTGTTTTTAACGGCTGTGATCATATCTAAATCAGCCCCTGCCAAAGTATTATTGGCATCAACTAAGCGCCCTTCTTTGCGGTAAATCGTTCGTCCATCTAATTCAAACGTTGTTTGATCTGATCCAATTGTACTCATTGCATCAGTGACAAGAATCATTTTTCCGAGTGCTTTTGCCGCAATCGCATTGTTTAAAACAACGCCATGAACATGGTGTCCATCATTTATGATGCCGCACCACGTATTCTTATCGTGCAATGCAATCCCAACCACACCAGGATCACGACTTTCCATTGGAGTCATGGCATTAAATAAATGTGTAAACCCTTTCAATCCATATGTAATCGCTTGTTCTATATCTGTGCTTTTCGCAGCAGTGTGCCCTGCAAACACATGAACCCCCGCATTGCTTAGCATATGGACTATTTGTGTATCAACCAATTCAGGTGCAATGGTAATCAATACTTGCCCTAAATCACCCCGTGTTATTTCTTCAAATAAACGCGGATCAAGTTGGCGCATTAAATTACCATCATGTATGCCTTTGCGTTTAGGGTTAATCAGAGGGCCTTCTAGATGAATGCCGAGTAAACCAGGGATGCCCGCTTTGATACCTTGGCGAACGGCATCTAATGCTTTAAATGTAGTGGCTTCATTTGCTGTAATTAAGGTTGGCAATAAACCGACCGTACCAAATTTACGGTGTGCCTCCACATTGTTTGGATGCCCGTAACGGTTGGGCTCATCATTAAATAGTAATCCTCCGCCACCATTTACTTGTATATCTAAAAATCCAGGTACTAAAGTGCCTTCAGAACAAATAACATTTGCTAAGTTTTCTGGCGCATCTTTTAATAAATAACGGCTTCAATGGTGTCATTATTAATGATGAGCCCTATATCTGTCTTAACGTTTTCTCCATCAAAGATTCTAGGTGCACTGATTAAATATCTCATACTAAAGCCTTCTGAATTAGATTAAAAATAGATTAAAAATAACTAAAAAATGATATGGCGAAGTTCACATAAATAAGATCAGATGAGATCAGAAGTAAGGCTAATCACTCAATATTCTCCACATTCTCAATATCTTTTTTTAAAATTGATAATGTTTTTTGCAACGCACCTTGATGCAATAGAACCGTTTGATATGCATTGTTTTGCGAGTTGATCAGCAAGCACTTGATTACTTAATAGCTTATCTATGTGCTCAAATAATGAGTGTGAATCACAAATTATCAAGCCATTGTTGCGTTCAAAATTTTGACTAATCTCTAAAAAATTGTATTGGGATGGTCCAGTAATTATAGGCTTACGTAAAAATGCAGGCTCTAAAATATTGTGCCCACCACAGGCACAAAACTTCCACCAACGCATACAATATCCGCAACTGCATAAAAATCTAATAACTCACCAATACTATCAGCCAGTAATACATCTTGATTAATTGGCTGTATTTGATTTTGATTTTGATTTTGATTCATGTGTGTTTTGACTTGTAAAATTACTTCGCTTGAGTACGCTAAGCTCTGTTTTAGAAATTTCTAAAAATACTGATTCAAAGCGTTCAGGATGGCGCGGAACTAAAATTAAGAGTAACTCTGGGTATTTTTTCTTTAAGCGAATAAATGTTGATAAAGCAATTGTATCTTCTCCGTAATGAGTGCTCGCCATAACCCAAATTTTTCGATTTTTAATACCTTGTTTAAGTAAATATAATAGCTCGTTTGATTTAGAATCAATGCTATGCGGCATATCGTATTTAAGTTCCCCGTACAATGCCATAATCAGGATTTGCTCCGAGTTTAAGAAATCGGGTTTGATCCATGGCAGATTGCGTTAAAATATACGCTTACTTAATAGTAAACTGATTGTTCTTTGAACTTTTTGATATTTTTTTAAATGAGTTAGGAGATAGACGCGCATTAATCAAATAAACATCTATCTGTTTGTGCTTTGCTAGCATTAATAAGTTAGGCATATCTCTGTTTCCATCACTATGATTGTGCGCGGCTTAAAGTGATGTAAAAATAACTTTACGCAAAGATAATGATCAAAAGGTAAGAAGATATGTTGAACGCGACCTTCAAAATTAGCTTTAATCTGTGCACGACCTGTTAATGTCATGCATGTCATAATAATAGGCGTGGTTGGATGCTGTGATAATATTGTTTTCGCCCAAAAGGTGTTATTGCGCGTACTTCACCTAATGAAACTGCATGAATAAGGATACTATTTTAAGAAACCTCGTTGGCTTGACTAAACCTAAGCGCTCTTTAAGGCGTAATAATCCACCTGCATGATGTCGATCTTTTAAAATTCTATATAAAATATGAAGGGTAAAAATAGCCACCACAATATATTGTATAACCAATAAATGACCATTATCTATCCTGTATTATGTATGGTGAAATATATCCTCGTCATATTTGAAGATGTTCTTGCTAGTTGAAACTTGCTTTATTGGCTTCATATACCCTTCACCTTTGAAGATCCTAGTTTTTGATTACGCATACTCACCCGAATCAGTTACTATCTGTAAGGTCGTCGGGATGAGGATGCCTGCCAAAAAAGCAGGATCTTAAAATCTTAAGAGAATATTATAGTTTTCTTAAACGAGGGTCGCTTGGAAAATTTGTTTGAAAATTTGCAGACGATCAGCCGCTAAATTATCCAGCTTAAGTAAACGATATGCTTTTACTTGTAGGTAAAGCGCATTAGCCACTTCTTGAGTTGTATTATAGTGATCTAAGACGACCTGGGCGCGATTAGCTGCGGCTAGGTATGCTTGCCTGCGCATATAAAAGCTGGCAACATTTATTTCAGCTTTTGCGAGCATTGCTCTTAAGTAGGTAATTCTTTGCATAGAATCATCAGCGTAATTACTATTGGGGAATTTCACGACGACTGCTTCAAAGGCTTGGATAGAGCGCATCATTTGAGCGGGGTCAATCCTAGAGCGATCAGGCGGTAATATTTTATCAATAATTGATAATGCTCGGTCAAAATCTACCATTCCTTTCATGTACCAAGCATAGGCAACTTGTGGATGATTTGGGAAAGCGCGAATAAAGGCATTTGCCTCATTAATCGCTTTTTCAGGTGCTCTATCGCGGTAGTATGCGTAAATTTTAGCTAATTTAGACTCTTCCGAAATATTACCTTGTGGTAATCGAGATTCAACTAAGTCATAGTAGCCGATAGCATCTTTATATTGGTTACTATTTAAACTCTCTTTTGCATTACGCAGTAATTCTTCGGTCGGCTTAGCCCGATTTTTCAACTCTTTTGACGAACTACACGCGGAAAGTATAGCCAACATAGGGATAATTACGATATAGTGACGCGTTTTTAAAATACTCATTAAACTCATTTTAAAACCCTCTAATTCAAAAAAATCATTTTAAACATCAAAAGTTTGATTTCAAAGTTACATATTTTTCATTCATTTGTTTTTATTGATTATAAAATCAACTTCGTCATTAACAGTTTCACAATTAATAGTAATTATATCTAAATCATGAACCAAACAGAAACCTTTTCATTTATTATTCCTAATAATCTCGCTGGTCTAAGACTTAGATGCTGCTTAGCGGAGCTGCTTACACAATATTCACGTGTTAAAATTCAGGATGCGATCAAAAAACGCCATGTTACCTTAAATGGTAATTTTCCAAAAGGGCGAGAACGTATGATTGGGGGTGAGTCCGTAGAAATTACGCTGAACATTGATCAAGAATCTTTAGAAAATGCGCCCGCACAAGACATTCCTCTTAATATTGTGTTTGAAGATGAGCATATTTTAGTCATTAATAAACCCGCAGGACTTGTTGTGCATCCAGGTTCTGGTAATCCAATGGGACCTTAATGAATGGGTTGTTGTTTTATCATGAACATGCCAGAACATTGCCCAGAGCAGGCATTGTTCATCGTTTAGATAAAGATACCTCTGGCATTATGGTCGTTGCAAAAACGCCACTGCGTACACGCATCTGATTGGTCAGTTACAACACATACAATGGGGCGTATTTATCATGCCTTAAGTTTATGGCGTAATGGAGCAAGGGCAAACAATGGATGCGCCAATTGGGCGGCATCACACAGATCGTACAAAATGTCGATTCATGCGGTCGGTAAGCCTGCGATTACGCATATTCGTGTGATTCAACGTTTCCGCGCAAATACCTACGTACAATGTCAGTTAGAAACGGGACGTACGCATCAATTCGGGTTCACATGAGCTTTTTAAATTACCGCTCATTGGTGATGATCTCTATGGTGGTCGTTTAAAAGTGCCAGATCATATGAATCCTGAACATGCAAATATTTTAAGAGGATTTAAGCGACAAGCTTTACATGCTAAGACATTAAATTAATGCACCCATTTACAGAAAAAGAAATGCGTTTTGATACCCCATTGCCCGATGATTTTAAACAATTATTGGCAATGCTTGAAGCCGACTTAGAACGATATCTTTCTGAATAATTTAATTTTTTTAAAATGTAGACACAAGTAGACTTAAAATATGACAAATATCGAAACAACCAAAGATCTTTCTGATCTTTCTGATTTATCTCAAGGGATAAATGAAAGTCCTGAAAATATGCCAGTCCGTCGTACTATTAAAAGTTTTGTTCGCCGTGAAGGTCGCTTAACTGAAGGACAAAAGCGTATTTTAATAGAAAGTCCTTATCTTATTTCCCCTGAAAATGATGATGCTCTTAGTCCGTATTGGGCGTTAGATAGGCTTTTTGGCAGGAAGAATTTGCAACGTACTTTGGAAATTGGTTTTGGTAATGGTGCATCACTTGCTCAAATGGCAGAAAATAATCAAGAGCGTGACTTTTTAGGCGTTGAAAGTGCATAGACCAGGTGTTGGACATTTACTGCTTGCGGTTGAAAATAAAAAATCACCATATTCGCGCGTCAGAGGTTGATGCAATCGTTTTAATCAAAGAAAAATTACCAGCCTCGAGTTTTGACTGCGTGCAAATATTTTTCCCTGATCCTTGGCATAAAAAGCGTCATAACAAACGTCGCCTTATTCAAAATGAATTTTTAGAACTGATTTGTCCACTTTTGAGTACGGGAGGAATCTTCATTGTGCGACTGATTGGCAGCCTTATGCTGAACATATTATGCGTGTTTTAAGCGCATCTCCTTTATTTGAGAATATATATGCAGAGTATGCACCAAGACCTGAATTTCGCCCTTTGACTAAATTTGAGCAGCGTGGACAACGCTTAGGGCACGGTGTGTGGGATATTATGTTTCGGAGATATAAATTTCATGCCAAAATAAGGGCTCGAAGGTAGTGACCGAGGTTGCGTTCAATCATTGAGAAAATACATATCAAAACCTCTTTGAAAGAAGGATGCGACAAACATCATCCTGTTGATTTAGCAATATTATTTGAAAAATATCTCGCGTTTTTTATCTAATGGCGAACTTAAGTTTAAGTGCGTGTGTTCGTTGGCTCTTGCAGAGCCACTGTTGATATCCCCATTTTTATTGCAACCAGTTAATGACTTCGCAATAAGGTGCATAGGTATCTTTTATGATAGTTTTTTAATTAGAGCATATATAAGATTAAGCTTGATTTCTCTAACCCTTTTTGGAGGGCACTCCAAAAATGACGATTGGATGCCGATTTGTATCTAATGCTTATTAGCCAGCTGTGTAGATACCTATTCTTTCTTAGAAGGAATATCAAAAGTTGGTTTATTTAAAGGTGTCACCACTTCTGTAAAATTTGCTCCCGCTTTAAGTAAATTCAACGCTTCATATAATTGATAATCTTTTTCCGCTAAGCCTTGTGAGCCATTCGTTGAAGGCTGTTTTCTTGAGGATGTATTATCTAAATGTCCAATTAAATCCGCTTCTCGTATGCGTTCAAATTTACTTGGTTTTACTTTGACATCAAAATCCTCAATGGCAATATCAGGAATAATTCCCTCCGCCTGAATAGACTTCCCTGATGGCGTGTAATAACGGGCCGTTGTAAATTTTAAGCCCCGCCATCATTTAAAGGGATAACAATTTGCACAGATCCTTTACCAAAACTTCGCTCCCCAACAATCAAAGCACGGCGATTATCTTGCAGAGCGCCAGCAACAATTTCTGATGCCGAAGCAGAACCAGAATTGATTAAACAATCAGTGGTGCACCTTTTAAAATATCACCTGGGGATGAAATTGAATTACTACGCGTTGATTCATCTCGCCCTTGTGTATACACAATGAGTCCTTGATTAATAAATAATTCTGCAATCGCAACCGCTTGATTGGACTAATCCACCTGGATTATTTCGTAAATCCAGAATTAATCCTTTGAGTGGCTTGATTGATTCAAGCTCTTTAGAATCAGGATTTTAGTAGATGTCTCTAGTGTTTTTGATACTTTTGAATTAATTCTTTCAAATGATCTACAAATTCTTGACTCGCACGTTCTTGAAACTGGCTAAACGAATATAACCATACCCTGTTTCTAGCATTTCAGAACGGACTGATTTTGTTTTAATAATCGCACGAACAATCTCAATCTTTAGCGGTTTCGCTGCGCCTTCACGATAATTGTTAACATAATTTTTGTATCTGGCTCACCACGTAACATCTTATCGCATCATCTGGAGAGACCGATTGCGTTGCCGTATCATTGATACGAATAATTAAATTCACCTGCTTTTATCCCTGCTTCGCAGCTGGCGAATCATCAATTGGAGAGATTATCCGCAAAAGACCATCTTCACTTACAATCTCAATACAAGACCTGCAAAAGAACCATTTGTACTTTCCGTAAGCCCCTCAAACTCTTCTTTATATAAAATGCTGAATGGGGATCTAAGTTTGAAAGAATGCCTTTGATGGCATTTTCAAGTAATTTTTGATCTGTAACATCTGCCACATATTCTCTTTTAACTTTTTCCATCACCTCAACGAATGTGCGTACTCTGTAATAGACAACGTCGAATTTGTTGTACCAGATGCTTCTTTAACCGTTTCTTGTGACAATGCAGCTTGAGTTGTAAAAATATAAGCACAGAAAGAGAGTGCAATACTAATTGTGCGTAAAGCGTGTGAAGTAGGTTTAAAAGTCATATAAAATAGTCCACAAAAAGAATAATGATTCATCGTGATGATGACAAATAGTATAAGTGTTGAAAATATAAGCAACTAGATTACACAAAGATGGCAAAATGTACAATCTAAGGATGTATACCCGTCACCTTTGAAGATATCTAGATTAACCTAATGCTTTTGTGCAATAACAAGCCTCTTCATTAGTTGGTATGACGAGTGCCAAACGGCTGCTTGGTGTTGTAATGACACCTGATTACCAAACGTGCAGCCAAATTAGCCTCTGCGTCTAATTCAAATCCAAGTAGACCTAAACGTTTAATGGTTAATTCGCGTACTAAGCCAGATGTTCTCACCAATGCCACCTGTAAAAACAATTGCATCTAATCGTCCATCAAGTGCTGCGGTATAACTGGCGATATATTTAGCTAATCGGTAAACATAGACATTCATTGCACGAGTTGCTTCGTCTTTTGCTGATAATTATCTTCAATAAAACGACAGTCAGTGTTGTTTCTGTTAATCCTAATATGCCCGACTCTTTGGTGAGCATCGTGTTAATTTCTGACATGCTCATATTTAAAACATCAGACAATAAAATAATATTGCAGGATCAAGATCGCCCGACGAGTCCCCATAACAAGTCCTTCTAATGGCGTTAAACCCATTGATGTGTCAACAGAAACACCATTTTTAATCGCCGTCACAGAGCACCATTGCCAAGATGGCAACTAATAATATTTAACTCACTCACAGGCTTATTTAAAAATAAAGCCGTTTCTTGTGTGATAAACAAATGGCTTGTGCCATGAAAACCATAACGACGAATACCATGATTCTTATATAAATAATAAGGAATCGCATATAAATACGCATTGTCAGGCATTGTTTGGTGAAATGCTGTATCAAATACGGCAATATTATTATCCTTTAAATGTGGAAATGCTTTGAATGCTTCAACAATGCCAATGAGCCCTGCTGGATTATGAAGTGGTGCAAAGCTTGAGGCCTTCTCAATTTCACTGATCACATCATCCGTTATGCGTACTGATTTCGTGAGTTTTTCTCCACCATGAACAATTCGATGTCCAATCGCTTTAATTGATTGTTTTAGTTCAACTTCTCTTGATAAAATCGTATCAACAATAAATATTAAAGCCTCTGAATGTGTAGAGTTTGGTGCTAGCTGTGCATCCGCTTTTTCCCTGCTATTTTCCACTTAATACGAGCTTCAGGTAGGTTAAAGCATTCTGCAAGACCTGATAATTTCTCTTCCCTGACTGTGCATCAATAATTGCAAATTTAAGAGAAGAGCTGCCACAATTTAATACGAGCGCGAGAGACATGTTGATACATCCTTTAATAGATTAATGATTTATACCCGTCTTCTTCAAATTTTTCGGGTATAGATTGGCAAAAAGTAAAAATTGTTATTTGCGCATATTGCGTACATTACAAAAGCATGTATATGTTCCAATCATGCCAAGTACAAACGTAAGCCAAAAAAGAGAGCGTTGGGATAGATAAGCCCCAAAAAGTCCAATCAACAACGCCACAATCACCTTTTGCAGCGAGAATCTGACGAACCAAAGCAAAGTCAAATAACTCGACTAAGCTATCAGTTGTTGCTGTGCAATTTGCGGTAGTGTCTAAACTAGGATACGTCTGGACATAAACGTGTTTTCCCGCAATAAAAGCACCTAAAATAGTGACACTCAAAAGGATGATGCCACCCAATGCAGCAAAAATACTTTTAGGATTAAAAAGAGCAAAAATGCCAAATAAAGTCCCCATCATAATAAAAACAATGCGTTGTAATTTACAGTAAGGACATGGTTCTAACCACAATACATCCTGTAAATAAAAAATTGCAAACGCTAACGATCCAAAACAAAATAAGGCACTGCAAGATATATTAAGCGAGACACGTTGCCTTTTGAGTGTGTATCGTTATGGAGGGTATTTAAATAGCGCATTTATTTGACCTAAAATAAAAAATCAATCAATCTCATCAATCAACAGTGACTCGTGATAGACATCTCTTAAAAACTTATATAAACACGTTTAGATTTAGGCGGTTTATTTGCCTGTGCTTCTTTATTAATGTTGCGTAATAATTGGCGTAAAGTTTGTAAATCAACACTTGGCGATGCTGCCCGAATAGTGTCGTATATCGTTGGCGTATCTTTGAGTAATTCGGCAACCCCAACGCTCGATTGTATGCTGTTCCCGTACATTATCAGAATGCCCTGCATCTAGTTTTTCCAGTGCAAGAATAATTGGCTCTGCCTCAATTTTACGCATAATTTTACCAATAAGTTGGCGTTGTCTGCGTAATCCTTCATTTGCAGTAAGGCGACGCGCTAGCATCACGGCATCTTCAAGTATTTCAGGCATGGGGATTTTTGCGATTTCAGAAGCGGTAAGTTTAATTAAACGTTCGCCAATATCTTGCATATCTTCAGCTGATTTTTTAAGTTGCGTTCTGCTTGGGCCTTCATACTCTTCAACATCTTCAAATTCAGACGTGTGTTTCATTGTGCAGCCTTTTCAATAATGGTTTGTAAATTTAAAATATCATTTGTTATAACCACTAACTACCTGCTTAATAATTTCATTTTAAGCATTGAATTTAAAGAAAATGTCATGATTAAATCATAATAAATGGTTGCATATAGTAACAAATTAAAATTTAAAGCATATTGTAAAATATTCTGATTGTGTTTTTATGTGATGTTGATATAATCTACAACCTATTTTTAGGGCCTTTAGCTCAGTTGGTTAGAGCAATCGACTCATAATCGATTGGTCGCAGGTTCAAGTCCCGCAAGGCCCACCAAAAAACTAAAAATCCCCTGCAATATTTATTGCAGGGGATTTTTAGTTTTTCACATTAATCTCTCACGCCAAGTGGTAATACCTGCATTGTCTTCCAAAATAATATTTTGGGCTTTAAGTTCATCTCTGATTCGGTCCGATTCAGCCCAATTTTTAGACAATCTTGCTTGATTTCTGGCTTCAATCAACCTCTCAATATCAGAATCGTCTAAGCCGTTAAAGTCGCAACCGTTGATGATTTTAAAAGGCATCTGCATCTTGTTCTAATAATCCCAGAATATGACCTAATTCTTTAAGTACGGTATAAAGATTGGGTCAGATTTTTTATTCACCTGATTCGCACACTCAAATAAAATACCTATCGCCAATGGTGAGTTGAAATCATCATTCATTGCCGCATTAAATCGTGCAACTAATTCATGATTGGGATCAAATGGCAAAATGGTTTCAGGTACATTTTTAAGCGCTGTATATAAGCGGCGTAATGCATTTTTAGCTTGATCCAAAACATCGCTAGAATAATTAATATGTGACCGATAATGACAATTTAATACAAAAAAGCGCAAAACTTCAGGTTGATAATTTTTCAAGACATCTCTAATCGTAAAAAATTCCCCAAAGACTTACTCATTTTTTTCATCATCAATATTAATAAACCATTGTGCATCCAATAGTTTGTCATAGGATGATCAGACATGCTTCAGATTGTGCAATTTCGCACTCATGATGAGGAAATTTTAAGTCCATTCCACCGCCATGAATATCAAATTGACTTCCAAGTTTCTTTACTCATCACCGAACACTCGATATGCCAGCCAGGTCGTCCCCCCCCAAAAAGGTGATTCCCAAAAAGGTTCATCTGGTTTTGCTTGTTTCCACAAAACAAAATCCAAAGGATCTTCTTTATCGGTTTGGATTGCTACACGCTCACCAGATCTTAAATCATCAATATTTTGATTGGATAGCTTTCCATATTCCTTAAAGCGACGGACTCGATAATACACATCACCGCCATTCACCGCATATGCAAAGCCTTTGTGAATTAAGTCCTCAATCATTTTTATCATTCCTGGAATCGCATTTGTGGCACGAGGCTCCAAATCAGGCAATAATATATTGAGTTGCGCACAATCCTCATGCATCGCATTAATAAATTCAGCGGTTAATGCGTTAATTGAAATGCCACGTTCATTGGCGCGCGCAATGATTTTATCATCTATGTCTGTGATATTACGTACAAATTTAACGGCATAACCCGCATATCGCAAATACCGATTTACCATATCAAAACTAATCATTGAACGTGCATGACCAATATGACAAATAATCGTATACCGTCATCCCACAGACATACATTGAAATATGCCCTTCAATCATTGGTTTAAAGTGTTCTTTTTGACGGGTTAAGCTATTAAAAATGGTTAACATGTTTTTCTCTTTGCGACCTTATTGAATTTTAGGAAGATCTTATGGGATATAGATTTAAAAATAATGATCTAATTCTCAAACTTTTTCAAAATTTAAAGTTCCAACATATTGATTTAAAGCAAAATGATGTTTTAAGCCGCTCTCGACTGCTTTTTTAGCATTCATACACGCAGTTTTAGTGTCAAAACCTTTGCATAAATTTGCCGCAATATGTGACGCATATGTACAGCCCAAGCCATGCGTATGTGTTGTATTAATCAGCTCGCCATCAAAGAGAGTAAATTCATTGCCATCAAAAAATAAATCAGCACCTGTATTGGGCGACATTAACGTGCCTACCGCTTTAATAACCACCCTTTTAGCACCTGCTTCATAAATTTTGGTCGCCGCAGCTTTGGCATCATCTAAAGATGAAAAAGGTGACCATTTGTGCTAATTGTGCTGCCTCAAATAAATTTGGCGTGGCAATCGTGGCATATTTAATAAGCAAGGTACGAATTGCTTCCGCATGTTCAGGAAAGAGCGGCTTATCACCTTTGCAGACCATAACAGGGTCAATGACGATGGGAAGCTTTTCCAAGATATGCGTCTAATCGTTTAGGCAACCAAAGCAATAATTTCAGGGGTTGGCAGCATTCCCGTTTTTGATTGTATCAACGCCAACACCTAACAAAACCGTATCAATTTGTTTCTCAATTGTTGAGAGCTCAATAGGAAAAACACTATGCGCCCAACCATTATGAGGATCCATTGCAACAATCACTGTAAGGGCAGTCATTCCAAATAAATTATTTTTCGCAAATGTGCGTAAATCGGCTTGAATCCCAGCGCCACCACTTGTATCTGAACCTGCTATGGTTAAAATCTTTTTCATCTGAATCCTCTTCTAAAAAATATGTATACCCACAAGATTTGAA
The DNA here is from genome assembly GCA_024449915.1 of Sweltsa coloradensis. NCBI lineage: Eukaryota > Metazoa > Arthropoda > Insecta > Plecoptera > Chloroperlidae > Sweltsa > Sweltsa coloradensis. The sequence continues at coordinate 648,874 of JAMZAV010000013.1, forward strand.
GATGCCGCGAGGCGACAAGTATATGAACCCCGATGAGCTTACTAAGGTAAGTGATTCGGGAGAGTATGCACGGTCAACAAAGCAGGATCTTCAAAGGTGACGGGTATATGTGGTGACCATAAAAACGATGCAATGCCTCAATAAATTGAGCGGCACGCTTCGGAATGCCATTTTGTTGATATTTGATTGATTGTAATTTAACTACTGTGAAAAAGCATCATGATCTGGTTCACAATCACCCATTAAATTATCACAGCTTACTTTAAATTTAAACCCTGCTGCGGCACAAAAAAGTGATTCTAAGCTTGAGGTTTGATCTCTAAAGATTCAAACTTTAACTGTGTTTGCACATCTCGACCATCGGACAATACCAATATCCATAATCAACCAGCAAGCGTCTCTCTGATCCTGCAACACACCAATGTGCGATCTCATGCAATGCACTTGCATAATATCCATGTGCAAATATAATTTGATGAAAATCAGTCGAGTTATCATCTGTATGAGCGGGGATATAAATGGGCTCATCTGCACCTTTGACTAAGTGCGTTTTATAATCAGGCTCGAATGTTCGATTAAAAATACTAATTAAATCATTATAATCATGATTTACATAGGTTCTTCCTGATTATTTACTTGAATTATCATTACACTAACCCTTAACGCATTGTCACTAGCTCTTCGGCGGAGGTTGGATGTAGCGCAACGGTATCATCAAAATCTCGTTTTAATGCGCCCATTTTTACAGCAACACAAACCTTGAAGCATTTCATCTACATTTGGCCCCATCATATGGATGCCTACAATTTTTTCATTTGCACCTTGGCAGACCAGTTTCATCGCTGTTTTTTGAGGATAATCAACAAAGCTTGCATACATAGACGTAAATTCTGCGCTGTAGCATTTGATGTCATTTGGATATTGTTCCGTTGCTTGCGCTTCTGTCAATCCAATCGTCCCAATCGGAGGATGGGTAAACACAACGGTAGCGATATTTTCATATGGCAGATATCGCCCTTCCATTTTTCCATATAATCTATCCGCCATGCGTCTTGCAGCAGCAATTGCAACGGGCTTTAAAGGGGAATTTACCCGTGATATCGCCTAAGGCATAAATACCTTTAACAGCCGTTTCTTGGTACTTATCTGTTTCAATCACACCATTTGCAAGCGGTTTTAGCTGTGTCGTTTCAAGACCAATCGAATCTGTATTTAAATGACGACCAATCGCCCAAATTAAACAATCAAACAATCGTTTCGCTCTGTATCTGAATGCTTAACGTGCCATCTGAATTTTGAGTAACCCGTTCCACTTGAGAGTGGGGATGAAAGTGTAAGGTTGAATCTAAAATAGGATTAATGTGTTTGGGGATAATCTCATCAAATCCTCTTATACGCCCTCTTTACGGCAAATAAGATGTGTCTTTGACCCTAAAGTGTGCATCATTTGCGCAAGTTCTACGGCAATATACCCAGCGCCTACGACGGCTATACTTTTCGGTTGGGACATGTAATGCAAAAAAATCGTCTGAAGTGATACCCAAATGCGCACCTTCAATATCTGGGATAATCGGTCGTCCACCTGTCGCAATCACAATTTGATTCGCCGTAAAATTCTCACCATTCACGCTAACTGTTTGATCATTAATAAACTTGCCCGTGCCTTGTACTAAATCAACGCCCGCTGTTTTTAAGTATCCGTCATACCAATTGTTAATGTTTTGGGTGTACTGATCCCGCTTTTAATCAACGTTTCCCATGAAAAACCAGAGATAGATGCATCAAAGCCATATCCCTTAGCATCGTCTACTGTATGAGCAATATGTGCGGCATTCCACATGATTTTTTTAGGAACACAACCAACGTTGACGCATGTTCCACCAAGTTTTCCAGCCTCATTACAAGGCATTTTGCCCCATAACTCGCCGCACGTTCAACAACAGATAAGCCCCAGAACCTGCGCCAATTGCAATTATATCGTAATGTTTAGTCATGATTTTTCCAAAGTTTATAGATTGAGTTATATTAATATTTGAGATGTTGCATACCCGCAAGATTTGAAGATTTTCAAGTATGACGGGTATAAGTAATGATTTTTATTCATGGGGTTTTTATTCATGGGCTTTATTTCGGTGCATTTTTAAATACCTTAAAACAACTTCCCCTTTTTCCTGATAGCCATAGCAACTGTTGATAATTTTAGGGTCTAATATTTCTTCAGATGCGGGCTTTGATCCCCAAACAGTCTGAAATGCAAACCGTCGCCATTTGAGCTAGCATTTCATTAAGATGCGTACATCCACGTTCGTTGCCTAATATTTCTTTTATTTTACGCGTCCAGCCAGGACCAATCGTAACGCCCGCTAAACCTAAATAATTATCATTCACTGCTTTGCATAAATTGAAAGGGCTAGAATGTGTGATCGCTTTTGCCTCTGTAATAAGCATTTGATCATTAATAAATAATTTAAGGTCATTACATGTAGCTGGTTCACCAGCTTGGGAAAAAGCCACCTCTATCAACTAAATTCATATTGTGACCTCGAATATCATGAAGTACCCTCAATCTCAAAGCTGTCTGTATCTAATTGAAAACCTTTTATATTAATTGTTCGATGATGAATTAGTTGCCTTTTCTTAGGTGCATCTCTAGATGTATCTTTAGATGTGTTTATTGTACTCCATTATGTTAAACCATTTTCTTAATAGATATTTTCAGTTTATATTATTAATAATTGACGTGCGCATTAATTAATTGTAATTACGCGGCAGCTACACAGATATTAATAAAGATACTAATTAAAATAATATCGGTAGCTTAGGGCAAAATAAACACCGAGGATAGTGTAATAGAATAATAAAAAACGCTTTTTTTAAGGCGTTTTTTTATTTTGTAATTTTGTAATTTATAGTATTTTTATAAAAATAATGCAAATGCAGGATTATCCGTCTCATCAATACAATCGTAGCCAGATCATTAATAAATTGATGTACTTGAATGATTTCATTTTCAGGCACTTCCATACCTAATAAGATTCTCCCATAATCCGCACCATGGTTACGATAATGAAATAAAGTAATATTCCAATGAGACTTCATTGCATATAAAAATTGCTTAAGCGCACCAGGACGTTCAGGAAATTCAAAACGAAATAAACGTTCATGATGAATATTAGGCGCTTTTCCGCCAACCATATAACGGATATGTGATTTAGCACTTCATTATCACTTAGATCTAAAACGGTGAGATTATTTTCTTCTAATACGTCGATAACAGAATTTTTTTCAGATTCACCCTGACTGCAATGTATCCCCACAAAAATTGTTGCAGATTCAGGGCTTACATATCGATAGTTAAATTCTGTGATATTTCGATCACCTAAAAACCCTAAAAACTGTCGGAAGCTACCAAGGGCTTCTGGAATTGTAATCCCCAAAGATTGCTTCGGTTTTTTCTCCAATTTCAGCGCGTTCAGCAACAAAACGCAAACGATCAAATTGATATTTGCACCACTTAAAATGGTTGCTGCATTTTTAAAATTAGGATGTATTTTTAAATACTTCTTAGCCCCAGCAACTGCCAATGCACCTGACGGTTCTGCAATCGCACGCTATCTTTAAAATATCTTTCATTGCAGCACAGATCTCATCTGTAGAAACCAGAATCACATCGTCTAAATATGTTTGGCATAACGGAAAAGTATGTTCACCCACAAGTTTAACCGCCACACCATCCGCAAATCCTCCCACTTGAGAGAGTTGAATCCTTTTTTGTGCATGGATAGAATCATGCATCGCAGATGCATCAGTTGGCTCAACGCCAATGACACGGCAATTGGGCGCAATAAATTTAATATATGCCGCAATGCCTGCCGCTAATCCACCGCCCCCAATTGGAAGAAATACGATATCAATATTTTGATTTTGCTCAAAAATCTCTTACCAATAGTCCCCCTGTCCAGCAATCACGTTCATATTATCAAATGCATGTACAAATGTGAGTTTATGCGCTTCTTGAAGCTCATATGCATGGCTACATGCCTCATCGTAACTATTTCCAAATAATATGACTTTCGCACCCCAATTGCGACATGCTTGAACTTTTAAAATCTGGCGCGGTTATTGGCATCACAATGGTTGCGGGGATTTTTAGCACATGACAGCTATAAGCAACACCCTGCGCATGATTGCCTGCCGATGCGCACACAATCCCTAAGTTTTTTGCTTTATCATCTAAGTGGGCAATCGCATTGTAAGCACCACGCAATTTAAAGGAAAAAACGGGGTGAAAATCCTCACGCTTTAACCAGATATTGTTTTAATTCGCTTACTAAATCGAGGCATTATTTCGAGTGGAGTCACTTGTATGACTTCATAAACTTTACTCATTAAATTTGTTTAATCAAATTGTGCATAAAAAACCTTTAGTAAAAATTTAGTAAACATATTTAAAAATAAAATAAAATAAAAAACAAAATTTACGTTAGTGATGCGAACTCAAGAGGAGAAATATTTGAGCATATTTTGAGAAGATAAATATGTGGCATTTAATGTCATATTGCAGTGTAATAATGGCGCTTAGCGTATCATTTAGTTGTTTGTTTTGTGAATGCTTTTTTTTGCCATTACGCAGTCATGATTATTTGTACATTTTTATAAATTATTTAGAGGCTATTTAGAGACTACTTATGGACTTACATCAACTTAAGTAAAAAGCTGCACATGAAGCGTTAAAATTTATCCAAGATGGTGAAATTTTAGGCGTAGGTACAGGATCAACGGTTAATTGTTTTATTGAGCTATTGCCAACAGTTAGACATAAAATCAAGGCTTGTGTGTCGAGTTCAAATCGGAGTACGGCGCTTTTAGAGCAATTAGGTTTACGGTTTTAGACCTTAATGATGTCGCTAATTTTTCGGTTTATGTTGATGGTGCAGATGAATCAAATCAAGATTTGGCGCTTATCAAAGGGGGGGGTGCTGCACTAACACGAGAAAAAATTGTCTGCGCACATGCAAAAACATTTGTTTGTATTGTGGATGAAACCAAACAAGTTGATATGCTTGGTGCTTTTCCTTTACCCATTGAAGTGATACCAATGTCGGCTCAATACGTTATTCGTCAAATGGCTAAAATTGGCGGTATCGCAAGCATTCGAGACGCGTGCGTTACTGATAATGGGAACTTAATTGTAGATGTTCGTGGTCTTAAATTGAAGATCCGATTGCCTTAGAGCGCTATTTAAATGGCATTGCAGGCGTTGTCACTAATGGTTTATTTGCCATACGACCAGCTGATCATTTGATCGTTGCGCGTCAATCTGGCATTCATGTGATTGATCGGGTTTGATATACTATACCCAAAAGATTTGAAGACTCTGCATTGGGCAAAATTGTCCTCTTTTGACAGTAATTAATTTAGGCTTTAATTATACCGTCATTTGTACCGTCAAAACAACTCGAACTAAGTACAACTAGGTCGAACTAGAACGCAATAAAAAACCGCATAAAATGCGGCTTTAGATAAATATAACGAACTAACTATAACTAGATCGTATTGAGTTTGGCGGAGAAGGAGGGATTCGAACCCTCGATAGGGCTACAAACCCTATACACCCTTAGCAGGGGTGCGCCTTCAGCCGCTCGGCCACTTCTCCTAATCAGGCGCGAATTCTAGCAAGGGGATTACATCTTGTAAAGGGAAAAATAAAGAAAAAGTGGTATTATACGTTTTTTCTTTTTACGAGTAAGTCTTTATGTCGCATTCAAACCTCATTTGTCGTGCAAAAACGTACTTAGAATTGAGTCTGAAGCTATTTTGGCTTTAGAGTCTGTGATTGATGATATTTTTTTAGCTGCAATTGATCTTATTTTAAATTGTAAAAATAGAGTTGTTGTTATTGGAATGGGGAAATCAGGACATATTGGTTGTAAAATTGCAGCAACTTTTGCTAGTACAGGAACGCCTGCTTTTTTTGTCCATCCTGCTGAAGCAAGTCACGGCGACTTAGGCATGATCATGAAAGATGATGTTGTACTTGCACTATCTAATTCAGGCGAAACAGATGAGATTTTGTCGATTATTCCTTTGTTAAAGCGCTTAAGTGTGCCTTTAATTACGTTAACGGGTAATGCCAATTCTAGTTTAGCGAAAGCATCTGATGTACATTTAAATGTAAGTGTTCAAGAAGAAGCGTGCCCTCTGGTTTAGCGCCGACCGCTAGTACAACTGCGGCATTAGCAATGGGTGATGCACTCGCGGTGACATTATTGGAAGCGAGGGGTTTTACCGCTGAAGATTTTGCACGTTCTCATCCTGGTGGGAAGTTAGGGCGGCGCTTACTGCTACGTGTGTGCGATATTATGGCTAAATCTACGGAAGTGCCAACCATTTTAGGTGATACAAAGCTCACAGATGTACTGGTTGCTATGACACAAAAACCTGTTGGCATTGCGGTGATTATAGATGCGAATCAACATATTTTAGGTGTATTCACAGAAGGTGATTTACGCCGAACATTTAATGAGCCAAATGAACATTCATAATCTAGAAATACAAAATTGTATGACTCAAAACTGTAGTGTTATTGGGGATGACTCATTGGCTATAGATGCCGTTTCGATTATGCAAACCAAAAAATCACCGCATTGCCCGTCGTAAAAGCAGGTGTTTTGGTGGGCGTTATCAATATGCATCATCTTTTGGCTGCCCGTGTTATTTAAAGCCCGTTATATTTGAAGATGCTACGTTTGTTGATTACGCATACTCGTCTCGCAGTATATTCAAGTCTTTTGGGTATATAACTTTAAATTAAATTTATACCTAAAATCTGATGTTACAGATATTATTTAGAATAATTAATGCCTGATCGAATAGAGCCATATACTTGCGTGCCTGATGTATCGGAAGGCTGGCTTGTGTTATTTTTATTAGATGAATTTGCCGCTGTATTTGAACATGCAGATAATCCCCAAATTAAAACCCCATCAAGCAGATACTTTTCAAGATACTTTTCATCATTATAAATCCTCAATTAGTTAAAGCGCACATAAAAACAAATCGTAAAATATACCCAAAAGACTTGAAGATATTGCAAGTTTGCTATTCAAGTATGACGGGGATAAACTTTAAAAACATGTGAGTTAATAAGCACCATCACGTTTTAAAACAACTTTAACTGTCTTGCATAAAATAGCAAAGTCATTCCATAACGACCAATTTTTAACATACCACGCATCTAAATAAACACGTGTTTCATAGTCAATATCATTTCGACCACTGACTTGCCATAAACCTGTCATCCCTGGTTTTGCCAATAAATAATAATCGACATCTTCCCCAAAACGAATCAGTTCTTTCTGAAACAATAGGCCTTGGACCAACCAAACTCATTTCACCTTTAATCACATTCCACATTGAGGCAATTCATCTAAACTTGTTTTACGTAAAAAAGCACCCACTCGCGTAATACGGGGATCATTTTTTAGCTTAAATTCTCTATCCCATTGTGCTTTTGCTTCTGGATCATTTATTAAAAGATCTTCTAACACTTCCTTAGAATTAAGCACCATTGTCCTAAACTTTAAACAAGAAAATTTCTGACCATTTTGCCCAATGCGTTCATGTCCAAAAACGGGAGAACCGCCTCTTCGTGCAATTAAATACGAAATATAAAGCATAAATGGTGAAAGCAAGATCAAAATAGAGATGCCTAATATAATATCTACGCTGCGTTTAATTACTTTTGAACTTAAACGGGCTAGGTTATTTTTTTAGGCCGCAACATCAATACATCATGACTAAAAAATATAGACATATCGGTACCGTATAGCGGCACGCCACGCATTGTCGGAATGACAAAAATATTTCTGATTTTGGATTTTGCAAGCGCCCTGAGCCACTGATCTCTCGACTCAATTTCATGTTGTTCCAATGCAATAATAAATTGCGAATTTTCTTTATCGTGCCAATTTAAAACAATATTTGGATCGTGAAGAATCGGTATGCCATCAATTTTTCTGTAATGAATTCTGAACATCTGATGATTCCAAATCTACTGCATCCAAATCCACGTCTAAACCGTGTGAATAAGGATTTTTAGCTTTTAAAAATCCACGAATCTTAAATCCAAGTAATGGCTCTGAACGAATCGCGGCATATGCATCGATTGCATTATCAGAACAGCCAATGATAAATGTATCTCGCTCCCAAATATTGAGTTTAGACAAAATGATTTTGGCAAGACTGCGAAATAAAGGCATCAAAAAAAGCACTAAAACCCAAGTAAAAAGCCATATATAGCGGGATGTTTCAATTTTTGCCAAAGCTAAAATAGCAAGTTCAGCCAAAGACAATAAATATACGGTGCGAACTATCTCACTCAGTTCACTCCAAAATGCTTTCCGATAACTGTAATGCCGTAAATGCATCCAGAACCAAAGCACACACAAAAACCCTAAAAGACCATGTATAGAAATACGATAAAAAAAGTCCTCTAGCGAATATAATTAGACAAAGGGCCTAAAAATAAACCCACTAAGCCCAGTGAAACAAAAAAAGCCACAAATATGGCACTGAAATCAGCAATTGCTAAAATTAATTTTTGAGATAAATGGAACAATTTTTTATTCATGTAGATAATCTAGCTCCTATTTCGTGGCTTTCAATAAAGCATCATTTTAAGCAATTTTTGCATTGAAGTATCAATGCAATTTAAAAGCATACATATTATTAACTGATGTTACGCACTTTAAAATTTTTTACCAAAGCGATTAGTAAGCGATTTGACTCAACGCCATTAAGTTAAGAGGTTTTTATCTTATAAGAAGTTGATTTTAAACCCCCTCTAACTCCCCCTTTAAAGGTGGAAGACTAAAAAATGTGCAGATCTTGGTCATTGAGTCTGACTTATAAGGTTAGTCGCTTTTTGGTTGATCAATTTCTCATGACGATCATTGGCTTCAATACGTTCGGCGCACTCATATGCTGTGACAATTTTAGCAACCATCGGATGACGTACAATATCTTCAGATTTAAACGTATTCATTGAAATACCACTCACCGATTTTAAAACATCAATCGCATGAATAAGCCCAGAGCGGACATGCCGAGGCAAGTCAATTTGAGAAATACCCCCTGTAATCACCGCGCGTGAGCCAAAACCAATCCGCGTCAGAAACATTTTCATTTGCTCTGTTGTTGTGTTTTGTGCCTCATCTAAAATAATAAACGCATCATTTAACGTGCGTCCTCGCATAAATGCGAGCGGTGCAAGCTCAATCACATTGCGTTCTATCAACTTAGAAACACGCTCAAACCCTAACATTTCATATAATGCATCATACAAAGGGCGTAAATATGGATCAATTTTTTGAACCAAATCTCCAGGCAGAAAGCCTAAATGCTCACCCGCTTCAACTGCAGGTCGTACTAAAATAATCCGACGAACATGCTCACGCTCTAAATGCATCAATTGCCGCAGCAACCGCCAAATATGTTTTACCTGAACCAGCGGGTCCCACGCCAAAACTAATATCATGTTGCGTTAATATTATATAAATATTTTTTTTGATTTTTACCGCGCCCTTTAATTTGTCCCAACTTTTGTTTTTAATAATCACATCATGTTGTTCATTATAGGGCGCTTTATGTGAGTCTAAATAATCCACATTCAGTTGATTCAAAGATAATGTACCGTTTCTGGCGTTAGGATTTCATGTAATGTCATCGCAAATAGCGATTCAATCGCCGCACGCGCAGTGCGTGCATTCATGAGATCGCCAATAATTTTATATTTTGACCACGATTATATATTTCGACCAAACACCGTTTTTCAATTAGCCGCAAATGTGATTCTAATGCGCCACATAAATTACCAATCCGCTCGTTATCATCTAATAACTCAAATTGTTCTGTTGCAAGATTACTCATAAAACCCCTTTATTATCTATGACCATTAGCCCAACACTCAAACTGATCATCCAATTTAACGCATATCATGCCCATTTGTTAATGCGCGACGAAATGAGTCAATATGTTGAATAATCGCCCGCTCCGCTTCTTGTGGATCATGTGCCTCTAATGCGCTCACAATTGATTCATGCTCGGCTAACACCTCATCAATATGCTGATGTTTAGAAAGTGATATTGCCCAAAAGCGTTGTGATCTTGCATGTAATATTTTTAATACCGAAGACAACACCGTATTTTTGGGCAGCATGTGCAATACATTCATGAAATTCTCTATCTAATCCCATAATTAACGTAGTATCTCTCGCTAATGCGGCATGTGCATAACGCTGGCTGATCTCTTTTAGCATCCGTAATTCTAATTTATTGATGCGAGCCGCAGCCAAACGCACGCATAAAACCTCATTAACACACCGTACCTCAATTAAAGACAGTGCGTCATCATGGATAGCGGGCTTACCATCACACCCTTTCGCGGAATAATTTGAATTAACTCTTCATTCTCTAATCGGTGTAATGCATGGTTAATAGGGGTTCGGCCCATATTGAGCTTATCCATCAATATCGCTGTATTTAAATATTCACCTGGTTTGAACGCCAATGTGACGATAGATTCTTTTAATATTTCATATGCTTGATCATTAAAACTAATCTCAATTTTTTGAACTTTGTGCAAAATATGATTCTCTTCTATTGGATTGCTGCAAAAGGATTGCTGCAAAATTAGTTAGCCTAAGGGATATATTCGCATATATTTCTTTTGGCTCTTTGCCATTTTCTGTGAAATGCTTGTTCACAGAAAAATATTATAAATGTTATTGTAAAATTTCACAGATAGTTTATGATAAATTCACATCTTATTTTTAAGGTGTATACCCAAAAGACTTGAAGATACTCCGAGGCGGCAAGTGCTGCACACTGCAAGTGTAAGAATCCCGATGAGCTTACAAGTAGTAAGTGATTCGGGTGAGTGCACGATGCCAACAAAGCAAGATCTTCAAGTATGACGGGGATAAAGCACAAAAATAATAAAAATTATGAGTATATACCCAAAAGATTTGAAACCACCACAGGAGAACGCTATGAAATCATCCATCTTATTGGCAAGCATTATCACATTCACAATTTATTCACATTTTGGATCAAATTTAGCATCCGCACAAGAAGCTGATATCGCTTATCCCAAAACACATTTAAAAGTTGTCGGAGGACTTAGTAACTTAAGTCAATATAAAACACATGAATATCCCTTTTGGACAAAAACCATTCCCTCGCTTTTCAAAAGGACAAATCAGCACAGACATTAAAGGTTACAACGAAATGGGGCTTAAAGTCAAGAGGTATTAAGGTTATTAAGCCAAGGCGTTTTAGAATTTGGCACATCAACTTTAGGCTACTTTGCCAGTGATGATGCAATGAATGAAGCCATAGATCTCCCAGGCATTGCACCGACTATTGAAATAGCACGTCAGATTACAGATGCTTTTTTGCCCATTTATGATCAGCATTATCGTACGCAATTTGGCGTTAAAATTTTAGGATTAGGCACTTACCCTGCACAAGTACTATTTTGCAATCAAAATATCAATCAATTATCAGATATTAAAGGTAAAAAAGTACGGACAAGTAGCCGTGGGCAAGCAGAGCTTATCGAAGCATTAGGAGGAGCAAGCGTTACACTTGCGTTTGCCGAGGTTGTGCCTGCATTACAAAATAAAGTGGTTGACTGTGCAATCACGGGCAGCTTATCAGGCAATCAGGCTAAGTGGCATGAAGTCACGACACACCTTTATGCGCTACCGCTTAGTTGGAACCAAACCCTACACGCGGTCAATTTAAAGGCGTGGAATAAAATACCACCTCAAGTTCAAACACTTATTGAAGCCCAATATGCTATTTTAATGAGTGATATCTGGCAAGATGCCGCCTATCAAACCCAGCAGGGTTATGATTGCAATGCAGGTTTAGAGGGATGTGTTTTGGGCACTAAAGGCAGCATGACACTGATTACACCTAAACAATCAGATTATACGTTATTACGGCACATCACAGAAACAGCAATTCTCCCGAAATGGTCGGCACGTTGCGCTGCGAAATGTATTGAAAAATTCAATGAGGTGATTACACCTATTACGGGCTTTAGTGCTAAAAAAATAGGGAAATGAACGATGCAATTTTCTTTAAAAATTTCCTTTAAAAAAATGTTTTTTTAGACCGTGCCTTAGATATCGCTACCCGACTTTCCAATATAGCAGTCTGGCTTGGCGGTACGCTCACACTCCTATCAGCGGTCATGATTACCTTAGATGTCTGTGCGCGTAAATTATTTAATATGACCTTAGGCGGCGCGGATGAAATATCCGCATATGTCTTTGCTATCAGTATTAGTTGGGGCTTTGCATTTACGGTATTACAACGCGTTAATGTCAGGGTTGATGTCTTATATAATATATTGCCCGTCCGAATCAGCGCCTTCTTAGATTGGTTATCATTGATTGCATTGGGTGCTTTTTTTGCACTACGACCTTTTACTGCTTTGAAGTAGTCAGTACGTCTATTTTACGCAATGCAACGGCTAATACTCCGCTTCAAACACCATTATGGATTCCTCAAAACCCTTTGGTTTTTAGGGTTTGTTTGGATGTGTATTGTTTTAATTTATTATTTATACGCGCCTCTTATGCTCTTGGTAACAGGAGATATTGTCACTTTAAAAAGAATATGTGGTGCACGCAATACAGAAGAAGAGGCGCTTCAAGAGGTCGTTAATAGTGAAAAATTTATTGCCGTGAACACGCATAAAAAAAGGAGAACGATAATGATAGGTATTGCACTTGGGATATTACTTGTTTTAATTGGATTAAGTATTCCTGTTGGGATTGCTTTAGGTTTACTCGGCTTAAGTTTAGACCAGCTCTATTCAAGTTTACCTCTCTCACGCGCGATAGGAGAGCTTGCTTGGGGACAAATACAGAATTTTTATTGGTCGCGATCCCTCTTTTTATCATGCTTGGTGAAATCTTATTGAGGTCAGGCTTTGCCACAAAAATGTACGATGCCTTAAGTGTGTGGCTTTCATGGTTACCTGGCGGAATTATGCATGCAAATATTGCTGCATGTGCATTATTTGCCGCGACATCAGGCTCTAGTGTTGCCACTGCGGCAACGGTTGGAACGGTCGCTTTACCGCAAGCGCGCAAACTTCACTATAACGAACCTTTGTTTTAGGATCTTTAGCAGCGGGTGGCACTTTAGGTATTTTAATCCCGCCTTCAATTAATTTAGTGATCTATGCTGTACTCACAGACACATCTATCCCTAAGCTCTATTTGGCGGGCATTGTGCCTGGTATTTTATTAAGCACGACCTTTATGGATGGTGATCTTTTTAGCCTGCATCTATCGCCCTAAATGGGGAGGCGTAAAAATACCGACCTCCATGAAAGCAAGAATGGCAAGTTTAATCCACCTACTTCCGCCTTTAGGTATTTTCATTTTAGTGGTCGGTTCAATTTATGCAGGCATTGCCACACCAACAGAAGCTGCGGCATTAGGCGTTGTTGGTGCATTAATTTTAGCCGCCTGTGCACGAAAATTAAACCGCTCGATGCTCAAGGAAGTCATGGAAGGAACGATGCGATCTACAGCAATGATTATGCTCATTGTGATGGCGGCAGGCTTTTTGAATTTCGTGATGTCCGCCATTGGTTTAACCGATGCTCGACCAATTTCATAATAGGTCTTGGATTTTTCTAAAGGATGGACGCTAGTCGTTTTAATTATCTTTTATTTAATTTTAGGGTGTTTTATGGAAACACTGTCGATGATGATCACAACGATTCCGATTATTGCACCTGTCATGATTGCATTAGGCTATGACCCTATTTGGTTTGGCATCATTGCTATTTTATTGGTAGAAATAGCCTTAATTACGCCCCCGTCGGTTTAAATTTATTTGTGGTACACAATTTACGTAAAAATGGTGCGATGAATGATGTGATTAAGGGCAGCACCCCTTTTGTCATTGCTTACTGTTATTTATTGGTGTGTTGGGGCTTCTACCAAATATTGTGTTATGGCTACCGCAGCTAATTTTGGCTAATTTTGGGTTAATTTTAAATTAATATTATTAAGGAAAAACATATGATGAAATTAAGCTATGACTTAATTCAAAATGATCAACGTACGCTTTTATCTCAAGACATTATGATTGATCAGTTAGTGATTGCAGGTTGGGCGGGGCGAGACCAAGAGGCGATTTCTCACCACATTGCAGAGCTTCGCGCATTGGCATACCAGCGCCCTCATCCACGCCCTTGTTCTACCGTGGTTCGCCCTCTTTACTGACTCAAAACACCTGTTATTGAGGGCTAGGCACAGAGTCGTCAGAGAAGTGAGCCTTTATTTTCAAACATGCAGATCAGTTATGGGTGAGCATTGCCTCGATCACACAGATAGAAAACTGGAACAGTATGGCATTGCGCACTCTAAACAAATATGTGCTAAACTGTTGCCAAAAACAGCATGGTGCTTGATCTGTATCAGAATATTGGGTGAACTGATCATTCAATCATTATATTATCCGAAAAACGTCATGAGGTTTATACCAAAAGGCCACTTAGCACATTAAAAACGCCTTAGATTTAAAACCTCCGTTACACCAAGCAAAAATATATGCCAGGACTGATCATCCCAACAAACCCCTGCCAATATATTAGAAAAATGGTATCGGAATACTTGCGGAACGGTGGTAAGCGCGATGGCACAATTCGCCCAAGTAGCTATTTTAAAATGATGCATGATTGACCCCATCAAACAGGCACAATTACGCATCATATACAAACCATCTGTTTGCCGATATTGAGTAAGGGGTTGATTTAAAATTTTAAAACCCCTTAACTCACCCTTGAAAATTGTGAGAGGACTAAAAAAATATGCAGATTTTGAATCATTGCGTAAACATCTGTATATTAAAAGACATTAAAAGACATCAAAAGAGGTAATTATAATGACGATACATGAGAATATATTTACCCCAAAAACATCCATTAAAGATTTATAAATATCCCCTTGATAATCATAAAAACAACGTCACCAAAGCTTTACAGCATCAAGCCTTATTGATACGGCATTCTCCCGTATTGACGACAAGAAGGGCAAGGACAATACGTCTTTATAAAAACTCACCCAGATATTTGCCAAACACGCAGCCAAAGCATCAGATAAACTTAAGGCTATCAGGATTTAAACCCGTTCAATAGTGGACGGTTTGCCAATATCAATTAAAGATTTATTTGATATTAAAGGTGATATCACTCGTTCAGGCTCAATCAAGCTTCAATAATTATCCTCCCGCAATAAAAAACCGCCACAGCCATTAAACGCTTAGAAACAGCTGGCGCAATTATCGTTAGGGCGCAACATTAACATGAAAAGAGTTTGCCTATTCAGGTCTTGGGATAAATCCTCATTACGGCACACCTAAAAAACCCATTTGATCGCGATTTAGATGGTGGGCTAGTTCGTATTCCTGGCGGTTCATCTTCAAGGGGGCTGCGATTTCTGTTACCGATGGTTTTGGCGGTTTGCTGGTATTGGTACAGATACAGGCGGATCTATACGTATTTTCCCGCTGCATTATGTGGTTTAGCGGATTTAAACCAAGCGCTGCACGCATTTCACGCACGGGCGTGATGCCTTTATCGTCCAGTTTAGATTCAGTTGGGAATCAAAACACGGCCTCTGTCGAATGTTTTGAAATACTTGATCGATTATGGCAAGCCCTAAACGCATTGGATTCATGCACAACGCCTACACTTAGCGCTTTATCACTGAAAGATAGGCGCTTTATCTACCAACAAATATAAGTATTTGATGGTATTGATGCACACGTTGCACCACGCATTGAAACAAGCATTAAATT
This sequence comes from Sweltsa coloradensis, assembly GCA_024449915.1. Lineage (NCBI taxonomy): Eukaryota > Metazoa > Arthropoda > Insecta > Plecoptera > Chloroperlidae > Sweltsa > Sweltsa coloradensis. Next base: position 664,765 of record JAMZAV010000013.1, read on the forward strand.
TGGATAGTAATGCAGGTGCAGAAAATTCTAAAAATCAATCTTCAGAACTCAATGAATTGGCCGATGTTAAAATCAATCTGGCGGCTTTCCTGCAACTGAAATTTATGACACCTTTACACTCATTTTAAACAATATAGAGAACAGATTGATCCAAGAGTGTATGCGCGTATTTTGCAAGGTGAACCCAAATTGGCGCATGAATATTTAGCACTGGCTAAGGGCGCGGCAAGATTGGATCTCTCGGTCACCCAAAAATTATTATCCTTTGATGGGATTTTGATGCCAACGTTCCGTTTATCGCCCCCGCCCTTAAGCGGTTATTATTAGAAGATGCACACTATTTTAAAATCAATGGATTAATGCTGCGTAATCCGAGTATGATTAATTTTTTAGATGGGTGCGCATTATCCATTCCATGCCACGCAGGTGATGATTTACCTGTTGGCTACTAGTCGCTAGCTATTTTGGTCAAGACCAACATGTTCTACAAATTAGGTTTATCGATTGAAAATGCTTTTATGCGCACCAAAAAAACTAAATCAAAGAAAATCAAAAGGAAAAATCCCAAATGGCATTCACAACCATCATCAATCCAAACTCAAATTTAAAGCAGTTAATACACACATCTAATCCCCTTATTTTCGATACACGTCACAATCTTGCAGAACCAAATGCGGGACAAAATGCCTATTTAAAACAAACCAATTTCAGAGGCATTTTTTTACCCCTCGACCTTGATTATCCAGCAAAAAAAAAACTGGCACAAATGGACGGCATCCACTGCCTGAATTTAATGTTTTAATTAATAAGCTCAATCAAATAGGGTAAACAAATGAAAGGAAAAGTCGTTGTATATGATGTTTCATTGGCATAATGGCTGCCCGTTTGTGGTGGCTTTTACGTTATATGGGACATAAAAATTTGCGGTACTTGAAGGGGGTTTGCAGATATACGCTTTTTAAAAACTGCCCTGCGATGCATCTATTCCTTCAAAAAAACCAAAAAATTTAGGCACTTTGAAGCAAGCTTTAACCATGAAATGTTGGTGGATATGCGTGGATAGAGTCACATTTAAATGATCCTAATATCCAATTAATTGATGCACGATCCGAGCCCAGATTTAAAGGATTAGAAGAACCAATTGACCCTATTGCAGGTCATATTCCGGTGCAATCAATCGTTTTCTATGCTGAATCATGCCGATAATCATCTTTTTAAATCAAGCCAAAAACTTCAGATGAATGGAATACTTTTTTAGAATGCTCATCAGGAAAAACGCTCGTTCACCCCCTGCGGATCAGGCATCACAGCTTGCCATAATATACTTGCATGTGAGATTGCAAATATTCATAACACCAAATTATATGCGGGATCTTGGAGGAAATTGCAGTAACCCCAAAACACGAAAAATAGCAACCGCTTAACACTGATTTTACGCACTCAATAAGAAAGTTGATTGTTTTCATAAAAAACTGACTTAATGATTTAAAACCCTCTAACTCCCCTTTAAATGGGGAGGACTAAAAAAATGTGTAGAAAAAATCATGTATAAATCACTATCAACCCTATGTTTTGTGAATGCTTTGCAAAGCTGGGCAACATTTTATAGCAAAGTATCTCCTGAATCGATTAACAATCAAACACTTGTTGTTGTCAGCCAATCTGCTATGGCGTTGCTTAATCTTGAACAAGCAACGGCGGATGATCCCCTATTTACCAAAGTGTTTAGTGGTCATCAAATCACCCAAATATTGCCTGACGCTTGCCCGCTTGCGATGGTTTATTTGGGCATCAATTTTGGGATGTATAACCCACCAGCTGGGGGACGGGCGCGGGTATTATTAGGCGAAATAAAAAATAATGCTTCAGAATATTGGGAGCTACATTTAAAAGGTGCAGGGCAAACACCGTATTCAAGATCTGGCGATGGTCGCCCCTTTTGCTTCGCTCTTCTATCCGAGAATTTTTGGCATCTGAAAGCCTCCAGCATAGGGATTCCTACAACCGCGCGCATTATGTGTCACCCATTTCTGATGAGCCAGTTTGGCGAGAAAAAGCGGAGAAACCGCCGCAAGTTAGTGCGCCTTGCGCCATCACACATTCGCTTTGGTCACTTTGAAATTTTTATTACACTCAACAGCATGATTTACTTAAAAATTTAGTGATCACACGATCAAAACACATTTTTCAATATGCTAAAGATCCATCTCCCCTGTATGCGTTTTTCCAAAAACGTTGTCACGCGTACCGCTCAAATGATTGCGTTGGCAAGCATATGGTTTTTTTCACGGCGTAATGAATACAGATAATATGTCATACTTGGGTTTAGCTTTGATTTGGTCCTTTGCATTTTTAGAATGATTTGATGCGAAATTATATGCAATCATTCAGACACTCAAGGTAGATATGCGTTTGATCAACAAGTTCCCATTTGTTATGGAATTTAAGCGCACTTGCTCAAGCACTTTCTCCTTTTTTAACCATTGATGTATTTCATTTGCATTAGATGAATTTTTACCCACCTTTGAATCCCATATTTAGATTTAATGCGCCAAAAAACTGGGCTAGATGCGATTTTTTTAAACCCGAAGAAGGATTTGATTTGCGTTTAATTGAACAATTGTTAGCGTTGATGCAACCTATGCAATGGATTACACAATTTTCTTCGGAGCTAGGGAAAATCCTGCACACATTGCACTGGCAGCGCAACGACAATCACTACATGAATCATTACATGATGATTTAATTTTAAATTTAAGATTAAACACCAAATTTAATACATCAAATAATTCGGAGTTTTTAAATTTATCAGATTTTGATCAATGGGTTATCCAATTTTTAAAAATCGTTGCAACGCACAAACTGAAACAGAAACCAAAAGAAAAACAAAAATGAACAAGGTCAATCCAATGTATTCGGGCGTAATTATTTAGCACAAAGTGCGATTGAGAAAGCGAAAAAGGTGATTACACTGAAGTCAAAAAATTACACAAAATACTAACAAATCCCTTTGAAGTGCAAGCAGGCATGGCGTTATATGCCCAAAGACCACCTGAATCAGGCAAGCATTACCCAATTAGTTGTTCATCTTAAATACATCAATCTTAAATACATCAACCTAACCAAAGTGAGCTCATGAATATTATTGCAATCCTAACCTTTGTTTTATCTGGAGTTCTGCTTTCGTAATGGGGAAAATAGGTCTGCGATATACAGATCCTTATTACCGTATTAGTTTTACGCTTTATGCTGGCAAGCTTTATTTTATTACCGATGTTTTGGTACAAAATTCAAACGCCCAAATTTGGAAAACCATTGCCCGAGAATCCGTAATAGTTGGCTTTTTTTAAAAATGGATTATTTTCTTGGGTTATCCTTTACCGCGCTCCAATATATGTCGCCTGGGATCATGATCATTATCGTGAGCTGCGCACCGTTCATTACAACCCTACTCGCAATTGCCTTGGGGATAGAGATGTGTATAACTCGTAAATATCTCGGCATTTTAATCGGCTTTTTTGGCGTTTTGATTATTGTAACCACTAAACCATTGGGTGAAATATCAGGCATAGGCTTATTATTTGCAGGTCTTGCGACTTTCTCATTTTCGATTGGAAAATGTGCTGCACCGTAAAACAACCGCTAAATATAATTTATTTGTTTTTTAATTTTTGGCAATCTCTCGTAACTGTTTTTATATTGTTACCTATTTCAATGTTCTATTTTAAACCCTTTGAATATGCTTAACCCGATGTTCATTGCATCCATTGCATATTGGCAATCACGTTAACCATCATTGCCCATGGGGATTTGGCTCTGGTTAATTCATAAAAATGGCGCAAGTACCGCAGCCTTTATCATTTACTCATCCAATTTTAGGCGTGATCATTTCTGCCATGCTTTGGCGAACAATTGCGATACCCTTTATTTTATGGGCAAAACACAATTATAGTAATGGGATTATGGATTACGCTTAAAAGTAAAATCTTCCCCATCCAAAAAAATTACCTACATAAACAGGGCTGTCCCATCTAAATTTTTATAAATAAAACAATACATTAAAAAATAGGTTATTGTGTTTTTAATATTTACTAACAATAAAAATTATTAAAATACGAGATAATTATGATGCCCAAAAATTTGGATTCGCATAAAAACTATCATGATTAATTAATTAATACATTGATTATTTTTAATAAAAATTTAGAGGGACCCGCCCTACTTTTTCGGTCAGATCCCAGATACCAATCCACTATCAATTATATTTCCCCAGCAACACGCACATCATAATGATATTGTTTTTAAAAGAAGAATATCGATCAATTTAGATAAAGTTAATATTGAATATAATGAATTCTATATCTGGGACTAATCGTTGATAAGCATCCATAAAATACCATCTGTAAGCCCTGAAGGGCGATGTATATTAGTTTTTGGGTAAAGCCCTAAGAATGTAATCATGCTTTGAGCCTTATGATATTTAATTAAAAAAAACACTAGGGATTTTCCCTAGGCTAATATACATCGCCCTTCAGGGCTCGAAAAAATCCGCAGGCGGGGATCATGAAGTACTTTCTACAATTTTTAAAAAGAATTTTTCAAGATCATTAAACTTTGATGCCGAGATTTTAGCTTGTTTTTAAAATGTTTTTTAAAAGATGGGGACAGCCCTGCCTACATAGATAAATTTTCTAGCTTATTGACATAAACATGCACTTGTTTGCATATATACATATACTTTACATATAGCAGGGAAAACTTCCTGCTTATTTTTTTATTCTAGTGAATAATAAGAAAATAATAGGGAAATAATCATGCAAGAATTTGATGTTGCAATCATTGGAGCTGGTCCATCTGGCACAATTACAGCCAAACGCCTTCAAAAAAATGGGTTGGCGCCGTTGTGTAATCGAGAGAGGAAGCTTTCCCTCGTTTTAGATTGGTAAAAAGTATGCTGCCGCATATGATGGATTTTTTGGGCTGAAGCAGATATGTTAGAAGTAATTAAAAAATGAAGGTTTCAACGCAAAAATTTTGGGGCCACATTCTGGCGTGATGGACAAGAAAAAACTCATTGATTTTCAGGGCCGTTTAAACCCAGAATTCCTTTTTCTGAAAATGGGAAGGGCCCGCGTGAACGATTGATAGCGCTTTAGCTGAAAACGCCCAAGCTGCGGGCGTACCAATCTGGTTTAATACTGAAGTTAAACACGTCTCTCATCATGCAGACCATATAACCCCTCGATATTGAAAAAGCAAATATCCTCCAAACCATATCATGCAGATATGTGGGTGGATGCAAGTGGCGCGGGCGCGTCATGTCAAAATTAATGAACATGGAAAAGCCTGATGTTTTTAGCGGAACGCCAAAGCGTGCTTTACGCATATAAAAGACTTAGATAACAATGCATATCAACGTGAAACCATTCATATTATTATCCCCCCAAAATAATGTTGGCGGTTTGGTTTTGGCTGATTCCATTCTCAACAGGCATTGCATCTTTAGGCGTTGTGGGCGAACCGCATTTACTGGCTGAGTTTGGATCGACACCCGAAGAAATATTATGGAATGCCGTTGTTCGCGTTGTCCGCGTTTATCACCCTTTTACAAAGCGGATCAAATTGTACGCCCTGTGAGAGAATTACAAGGCTATTCGCATCATGTGAGTAAATTATATGGTGATCGATTTGCCTTATTGGGCAATGCGGGTGAGTTTTTAGATCCTGTATTTTCATCAGGCTTAACCGTCGCACTCAAAATCATCGAGCTTAGCCGTGCCTTTAGTGACCAACATCTAAAAGGTGAAACGGTTGATTGGGAAGGCAAATTTGAAATCCCAATGCGAGCAGGCATCGAAGTATTCCGCACATTTGTAACACGCTGGTATACGGGCGAGTTTCAGGATGTTATTTTTTATCCACAGAAAAATGCACACGTACTTAAATGCATCACTTCTATTTTAGCGGATATGTTTGGGATACCGACAATCGGTACAATATGGATTCCGAACAACACTTTGAAAAAACTATTGGAAATATGTGGATTAAAAAAATAATACTTTGAAATTGGCAAAGAGCCAAAATTTCTATCCTTTTTCACTCTGCGCACTTTATAGTTAAACAACTATAAAGTGCGCTTTTTTATTACAATACTTATATATAATTAATAGTTTTTTACCTTAAAAATCACCTTGCTTTTCAACTCACTTTTAAACGGATATTTATATGAAGAAAAATATTAGGCTCTTTGCGATTCTCTTAAGCATGGCTTTTTTTCAAATGCCTGCATATGGAGATTTTAACAAAGGATTCGCCGCATATGAAATCGGAGATTACTCAACTGCCCTTAAAGAGTTTCAAAAAGAAGCAAAAAAAGGAAATGCATCTGCACAATATCTTTTAGGTGCTATGTATGCAGACGGTGAAGGTGTAACAGAAGATACACAAAGCAGCTGTAAAGTGGTATCTATTGGCAGCTGAGCAAGGAGATGCAAGGGCACAATTTAATTTAGCCCGATATGTATGCAAAAGGTTACGGAGTCACAAAAGATACACAAGAAGCTGTTAAGTGGCTTCGCTAAGTGCAGAGCAAGGAGCTGCATATGCACAATCTAGTTTAGGTTATATGTATGAAAATGGTAATGGCGTTACAAAAAAACCGCAAGAAGCGGTTAAATGGTACAAATTAAGCAAGCTGAGCAAGGAGATACTGAATCACAATACAGCCTGGGTCAGATATATAAAAAAGGGAAGGTTGTAACAAAAATGCACAAGAAGCCGTTAAATGGTACAAATTAGCAGTCTGAGCAAGGAGATACGCAATATAGTTAGGGGTGCTGTATGCAAATGGTGAAGCACAATTTAATTTAGGTAATATATATGCCAAACGGTGAAGGTTGTAGAAAAAAACTTCAAGAAGCCGCTAAATGGTACAAATTAGCAGACTGAGCAAGGCGATGCAAGGGCACAATTTAATTTAGCTGTGATGTATGCAAATGGTCAAGGAGTCACTAAAAATGCACAAGAAGCTGCTAAATGGTACCGATTAAGTGCAGAGCAAGGGAATGCACAAGCACAAAATACTTTAGACTTTATGGATCAAAGCAGTAAACCAGAAAAAAATAATGTCTGATAACGAAAACTTTGTAGATATCCCTTCAAATGAAGCCGCTAAATGGTATCGCTTAAGTACAGAACAAGGCGATGCAAGGGCACAAAAATAATTTAGGGATTGATGTATCAAAAAGGTGAAGGCGTTACGAAAAATGCACAAGAAGCCGTTAAATGGTATCGCTTAAGCGCAAAGCAAGGGAATCCAATAGCACAAAATACTTTAGACTTTATGGATCAAAGCAGTAAACCAGAAAAAAATAATGTTGATAACAAAAAACTCTGTAGATATCCCTTCAAATTATGAAGAGAGACTACAATGGCAGTTAATCCATTTAAAGAACCCAAGTATACTGGTAAATCTGGTTTAGATGTTAGGCAAGAGGCTATTAATGGTTTAAGTGGAGCTTTCGATGCATTAGGGAGCATGTCCCGAGAACAGTTTGATGCTGCTGGTGTCATTGCTAGGCAGCAAGAGCCTCTTGAGACAACCAAAGCTTTAGCTAATTGGGGTATAGATACAATAGATCCTAAAGTCCCTGCATCAGACAGAAAAAGTGATTGGGGTGTAGGTAAGTATGTTACAGGTACTTTAGACATAGCAGCGGGTGCTGTTAAAGATGCATGGGCTGTTAAAGAGTACGTAATAGTATTGGGTCTTCTGTTTATTACTGTACTCGCTGTTAAATATGTTAAATATGTTAAGACTTACGCTCTTGATGGCGCTAAAGGTGATGCACAAGCACAATATAATTTAGGTGTGATGTATGTTGCAACGGTGAGGGCGTAACGAAAAATCTGCAAGAAGCAGTTAAATGGTTTCACTTAAGCGCAAAGCAAGGGCATGCATATGCACAAGGTGTATTAGGTGCGGCGTATGTAGAAGGTGACGGTGTAGAAAAAAATCTGCAAGAATCGATTAAATGGTTTCGCTTAAGCGCAGAGCAAGGAGTTGCATTAGCACAACTTCATTTAGGGCTGATGTATAAAAATGGCGAAGGAGTGACGAAGAATCTTGTACTTGCCTATGCTTTATATAATATTGCCGCTGTGCAAGGAAATGATAATCACAAGAAAAATCGTGATGAATTAGAGCCTAAATTAACACCCCAACAATTAGAAGAGGCTCAATCAATCAGCCAAACATGGAGAGTTAATACACCTTTTCCAACGACAACTAAAAATTAAAACACTTTAAAATCAAATAAAAAGGCATACAGATAATTTCTTGTATGCCTTTTTAGCTTTTCAACTCACTTTTAAATGGATATTATATGAAGAAAAATATTATGGAAAAAAGCATTATTAACCTCTAGCTCGCCATCCTCTTAAACATGACTTTCCTGACTTCGCACAAATCTTCATGATTGGCAGTTATCAACAATATAACTAATTGATTTATATAAGATGCAAGTAATATCTTAAAATGTAGTGCCTAGAAGTGTAAATATTTTGACATTTAGGTTTTTATCGCTTAAAATTTAATCCATGTATATCAGAACTAAGACAACTCCAAACAGCCCTCGCCAGATCAGTTCAAATTGTTGAATCTATTAGAGAAAATGGCAAGCCAAGGCAGCGCATTTTGCGCCATATGGGCATTGCTGAAAATGATGAGCAACTTATTGAATTGCAAGCACTTGCTGCGAGTGAAATTGCGCGTTTAGAGGCAAGAAGCGGCACAAATTCAACTGAATTATTTGCATCGAGAAGGAAATGCTTCATAAAAGTGGCAAAGGGCGGACGAAAACAGCCCGAGTTTTCCCTGAAAAGATAGAAAATATCCCTGTTCCCGATGATGTTCAGTTAAATATGCTTTTAGAAACAGACCGTCAAGTGCGTTGGTATTCATGATGTTTACGGGCAAGGTTTTTAATGATTTAGGGCTAGCCTCTATTTTACCAAAGCAAGCCCTTTACAACGAGAGATTTAGAAATTTGTTTTAGCCAGAATTGCGTGTCCTGCCAGTAAAAATCCCATCTGGGTTTTTGGCGGATGATTTTGGTTAATAAACCCAGCGCCCAAAGCATAAAGTAATGGAAAAATTGATGAAATGTATTGAAGCGCCCCAAAAATCGGCTTTTTTCAATGCAAAATTATTGAGGGGAGAATCTTGCTGTCATGTTTTATGACTGACGACTTTATTTTTTGAGCTTTTTTTGAAAAAGGAATCGAGAGTAGATGCGGGGGAATGTGGTTGGATAAAGTTGGAAACCGTCAAAAGGAATGAAAAGGGATCATAAAACCCAAGAAAAACGCAGATCTTTTTGGGCGTTTTTAGTTACAAAAGAAGGCTTCCCGATTGGTATAAAATTTTTCCGGGTAAAACTGCGAAATCAGAAATTAGTTCCTGATGCAGAAAAAAAGTTGGGTTTGAATTAGAAAATTTTTTTGTGGCAGATAGAGGTTTTTTTTCAGAGGAAAATTTTGTGAACTAGAGCTAATAAATATAAATTTGCCGTTGGTGTCGCATTAAAAACATGGCAAAATAAAGAAAAAGAAATTTTACAACAAAATTATCAAGAAACAAAGGAGAAGCACGATCAACACTGTTAAAGCAGCTACTTTTTGAACATAAAGGTCAAATTTTTAGTGGTTTCCTACATTCAAAAGTGCCAAAAAGACAAAGGAATAGAGAAAAACTGATTGAGAAACTGAAGAGAAAATTAAAAATCGCAAAAAACCTAAAGTTTTGTGTCTTATCGTTAAAAATATAAGCAAGGGGGTGAGGGGGGGAATTTCTTTGGAGGGATGCGGGGGGGCAGAAAAGTCGCCAAAATTTTATGGTTATTCAGGCATAATTACAAGTAGCACGCAAGATGTTGAGTAATTTTTAGAGCATATCATGGGCTTTTGGGGTGTAGAGGAAAGTTTTCGGATAGTAAACATGATTCCCAAAAAGCGCCCCATTTTTCATAGAAAACAGTCGAATCAAGGCCCCTATCCCTCTGTTTTTCGGCGGGTAAAATGCGTGAGACACCGAGTTATCGAGCGCAATCAATACACAAAAAATTACCCTGCCGTGATTTTGGGATGAATTAAAGCGAAAAAGAAATCAGTGTATTAACACAGTTTTAAAAAACATAAAAAATACGCAAGGCCCCCTAAAATCAGAGTAAAAGCTCAGAAGCTTATAGGTTGTGGTAAAAAACTCAAAAAAAAACCCTTATTTTTTGATTAAAAAGATAAAATTTTTGTAAAAGAGAAACGGTCGTGTGCCCAGCTACGACGCTGTTTTTGTTTTAAATCAATTAGTTATATTAAAATAAGTGCGAAGTCAGGATTTTAATTCTGATTTGGTGCCAAAATTTTTGTGGCGATAAAAAAAACGGCCCCTGTAAAAAAAACAACAGATCATGATGTTAAGTATTTTTTTTTTACAAAAACAAACAATTTAAATTTTAATTTAATACCAACTTTTGTAACAAGAATGATTTTTTTTTTGCTTTTCGGCTTTTTGTCTTTTATAAAAAAAGATAATGACCTTTTACAAGAAATTATTTTTTATGAGATTTTATTTGTTCTTTCAGAGTCGGGGAAAGGGTATGAAAATGTCTTCATTCAAAAAAAAGAAGGCAATTTTGAGCGATATAGTATTTCGTTAATGGATATCAATTTTGATGGTTTCCCTGACTTAGTGGTTTGGGTAAATAATAGTGCAGGCTATATGGCCTTATCTTATGATGTATATTTATTTGATACTAAAAAGAATCAATTTATTAGAAATGCTGACATCTCAGAAATAACTAGAAATAGTTTTATTCTTCAACTAGATTATAAGGATAATTTATTGAAGAGCTTTAATAAGAATGGGGCGAAGGAAAACTATGAGTCTCAATTTAGGATAAAAAATAATGTTCCCTTTCTTTATAAGTATATTGAAACGGAATATGGTGAAGACGGTAAAGAAAAGCTTACTATTAGTGAATTTTTGGAAGGGCGTTGGCAAACGATAAAAGAACAATAGGGTGAGTTCGCATCATAAACGCAAAATGACGAAGGGCTCTAGCGTCAATCCCTGTTGCTTCTAAAAAAGCCTCGTAGGTGTTCTGTATCCCAGGCACTTTCTAGGTCGACTATTTAGCTTATCGACGGCTATCATAACTTCTTTAACAGCAATATCAATTAGTTTCATGCCTTTTGGAAAATATTGGCGCAATAAACCATTTGCATTTTCATTCTGACCGCGCTCCCATGAGTGATAAGGTGTTGCAAAATAACTCTGACATGACAACTGCTTATCTATTTTTTCATGGGCACAAAACTCCTTGCCATTATCAAAAGTAATACTGTGAACAAATTGTTTAAAAGGCGTTAACAGGTGAATAATTGCGTTGCTAACTGGAATACAATGCTTTGAATTTAAAGGGAAAGCCATTCTAAATTTTGTCTTACGTTCATCAAGGGTGACAATGCATCCTTGATGATTTTACCAATAATCGTATCCGCTTCCCAATCACCCACCCGTTCTCGTTGATTGATCTCTTCTGAACGTGCTGAAATATCTACTCTATTTGGAATACCTGCCCCTTTTTTACCTGATCCATATTGCTTGCGTTGCTTTTTACCTTGCGTCGTAAGTGTAAGTAAAGATTGCCATTATTGGCTTTATCCTTCACCAAATAGCGATAAATCGTTTCATGATGGATAGACACACTTTCTTTAGTCCTAAGGTAGCCTGAGATCTGTTCTGGAGACCAATCTTCTTGTATATAATTAACAACACAATCAAGTAGGTTACCTGATAATGCATACCCTTTTGGCTTGTTTTTATAGCGTGCTCACGGCAAACCCCTAATTTTTAGCAATTGAAGTTTTGGTTGATGTATCTTTCTCAAGACCGATATAATGACGTTGTTCAAGTGTTAAGTGCTTGCTCATAAAAACCTTCTTTTGATCGGGAATGAATTTTTGACAAGCTTAACACTTGATCTTTTTCATGTCACCAAAAATTATATAAAAAAGTTTTGCGTTAGTGATGCGAAACTCAAGGGGTGATAATGAAACAGTTAATAATGCAAATAAACAAAAAATTATTTTTACAGAGAATGAGTTGAAAAATATTGCGGTAGACTCAATGGGAAAAGCTAGTGAGGCTGGTGGGGCAGCAATAAGGCGAGTAGTTTTATTTTTGTTGTTTATTGGATTGAGTAAGATAGCCCTTGCCGAAGATAAATCTTCAATTGCTTGTTTGGCAGGGAAGGTCGAATTAATTGGATCGTGTTTAGATGAAGCGTATACAAAATGGGATAAAAAAACTGAATGATACGTATAAGAGTGCTCATGGGTTATTTAACGAAAGATAAAAAAACTGAATACGAAGTCAACAGCGCAGATGGCTAAAAGAACGTGTTAAAAAATGTGATGGGCTGAGTTCTGAGCATGCTATTAAGGCGTGTAATTTGGATGAAGCACAATTGAAAACCCTCGCCTTGGAAGATCAGGAATCGGATTTAACACCTAAGCTTTTTGAGGGAGATTGGACTAGTGTTGAGGAGTATTCTGGGATTGAATTAGGGTTTGTTTTACTCAGAAGGGCAAAAATATTTGTGGTACATGGAGTTATTTTGCTCAAGAGTTGTAGGAGGCTATATTCATGCTCGATTACTTGACGCTCATACTGCTCAATCAGCCAAGGGGTGTGGTGGGGATAATTATCCGTGGACTGATTGCAGTGTTCCCTATTCTGATGGAGTAATTATGCAAAAATTAACCTTAAATTATGTGGCAATAGTTTTTATAGTAATTACATAGATGATAAAAATCAGCCGTTTGATAATTGTAAATGATAAGACAGAAAGAAGGAAAAGGGGACATTAAAAAAAATAAATATGGCTCTTTGCTATTTGTTGTGGGTAAGGCATAATTTAGGTATTTAAACTAACGAGGAATTGCCACTTGAATGGAAGTGAAGTTTTTGCAAAAACATTAAAAATTGAGTCCCCTTGGCGTATAGAAAAGTTTGATTTTTTAAACCAATACAAAAGGAGATGAAGAGCTTCATATATATGTTGGGTTTATACCTGGCTCACAGTTTTTAGATGATAGTAATCAGCCTTGTGCGGTACATGACAGAGCTAACGAGCGAGTTTGGCAGCATGTTAACCACTTTGAATACAAGACATTTATTCATTGCAGGCTTCCTAGGATAACGCGTTCAGATGGCAAAGTTAGAACGGTTGAAGCGCCTTGGGCACGCCCAAGTAATGGGTTTACTTTGCTCTTTGAAGCGTTTGTCATGAAATTAGTTGAGAAAGAAGTCTCCATGACGCAGATCGCATCTTTGCTCAATGTTCATGATAATCGGCTGTGGAGAGTTTTTTCTCATTGGGTTCAAGGAGCTATCAAGAACACCAGTTGTCGGGATATCGCTTACTTAGGCATAGATGAAATTTCGGCAAAAAAAAGGGCATAAATATGTTTCAATTGCTGTTGATTTAGAAAATTCGCAAGTGATTCATGTCACCGTATAGGCAAAAACAAAGACTGTGCTTAAAAGCGTTGCAAGTCACTTAGAAAATCAAGGTGTTGATCTTTCTAGAATTGAAGAGCTTAGCATGGATCTATCTCCTGCATTTATAGCGGTGTGCAGCTGAATATTTTCCGAATACACCGATTACCTTTGATCGTTTTCATGTCACAAAATTGCTCAATGAAGGGGTTAATCAAGTGCGCCAAGCTGAACAAAAAGAGCATGATTTTTTCAAAAAAACGAAGTATATTTTTCTGAAAAATAGAAACAATTTAACATCAGAACAAGAGGGTTAAGCTAAATGAGGCGATTATTCGTTTCCCTAATATAGGGGCAGCTTATCGATTAAAAGTTCTATTCAACGAGTTTTGGTCACTGACAGATTCTAAAGAAGCGGAGGTATTTTTGGAAGATTGGGTTAGGCAAGCAAATGAATCAAAAATAGTGCCCATGCAGGCTTTTGCAAAAACAGTAAAACGTCATTGGAAAGGCATTTTACGATATACAACATCGAGAATCAGCAATGGAATTTTAGAAGGACTCAACTCAAAGATACAACTTGCAAAACGTCGGGCAAGAGGCTTTAGAAATATAAACAATTTTATCCAAATGATTTACTTTGTTGCGGGTAAGTTGAATTTTATCCATCCTACTTACCCATAGAAAATGGCAAAGAGCCAAAAATATTGTCACCTAAGGAAAAAGAGCAGGTTATAAAAGAAAATAAATGGATTAATGAATGTTTGAATTATGAGGAGTAGATTATGACGACAGAAAACATGGTTCGGTTTACTGATAATGAATTAAAGTCACTCGCGATTAATGGAATGGGAAGGGCAAATGAAGTACATCCACTTTCAATAAAGAAAAAACTTGTATTTGGCAGCCTGCTTTTTCTTGTAAGTTTCGGTTATGCCCAAAATACAAAAAAATGCTCTGGAATTGAGCGCGATAGAGAAAGAGGAGCATGTATTTATGCACAATATAAAGAAGCCGATATTGCATTGAATAAAGCATATAACACGCTTAGAGATTTTTTCAATCCTGAAAATAAGGCACTTTTAAAAGAAGCACAATTGGCATGGTTAAGTTTTAGAGACCTAGATTGTCAACTGGAATCAGCTCCTTTTTTAGGAGGAACTCTTTTTGATGAAATTACCGATAAATGTTTAATAGAAAAAACAATATTAAGAACAAAAGAGTTAATTCGATTGAGAGATGTATGGAGCATGTAATAACATGATAAAAAAGTAAGACATACTTTCTTTGATCAATATTGTAGTTTCCGATCCTTAATATTTCTAATATAAAAATTTTGATACAAAGTGAGTGCTTGATGAAAAAGTTAATAAGGCTAGTGGTTTTACTTTTGTTGTTTGTTGGCTTGAATAAGTTAGCCCTTGCCGAAGATAAACCTTCAATTGTTTGTTTGGAAGGGAAAGCCGAATTAATTGGATCGTGTTTAGATGAAGCGTATACAAAATGGGATAAGAAGCTGAATGATACGTATAAGAATGTCATGGGCTATTTATCGAAAGATAAAAAAACTGAATTACGTAATCAGCAACGCACATGGCTAAAAGAGCGCGCTAAAAAATGTGATGGACTGAGTTCTGAACATGCTATTAAGGCGTGTAATTTGGATGAAACCCAATCGAAAAACCGAGTGCTGGAAGATTATAATGCTGATTTGGTGCCTAAAATTTTAGTGGCGATCATAAAATAACGGCCCCTGTAAAAAATACAACAGATCATGATGTTAAGTATTTTTTTGACAAAAACAAACAATTTTAATTAATTTTAAATACCAACTTATGTAACAAGAATGATTTTTTTTGTGCTTCTTCCTGACTTCGCACAAATCTTCATGATTTGGCAGTTATCAACAATATAACTAATTGATTTATATAAGATGCAAGTAATATCTTAAAATGTAGTGCCTAGCGATGTAAATATTTTGACGTTTAGGTTTTTATCGCTTAAAATTTAATCCATGTATATCAGAACTAAGACAACTCCAAACAACCCTCGCAGATCAGTTCAAATTGTTGAATCTATTAGAGAAAAGGCAAGCCAAGGCAGCGCATTTTGCGCCATATGGGCATTGCTGAAAATGATGAGCAACTTATTGAATTGCAAGCACTTGCTGCGAGTGAAATTGCGCGTTTAGAGGCAGAAGCGGCACAAATTCAACCTGAATTATTTGCATCGGAAGAAATGCTTCATAAAAGTGGCAAAGGGCGGACGAAAACAGCCCGAGTTTTCCCTGAAAAGATAGAAAATATCCTGTTCCCGATGATGTTCAGTTAAATATGCTTTTAGAAACAGACCGTCAAGTCGTTGGTATTCATGATGTTTACGGGCAAGTTTTAATGATTTAGGGCTAGCCTCTATTTTACCCAAAGCAAGCCCTTTACAACGAGAGCATTTTAGAAATCTTGTTTTAGCCAGAATTGCGTGTCCTGCCAGTAAAAATGCCACATCTAGGTTATTGGCGGATGATTTTGGTATGAATCAAACCAGCGCCCAAAGCTATAAAGTAATGGATAAAAATTGATGACAATGTCATTGAAAACGCTCCAAAAATCGGGCTCTTTGCCATTTTCTATGGGTAAGTAGGATGGATAAATTCAACTTACCCGCAACAAAGTAAATCATTTGGATAAAATTGTTTATATTTCTAAAGCCTCTTTCCCGACGTTTTGCAAGTTGTATCTTTGAGTTGAGTCCTTCTAAATTCCATTGCTGATTCTCGATGTTGTATATCGTAAATGCCTTTCCAATGACGTTTTACTGTTTTGCAAAAGCCTGCATGGGCGCTATTTTTGATTCATTTGCTTGCCTAACCCAATCTTCCAAAAACACCTCCGCTTCTTTAGAATCTGTCAGTGACCAAAACTCGTTGAATAGAACTTTTAATCGATAAGCTGCCCCTATATTAGGGAAACGAATAATCGCCTCATTTAGCTTAACCTCTTGTTCTGATGTTAAATTGTTTCTATTTTTCAGAAAAATATACTTCGTTTTTTTTGAAAAAATCATGCTCTTTTTGTTCAGCTTGGCGCACTTGATTAACCCCTTCATTGAGCAATTTTGTGACATGAAAACGATCAAAGGTAATCGGTGTATTCGGAAAATATTCAGCTGCACCCGCTATAAATGCAGGAGATAGATCCATGCTAAGCTCTTCAATTCTAGAAAGATCAACACCTTGATTTTCTAAGTGACTTGCAACGCTTTTAAGCACGTCTTTGTTTTTGCCTACGGTGACATGAATCACTTGCGAATTTTCTAAATCAACAGCAATTGAAACATATTTATGCCCTTTTTTTGCCGAAGTTTCATCTATGCCTAAGTAAACGATATCCCGACAACTGGTGTTCTTGATAGCTCCTTGAACCCAATGAGAAAAAACTCTCCACAGCCGATTATCATGAACATTGAGCAAAGATGCGATCTGCGTCATGGAGACTTCTTTCTCAACTAATTTCATGACAAACGCTTCAAAGAGCAAAGTAAACCCATTACTTGGGCGTGCCCAAGGCGCTTCAACCGTTCTAAACTTTGCCATCTGAACGCGTTATCCTAGGAAGCCTGCAATGAATAAATGTCTTGTATTCAAAGTGGTTAACATGCTGCCAAACTCGCTCGTTAGCTCTGTCATGTACCGCACAAGGCTGATTACTATCATCTAAAAAACTGTGAGCCAGGTATAAACCCAACATATATATGAAGCTCTTCATCTCCTTTTGTATTGGTTAAAAAATCAAACTTTTTCTATACGCCAAGGGGACTCAATTTTTAATGTTTTTGCAAAACTTCACTTCCATTCAAGTGGCAATTCCTCGTTAGTTTAAATACCTAAATTATGCCTTACCCACAACAAATAGCAAAGAGCCAATAATATGAACTAATTTAGGAGACAATTTGAGACTTTCTATTGTAGAAATAACATCTGTTAATGCATTTAAATGAGTATCTTTCGAATCAACTGGCACATCCAAAGTAGACCAAAACTATTTTCACTATCTTTAAGTGTTGAAGATAGTGGAGCAATGGGAATCCCAGTCTGACTATGATCAATAAACTACTTTGTAATTCATAGCCAACATCTTTGCTATGGGACATTTTGAGTTGATTTTTTTTTCGAGTATGACCTAAAAAAGGCAATCGCGACCAATCATGCGCAACCAGTGCAAATTCATGTTTGACGCTGTTGTCGTAGCCCGAGCTAAATTAATCAGTGGCGCATTCAATATCGGCAAGGTAACGCTATCATTTGAAAAAAACGCCAAACTGCCTGAGTTGTTGCAAAAGATTGAGTATGAGTAGACGCTAAATCTTTAATGGCTGATGATAATGGATAGCAGGGCTAATATGTTGTTTAACCATAGTTTTATACCGCTTTATAAGACGGGCATCTAGCCCTGATATACAAAAATTAGAATATGATGTGTTCATTTGAAAAGCTCATGTTTTAATTTTTCTTTTAAACATATTGCAATAAAAATGTGTAGATACCTATGCTTTTAAAGGGGAGTTAGAGGGGGTAAATCAATAAGTTATATTTTAATTATCCTTAATTTAATGAGGCTTATCGTCAGTCTCATTCATAAGACAAAAAATACAACAAAACATAAAATAAATTATTAGAAACGACGAGGCGTATATGCGAGGTTTCTTTAAATTTTCGATTGAAAAAAATCATCTAATTCTGCTTCGCTTAATAGACCACGCTCTAACACAACCTCTTTAACGCTTTTCCCTGTCTGGGCACAAATTTTACCAACAATATCACCTTCATGATGTCCAATAATTGGATTCAAGTAAGTGATGATTCCTATTGAATTCATTACATATTCTAAGCAGCGAGATTCGTTGGCGGTAATGCCATCAATACATTTATCTCTAAGGCTCGAGCAACTATTTTAAGCAAAGAAATAGATTCAAAGAAACATTGCGCGAGTACAGGCTCCATTACATTGAGCTGTAGCTGCCCCGCTTCTGCTGCAAATGTAACGGTGACATCATTTCCCATTACTTTAAAACATGCTTGGCTCACGACTTCAGGCAGAAACAGGGTTCACTTTGGCAGGCATGATTGAACTGCCTGCTTGCAATTCTGGCAAGTTAATTTCTTTTAACCCAGCACGCGGACCTGAAGACAATAGTCTAAGATCATTACAAATTTTAGAAAGCTTAACAGCTGTGCGCTTCAAACCGCCATGAATCATAACGTAGGCACCACAATCTGACGTGGCTTCAATTAAATCTTCAGCGCTGCGGCATTGAAAAACAGTAATCTCTGAAAGATGTTTAATAACGGTAGGACGATAATTTTCAGGCGTATTAATGCCTGTACCAATCGCTGTTGCACCTAAATTTACTTCTAATAATGATTCTGCAATTCTTTCTAAGTTGATCACTTCTTCTTTAAGAAGCGTCGCGAAGGCATTAAATTCCTGCCCAAGTGTCATGGGGATTGCATCTTGTAATTGTGTACGTCCCATTTTTAATATATCTTTAAATTCAACGGACTTATTTGCAAATCCATCTTTTAAATATTTAATTGCAAAGAGTAATTCATGAATTAAAGTGTACGCTGCAAGCCTAAATCCTGTTGGATACGCATCATTTGTTGATTGAGATTCATTGACATGATCGTTTGGGTTAATGATGTGATATGCACCTTTTGCTCACCATTAATTCTAGTGCGATATTGGCAATGACTTCATTTGTATTCATGTTAACAGACGTACCTGCGCCCCCTTGGAAGCAGTCAATAGGAATTGATCCATATGTTTGCCATCTATTAAAATCACGTCACACGCTTTAACGATGTAATCCGCAATATCAGGATGGACAACGCCTAACTCTTTATTAGTCAAAGCAACGGCTTTTTTACCATTACCATGCCACGAATAAAGGCAGGCACATCATTGATTGTTTGATTGGAAATTGTAAAGTTTTCGATTGCCCGTAAAGTATGAACACCATAATAGGCATTGCTTGGGATATCACGAGAGCCAAAAGATCTGATTCTGTTCTAAATGTCATTACAAAAATTCCTTATTTTATATAAATTGGTTGATTGATAAAATAATTTAAAATATTTTAGGTTTGGATTTAATCTTTAATCTTTAATCATAAAGCTTTCTTTATCTGCACCTGCACGAATAGCCTCCATCATCCAAATAGGCATTCTCCCTCTTCCTGTCCATGTTCGAGCTAGGTTATTAGGGTCTTGATATTTGATATTTGAAACGGAGGTGTTTTCGGGAGTAACTTTTTGGGTAGTTTTTTTGGAGTGTACTTCAGTAATCTCTAAAACGTCTTCTTGTAATAGTTCAGACACTTTTTTACTAATTATGTTGATCTCTTTAGACTTCTTCAGTGCTATTTCTTTGCTTGAAGCAGTGATTAATAATTCTAATTCTGCAACGGTCAAATCATTAAGTTTGCCCAGTTCATCTTGATTCATAATATTCTCTATATAGTTAATTGTACTTATTTATTCTATATCAATATTTATATTAATAGGATGTTTTTAAAAAAAAAATTGCACTCATCAATGTGAGATTAAACGTTTTTATGCGCAGTTGTGTTCATGATCATAAATAGCCCACAGCCAAAGCTGATTGTTGTGAGTACGATAATGTAGTATGCGCCACTCATTACACTCCATTGATTAGCCCAAGCCAGAAAAGGTGCAACAGATCCAGCAAACGATTGAGTATGAAATATTGTAAGAAAAAGCCATTCCACTCAAACGAATATTGGGTGGAAAAGCATGAATAACAATGAAAGGCACGACGGCACCAATCCCAACAAAAAAACCTGTTATCAGATATAGCGTACCTAGAATAGGTAAGCTGATGTGACCAATTTGAGAATAAAATATAAAAACTTAATAATCCTAATATAGGGCTAAATATGAGTAATACTCTACCTGCACCGATTTTGTCGCACAAACGCCCAGCAGATAATCCTCCCAAAATATTCATGAGTGTTGCACCAAATGATAGTGCATAGACAATACTGGGATTTATATTAAATGCATCGGATCGCATTAATTAGGTGCAAGTAAAATAAAAATCACGCCAACAACCAATAAAGGTACGACCAGCATGGACAGCACGATGTCTCTTGTGATCCGTGAATACTGTTTTTAAGGGAATACCAGCATGTAGTGTTTACGCATTTTCATTTCTATAAAAATAGGTGTTTCACTCAAATGTTGCCTTAGATAAACAGCAATGACACCTAAAAAACCGCCTAAAATAAAGGGGAATCGCCACGCATAGGCAAGTATTTGATCATGAGTAAAAATGATAGATAACAGCCAAGCGATAAATGTACCCAATAAAACACCAAATGTGAGTCCAACCGCAACTAAACTATTTGCAAAACCCAGCAGTGCCTTTTTTGGCATGTTCTGAACAAAGACATGTGCACTGGGATTTCTCCCCCCACCGCGATACCTTGACAAAACGCATCGAGAATAGAAAAAAAAGTAGCCCAGTATCCAATGTGAGTAAATGTGGGAATTAATCCGATTATTAAAGTGGGCAGCGCCATCATGAGCAGAAGAGATCATAAATAGTTTTTTACGCCCTAATAAATCTCCAAAATGAGCCATAACAATGCCACCTAAAGGCGAACAAAATAACCGATTGCAAAAATACCATACGTATTAAGCAACGCCCAAAATGTAGACATTTGAGTTGGGAAAAATAATTGACTTAAAATAGGTGCATAAATGACAAATAAAATAAAATCATAATATTCAAGCGCACCGCCAAGTGCTGCTAGGCTAAGATTTTTTGTTCCATTTGCGTTTAGGTTCTTTGTATTCATCGATGTCTTCATCGCTTCAAGCCTTTCTCTTTGAGTATGAAATGCGAGTGTAAACGAGAGAAAGCGATATGTAAACTATATAAGATTACATATATATCGAAAGACATTTTATGTAAACAGATTATTTTATAGCCTTTGGGACAATGTTAGCATTACAGGCGCATGATCAGATGGGCGCTCATTCTGACGAGGTTTTAACATCACTTCGCAGGATTTAAACTGTGCATTGAGTGAGGTGGAGATTAAGAGGTGATCAATTCTCACGCCATCATTACGCTCAAATCCTTGGTTTCGGTAATCCCACCATGAAAATGTATTTTGAGCTTGAGCGCTTAATCGGAAAGAGTCAGATAATCCTAATTTAATATTTGTTGAAAAGCATCTCGTTCGCTTACTGTGCATAGAACTTTGTCTTTCCATAATTTGGGGTCATGTACATCGCAATCTTCTGGGGCAATATTAAAATCACCCATAATAAGAATTTTTTCATGCTGTAAACATTCAGTTTTGAGCCAAGCTTGAACTGCATCTAGCCATCTAAGTTTGTATTCAAATTTATCTGAATTCACATCTTGTCCATTCACAACATAGAGATTGATGATTCTAATTCCATTAATTGTTGCCGCAATAGCGCGTTTTTGAACATCCTCAAAATTAGGAATATCTTTTAAAACATGCAATTGTGACATTTTAGATAATAATGCCACACCATTATAGGTTTTTTGTCCGTTGAAGCTTACTTGATAGCCTGCGGCCTCAATATCTAAAAGAGGAAATGCATCGTTATCGCATTTAAGCTCTTGAAGACCAACAATATCTGGCATTTCTCTTTTAGAAAATCTAATAATTGCGGTAGTCGTACTTTCAGTGAGTTGACATTCCATGTGACGATTTTTAAGTCAGATTGATTCATAAAAAGCCATCCTTAGATCATGTTTTTTTGGGTATATACGAGCCCGATTAGCTTACAAATGGTAAGTGATTCGGGTGAGGATGCGCTGCCAATAAAAAAACCGCCATGAGTATGGCGGCAGATTAATATTGTGGGTTTATCTATTTGTTTATAATGTGAATTGCTCGTTTGTCAACTGCTAGGGCAGCCTCATGAATCGCTTCTGCGAGTGTTGGATGAGCATGCATAATGCGTGCTAAATCTTCTGAAGATGCACAAATTCCATGGCGACAACGGCTTCATGGATTAGTTCAGAGGCTTTAGATCCAACGATATGAACGCCCAATAATTTATCGGTATGCGCGTCTGCGATAATTTTTACTAAACCTTCAGTTTCATCCATTGCTTTTGCGCGTCCTGATGCAGCAAATGGAAAACTACCTATTTTAATTGCGATACCTTCTTGTTTACAGGCTTGTTCAGTTTTACCGACCCATGCAATTTCAGGATGAGTATAAATAACCCAAGGAACTGTATCGTAATTTACATGTGCATATTTTCCAGCAATGCGTTCAGCAACAGCAACGCCTTCTTCAGAGCCTTTATGCGCAAGCATTGGTCCACGAACTAAATCACCAATCGCCCATACACCTGGGATATTGGTTGCGCATTCACCATTAACGTGCACACGATTGCCATCCATTAATAATCCTGCAGATGCATCTGCGATATTATCAGCATACGGACGACGACCTACAGCAACTAATAAACGGTCAAACTTGAGTTCTTGTTCACCATTTGCATCTTGAAATGTGACTGATACATCTTTTTTCGCTACAGAGGTTGCCGTTACACGTGTACCTAGACGAATATCGAGACCTTGTTTTTTGAAATGACGGCTTGCATCACGCGAAATGGCTGTATCAGCAACTGCTAAAAAATCATCCATTGCTTCAAAAGCACGACTTCAGCCCCTAATCGTGACCAAACACTTGCCATTTCTAATCCAATCACACCCGCGCCAATAACGCCCAAGCGTTTAGGGATTTCAGTGAGACTTAGTGCATCTGAAGAGTCGATAATGCGGTCATGATCAACAGGGGCAGCGGCAATATCGATTGGTACAGAACCTGTTGCAAGAATAATGTGATCAGCAGAAGCGGTGGAAATTGTGCCATCTTGAGCCGTGATTTCAATCTTTTTATCGATTAATAATTTACCAGCACCTTGAATCCACTCAATTTTATTGGCTTTGAATAGTTGGGCAATACCACCTGTTAGCTGGCTAACGATATCGTCTTTTCGGGCGATCATTTGTGCAACATCTATTCCAACACCACCCACTTTTACACCATGCTTGGCTAAGCCATCTTTGGCATGAGCATAATGTTCAGAGGATTCTAATAGTGCTTTAGAGGGGATGCAGCCAACATTTAAACAAGTTCCGCCCAATGAAGGGCTGCCTTCTGGGTTAATCCATTTTTCAACGCAAGCAGTCTTTAAGCCAAGTTGGGCAGCACGAATCGCAGCAACATATCCTGCTGGGCCACCACCGATTACAATTACATCGAATTGTTTTGTCATTTTGAAGTCCTTATAAAATCTGTTCAATTTTTTGATCACAAACCAAGTAACATTCTCGCAGGATCTTCGATGGCATCTTTGATTGCAACAAGGAATCCAACCGCTTCTTTACCATCAATAATGCGATGATCATATGAATGCGCAACATACATCATCGGCGCGATTACAACAGCACCATTCACAGCAATTGGACGATCATAGGTTTTATGCATACCTAAAATACCACTTTGTGGTGGGTTGATAATAGGTGTTGACATCATGGAGCCAAATGTACCGCCATTTGTGACCGTAAATGTGCCGCCCGTCATATCTTCAACACTCAATGTGCCATTTTTTGCTTTGTCTGCAAAGTGAATGATTTGCTTCTCGATTTCAGCCAAACTTAATTGATCTGCATCGCGGAGATGAATCGGTACAACAAGCCCGCGCGGTGATGATACGGCTACGCCAATATCAAAATATCCATGATAAATCATATCATTACCATCTATGGATGCATTAACAGCTGGAAATTTTTGAGTGCTTCAACAGCTGCTTTTACAAAGAAAGACATAAACCTAAACGGACACCATGGCTTTTTTCAAATTGATCTTTATATTTTGCACGTAATTCCATCACAGGCTTCATGTTGATTTCATTGAACGTAGTGAGCATTGCTGTTGTATTTTTTGCTTCCAATAGGCGCTCTGCAATTCGCATACGTAAGCGTGTCATTGGCACGCGCGCTGTTCAATACGATCACCTGATGGTGGCGCAATTATTGAAGGCGCTACAGCAGATTTAGGTGCTGTTGGCGTTAAAGTAGGTTTTTGTGCTAAATAATGAATGATATCTTCTTGGTTAAACGGCCGTCTTACCTGTGCCCTTAATGTTATTTATATCTAATTTATTTTTCTTCAACTAAGCGTTTAACAGCAGGCGAAAGCGTCTCTGTATCTGAATGCGAGGTGCTCGTTTCTGCTGGTATTGCTGCTGGTTGAGATGCAGTACCCGCTTCAATGATTGCAATAACCATCCCAGCGTGACAATTGCGCCTTCAGCCATTTTGATGTCTTTTTAATATGCCAGAGGTCGTGGCAGGAACCTCTAACATTACTTTATCAGTTTCAAGATCAACTAAGTTTTCACCTTCATTGACAAATTCACCTACTTTTTTATGCCATGCAGCTAAAGTCGCATCTGCAACTGATTCAGGTAATACAGGTACTTTAATGTCTATGCTCATGAAGAGCCTCCTAATATGGGTTATTAATCATTTGATAAAAAATTTAAGATGCTTTAAAAATTTAAGATACATTTTAATGTATATATTTTATACCCGTTATCTTTGAAGATCTCCTTGCAGTGCGACAACACTTGTCGCCTCGCAGTATCTTCAAATTTTTGGGGTATATTTATAAACCTAATGCATCTGCAATTAATGCTTTTTGCTGCTCAACATGAACACTGTTATAGCCTACCGCAGGGGGATGCACATGACGGGCGACCAGCGAAACGTAATTTAGCACCTTTTGGAAGTAAGTCATCTAAATAGTCACGGACAAAAAACCAGTAGCCCTGATTTTTAGGTTTCATCTTGACAAAAAACAATATCTTTTGCATTTGGATATGTTTTGAATATTTCAGCCATTTTAATTTCTGGGAAAGGATAAATCTCTTCTAATCGAATTAATGCTGTTTTTATTAATACCCTGCTCTTGACGTGCTTCAATAAGGTCATAACATATTTGCCTACAGAGATAATAATGCGCTCAACTTTTTTTGCATCAAGTTTTTCAGCATCAGGAATGATAGACATAAATTGACCTGATGATAAATCCTCAAGAGTATTGACCGCTAGCTTATGGCGCAATAAACTTTTAGGAGACATACAAACTAATGGTTTACGGTAGTCTTGTAGTACTTGTCGACGCAACATGTGAAAGCATTGAGCAGGTGTTGATGGAATGACGACGCTCATATTATTTTCTGCACATAATTGTAGAAAACGTTCAGGTCTACCTGATGAGTGCTCAGGACCTTGTCCTTCATAGCCATGAGGTAGCAATAATACTAATCCACATAGTCGTCCCATTTTGTTTCTCCAGATGTAATGAATTGATCAATGACAACTTGTGCACCATTGACGAAATCACCGAATTGACCTTCCCAGATAACAAGAGAGTTCGGCTCTGCGGTGGCATAGCCATATTCAAATCCTAATACAGCTTCTTCAGATAGAATTGAGTCAATCACTACAAATTGCGCTTGATTTTCAGATAAATTTGCAAGTGGTGAATAGCTAGCGCCATCAGTTTGACCATGATAAACCGCATGGCGATGAAAGAATGTACCACGACCACAATCTTGTCCGGAAATACGTACAGGGTATCCTTCTTCTAACAGGCTTGCGTACGCCATTGTCTCTGCATATCCCCAATCGATACTTGAGCGCCTGCCCCCATTTTATAGCGATCATCATGAATTTTTTGAACACGCGGATGAAGTATAAGTCCATCGGGTAATTGATTCATGGTCGTACTAAGAGATTTGATCGTGCTCAGAGCGACACTCGTACTTGGAAGTACTGCGTCAGATGTCCCAAAAGCAGCTTGGTTCTTGAGGAATCTACCCCATTCAACGATATATTTACTCTGCGTTGGTTCAAGTAAAGGCATTCCTACTGGCTTGCCAGCTTCCAAACGTTTTTTATACGCATCAGTGAATGATTTGTAATCATCAGAGGTGATCACGTTTTATCAATTAGAATATTAGCGTACACAGATGCAGGCGTATTATGTGCTTTAATCTTTTGGTACATCATCGGTTGAGTCGCGCTAGGCTCATCTGCCTCATTATGTCCTAAACGGCGATAGCAGACTAAATCAACTACAACATCTTTGCCAAACTCTTGGCGGTAATCCATGGCCATTTGTGTAATAAATTTAACTGCTTCAGGATCATCTCCATTCACATGAAAAATAGGCGCTTGTATCATTTTTGCAACGTCAGTACAGTAAGATGCAGAGCGAGTATCTAATGGATTGGATGTGGTAAAACCAATTTGGTTATTAATTACCAAATGAATGGTGCCGCCACAGCGATAGCCTCGAACACCTGAAAATTGCATGGTTTCCATGACAACACCTTGTCCTGCAAATGCGGCATCACCATGAATTAAAACAGGGATAACTTCATTAAAAGGTAATGTGTTGGTTCTTTGCGGCGGCGTTCTAAGCGTGCCCGAACAGAGCCTTCTACAACTGGATTTACGATTTCTAGATGGGAGGGATTAAATGCAAGTGCTAGATGGATTGGACCTGATTTTGTCTGCACACGAGATGAGAATCCCATGTGATATTTTACATCTCCAGCGCCTTGTGCAACTGTCCGTTTTCCTTCAAATTCAGCGAATAAGTCAGCTGGTGCTTTGCCAAGAATATTGACAAGCATATTGAGCCTGCCACGGTGCGCCATTCCAATAACGATCTCTTCTGCACCGTGAGTACCAGCGCGTTCAATAAGCTCATTCATCATGGGGATAAGTGCATCACCACCTTCTAAGGAGAATCTTTTTTGACCAACATAGCGCGTATGTAGGTAACGCTCTAGACCTTCAGCTGCAATAAGTTGTTTTAAAATATTTTTTGTTCATCAGATGAATAGGTGATTTGATTCGCCGTGCTTTCTAAGCGATTTTGAATCCAGTTGCGTTCATCAGTATTTGTAATATGAAAGAATTCTGCGCCAATATGGCGAGTATATGTTCGTTTGAGCACTTCTACAATTTGCGATAGTTTCATTCGAGGGATTGGGGTTAATGTGCCAGAGTTAAACTCTATATCCATATCAACAGCACTTAATCCATGAAATTCAGGTGTAAGTTCAGGTATGATTTTTCTATCACGTAAACGTAAAGGACATAGTTCAGCTCTTGGTGTCCACGAATTCTATATGCAGATATTAATCTTAGAACAGCCGCTTGTTTTCAGAAGCGGCGTGATCAAACGCTATATTATTTGAGGTTCTGCGAGATGTTTGACTAGCTGTTCAAATGATGCTTTGATTTGGCTATGTGCAACTTCAATGCGGTCTGTTTTTTCAAAAGAATCAAAGTAAGTGCGCCAATCAGATTCAATTGAATTGGGGTCTGTCAGATAGGCTTCGAATAGGTCTTCTACATAGCCTGCATTCGTACCAAAAAGTGCTGATTGTGCTTTAAATTTATCAATTTGTTTCATGGCATAACTCATTAAATTTGTTTTAAAAAAATATCAAATTTTTATTTTAGCATTGATATTTAAGCTAATTAAAAATTGATCGCCAAATATATTATTTGTAGCACGCATCGATGATTGTTCTTTAAAATGCAATTTCAGCCAAAATAATACCTTAGAGTGTAGTCTTGTTTTTAATGAAGATAAAGCTATTTCCACGATAAAATATCTATTTTTAGCACCCCCCCTTAAGTAAAAGAAAAAACATGACGATAATTTATTTAAACTTAGCTTAAAAGTAACCCCCCATCTAGTTTTTGATATAAAAAAGCCTTGTCATAATTAAATGACAAGGCTTTGGAATTTTTTGCTTAAAAAATTATGTGGGTGTATTAAACAGCACGACAAACAGTTGCTTGTAAACCACGATCACTTTCTTTAGCTTCAACTCAACACGTTGACCTTCTGCCAATGTGCGGAATCCTTTAGTTTCAATGGAAGAGAAATGTACAAAAACATCTTTTCCACCATCTTCAGGAGTGATAAAACCAAAACCTTTAGACTCGTCAAACCATTTAACTGTCCGAAACGCATATGTAACCTCAAATATAAAAAAACTAAAGTATCAAGTTTCTAAAGCTATTGTATTCATTTATGATCTGTAAAAGCCTTGTTGTTCTTGACACTCTTTTTAAACAAAAACAGTAAAACAGTAAGGTTGAAACAATCTTGAAACATCTCGCAAGAGAAACACTAAATATCTATCTAATAGATTTGTGTACTTTACGCGCCAGTTTATTTTAATGCAAGCCATTTTTGCCATTATTTGGGTCGAATATAATAATTATTATGTAACGATGAGGATCTATGAGATAGGCTAACTTAAAAAAGATAGGGTTGTGTTATGGATTATTTTATAATCATCAGATTTAGTTTTTTGTATAATCTTTTTCATCTTCAACGATATGAAAAAATGTTTCATCTCTTTGAATGAGTCCAAGCTCTTTACGAGCGAGCTCTTCCATTGCCTTAAATTTTCATGTAAATTTTTAATATCGGTTTGTAGCATTTCATTTCTTGATTTAAGTTGATTGTTTTCTTTTTGCTGCGCTTTAAGGATGTTTCAATAGTAGCGAGTCGATTTAAACCTGTAGATTCATTTTGAAATGTCAAATAAGCCAGATAAATGGCTATTGATATTATTGGGAGCATAAATATTTTTAGCATCACAGTTTTTCCTTTTCCTAATATGCTGTAGCATTTGAAAATAACTCTATACTCGTCATACTTGAAGATCTCCTTGCAGGATGCAACTGCTTTGTTTGGCAGCGTGCACTTACCCGAATCACTTACTACTTGTAAGCTCATCGGGATTCTTACACTTGCAGTGCGCAGCACTTGCCGCCTAGCAGTATCTTCAAGTCTTTTGGGTATAGAGTCGCAGAAAATGGAATAATTATTTATAAAACTTTGCTCCAGTCCAAAATAGGCAGAAGCTTAAAGCAATTGTTATAGTAGGGTGAGCAACCCAAGCCATTAATATTGTTTTAATGGTGCTCATTTGGAGTCCTGCTTTGTTAGCGACCATTGTGCCAGCTACAGCAGAAGATAGTATGTGCGTTGTTTGAAACAGGAAAGCCCATGAAGGATGCTAAGCCTAAGATGTTCCAGCCATAATTTGTGCACTCATTCCTTGGGCGTATGTCATTTCCTTTTTACCTATTTTAACTCCCTACTGTTTCGACAACACGTCGCCATCCAATCATCGTTCCAAGCCCTAAAGATAGTGCAACAACTACAATCACCCCAAAAATGGCGCATATTGTGTTGTGTGTTTTGAGTGATTTATAAGTGCTTTTTAAACTGTGCTTATCTTTACTAGGA
The DNA here is from genome assembly GCA_024449915.1 of Sweltsa coloradensis. Taxonomy (NCBI): domain Eukaryota; kingdom Metazoa; phylum Arthropoda; class Insecta; order Plecoptera; family Chloroperlidae; genus Sweltsa; species Sweltsa coloradensis. The sequence continues at coordinate 694,760 of JAMZAV010000013.1, forward strand.
ATACTGCTGATTTTTTGATACTTTTTAGTGACATCTGCGAGGCACATAATTTCATTACGAACTCTCCAGCGGCTATCAGGTTTAAGTTGATCATAAGTGTCTACTTTATCTAGGAGTTGTAATAATCCATTAACGTGAATAGAATATTTTCAGGAGAACAAATGAAGTTGTCATCAATTGTTTGATTACTGCTCGTGTTTTTTTGAACCAATGCCATATTGGTTGTTTAGGATGGGCATTATGAATGTCAGATTCATATTTGTTGTAAAAATCATTTAGATATCGAGCGGCAACTCTAGTGTGTTCTATTTCTAGGCTATCAGAAGACATATTCACACAAAACTTGCGGGTACAAGGCTAAATAAAACTAGCATAACCAGTCCTACTCCTTTTTGCCCATCATTGGACCCGTGCTAAAACTCATGCCCATCGCTGAACAAATTAGAATAAATCTTGGCCAGAAAGGAGGGCGTTTTTTTTTGCCCAAATCATGGTGTTGATGGGGTGTTTTATGAATGTTTACTGACAGGTTTCCATTTTAATAAAATAATCAGTAAAATTCCTGCTAGACCGCACCATAATAGGGGATAGTAATAATGATAAAAATACATCATCGCTTTGCCCAGTTGATGCCATCAGAAATGGATGAACCATTAATGACTGCATTTGCGAGTCCAACACCTAGGATTGAACCAATCAAGGTATGTGAGCTTGATGCGGTATACCAAAGTACCAAGTTCCTAAATTCCATATGAGCGCAGAGCTTAATAGTGAAACAACCATTAATAAGCCTTTTGAAGAGCTCATATTTGCAAGTAGATCCATTGGCAATAAATTGACAATTGAATAGGCTACGGCTAGCCCACCGAGTAATACTCCAAAAAAATTAAAGCAGCCAGATAAAATTACCGCTCTAGTCGGTTTCATTGCTTTTGTATGAATAACGGTTGCTACGGCATTGGCAGTATCGTGAAAGCCATTGACAAATTCAAATGCTAATACTAGTCCCAAAGATAAAATGAGCGTGATTAAGGTCGACGATTCAAATCCAAAAAAGAAATCAAACATAAAGTTACCAGCTTAGAGAGAAGTTTAAGGTGCAATTTTTAGGTTATTCGGGTTTTTCGTCAAGTAATATTGTCATATTTTGTATATTTGTGTTTTAAGTTTTAATATAGACTTATTGTATTAATGTCTTTATCGTTGATTAATGATGTTTCTGAAGCTAAGGATTATTTATTTAAAATTTACTTTTAGCTTTGATATTAAACATTAGCGACTATCAATTGCAGATTGTGTTTTGATAGGATTTAACAAAATTTAAAATTTTTTAATAATAGTGATATGGGTCTATCTGATGAGTTTTAAATTCTTTATCCCCTCTTTTTTTACCCAAAACAGATGCAAAATTTTACTTTCTAATACCTGCTGCGGGGATTGGCAGTAGAATGAATATGGATGTTCCTAAGCAATACCTTATGTTGAAAAACATCCCTGTCTTATATCATGTTTTACATGTTTTTCTTAGCATGAGTTTTTTGAGTGGAGGGATGGTCGTTGTACATCCAAATGATCAGTTTTGGAAAAAAAAACCTCTCTTACATCAAAAACTGTTTCATACATTAGGTGGTGAATCTCGTCATGAGTCTGTACTTAATGGATGTGTCGCTTTGAGAAAAATTGATGATACAAACCCTTGGATTCTTGTTCATGATGCGGCAAGGCCTGGCATTAGCTTATCAATGATTATTCAGATGTGTACTGAACTAGAGCTTGATTTAGTGGGGGGGATTTTGGCACTTCCGTTGTGGATACTGTAAAAGTAGTTGATGCTTTTGGTCGAATAGAGCGTACTTTAGATAGGAATGCTATTTATTTGGCACAGACACCTCAAATGTTTCGTTTGAATGATTTAATTACAGCATTGGAGTACTGTAAAAATAATAATATTCATGTGACGGATGAGTCTTCTGCAATTGAAGCAATTGGCTTAAAGCCTAAGATTGTTTTAGGTGATACAAAGAATTTCAAGTTAACATATGTTGAAGACTTGAACAAAATGCTAGATGTTTTGAAAGATTAGATGTTGTAAATTAATTAAAATTGCAGAGAATATATTTATATGAACTATAGAATTGGGTCAGGTTTTGATGTACATACCTTCAAAGAAGGTGATCATCTTATGTTGTGTGGTGTGCGTGTTCCTTATAATTATAGCTTTTTGGCACATTCAGATGGCGATGTTGGACTACATGCGTTAACAGATGCAATATTAGGGAGCATGTGTTTAGGAGATATCGGGGAGTTATTTCCAGATACCGATCCGCAATATAAAGGGGTTGATAGTCGTCAGCTACTTAAGTATGCATATCAGATGGTTGTTAAGTTAGGATGGAATATAGGTAATATTGACATTACGATTTTAGCCGAGGCACCTAAGTTAGCACCATATAAATTACAAATGCGAGAGGTAATTGCAAAAGATTTAGAAATTGATTTAAATCAGGTAAATGTTTCAGCAACGACAACAGAAAAGTTAGGCTTTGTTGGTCGTAAGGAAGGAATATCTGCCATGGCAAGTGTTTTAATGTGTAAAATTGCAGATTAAATCTCAAAATTAATGCGGGGTTTGCTACAATATTAAAGCTAAATATAGCCACTGTATATTCATCACCTTTGATTGTGATGCCTGTAAGCCCACAGTGAATCATAAGTGCTACCTCGCAGCATCTCCAAGTATGACGGGTATAAAAGTAAAATATAGATTACACAAGAAAACAGAACAAAACAGAACAAAGATACTAGAAAGAGAGAAAGAGATTATTTATGCAAAAACCAAGAACAGTGAGTTCACAGCGCTGGCTTAAGGAACATTTTAAAGATGAATATGTTTTACGTTCAAAAAAAGAAGGTTGGCGCTCACGTGCAATTTACAAGCTGGAAGAGATTGATATAAAAGATAAACTCATTAAGCCAAATATGACTGTAGTTGATCTTGGTGCGGCACCTGGAGGTTGGTCACAGTATGCGATGCATCGAGTTGGGCACAATGGCATTGTGATTGCGCTAGATATTTTAAAAATGGATCCTATTGCTGGTGTTCATTTTATAGAAGGTGATTTTCGTGAAGAAAGCGTTCTTAGAGAGCTTGAAGCCGTTATCGACACGCGTCCAATTGATTTAGTGATATCAGATATGCGCCTAATACGAGTGGTATTAAAGGGGTTGATCAACCTAGGATGATGTATTTGCTGGAATTAGTTCTTGACTTTTCAGTCAATCATTTGAAAAAAGATGGAAGTTTTTTGATGAAGGTATTTCAAGGTGAAGGGTTTGAGGCGTTTTTGAAAGCTCTCAAAGTTCATTTTGTTAGTGTTGTAACACGTAAGCCTAAAGCATCTAGAGATCGTAGCCCTGAAATTTATTTGTTGGCTAGGGGTTTCAAAGGCAAACAGCATTAAATTTAGGATTTAAGTAACTTATACCCGTCATACTTGAAGATCTCCTGGCAGGATGCAACTGCTTTGTTGGCAGCGCATACTCACCCGAATCACTTACTACTTGTAAGCTCATCGGGATTCTTACACTTGCAGTGTGGCAGCACTTGCAGTGTGTAACACTGGTAGTCAAAGCAGTATCTTCAAGTCCTTTGGGTATATATTTTGAAACGATTAAATAATTGAGCATTGTGGGATTGTAATTTTGATATTGAGTCTCATATTGTAAACTATAAAAATCTTGAAATTACATTCATAATTCATATTTATTACATCATTATTATTGAGGTTTAACTTGAAAGATACTACCAAGAATATTTTAATTTGGGCCGCCATTATTATAGGGTTAATGATGGTTTTTCAAACGTTTAATGAAAAATCAAGTCCTCAGGTCGCATATTCTGAGTTTTTAAACCAGTTAACAAGTGGCAATGTTAAAGAAGTTGTGATGACGGGTAATGAAATTAGTGGAAAGCTAAATTCTGGTATGGTGTTCTCAACATTAAGCCCTGAAACTAGCAATGATTTACTGATCGGATCTTTACGGGAAAAAATGTTCAGATTACGGCAAAGTCTGTACGAGGACAATCGTTGCTCGTCAGCTTATTTTTTAATTTGCTACCTATCTTTGTTCTAGTTGGCTTTTGGGTTTTTATCATGCGTTCTGCGCAAGGTGGCGGAGGTGGCAAAAATCCAATGTCATTTGGTAAGTCAAAAGCCAAGATGCTATCTGAAGATCAAATAAAGTGACGTTCGCAGATGTTGCTGGTGCGGATGAGGCTAAGCAGGAGGTTGGTGAATTAGTTGATTTTTTACGAGATCCTTCAAAGTTTCAGCGTTTAGGTGGCAAAATTCCACGCGGTATTCTAATGGTGGGATCACCTGGTACAGGTAAAACATTACTAGCAAAAGCGATCGCAGGTGAAGCAAAAGTACCGTTTTTTACAATATCAGGTTCAGATTTTGTTGAGATGTTTGTAGGTGTAGGTGCAGCACGTGTTCGAGATATGTTTGAGCAAGCTAAAAAATTCTCACCGTGTATTATTTTCATTGATGAGATTGATGCCGTAGGCCGCCAACGTGGCGCGGGTGTCGGAGGTGGGAATGATGAGCGTGAGCAAACTTTGAATCAGTTACTGGTTGAAATGGATGGTTTTGAGGCGAATGACGGTGTCATTGTCATTGCAGCAACGAATCGCCCAGATGTTTTAGATTCAGCGTTACTACGTCCAGGTCGATTTGATCGTCAAGTTGTTGTGCCTTTACCAGATGTAAAAGGACGTGAGCAAATACTCAATGTTCATTTACGTAAAGTGCCAGCCGCCAACGATGTTGTTGCTAAAAATATTGCAAGAGGAACGCCAGGATTTTCAGGTGCAGACCTTGCTAATTTAGTTAATGAAGCCGCATTATTCGCAGCAAGGACAATCGTCGTGAAGTGACAATGGATGATTTAGAAAAAGCAAAAGATAAAATTATGATGGGCGCAGAACGTCGTTCAATGGTAATGTCTGATGATGATAAGAAATTAACAGCTTATCATGAAGCTGGTCATGCAATTGTTGGTTATACACTAAAATCTGATCCTGTGTATAAAGTGACTATTATTCCTCGTGGTCGTGCGCTTGGTGTCACAATGATGTTGCCTGAACGGGATCATGTAAGTGTGCAACGTATTTGGCTTGAAAATAAGCTATCCATGGTGTTTGGTGGGCGTATCGCAGAGGAGCTTATTTTTGGTTATGATGCAGTGACGACAGGTGCGTCAAGCGATATTGCACATGCAACAAGTTTAGCGCGTGATATGGTTACCAAATGGGGCTTATCTGACAAATTGGGTTTTTGTCTTATGCTGAAGATGAGGGAGAGGTTTTTCTAGGGCGCTCGGTTACGCGTCATAAGAGCGTATCTGAAGAGACTGCAAGAATAATAGATACTGAAATGAGAGTCGTGATTGATAGAAACTATGCACGTGCGACTAAAGTATTGACAGATGAAAAAGAGAAGCTGCATATCATGGCGCAAGCTTTATTAGATGTTGAGACCATCAATGCGGATCAAATTGATGACATTATGCAAGGGCGACCTATGCGGATTGTTGAAGATGATTCAATACCAGTGAATCTGATTAAACCACCAAATATTGATCCAATTTCAATTGGTTAGCTTTAAATAGATAAGAGCTTTTATTTTATAAGTCATGTTAAGCAAAAAGGATTCTATTTAGAATCCTTTTTGCTTAACATGACTTATATATTTGCTAGAGAATACACCAATATTATGGCTCTTTGCTATTTGTTGTGGGTAAGGCATAATTTAGGTATTTAAACTAACGAGGAATTGCCACTTGAATGGAAGTGAAGTTTTTGCAAAAACATTAAAAATTGAGTCCCCTTGGCGTATAGAAAAGTTTGATTTTTTAACCAATACAAAAGGAGATGAAGAGCTTCATATATATGTTGGGTTTATACCTGGCTCACAGTTTTTAGATGATAGTAATCAGCCTTGTGCGGTACATGACAGAGCTAACGAGCGAGTTTGGCAGCATGTTAACCACTTTGAATACAAGACATTTATTCATTGCAGGCTTCCTAGGATAACGCGTTCAGATGGCAAAGTTAGAACGGTTGAAGCGCCTTGGGCACGCCCAAGTAATGGGTTTACTTTGCTCTTTGAAGCGTTTGTCATGAAATTAGTTGAGAAAGAAGTCTCCATGACGCAGATCGCATCTTTGCTCAATGTTCATGATAATCGGCTGTGGAGAGTTTTTTCTCATTGGGTTCAAGGAGCTATCAAGAACACCAGTTGTCGGGATATCGCTTACTTAGGCATAGATGAAACTTCGGCAAAAAAAGGGCATAAATATGTTTCAATTGCTGTTGATTTAGAAAATTCGCAAGTGATTCATGTCACCGTAGGCAAAAACAAAGACGTGCTTAAAAGCGTTGCAAGTCACTTAGAAAATCAAGGTGTTGATCTTTCTAGAATTGAAGAGCTTAGCATGGATCTATCTCCTGCATTTATAGCGGGTGCAGCTGAATATTTTCCGAATACACCGATTACCTTTGATCGTTTTCATGTCACAAAATTGCTCAATGAAGGGGTTAATCAAGTGCGCCAAGCTGAACAAAAAGAGCATGATTTTTTTCAAAAAACGAAGTATATTTTTCTGAAAAATAGAAACAATTTAACATCAGAACAAGAGGTTAAGCTAAATGAGGCGATTATTCGTTTCCCTAATATAGGGGCAGCTTATCGATTAAAAGTTCTATTCAACGAGTTTTGGTCACTGACAGATTCTAAAGAAGCGGAGGTGTTTTTGGAAGATTGGGTTAGGCAAGCAAATGAATCAAAAATAGTGCCCATGCAGGCTTTTGCAAAAACAGTAAAACGTCATTGGAAAGGCATTTTACGATATACAACATCGAGAATCAGCAATGGAATTTTAGAAGGACTCAACTCAAAGATACAACTTGCAAAACGTCGGGCAAGAGGCTTTAGAAATATAAACAATTTTATCCAAATGATTTACTTTGTTGCGGGTAAGTTGAATTTTATCCATCCTACTTACCCATAGAAAATGGCAAAGAGCCAATATTATTTGGTAAATACTTTTTTGGCTTACCACTTTTTCTTCTGCTATCATTTGAGTTTTATGTAAGTTAATATTGTGACTATTTTCGTATTACTATTTGTTTTTAATTTATTTTTGCTTGTTTTTTTCAAAAAAGAGATGTTATGAAATTGTTATCCTATTTTAGGTTTCAAGAGTTTAAATCGCTTATTACTTTGGCAATTCCGATCTTATTCTCACAATTTTTCCAGATGGGAATGGGGATTACAGATGTGGCAATAGCAGGGCATTATAATGATAATGCGCTAGCTGCTGTTGCTGTGGGAGTCTCTATTTGGCACCCAATAATGTTATTTGTTTCAGGTACATTGATGAGCTGTTCTATTTTAACAGCCCATCATTATGGTGCAAATAAATTGAGTAGCATTGCTAAGATTTTTCGAGACGGGCTTTATATTGCAATATTTTTTAGTGGGGTTGCTATTATTATGATGCAATTTCCAAATTTTATTTTAAAGCTGTTTAAAGTTAAAGATGAGCTTATCTTACCTACTACCCAATATCTAAGGGCATTATCAGTGGGTGTGCCTGCTATATTTTTATTTTTCACTTTACGATATATTGCAGAAGGTTCACGTCGTCCTATTCCAGTTTTAATAGTAAGCATATTGGGTTTTATTGTTAATGCAGTTTTGAATTATTCATTTACAAATGGTATTTCTAAAGTTGGCATACCTGAAATGGGTGTCTGGGGATCAGGTTTGGGAACGGGTATTACTTTTTGGATCATGCTGATTGCAATGTTTTGCCTAGTAAATGTAGATAATCGTTTGCGAACCTTGAGGATTTATAGAGGATTTGGGCTGCCTGATTTGAAGCATCTGTGGTCTATTTTAAAGTTAGGATTGCCAAATGGCGCATCAATTTTTGCAGAAATTACAATTTTTTCTGTAGCGCTGTTAATGTTAAGTCGTTTTAGTGATGCAGTCATTGGTTCGCATCAAGTAGCACTTAATATTTCAGGTATGGCTTTCATGATTCCGTTGAGCTTATCGTTTGCCTTAACCTCCGTGGTTGGGCATACAATGGGGCGAGGAGATAAAGTGGCGGCTATCAGGATAGGCTATATGGGGATATTTACTTGTCTATTATGATGCTTATTACCGCTTCTATCTTGTATTTGGCTCGTTTTGTTTTACCAACCATTTTTTCCGATAATGCTGATATTCTAAGTTTGACGGCTAATTTGTTGATTTTTGCAGCGATATTTCAAATATCTGATGGTTTGCAAGTTTCAGCAAATGGTGCATTAAGAGGACTTAAAGATACAAAAGTTCCCATGTTTATTTGTATAGCCGCGTATTGGTTTATTGGAATTCCATTAGGATATGTGTTGGGTGTACTTTATGAATGGAAGGCACAAGGTATTTGGGTGGGCTTAATTGTTGGTTTAAGTAGCGCTGCAATTATGCTTAATATACGTTTTCGACGTATTTCACAGAGATTATTAAAAGATTTATCTTAGCTGTATCAGGATAGTTTCTGATACAGATTTATTATTGCTCTGTAGATATTTACTACGGTTGCTGCATTTACAAAGCAGTTGCATCCTGCAAGTTTGATCTTCAAGTATGACGGGTATGGGCTACATTTTTTTACAGATTAATAGAGTGTGCCCAATACCTAAGCCATCGATATCTTGTTCAACATAAAATCCTGCTTGGCGTAAACAATCGTAGAGCACTCGGGAATGATAAAAACGGCTGTTGCCATTTGCCATGCAGGTGAAATACAAAGATGAGGCATTGACACTCAATGCTCCCGCTTCAAATTGTTGACGGTCCCAAAAAATTTCTAAAATACAAACACGAGAATTTGGTGCTATTTGATTGTAGATCAGCGTCAATATTTTTACTATCTGCACCTCGCTAAAGCAATCTAAGAATTGGCTCATCCACCATATATCAGCCGCATTTGGGAGGCTCGTTGATTTTAATAAATCAGTTGGGTAGCAATGAATGCGTTGGTCGAAGCCAGCGTCATGTATATTTTTTTCAGCAACAGCAAGTTGCTCTGGTAAGTCAATGATTGTAATGTTGAGGCTAGGATCATTTTTTGCGCAATGTAAAGCCCATTTCCCTGTATTGCCACCAATGTCATAAATATGTTGAGGTTTTAGTGCGGAAATATGTTTAAAAGCGGCTTCAATGCATGATCAGAGTAAAAATGATCATATTCAAACCAACTTTTTTTTTGCTTTTTCAGGTAATTGGCTTAGTGCAGGATATATCGTTTCCCAGTCGCCAAAGACGCTCAAGCCTTGAGGTTTTCCTGTTTCTAATGCCTCTTTAAGTTGAAACATACCTTTATAGCAAACATCTTGTGTAAAATTCATATTAATTCGAGTCATCTTGTCATTTAATAAAAAGTGACCTATCTTCGCTAAGAAGAATAGATCATTTTTTTGATAGACAATATGGCTGCTTAGTCCAGCATCTAAAAGTATTTGTACCGAGTATTTACTAAGTGTACAAAACTCTAGAATATCATCACAAGAGAGCCCTTTATTCCCAGCTTTTTCTAATGCTAATAAAATTCCACTATCCCTTAAGTTGATAGCTGCTTGGAATAGTATAGGAGCAAATGCTATTTTTTGCGCTTCTGTGATTGCTTCTAATGCGGTGAATCGTTCTTTATCATAACTATAAGAGTTACTTTTAATTTTATTACTGTGCATGAAAATCCTTTTAGGATAGAAGAGTTAAAAGAGATAAGCCTAAAGACTTATCTTTAGGCTTATCTCTAAGCGTATCGTTAGTTATATCTCATTGAATATAATTATCTTCTTGATAATTTTTCTTGAATATCAGTATTCAGTTTTGCAATCCACTTGTTGTAGCTTGGGTGAATGCGCCCATTTTTTTCTTTTAATCCAGTGCTGCTTACGTATGAAATCACATAACCCGTATTGCTATAGTTAATATTAACCTCGGCGTGCATTCCTCTGTTGAATAGTTTTCCATTAATAACGCCTCTGTTTGTCTTTTTTAGTATCCAGCCACGCTTTGCTGCTTTGGAGTGTAAAATTGCGGATTCAACATTTGGCTTGAAAGGTTACTAGGAACAGATGCATTTATTGGAGATATTCGTGCACCTGACGCACAGGCAACGAGAGCTGATGTAAAGGCAATGATAAATAAAGATTTAATAGTGTTCATGGCGGTCTCTTTGAAAAATAGGGGATAAATATAGATTATTGGTACGTTGCTGATTCACATAAATAATAGGTTAATTATTATTAAGTACCTCTGTTTGTTATTACGCAACTTAAGTTTGCATCATTAATAAAAAACTTTTTAAGGCTTTGACGGTATGATGAAATTAAAGATTAAGGCTGTCAAAATATATTCTTAATCAAAAAAATATTTATGAGTAAGCGCTTAATATTTGGATAACTATAACTTGAGAAGGCTACATTAACATAAAAGTTTAGTGGCTAAACTTTAGAAATTAAATTGAAAATAATTGTTCGATAGAAGGTCTGTAATTATACTATAATATTTCCAATAACATAAAAACTTGTTAGGTTAAATTTATTTGATAAATTAAAATTATATTCTATTGATATTAAAATAAGCTATGGTTTTTTATAAAAAAAATAGATTTTTTAATTGCCAGGTGAATAATGGTTTTATTATCTAGGGAAATTTTTTTATTTTTGTTTTTGTCACCGTTGGTTATTTATCATTATTTTTGATTCAAATAATTTAAAAAGGGAATGTTTTCTGTGATGAGATTTTCATTTAACGTAGAGAAATGGCTTGCACTGGCACCAGGCTTAGAGACGCGAGCTGCTTGGGAGAGTTGGGCTCATGGGCGTAGTGTTGATTGGTCTTTGCCTACTCCTAAAAGCTCTAAAATTCCAATGATGATAGCAAGAAGAATGAGTACTCCAAGCAGGTTAGCCGTCGAAGTGGGATTAGCTTTATTAGAGGAATCAACAGATATAATGCCAGACTGTGCATTATTCGTGAGTCGCCATGGTGAGCTCGAAAGAAGTTATAAAATATTGCAAGACTTGAATATGAATCGAAATATTTCACCCACTGATTTTGCGATGTCAGTTCATAACGCAGCAGCTGGATTACTCACTATGACGGCAAAGCTTGCTATTCCTTTAACGTCAATCTCTGCTGGTGTGGATGGGTTTTCACAGGCTATGATTGAAGCACAGTCAATGTTTTATTCGGGCGCGAAAAGGATTTTATTTATTGATTTTGATGGATTAATTCCTAATGCATATGGCACACAAATCTCTGTAAATGAATTGGAATATGCAGTAGGTTTTATACTGACACCAGGCGATGATTTTACATATTCTGAAGATAAAAAAGATGATTCATTGCATGAGGATACAAATTTACCACAGAGTTTGATGTTTATTAAAAACATGTTAAGTGATAATAAAGTATTTTCAATATTAGGACGAAATTTTTTTTGGAAATGTTTGTGTTAAATGAATAGTTTGCATATTGTTTTTTCTTATTTGAATTGTATTTGGCGCTTTATTGTGACTTATTTGGGTTTTATTTTTTTTGGTATAGGTGGGTTATTTTTATCACTTGTGTGTTTTACTTTAATCCGTGTAGTGATTAAAGATACTAAAAAAAGGCGCTTGGCAGCACAAAAAGGGATTAAATTGCTTTTTCGCTCTTTTTTGCGAAGCTTAAAGTGTTTAGGTGCACTAGATTATAAATTTCATAATTTAGAGCGTTTACATGAAGATGAGGGTTGTATTATTGTAGCAAATCACCCTAGTTTGCTTGATTATGTCTTATTAGCTTCAGTTATGCCTAGATGTGACTGTATTGTAAAGGAAGCGTTATTTAATAATTTTTTTGTACGTGGAGTGATTAAGTCAGCAGGCTATATTCCCAATTCGGCGCTTGACGTTTTATTGCCTCAATGCAAAGCTCTGTTAGATCAAAACGGAATGCTGCTCGTTTTTCCTGAAGGTACGCGGACAACATTCGGGCAGAAGTTAATATTAAAGAGGGGTGCGGCAAATATAGCGCTTAGATGTGAGGCTGATATTAGAGTTGTACACATTGAGTGTACGGAACTGCTTTTAACGAAGGAAACAAAATGGTATCATATTCCGTTTTTGAAGCCTGTTTTTACTGTCGTAATTCAAGAGAAAATACCAATAAAATCTTTTTTGCAGGAGCAGAACCTTTGCATTCAATTGCTGCAAGGCGTTTAACAAATTATATGATAGAAAATTTTAGTAGCATAAATAAATAGTAAGGTGTAATACATGGACAATAAAAATATAATGAATGACGAAATATTATTCGATGAAATTAAAAATATTATCATTGAAACATTGAATTTAGAAGGAATGACCGCAGTGGACATTTCGACAGATGCCCCCTTATTTGGAGATGGGCTAGGATTAGATTCAATTGATGCCTTAGAGCTTGGTTTGGCTTTAAAAAGCAACTATGGCGTAGTGCTTTCGGCGGAAAGTGAAGCCACTCGACAAAATTTCTATTCGGTAGAAACATTGGCGAAATTTATTGTGGCACATAAATTGTCTGCAGGTGCATCTCATGAATAAGCAAGACGTATTTAATGAAATTTCAGTATTATTGGTTCAGCTTTTTGAATTAAAGCAAGAAGATATTAAGCTTGATTCAAAGTTATATGATGATTTGGATTTAGATAGTATTGATGCAATTGATTTAATTGTGCAATTGCAAAAGAAAGTTAAAAAATCAATTAGTCCTGAAATGTTTAAAGCAGTGCGTACCGTTGAAGATGTGGTGAATACTATTGAATCATTAGCTGATTAAGTTATTTTTGTTACTTTTTTGTCTCTACTGTCGGTAGATATTGAATATCTACAAATCAATTTATTATTACGGGCTTTTCCCGCAATCGCCAAAAGTATCTTTATAAGTTTATGAGATTGCGGATTAAATCACGTTACGGGATCAAGTCCTGTGACAGGATCAAATCCGCAATGACTGCAAATCAAGTTTGGTATGATAGCTGTGATGTTTTAAGAGAATAAGTCAATATACTTAAGTAGATAGGTGCCGAAGAAGTGGTTACTTCTTTTTAATAATTTCATTAAAAATGGTTTGAAATGAATAATAAACACTTATTTATTAATGTACTGATTAAATGCACAGGCTTAATAATGCAATATTCTGCTATTTTTGCAATATTTCTATACCCCTTGTTAATTTTTTTCGGATTAAGGTATTTTGATAGTGTAATGATTGCGCCTTTGCTGTGCTTCTTATTTGTAATTCGTTTGTGCTTTATGAAGATGCGTACAAAGAAAACACATTTAATAAACCCCTTTGCGCGGTTGGGTAAAACAGTTGTAACGATTGGATTATCCTTGTGTATTTGTAGTTGGTTTTTTAAAGAGACGGCACTGTTGATGTACTATCCTGTTTTTGTTAATGGTATTTTTCTAGGGGCATTTGCGTATTCATTAACACAATCTCAAACGGTTATTGAACAGATTGCAAGGTTGACAACAAAAAATTTTCCTCAAAGTGCAATAAGCTATACGAAAAAAGTGACACAAGTTTGGTGTGTATTTTTTGTAATTAATGGATTGTTAAGTTTAATTACTTGTTTAGTAGGCAATGTTTTTTTGTGGAGTTTATACAATGGCGCTGTAAGTTACATTTTAATGGGTGTATTGATGGGTATTGAATGGCTTATCAGGAGACGCGTTATGATGAAATTATCTTCAGCCCAATGAAAGAGAAGATATCAATGACAAATTCAATTATTACGCAGTCAAATATTTTTCATTCTAGCCGCTCTTTGGATTCACTTATCGCTTGGAGAGGTAGAGATGTTCTGACATTGCGTGATTTTAAAATGCTCGTAACAAAATTAAGTTACCACATTCGAGCATACCCTGAAGTGCGCTGGGCACTATGTTGTAAAGACAGTTACTATTTTGCAGCAGGATTATTTGCACTGATTCATAGTAATAAAACCCCTATACTTTTAGGACATATGCGGGAATCTCTATTACAAACGCAACTGGGAGAATTTGATGCATTTTTGACAGATCTTAGTTTTGATTTAGTGTGCCCAACCTTAATGATTTCAAGCATTGATGCGGATTGTGATGCTATGGTAGATGTTTTTGTCTTGCCATCTTACCCGAGTGATGCAACATTGGTTTTATTTACATCTGGCTCAACAGGTAAACCAAAGCCGATTACTAAATCAATGTATTTGTTAGAAAAAGAAAGTCAGCTTCTCGCAGCACATTTTGGAGATGAATTGGCAGGGAGTATGATTGTCTCGACTATCTCTCATCAACATTTGTATGGTTTAACCTTTAGAATTTTATTGCCTCTTTATTTGGGACTCCCCTTTGATGCGAATATGATTGAATATCAAGAGCAATTAAACGCGTTGATGTTGGCAAGGATTTCGATTACAGATAATGAGTTTTTTTCTGATTCTGATTCTGATTCTGAATTTCCCTTATTACGCACTTTTGCGAAAACGACATTAATATCAAGTCCCGCGTATTTAAAGAGGCTTGATGAGAATCTAGTTAATATTTGTTGTGATCTTGTTTTTTCAGCAGGCGGACCACTTAGTTTTGAGGCTGCACAACACACACGCAAATGTTTGGGTGTGTTACCGATTGAAATTTACGGTAGCAGTGAAATGGGTGTCATTGCACGATGTATACGCACGGAACTCCCAAAGTTATGGCAAGCATTGTCACCAATTAATTTGGCTCAAATAGGGGTGAATCAATGCCGAGTAAATTCACCTCTTTTTGATAAGTCTACTGATCCTATTTTGTCCGACAATGTTCAAATGGAGGTCAATTCACAAGGATTTTATTTATTAGGGCGCAAAGATAGAATTGTAAAAATCGAAGAAAAGCGTGTGTCTCTTTCGGAGGTTGAAAGTCGACTAACAGAATGTGAGTGGGTGAAAGATTCAGCCGTAATTCTTTTAGATTGCAGCGCTAGAGCCGCTTTAGGTGCAGTCATTGTTTTATCGTCTGAAGGGCGTAATCTGCAACT
Source organism: Sweltsa coloradensis (assembly GCA_024449915.1). NCBI lineage: Eukaryota > Metazoa > Arthropoda > Insecta > Plecoptera > Chloroperlidae > Sweltsa > Sweltsa coloradensis. The sequence continues at coordinate 709,915 of JAMZAV010000013.1, forward strand.
ATCTATGGGTGAAATTAAATTCAATCAACATTTACGTCAGATGCTTAGTCAATATTTAGATGCGGTGGCAATACCAAAACGTTGGCGCTTTGTTGAACACATTTCTCAAAATACGCAAAGCAAACGTGCTTATTTTGAATTGCAGGAGTTATTTATATGAAGTTGGCGCAAGAGATTGGTATAAAATGTATTGTCCCGAGGAGATGAATGAATTATGCACCGAAGATTCATATATTCAAGGGTTAGCAGAGAAGTCAAGTGCCGTCATTACATTAAGGTTGCAGCCAGAGTTATTTTGGTTTAAAGGGCATTTTCCTGGATATTCTATTTTGCCAGGGGTTGTGCAAGTAAATTGGGTTATTGAGTATTTTAATCGGCTATTTGATACGGGTTTAATATTTAAAAGTATTGATATTGTGAAATTTCAAAAACCATTATTTCCGACTAATGTGATTGATTTGAAGATCGATTGGAATCGTTCTACTCAAAAATTAAGTTTTGAGTATCTGTGTAATGGTGAGCGTACGGGTAATGGTAAAATTACTTTTGGATAACAATGTATATACCCAAAAGACTTGAAGATGCATTTGATATTTAGATTAGGAACTTTTTATGGCGTTTGCACCTTGTATTATTATCCCTTGCTTTAATCATGGTATGAAAATAAGCGCTGTCATTTCAGCGCTTATTCAATATAAAAAACAATGTATTATCGTTGATGATGGCAGTGATTACGAAACTGCTTCAATATTGGATCAATTAGTGATGCAGTATGATTGTGTGACACTTTTAAGGCATGATATTAATCAAGGCAAGGGAGAAGCGGTTCTTACAGGTATTCGTGCGGCACAAAAATTAGGTTTTTCACATGGATTACAAGTTGATGCAGATGGACAACATGATTTACATGACATTCCTAGAATGCTTGCTACAGCTGAATTATCACCAGATTGTGTGATTTCAGGACAGCCTATTTATGATGAGTCTGTACCAAAGTCGCGACTTTATTCGCGCTATATAACACATGTTTGGGTGTGGATTGAAACATTGTCTTTTTCAATCAAAGATAGTATGTGTGGGTTTCGAGTGTATCCTATTGATATAGTTGTTGATTTGGCTAAAAAAAATAGCTTGGGCGCTCGAATGGATTTTGACACAGAGATTCTGGTACGTTTGTATTGGATGGGGACATTAACAAAATTTATTCCAACTAAGGTGATTTATCCGACTGATGGTATTTCTCATTTTAGGGTATTTCAAGATAATGTCCGTATTTCTTGGATGCATACACGATTATTTTTACAAATGTTACCTCGGATGCCAAATTTAATTAAACGTAATTTGATAAATACGCTTGATTCACAGCGCGAGTCTGAAAAACATTGGTCAAAAATAAAAGAATCTACGGGTCTGCTGGGATTATGGGGAATGCAAGGTTTGGTTTGGTGCTATCGAGTATTAGGAAGAGGCGTATTTAATGTGTGTCTCTATCCTGTGATTGGTTACTATTGGTTATTTGCAAGACGAGCGAGAAAAGCATCAAATGATTATTTAACGCGTGTGAGGTCTTATGCAAAAATCATGCAAAAGTGTCTGATATGGCTCGATTTGAAGAAATGAATACTTTCAAACATTTCATGCGCTTTGGAGATGCAATGCTTGATAAGGTTGCGAGTTGGCGTGGAGATATTAGGAGAGAGGATGTTGAATTTTTTACCGAAGCAGCATTATTAGATCAAATTGCTTCGAAAAAAGGCACATTGTTAATTGGCGCGCATTTGGGTGATTTTGAAGTCTGCCGAGCACTTGGCAAGTTATCTTTTAAAGTTAAAATTAATGCGCTTATTTTTAGTAAACACGCAGCTCGATTTAATCAACTGATGCATACACTTAATCCTCAATCTAATATCAACCTGATTCAAGTAGATGATTTAGGTATGGATGTGGCGATTATTTTAAAGCAAAAAATTGATGCGGGGGAATGGGTTGCAATTGTAGGTGATCGAACATCTCTTAGCCCACATAGGGACAAACATGCTTCAGGTCATGAGACCAATCGGATTACTTGGTCAAGTTTTTTAGGTGAGCGTGCCCCATTTCCACAGGGTCCTTTTATTTTGGCCTCCATTTTAAAATGCCCTTGTTTTTTAATGTTTTGTTTAAAGCCTAAACGCCAAGGTTCAAGGCAATTTGAAATTCACTTTGAAAAGTTTTCAGAGCAAGTCACGCTCTCTCGCGCGAATCGTTTGAATGATTTACAAGTTATGATTGATCATTATGCGGCTCGGTTGGAATATTATTGTTTGCGTGCGCCATTAGATTGGTTTAATTTTTATGACTTTTGGCGCTTGGTTTTGCCAAATAAAAGCATAGAACATCAACTAGATAAAGATAAAGATAAAGATAAAGATAAAGATAAAGATAAAGATAAAGATAAAGATAAAGATAAAGATAAAGATAAAGATAAAGATAAAGATAAACATAAAAAATCGTGCCAATCGGAGTAAAGATAAAAATGAATCACCTAATTTTAAAAAATGATCCACGTTTTTCAATGACAGTTGATATTGTTATTCCTTTTTATGATGTTGATTCAATGGGTATTGTTTGGCACGGCAATTATTTTCGATATTTTGAAGTTGTGCGCGAGGCATTATTGAATAAAGTGGGTTATGGTTATCGAGAAATGCATGCGTCTGGGTATACATGGCCGATTATTGATGCACGTGTGAAATACATTAAATCAAATACTTTTGGGCAAACAATTCAAGTGAGCGCACAAATTACAGAGTGCGAAAACCGATTGAGAATAGATTATCAAATTTTTAATATTGATACTCAGGCTCGGACAACCGTTGGACACACAATTCAGGTTGCAGTTGCAAACGATACAGGCGAAATGTGTTTCCTTAGTCCAGATATTTTGTGGGAACGAATGGGGTTATGTAAAGATGATAACTAATATTGCAGTGCACACTCACCCGAATCACTTACTACTTGTAAACTCATCGGGATTCTTACACTTACCGCCTCACAGTATTTTCAAGTATTTTGGGTATAGGAAGTCAAAACATTTAATATTAATTAAGATGTTAATATTGTTTGTTTTTTTTGCAACATCTGCATCCGCAATGACATTGATTGATTTGCAAACACAATTTAATCAACATGAAATTACGCGTGCAGATTTCAGCAAGAACGGCACATTAAAGGATTAAATATGCCCCTTGTTTCTACGGGTAATTTAATTATTTCTAAAAAATACGGATTATGGTGGCATCAAAGTCAGCCATTTGATTTAGTGCTTCGTTTGAACCAAATGCAGATGATTCAAACGATTAAAGGGCAATCTCCAGAGATAATGACATCAAAAAGTCACCCACAAATTTTTCAGTTCAGCTATTTATTAACCGCCCTATTTCGTGGCGATATTGATATTTTAAAAGAAAATTTCTCTCTGGATTTTAAAGTATTGCCTGTAGATAAAACAAATAAAGTAAATAAAGCAAGCAGATCAAGTGTGTCAAATACAACATGGTCTCTGGTTTTGATACCTAAAGGGGCACCGCTTAATCAAATTTTTAAGCAGATTGAATTAGTCGGTAGCAATGTTTTGAGCTCAATTAGCATGAGTGACTTACAAGGTGATTTAACAAAAATTTCTCTTTTTAATCAGAGCAATTCAGATACATTAAGGCAAAATGAACACATATATTTCTTACCTTAAATGCATTTGCCGAAATGTTTTTCAGCCAAAGGTGCATCGTTATTTAGCGGTGCTCTGGGGATTTATTTGTGTATTGTTACTCATCTCTTTATTTTGGATTTTACCGCGTAGCCAAGTCACAAGTAGTGTTTTAGAGTTGTTGCCTAAATCGAATATTGTCGGACTATCACCTACTATTTTAGATAAATTTAGCCAGAGATTGGATCAGCAATTGATTTGGTTTATTAAACCACATTCAAAGAAAGGTGCATCTGAACAAGATGATCTATCTGCTATTAAATGGTGGCAGAGTGCATTAGAGCAACTGCCTGAATTAAATCATGTAAAAGGTGAAATTTCGTCAGCCGAGCAGAGCGAATTTATACAGTTTTTATGGATGCATAAGCATAATTTATTAGATCCAAATACGGCATCTCGCTTACGAGATCAAACACATTCTAATTGGATTATGAGTCAATTATATTCACCTTTTTCTGGCATTAGTACAAAGGAATTGCAAAAAGATCCTTTATTATTGATACGTGGCATCCAATTGGCTGCGCAATCAGAAACAGCATTACAGTTCAAACAAAATTGGCTAAGTGCCCAAGATGAGCAAGGGCAAAATTGGTATTTTGTAAGGGCTGCGCTAGCACAGTCATCCTATAATATGCAAAGTTCTCAACAGATTGTTCAAAAACTGAATGCCCTCAAAGCAGAGCTACAATCACGTTGGCCTCAAACAGAAATAGTACAGCAGGGAACGCTTTTTTTTTAGCGATCACGCAAGTCAATTAGCACAAAAAGATATTTCAACGATTGGCGTTGTGTCTTTATTGGGTGTGATTGGGTTGCTATTTTTTGTTTTTCGTTCTTTTAAGCCCCTATTACTGACCTTATTATCAACATTTATTGGCGTGCTTTTTGGGTCATTTGCAGTGCTATCTGTTTTTGGACAAATCCATATTGTGACGATTGTGATGAGTACAAGTATTGTGGGTCTTTCAGTAGATTATGCCTTGCATTTTTTAACGGAGCGGATGGTGCATGGGGCGCAAGATACGCCACTCATTAGCCTTAAGAAAATATTCCCTGCACTGTTATTAGCGCTTATCTCAAGCTGTATTGCCTATTTTTTATTATTTTTAGCCCCTTTCCCAGGCTTACAACAACTGGCTATTTTTGCAATATTTGGCTTAAGTTCAGCATTTTTGACGGTAGTGCTTTGGTATCCTCATTTGGTCAAATCTTTAAAAATACGAAAATTCCCTATTTATCTGTACAGAAAAAATTACTCATGCTCTGGCAAGATCATGTGTATTTAAAGTGGGGTTTGCCTTTGTGTATTTTTGGGCTTGTATTAATTGGTTTATCGCAGTTAAAAATAAATGATGATGTGCGTAGTTTGCAAGAGTTACCTGTAGCTTTGACAAAGCAAAGCGATAAAATATCTGCCTTAACTGGGCAGGGAAATGATCAAAATTGGTTTATTGTTCATGGTGAAACCGTTTTCAGATGCTTTGAATGTATTGGAAAAATTGAGCATAAAGTTAAAACAATTAAAAGGCACAGGAGATATTAAGCAATATAAAATATTGCCATTTCCAAGTGAAGCGACTCAACGCGCTCGGATTGACTTAATTACCCAATCTGCGCCAATGATTATTAAGTCACTAGAAGATGCGGGTTTTACTTTTGATCAGAAAGTTGATTCATTAGGATCAAAACAGTTTTTAACATTTAAAATGTGGTCAGAGAGTATGCTAAGTGATGGTTGGAAATTGCTTTATTTAACGGATGATTCGGATCGTTTATCGATATTAGTCCCTGTAAGTGGGGTACAAAATGCAGAAGTAATGCGCAATATTGCAAGAGAAAACCCAAGCATTTATTGGATTGATAAGCGGGGAGAATTTACCGATACATTTAAAATATATCGAGGCTATTTATCCCGTTTATTGGGCGTTGCTGTTTTATTGATCTGCGGTGTCTTTTTTATACGTTTTGGTTTATATCATGCGATTAGATGTAGCATTCCACTGGTTTTATCTCTTGGAATGGGATTGGCGATTTTGGGTTTAATGGGGCAAACATTAAATTTATTCTCTTTACTTGCATTGATATTGGTCTTGGGTATTGGCATTGATTACACGCTGTTTTTTAGCAACACTCAAGCAGATCCATCGACAACATTACTGGCTGTTTTTATGGCTGCGTTAACAACCATTTTAACCTTTGGATTACTTGCATTAAGTCATACGCAAGCCATAGCGAGTTTTGGATTGGTATTATGTGGCGGGATATTGACCGCAGTCGTGTTATCGCCTTTAGCAATACCTGCTAGAAAAAATAAATTATGAAAATAAGTTATGAAAACAAATAAAAAGAAGGACAAATATAAATGCAATGTTACCGATTATGGATTACACAAATATGCGTTAAGCGGATAGTCAAGCTTTTGTGTTTATTTGTCAGTGTTTTTTTATTTAGTGGGTGTAGCAACCAACATACGCCACAGGCTTGGCTTAAAAGCGCTGAAAAAGTCACGCTGCCGAGCGCTCAATTACCCTTTACGATTCATGAACAGCAATTGTTAAATTTACATTTAAGGGTCGAACAGATTCCTTATTAACACTGCTTGATGCCGATGGCGAGAGGGTAACTCTGGTTGGATTATCTCCTTTGGGTATTCGTTTGTTTAAGATAGAGTATTTTGGGGATAAAATTGATGTCACACAAAATCTGGCTATCAAAGGTTTACCCGCAGCAAATCAGATATTATTAGACATTATGTTGAGTTACTGGCCAATTGATGCGTGGTTGGATAGATTACCCAAGCGTTGGAATTTGGTTGATACAGGGATGAATCGTATTTTATATGATGCAAAAGGTGTGAAAGTCGTTGAAATTCAATATCAAGAAAAATATCAAGAAAGATATGCCAAAAGTGATAAGAAGATGAAAATCCCAACAGAGTTATCTCAAAATGTATTTGGTTATACAATTGTGATTAAAAATTTGGATCAAAATAATGAAGCGTTAAAACAACGAGGTAATCCATAATGATTTATGTGTCGGCAGTTGGATTAATCAATGCAATGGGTGCAAATATTAAAGAAATTAGTCAGTATCTTTATGAGTATTCTTTGCCATATTGTGAAGGACGTGTTGCCCATAAAATGATATTGAGTCATGATTATTTACTTAACAATGAACCATGTTTGATTGGGCGAGTCACCGCAAATCTCCCAGAAGTGCCGAAAAACTTTGCCATGCACAATACGCGTAATAATCAATTGTTATTGGCTGCATTACAGCAAATTCAACCTGATGTTGATGAGGTGATCCAGAAATATGGTTCAAAGCGTGTCGCGGTAATTTTAGGAACGAGTACTTCTGGTATTGATGAGGGAGATGCGGCGGTTGGTGAATATTTACGAACTCAAAAATTGCCAGAATCCTATCATTATCAGCAGCAAGAATTAGGTGATCCTGCTATCTTTTTGGCTGATTATTTAGGCTTATCTGGTCCAACATATGTTATTTCAACCGCGTGTTCATCAGGTGCAAGAGCAATTATCAGTGGTATGAGACTTATTGAATCAGGCTTAGTTGATGCAGCGATAGTGGGTGGTGCAGATAGTTTATGCCGTATGGCAATTAATGGTTTCCATAGCCTTGAATCGCTTTCAAGTACACAATGCCAGCCTTTTGCGAAAGAAAGATCAGGTATCAATATTGGGGAAGGTGCGGCGTTGCTTTTACTCACTAAAACGATTGCGAAAGTGGGTTTATTGGGAGTGGGAGAATCATCAGATGCATATCATATGTCGGCACCGCATCCAGAAGGTATCGGGGCTGAAAAAGCGATGAGAATGGCATTGAATTCTGCAAATTTACAGCCTTCTGATGTTGGATATATTAATCTACATGGCACAGCGACACCTTTAAATGACAGTGCCGAATCAAATGCCGTGCATCGTGTTTTTGGAAATGAAACGCCATGCAGTTCTATTAAACATCTAACGGGGCACACACTTGGGGCAGCAGGCGCGATGAATGTTGGCTTATCTTGGTTGATTTTAACGCACAATATTGGATTGCCTGCGCAAGATTTTTCAATTTCGGCTCAAGATGAGACGCTTGCAAATATCCAGCTAGTGACACGGGAGCAACCATCTCCACATATGCTTGATCAAAATAAACGTATTATTCTATCCAATGCATTTGCCTTTGGCGGTAATAATGCATGCGTTATTTTGGGAGATTTATCATGAAATTTTTTAGAACTTATAAAATAGATCCATCTGCTAACAGTGTTTCTAAATATTTACCACATGCATCCCGATGATACTTTTGGATCGTGTGAATAACATTACAAAGATGAATGCAGAGTGTGAAGCGTATGTCTCACATGAGGGAGTTTTATCCCCTTTTTTAGATTTAAATGACCAATTACCCGCTTGGTTTGGGATAGAGTTAATGGCGCAGACAATAGGTGTTTGGTGCGGATTTCACAATATGATTGCTGCAAAAACGGAAGAAGATTCTAAACCTCAAATTGGAATGTTGTTTGGGTGCACGAGGCTTTAAATCTAAAATACCTGCTTTTCCTGCAAACAGTATCTTGCAAATTTATGTTGATAAGATATTGGAAGATGAACGGCTCGCCAATTTTGATTGTAAAATTTTAATTGACAATGACATCATTGCATCAGCAAAACTACCGTATATCAATCTACGTCAGATGAGAGACGCGCGTTATTAGGAGAAAATAGTTTTATGAATCAAACAGAAGTACGTCGTACGGTTTTAGTGACAGGTGCAAGTAAAGGCATTGGAAAAGCAATAGCTTGCCGTTTAGCGCAGGATGGTTTTAACATTGTTGTTCATTATCTGTCTGATAAAAAAGGGGCGCAAGATACATTAAACCAAATCATTGCTGGGGGTGGAAATGGGCGATTACTCTCCTTTAATATTAGTGATCGGGAACAGTGCCAGACTCAAATAGATGCGGATATTGCGGAACATGGCGCGTATTATGGCGTGATCAATAACGCGGGGATTATTCGTGATGGTGCATTTCCTGCATTAACCAGCGAGGATTGGGATGGTGTCATACATACAAATTTGGACGGTTTTTATAATGTATTACATCGCTGTGTGATGCCGATGATTGGACTGCGTCAAGGTGGGCGAATTATCGCGTTATCGTCGGTATCAGGGGTTATCGGAAATCGAGGTCAAGTGAATTATAGCGCTGCCAAAGCAGGCATTATTGGGGCGTGCAAAGCATTATCTTTAGAGCTAGCCAAACGTAAAATAACCGTTAATTGCATTGCGCCAGGCTTGATTGATACGGGTATTTTAGAGCTCGATGCACATGCATTGAGTCAAACGATGAGCGCCATTCCTCTCCAACGTATGGGGCGCTCTGACGAGGTTGCAGGATTGGCGAGTTATTTAATGTCTGATATTGCAGGATATGTGACACGTCAAGTTTATCTCCATCAATGGAGGGATGATATGAGTTCATGCTCTAAAAGACGTGTTGTCGTGACAGGAATGGCAGGAATAACCGCACTTGGATCAAATTGGGAGACGATTTCTTCTCATCTGAAAGCAGGAAAAACAGCGATTCAATATATGGATAACTGGGATGAATATGAAGGGCTTCGCACTAAATTGGGTGCCCCTGTTTTAGATTTTTCACTGCCAGAGACATATCCCACGGCGCAAAATACGTTCAATGGGCGCGTTTCTTTATTGGCAAACACGCGCCACGGAATTAGCGCTTGAAAAGGCAAAGTTACTGAATGATCAGGTATTAAAAACGGTATGACAGGGATTGCATTTGGCTCATGTACGGTAGTACGCCTGCCATTAGTGATTTTGCAAGTATGCTTATTGATAAAACACTTGCCATATTGATGCCACGACTTATGTAAAAATGATGCCTCATACTGCCGCAGTGAATGTAGGTTTGTTTTTTGGATTACATGGACGAGTGATACCCACTTCCAGTGCATGCACTTCAGGTAGTCAAGCGATTGGTTATGCGTATGAAGCTATTTTAAATGGCTATCAAAATGTGATGATTGCTGGTGGTGCAGAAGAATTATGTCCGTCTGAAGCGGCAGTTTTTGATACCTTATTTGCCACAACACAAATGAATGATACGCCCCACTTATCGCCCGCGCCTTTTGATGTGAGCAGAGATGGCTTAGTCATTGGAGAAGGTGCATGTACGTTAATTTTAGAAGAATTATCACATGCACAGGCGCGTGGCGCAGATATCTATGCAAAAAATTATTGGCTTTTCAACTAATTGTGATGCAAGCCATATCACGCAGCCCAGAGAAGAAACGATACAAATCTGTATGGAAAAAGCGCTGGAACAAGCAGGATTAGCACCGAATCAAATTGGTTATATTAGCGCTCACGGGACTGCAACAGATAAAGGTGATATTGCAGAGAGCCATGCAACGGCTAAAGTTTTTGGTAATCAAACGCCTATTTCATCACTCAAAAGTTATTTTGGGCATACGCTAGGCGCATGTGGCGCGATTGAATCTTGGCTTAGCATTGAAATGATGAATGAAGGATGGTTCTCTCCCACAATTAATCTTAAGAATCCTGATCCCAAATGCGGTGATTTAGATTACATCTTGGATCTTCCAGAAAATAAAGGGCGATCTCTACATGTTGATTACATTCAATCTAATAATTTCGCGTTTGGAGGCATTAATACCGCGTTAATTTTCCAACGTTGGGGAAAATAATATTGACAGAATGTCAGGTTGTGATTGGTCAAATACCAGAAGATGATCATTTTGATTGTTCATGCCTTTCTGATGGACTCATTGAGTACGCGGAAAAGTTTTCACCAGTGCGCAGGCGACAATATTTAAGTTGCCGTATTTTATTATCTCGATTGTTAGGTCTAGATTCATTGCCAGAGATTGTGGTGAGTGATAATTCCCGACCTATTTTCAGAGATCCCAGCTTACCTGACTTTAGTATTACGCATAGCCAAAATATGATTATGGTGGCATTGGCAGTAGCTCAATCACTGAATCAACCACAACGTATTGGTTTGGATCTTGAAGTATTTCGATCACGCCCACAATTTTTAAAATTGGCACATTATGCATTTAGTGATGATGAATATCAGTGGTTACTGTCTTTGCCAGAATCAGAGCGAGCTGCATCTTTTTGGCATCTTTGGACGATACGAGAATCAATCTTAAAATTGAATTCTAAAGGTGTTTGGCAAAATGAGCCAAATTAATATTAGCCCTTCATGCAAAGCGATTCAGACGGATTTATGTGAACGATTATCCGTTTATAATTTTCAACATTTTGTATTTGGAAAAAAGATCTCTTGGTCAATTTCATCGTATTCAAAATTGAAAAATCTTAAAATTTTTCAATCAACTCAAAACCTAGATATCATAAATGATTTATCTCTTATGAATGCAGGAGATTGGCTTCAGTCTGAATATCATCAATAGTTTGATTTCCCTGTGTCATTGCGGGCTTGAGCCCGTAATCTCATTAATGTACTTTTTGAGATTGCGGATCAAGTCCGCAATGACGTTAGGGGGTTTTAAATATTTTAAATCAATCGTTTATAAGATAAAAACTCTACGAGTCATTGACTGTAGAGGTTTTAGAGATATTTTAGAATTAATTTTATCTGTTTTATTTAAGCTAAATCGAAACTAGATTGAGACTAAATTCAGATGAGATAATTATTCAATGTCTTTCATTGTTAATCGAATACGACCTTGCTTATCAATTTCAAGTACTTTAACTTTGATAATTTGCCCAACGGTTAAATGATCAGATACATTTTGAATACGGGTATCTGAAGGGATTTGAGAGACATGTACCATGCCATCACGACCAGGCATTAATGTAACGAAAGCGCCAAAATCCATAATACGAACAACAGGTGCATCATAAATAGCACCCACTTCAATATCAGCCGTGATTTGTTCAATACGCAGGCGTGCAGCGGTTGCTTGTTCATTACTTGTTGCAGCAATTTTTACGATACCATCATCTGTGATCTCAATAATTGCACCCGTTTCTTCAGTAATCGCACGAATAGTGATACCACCTTTACCAATGACATCACGAATTTTATCTGGGTTAATGCGGATTGTTGTTATACGTGGCGCGAATTCAGAAATATCAGGGCGACCTTCAGAAATGACTGTATTCATCTCATCTAAAATGTGTAAACGAGCAACCCTAGCTTGCGCTAAAGCTTGTTCCATAATCTCTTTTGTAATGCCATCAATTTTGATGTCCATTTGCAATGCCGAAATGCCAGACGCTGTACCTGCTACTTTAAAGTCCATATCGCCTAGATGATCTTCATCACCTAAAATGTCAGTTAATACTGCAAAACGATCACCTTCTTTAATCAATCCCATCGCGATACCTGCAACAGGCGCTTTCATTGGTACGCCAGCGTCCATGAGTGCCATTGAAGCACCACAAACAGAAGCCATTGAACTTGAACCATTTGACTCTGTAATTTCAGAGACCAAACGAATGGTGTATGGATATTCATTCATATCAGGTAATGCCGCCTGAACTCCGCGTTTTGCTAAGCGACCATGACCAATCTCACGGCGTTTTGGCGAACCAACCATACCTGTTTCACCAACAGAATAGGGCGGGAAATTATAATGAAGCATGAAGTTATCTTTATACTCACCTTCAAGTGCATCAATGATTTGAGCATTGCGTTCTGTACCAAGCGTTGCAACAACAATTGCTTGTGTCTCACCCCGTGTAAATAACGCTGAACCATGTGTGCGAGGTAAAACACCCACTCGAGAGATGATAGAGCGGACAGTTGTTGTATCACGTCCATCAATACGTGGCTTGCCATCTAAAATACGATCACGAACAAGTCTATAACTCATTGTGTCAATTGTATTTTTTATTAGATCTGCGCTAATGTCACTGCCTTCTACTGCTAAAGTTGAAATAGTATCTTGTTTTAATGCATTGATTGCATCATAACGCGCTGCTTTTTCACGAATATCATATGCTGTTTCTAAAGCAGACTGTGCATGATTTTTAATGACTTCAATAAACGCATCATTGCTCACAGGTGGCGTGAAAGGGAAGGTTGTTACACCTACTTTTTGGCAAAGTTCAGCGATATTTGTAATAACAGTTTGCAATGCGGTATGCCCAAATACAACTGCGCCTAACATGACTTCTTCAGAGAGTAACTTTGCTTCAGATTCAACCATTAAAACAGCATTGCTTGTACCTGCAACAACCAAGTCTAGATCAGATTCTTTTAATTCTGAATTGCTTGGATTTAACGTGTATTCACCTTCTTTATAACCAACGCGTGCAGCGCCTAAAGGTCCACTAAATGGCAGTCCTGCTAGGCATACTGCGGCAGAAGCACCAATTAAAGATACGATATCTGGGTTTACTTCAGGGTTTAATGACATAACCGTCGCAATGGACTTGGACATCATTGGTGAAACCTTCAGCAAATAAAGGGCGCAAAGGGCGATCAATCAGGCGTGAAATGAGTGTTTCACCTTCAGACGGACGACCTTCACGACGAAAAAAGCCACCAGGGATTTTCCCAGCAGCATAAGTACGTTCTTGATAATTAACGGTCAAAGGAAAGAAGTCACGCGTAGGGTCTACTTTTTTGAAGCGACACACGTCACAAGGACAACGGTATTATCAACATTAACCATCACGGCAGCTGATGCTTGGCGCGCAATTTCGCCAACTTCGATGAGAACAGTATGTTTACCGTATGTGAATGTTTGCTTGATTGCTTGTAATTTCATAATAGTATGATCCTATGTTTTGCAAGTAAGTATTTTGATGATCAATCCATCAAAATGTGTGATTACAAAAGCCATGTAGTGAAATTAAGGGAGACTGTTTAAACATTTATACCCATCACCTTTGAAGATCCTATTTTGTTGATTAACGTACACTCTCCCGAATCACTTACCTTATGTAAGCTCATCGGGGTTCATATACTTGTTGCCTCATAGTATCTTCAAATCTTTTGGGTATATTAGTTAATTTATAAGCGTTATAAATGTTTAAACAGTACCCCTTGTCGACATGCTTTTGCTGTGATAAATAAAAACAAACCGCCCTCACACGTAAGGCAAGGGCGGTGTTTGATTCATAATGTATAAATCAAAATTAACGACGTAGAGATAAACGTTCAATCAAAGTTTGATAACGTGCTAATTCAGTACGCTTAAGGTAATCAAGTAATTTACGGCGCTTATTAACCATTGTTAAAAGACCACGACGTGAATGGCTATCTTTTTTATGGTCTGCAAAATGCGCTTGCAAGGTATTAATGTTGTTAGTAAGTAAAGCAACTTGTACTTCAGGAGAGCCCTGTATCGTTAGGTCACGGGCAAATTCAGCAACAATGCTTGCTTTTTTTTCTGTTGATAACATGATAAAACTCCAAAAATTTGATTGAGTCAATGGCGTTGACATTTTAGCGGGAGATTATAGTCTGGTTTTATAATTTCCGCTAGGAATTTGTCAGAATGTCAGACCATCTCATGGTACATGAGAATTATACTCATCACCTTTGATGGTTTACTTTATTGACAGTTTAAAAAGCCCTAAGACACTATTTTGTGAAATTATCTTTAAGGGTGACAATACGGTTAAACGTGAGTATTTCTGGCTGTTCGGATTGTTCGGAATGTATATCTCTTGTGAAATACGCTTCTCGTTCAAATTGAAACGCTTGTCCCACTTGTGCGCTCGCTAAGCTAGGTTCAAACTTTTGCTGTACGGATTACGAGAGAATTGGGATTAATATATTCTGCAATATTGCCCATTTCTTTATCAGGATGAGGCACTGTAAATAAAGGTTCATATAGATGAACGGTTGCATTTAATGCACTCTTTGCACAAACAATTGGATCACGCCACGCGCTTTAATGCCTTCAATATTTTTCCCAATAGATCCATCAACAAGTTCAGCGATGACTTCGATAATTTCTCCCGCAGAATCTTTGATAACATCCGTTGCTTTAATGATGTAAGCGCCACGTAAGCGCACATAATCACCTAATAATAAACGTTTATATTTTTTGTCAGCGTCTAGTTTAAAATCCGCATGATCAATGAAAATGGTATTGCTAAATGGCACGAGGCGTTTACCCATGCGCTCATCTTGGGATGATTTGCAATGCTAATATTTTTAATAAGCGACTCCGAATAGTTCGTCAATGTCACTTTAAGGGGATTTAAAACAGCCATTGCGCGGGGTGCAATTGGATCTAACACATCACGGGTCGACTGTTCTAGAGCGCTCATTTCAATTGAGTTGTCTGACTTGGTGATGCCAATGCGCTCGCAAAACAGATGGATTGCTTCTGGTGGGCAGCCACGGCGGCGCAAACCTGCAATGGTTGGCATTCTAGGATCATCCCAGCCATGTACATGTCCGTCAGCCACTAATTGCGTTAATTTACGTTTCGATGTAATGGCATATTGTAAGTTTAACCTTGAAAATTCATATTGATGTGGCACAGGCGTAATACCACAATGCAGGATGCACCAATCGTATAAGGGACGGTGATCTTCAAATTCTAAGGTACATAATGAGTGTGTAATGCCTTCAAATGCATCTCCCAGCGCATGTGCAAAATCATACATCGGATAGATACACCATTTATTACCTGTTTGATGATGTTCTGCATGACGAATCCGATACAGAGCAGGATCGCGCATATTCATATTAGGCGAGCTCATGTCAATTTTAGCGCGGAGTAGTTTGGCACCATCTGGATATTCTCCAGCTCTCATACGGCTAAATAAATCGATATTTTCATCAATTGAGCGATCACGGAACGGTGAGTTTGTGCCTACTTTTTCAAAAGTACCGCGCATTTCACGTATTTGGTCGGGCTTTTGAATCATCAACATATGCCAGACCTTTATTAAATTAAAATAATTGCAGACTCGTAAAATTTTTCAAAATAATCAGATGCATAGCACTTTTTCGACCAATTGAATCCGAGCCATTTAACATCTGTTTCGATTGAGTCAACAAACTCTTGTTCTTCTTTCGTTGGATTTGTATCATCAAAACGTAAGTTACATTGTCCTTCATAATCATTGGATAAGCCGAAATTTAGCAAATTGCTTTTGCATGACCAATGTGTAAATAACCGTTTGGTTCAGGTGGGAAACGTGTTATGAGTGCACTTTTACGTGCAAGTTTACCTGTTTGTAAATCATTGTCGATAATTTGGCGAATAAAATTGGTGCGAACTATTTCTTCAGACATAAATTTTCCTTTCACACATTGTGAAAACTAAGGGTTAATCACATTGGTCATAATAATGTTAGATTTTTTCTTGATAGAGTTCACGTAGGCAGAAAATTCTGCTTCTGTCATGACTTGTTGTAATTGCATCTGGATTGTTTTTGCTATTTCAGGGTCAAGTTCCGCAACTTTTCCAGGCATAACATTGCGTACGGTGACGACAGATATCCCCTCTTGGTTGCTATCTGAAATAATTGTTTTATTTGATTTTCGTTTGGCTGGAAAGTTTTAAAACCGTCTAACAATGCAGATTTTAATAAAGGCGCTTTATCACTAATATCTGATATTGATATTTGAGTGAAATTTGATATTTTGGCATCTTCAGCCTGTGCGAATGTTTCAAATTGAGTTGGATCAGCTTGAGTTTGAGCGTGAAGCGCATTGCTTTTTCTTTTGCATGTGTCAGTGCTTTTTGAAGTTGAGCGCCCGTTTCGATTTGTGCACTTGCCTCATCTAATGTTAAAGCACGTTCAGATTCGTGCTTAAGTACTTTTATGGCAACGGCTTTATTCTCATTAATTGCGATGGGTGGCGAAATTTTTCCTTTATTCATTGCCTCATCACTCAGTGCTGCGGATAAAATATCTGGATTTGTTAGAATACCTGTTGGGTTTTTTGATATTTTCCCATTGTGTTTCAAGCACTTTACTATTTAATCCTTTTGCAACTGACTCTAAGTCATCTGGCGTTGTTTCTAATAGCTTTTGAAAATGTTCTTGAAGTGATAAATATTCATTTTCAGATTTCTCTTTTTTCAGAATTGATTGAATCCTTGGTGTTGCGGATATTAAAGTGTCTGTTTTTCAGGTGTAATTTGATCAAGTTTAAATAAATGAACCCCAAAAGAAGATGCAATGACTTGACTCACTTGACCTTTTTGCATTTGGAATATTTCAGTATCATCGCATCATCCCCGATGCTACCAACGGATAACTCACCCATTGAGCCTATCTCGGATTGAATTTTAGGATCTGCTTTGATCATCACACTGATTGACTCAAATGTTTGGCTGCCATTTTCAATTGCAGCATGATACTCATTGAGTTTTGAATCGCTTGCGCTTTGCTCATTGATTGATCAGGTTTGATCATGATCTGTGATACTTCACGTTTTTCGGGTGTTAAGAAAGATGCTTTATGTGTATTGAAATAGTCTTCAATTTCAGCCTCTGTGAGAGAAACCTCACCTACTGGCGTGCTTGATATTTCAACAAAGCTTAATTTAACACGTTCAGCTTGGATATATTGGGCTGCATTCTTTTCAAACTGCGCCTTAATTTCATCCGTGCTCACGGTAATGTTTGGCAATATAGATGCAATATCAAAACTTGCGACTTGAAGGTCTCTGCGGCTACTTTGAGTTGCCACAATGTGAGAAAATTCACGTGTCGCATCAGGGGAAGAGTTAGTAATAGATTGAAGTAAATGTTTAACGGTTAAATCTTTTGCTAAATAATCTTCATATTGCGCTGCATTAAGTCTGTTTTGTGTTAAAAACTATTGTAACGGTCACGGCTAAATGCGCCTTGTATTTGAAATGAGGGATCATTTTTAATTTGGGCTGCAATTTCTGTTTTACCAGCGGTTAGCTTAAGTTGTGTTGCGGTTTGTGCTAATAAAATTTCATTCACAATTTGATCAAATGCAGCAGTGCGCACTGCATTTATTTGTGCTTTGCTAAACTCTTGCCTGCATATTGACTCATAATGCTATTAAACTTTTTATCAAAATCTTGAGTTGATATATCGGTATCGTTAACGCTTCCTGCAATTCCTTGTTTTGGGGCTGAATCAAACATATTGTTTCCAACAAAGATAAAAGAGATGACAATTAAACCAAATATTATTTTGGCGGTCATGCCCGTTGCGTGGTTACGAATTGCTTGCATCATGAGAACAGTCCTTACATAAGGGGGGGGGAAGAATAAAGTATCTACAAATATTTTGGGTATAGTTTTTTTGGTATAAAAAAAGGTCAATAAGCGGCTAATTTTAGCAAAAAAAACATTTCTTATTGTTGAGTTTTAGGGGGGTTTGATTTTTATGTGAAATGTTGTGGAGACGAAAAAATAGGAATGATATGCCTACTAATTTCATATACTTTTTTATTTGTTTGTTCATGTGTTTTTTTTATGTGTTTTTTTCAAGAGTATTTTCAAGAGTATTTTCAAGAGTATTTTCATTTAATCTAATGCATAAATAGTCCCCTTTTTTTTATCCCAATCACTTAATACAAAACGGTTGGATAGTCAAAGGGTTTATGGGTATGTCCATGTATTAGGGTGTGTGCGCAATGTTTTTCTAATGCAGCATCTACGGCAGTTTCAACTACGTCGTATTTTTTTGCATCTAATAGATTATGTGGCTTTTGCTGTATATGTGTGCTTTGAAGCCCTTGCTTTACGACCTAATCCTAAACGAAACTTCTTTGAAGAGTGGCGTAAAATCCATAATATTAAAGGGTGTCTTATCCATTTTCGCCACCGTTGATATGCCGTATCTAATGTGCAAAGTTGGTCGCCATGGCACAGTAAAATTGGGCCTTTAGGTGTAGATAAAGTATGAAATTCAGGCAATAAAGTCATGCCGCATAATTTTGCATATGTTTGACCTATTGCAAAATCACGATTGCCATGAATAAAATTTATTTTTGTGCCTGTTTGTTGCAATGCATTGAGTTGTATGGCAACTTCATATGCCAAGGGCGTTATTAAGTCATCACCTAGCCAAACTTCAAAAAAAATCACCTAAAATAATGAGCTCTTTCGCGAAAACTGCACGGTCAGTTAAAAATGAGTAAAAGGCACGGGTAATATCAGGTCGCGTTTCTGATAAGTGAAGATCACTAATGAGTAAGATATCTTTTTTTCGGATGCATATTAATTTCTTGAGTTAAATGTATTACGTAAGCCTTCTGAAATAAGCATCAATAAACTTAAAACCACACCCATTACGAAAAGCCTGTGAGCCCAATCCAAGGCGCTTGGGTATTGTCTTTACCTTGGGGGTAAAATTTCACCTAATGCAGGTGAACCAATGGGTAACCCCAAACCTAAGAAATCTAAAGAAGCCAATGCAACCATTGAGCCCGTTAAAATAAATGGGGCAAAGGTAAATGTTGCCACCATTGCATTTTGGTAAGATATGACGAAACATGATCATTTTATTACTTACGCCCTAAAGCACGTGCTGCACGTACGTAATCTAAATTCCGTGCTTTTAAAAATTCTGCTCTAACAGGAGATACAAGGCTCGTCCATGAAAACAGTAATAAAAAAATGAGCATTGATACAAAACTCGGTGTGATAATGCCCGCCAAAATAATTAAAATAAATAGTTGCGGCATACCGCTCCAAATTTCTAAAAAGCGTTGACCCATTAAATCTATTGCGCCACCAAAATAGCCTTGCACAGCGCCTGCAATGATCCAAAGATAGAGCTAAGTACGGTTAAAATAACACCAAAAACTAGGGCAAATCGGACACTATATAAGGTGAAGCTTAATAAGTCTCGCCCGTAAGTATCTGTACCTAGCCAATGTCTTGTTGATGGTTTTGATGGCGAGGGTGCTTCTAAATTATAATCTAATGTATTGTATGAATAAGGGATGAGCGGCCAGATGATGACACTATTGGGATCATCTAAAATGAGCGATTGAACGTCAGGATTTTTATAATCTGCTTCTGCTTCTAAAAACACCGCCAAATCGTGTTTCTGGGTATGATTTAAATACAGGGAAGTACCAAGTTTGCTGGTGCGATACAAAAATGGGTTTATCATTCGCGATCAATTCTAACCCAGATAAAATGAAAGTTAGACCTAATAAGAGCAATGCGCATATATAACTTAAGCGGTAACGTTTAAATCTATTCCAATAAATCATCTTAACTTTGCGCCTCGAAATTAATGCGTGGATCAATTAAATGATAGGTAATATCGCTTAGGAAATGACCAATTAATCCGCTAAAGTAAATAAATAGAGTGTTCCAAACATCACAG
The DNA here is from genome assembly GCA_024449915.1 of Sweltsa coloradensis. NCBI lineage: Eukaryota > Metazoa > Arthropoda > Insecta > Plecoptera > Chloroperlidae > Sweltsa > Sweltsa coloradensis. Next base: position 729,988 of record JAMZAV010000013.1, read on the forward strand.
GGTAGTCGCGATTCATAACCGCCTCATATCCGAGCAATCCTAAACATCTAATGAAAAAATAATTTCTATGATTAAAGAGCCTGTAAAAATAAGCCGATTAAGGTTGCAGGTAAACTTGAAATCACGAGTAACATCGCATTGCGAAAAACATGCCCATATAATACTTGTCGTTCAGATAATCCCCTTTGCGCGGGCAGTGAGAACATATTGTTTACCTAGTTCTTCTAAAAATGCATTTTTAGTTAAGAATGTTGTGGCGGCAAATCCGCCTATTGTCATTGCACTGACAGGCAAGGCTAAGTGCCAGATTAAGTCTATGATTTGTTTAAATAATGGGAGTGTTGCAAAGTCATCACTTGTCATACTTCGCAGTGGAAACCACTGAAAATATGATGCACCTGCAAAAAATATAATCAAAATAATAGCGAATAAAAAAGCAGGGATGGCATAGCCAACAATCAAAATAAAACTGGAAATTGTGTCGCCTAAAGAACCCGCTGTTTTGGCTTTGTGAATGCCAAGTGGGATTGAAATTAAATAAATGAGCAAAGTACTGGATAAACCTAAAGCGAGAGAAACAGGTATCTTACTGATAATTAAATTAATGACACTGTCACCTTTGAAGTAACTATTGCCTAAATCAAACACGGCATATTCTTTTAGCATCTTGAAATATCGCGTTAATATAGGTTGATCAAAGCCGTATTGTTTTTTTAATGTCTTCAATTAATTTTTCATCTAAACCTGATGCGCCTTGATACGCGCTATTTGTTATTCCCTGTGCCGCTTGAATCACATCACTGCCCGCACCGCCTAAATTACTTGCTGCATCATTAGCGCCAGGTTGCGTTAAAGATGAGATGGCGCGTTCAACAGGACCACCTGGTGCAACTTGTACGATAAAAAAATTCAAAGTTATGATAAAAAACAAAGTGATGGGGATAAATAATAGGCGCTTTAAAAAAAATATTTTTATCTGATAAACCTAAATAAAGAGGAACAATAGAATAAATAAGGTGTTGTCGTTTTGGATATATACCCAAAAGATTTGGAGATACACGAGGCGGCAAGTATAAGAATACCGATGAGCTTACATAAGGTAAGTGATTCGGGAGAGTATGCGCAGCCAACAAAGTTGGATTTTCAAAGATGACGGGTATAATAGCGCGGCTTATGTGTTAAGTATATTCTCGCTATCATTTACAATATCTTCAAAGGTGATGGCTATCCCGTATTTTTCGCTGATTTTATCCAATATCCCGCTAATAAGGATGCTTAATGTTTAATATCTTTTTTCCGTATTACCTATTTTTTTGCTGATCCTTGGTGGATTTTTGACTAAAAAGATATTTTGTCCGAGAGGTTTTGTTTTGGAAAAATACTGAAAAAATGGTGTATTACATATTTTTCCTGCCTTGTTGGTGATCAAGGTCAGTCAAGCTGAATTAGCTATTTCTAAATCTTTTCATGCACTGCTTGCAACCATTTTCGCAAGCTTGATCGTTGGGGGATTGGCATTTTTTGGAAAATATTTTAATCGAACATCAAATGCAACATTCACTTCTATTTTTCAAGGCGCTATTCGATACAATTCTTACGTGTTTATTGCCATGGCGGCCTGCCTTGTTTGGCTCGGAAGGTGCTGCTTTATCAGGTCTTTTTATTGCATACATGATTATATTGACGAACATGATGAGTGTGATCATCATGGATATTTATGGGAAGGTGAAAAAAAAGCGTGGTACAGCATTGTGACTGCATTATTTAAAAACCCTCTGATTATTGCTGCGTCCATAGGAACTTATTGAACCTTCTTCAATTTAAATTGAGCGGTTTTAGTTTAATATTTTTGACTTATTTAGCCGATGCGTCGACACCTTTAAGTTTGTTGGCAGTTGGGGCTGGATTATCTTTATTTGTGGAAGCATCCCGTATTGTTGCAATGGTATATGCCAGTTTATGAAATTATTGGTTTTACCTATAATAACTATCTTGCTATTAAAATATTTTGGAATTTCTGGCGTATTAGCACAAAGTTGCTCGGTGTTGTACGCCGCAATGCCGACTGCTCCGAATGCATATATTTTGGCTAAACAAATGGGAGGTGATGCAGAAGTGGTGGCTTCAATTATTACAGTCACGACTTATTGTCAATCATCAGTATGACTTTAGCGATGAGTGCAAGTATGGTTTTATTCTAGTACTTTACTCTAGTCGTTTGATAGATTTGAAGCCCTTGTATGTGTCGTGCTTGCACGCTTTATAAGGATTATGTTTGTGTTATAAAATTAAAATATTAGACGCACCTTGGATTGTTACCGCGAAATGCAGGCAAAACCCAGAGAACTCAAAAGTAATCACCATGCTTTTGAGTTCTCTGGGTTTTTTAAATCTTAACTGATATTACGGACTCAATAAAAAAGTAGATTTAAAACCCCTCTAACTCCCCCTTACAAAGCATAGGTATCTACACATTTTTATTGCAATATGTTAAAAGAAAAATTAAAACATGAGCTTTCAAATGAACACATCATATTCTAATTTTTGTATATCAGGGCTAGATGCCCGTCTTATAAAGCGGTATAAAACTATGGTTAAACAACATATTAGCCCTGCTAATCCATTATCATCAGCCATTAAAGATTTAGCGTCTACTCATACTCAATCTTTTGCAACAACTCAGGCAGTTTGGCGTTTTTTCAAAATGATAGCGTTACATTGCCGATATTGAATGCGCCACTGATTAATTTAGCTCGGGGCTACGACAACAGCGTCAAAACATGAATTTGCACTGGTTGCGCATGATTGGTCGCGATTGCCTTTTTTAGGTCATACTCGAAAAAAAAATCAACTCAAAATGTCCCATAGCAAAGATGTTGGCTATGAATTACAAAGTAGTTTATTGATCAATAGTCAGACTGGGATTCCCATTGCTCCACTATCTTCAACACTTAAAGATAGTGAAAATAGTTGGTCTACTTTGGATGTGCCAGTTGATTCGAAAGATACTCATTTAAATGCATTAACAGATGTTATTTCTACAATTTAGAAAGTCTCAAATTGTCTCCTAAATTATTCATATTATTGATAGAGAAGCTGACTCTGTTGCGCATTTAAGAGAGTGGTCTCTCCAGAAATGGCAGTATTTAGTTGGGCAAAAGAAGGGCGTATTGTTTTGCATGAAGGATCTGAAAAAAAAAAAAAAAGATATTGCCGATGATTGAATATGAAATTTGTTAAGCATTTGAAATACAAGAAAAGATAGTGTAAAATTGAGTGTCTCAGAAACAATAGTCACTTTGGGGCTCGTCCAGCAAAAGCTAAGCGACGCAATCCGACAAACAGGTACGTGTAAAGATCTGAAAGGTGATCCGTTGCCATTACGTTTAGTTGTTGCACAATTTATCTGATAATGAAGGAAAAGATTTTAACAAGATGGTGTTTATTATCCAATGTGGAAAGCAATATAGATGATCGACAACTTGCACAATGGTATTACTGGCGTTGGAATATTGAACATTTTTAAATTAATTAAAAGGCAGGGCATGATATTGAAGGTTGGTTGCAACAGAGTGCTCAAGCAGTGATTAAGCGGTTTTTAATTGCCTGTATGGCATGTGTGCTGGTCTGGGCAGTTGCAAAATAGACAGACGGAAGAAGATATGCGGACACGCCAATTTTTAGCCCGTTTATCAGGGCGGCAACAAAAAAAGAGGTCGAATGGAAAGCGCACCAGCATGCTTGTAGGGCTTTCTTTTACTAAATACATTATCTTTGCTTGCAGAATATGATCTAGAAACACTCTCCCAAATGGCAAATGCAATTTGGGAGAGACGATAATAAATGTGTAGATACCTATGCTACAAAGGGGGAGGGAAATTTTTACAAGTCCCTCCGCAATGACAAGAAGGGTTACCCGGGGTTAATTTTTATTCAGTGCGTAACATCAGATCTTAACAAAACCTTTAGTGAGATATTTTTATGGGCAATAAAGATGGCAGTAAAAATGAGCTTATTAATGTTTAATGATGGTAAACAGTGCCCTGCCTCTTGGATTTGCCTAAAGAGGCATCAAATTTGAATCAACCCCCAGCAGAGCGTAAGCATGAGGGTGACGATAATGGAGAGATTGTCCTTTATTTTCGTACGACATGGTAAAACGATGTTTAATACCGGCATCGTGTACAAGGATGGTCAGACACACCCTTAACAGAAATCGGACGAGATGCGCGATACATCTTGGAAAAAAGGTTTAAAAAAATTTTCATTTTATGGCGGCATATTCTAGTGATTCAGGGCGTGAAACGAGAAAACCTTGCAGTTAGTTCCCCAAAGCAAAGGGCAGGCTGTGTGAGCGTGCATGATTCAGATAAATTAAGAGAGGCAAACTTTGGTATTTATGAAGGCGATTTGGATGAGAACATGTGGGGTGATGGGGCAAAAACATTGAAGTACCCAAGTTATAAAGCCTTGATGGATGATTTTGATAAAGTGGGTTTTGAGAAGGGCGTTAATATCTTTGCGCCCACTTGATAAAAACCAAGCAGCGGAGAGCTTTAAGATGATTCGAGAACGCATGAAAAATGAAATTAAAATGATAGTCAAAGGGGGTTTAATCAAAAAAGCGGCGGGAATGTCTTGATCGTTGGTCACGGTCTTTCAATTTATCTCTGGTTTCTGCATTCGATGAAAACGCTTCCTTTAACTAAGCCTTTACCTAACGCCAGTGTGACTAAAATCCTTTATAAAAAATGGTCAATTTAAAGTGCTTTCAGTCGGTGATTTATCATATGTTGATCAAGGTGCCAAAGAAAAATAGCCGCATTATACCACGACCTTTTAAGATTCTGCTTTGTTGGCAAACATATACTTTCCCGAATCCCCTTACTATTTGTAAGCTCATCGGGGTTCGCATACTTGCCGCCTCGGAGTATCTTCAAATCTTGTGGGTATATAACCCGTCACCTTAAAAAATCAAACGTGCAGAGGGGGAAACAACTATTAAATTAATCCCTTACCTAAGAACGTATTTTCAGAACACAAACCATTAACGGGGAACTCATTGATTGTAAAAAAAATACTAAATAACAATGTGGTGGTTTTCTTTAAATGCCCAACAAGAAGGAAATTTTTGTGATGGGAAGGGGGATCGCATTTCAAAAAAAAGTGGGTGATGTGTTGATGAGATGAAAATAGAAAAAATCTTTTTTATGGAAATGGATACATTTTCAGTTGAAAAACTTTTCGATAAATCAGTACCGAACCGCTTCTGAAAGATTATCTGAACTTTTAAATGATATTCCCAAAATACATATGGCGGTTGCGAATGAGATCATTAATCTTGCGCAAACAGAGTTGGGAATTCAGGTTTTTTTGAGACGATTTATTTGGCGTTTAAAAAGATCATATCCATTTTGGGAATTTTGCGTTATCAGCAAAAAAATTCGTTTAAAAAGCCCTTTATTATGGGAGGTTAAACGGTTTTATCAGGAAGAATATAAAATTGCGCTTCAGGCTATCCAGATTATCAAAAAACAGGCTTGGGGGTTTTGTTTGATGAGGATGAGGCAGGGTTTATCACATTACACATTGTAAATGCGCGTTAGATGGACAAACAATGACGATGACAATGATGATGACGCAGATTGTGCAAGATATCTTGAGTATTAATTACCTATCACTATGGCATCATCTTAGATGATCACAGTTTAAGCTACACTCGGGCAATTACGCATTTACAGATTTTGCCCAGCGGATGTTACATCAAGAAACATATAGAATCAGACGATGATTTTTTATATGAGCAGGTAAAAAATAAGTACCCTAATGCGTTTGTGGTACTTCAAAAATTAATAAATATTTAGTAAGTAAGCATCAAACGGTATTAACTAAGGATAAAATTGTGTACTTAACCATACATATTTTCGGATGACACAATAAGTATGAGGATTGTTACTGCAATATTAATCTTTAATATTAAAAAATTTTGCAGGCAAAACCTAGACCCATCATTTTGAAATGATGGGTCTGGGTTTTTTTTATTTTTATTTTATTTTTTATTTTTATATAAAACACGAACCAATAAATTAAAGAGGCATATTAAGTATTTGGGCCCAAAAAGCAGATAGCAAAAGATATTCGATCTTGCGAGTGGGCGGTGAGGATAACATTCACTCGGTGGTGCATTGCGCTACACGGCTACGTTTTAAGCTAAAAAGATACCGCTAAAGCAGATAAAGCTAGCTTAAAATAAACATGATGCGGTGATTGCGGTGATTGAAAGTGGGGGACAATTTCAAGTTGTGGTTGGTAATAATGTCAGTAATGTTTATCAAGAAATTATGGCGATAACAGATTTAGATAGTGCAGTAAGCGAGGGGTCTTCACATTCTAAAGAAAACCCGGTTTTGGGCGGTAATTTATGTGATTTCTAGTATTTTCACCCCTTTTTTAGGGGCGATGGCAGGCGCGGGCGTTCTTAAAGGATTACTCGCATTAGCACTGGTGATGAATTGGTTTGATAGTGAGTCTGGCACATACCAGATTTTATTCGCCGCTGCGGATGGTATTTTCATTTTTTACCTATTTTATTGGCATTCACTGCTGCGCGTAAATTTGAAGTAAATCAGTTTGTTGCTGTCGGAATTGCCGCTGCTTGGTCTATCCACCAATTGTGGCGTTGGTTGGTAAGCCAGAGGCTCAACTTACATTTTTAGGTGTGCCCGTCGTGTTGTTAAATTATGCGTCCAGTGGTTATTCCTATTATTTTAGCCGTATGGGCACAGTCTTATGTTGAACGATTTTTTTAATCATATTATCCATCCTGTCGTTAGAAATATATTCACACCGTATTGGTATTGGCGATTATGGTGCCTGTTACATTCTTAGTATTTGGTCCTGTTGGGACGATGCTTAGCAATGGTCTTGCGGCAGTGTATGCATTTGCGTATGAGTTAAGTCCCATTGCTGCGGGCATAATTGTCGGTGCATTTTGGCAAGTATTTGTCATCTTTGGGAGCATTGGGGGCTTATTCCTTTGATGTATAACAATTTAGCCGCTTATGGTTTTGATACATTGTTACCCATGTTATTGCCAGCGGTCATTGCTCAAGCAGGTGCAGCTTTTGCTGTTTTTTTGAAGGTGAAAGATCCTAAAATGAAAGCTTTGGCTGGTTCAGGGACGCTTACCGCTTTTTTCGGGATTACAGAGCCTACAATATATGGTGTTACTTAAAGCTTAAAACGCCTTTGTGTGTGCGTGTATTGGTGGGGCTTTTGGTTCTGCCATTGTGGGATTTGCGGGCACAAAAAGTTTTGCAATGTCATTGGCTAGTCTTTTATCTATCCCAATTATATAGGAAAAGATTCTAATGTGGTTACCGCGATATTAGGGGTAGGTATTGCATTTATCATTGCATTTTATTAACGTATTTAATTGGATTAAAGAAGTGATTGATGATGTTGAAGAGGTTGAAGGAAAGGTTAAAAAAAGAAGTTGCAGAAGTTGAGGGTAATATGATGATGAATCACTTAAATACTAAACACCAAGAAATCGTGGTCAGCCCGTTATCTGGCACCATAAACGCACTTTCCGAAGTAAAAGATGAAGCATTTTCTTCGGGCGCACTAGGTAAGGGGCTTGCTATTTATCCTAATGTTGGCAAGTTGTACTCGCCTGTTAATGGTGTCATTAACATGGTATTTAGAACTGGTCATGCCATTGGTATTCATTCTAATCAAGGGGCGGATATTTTGATCCACATTGGGATGGATACAGTGCGTCTTGAAGGGCGATATTTTACAAACTTTGTAAAACAAGGTGACAAAGTCAGTATGGGGCAATTGATATCAGAATTTGATATACACGGTATTCTGGCGGGAAGGTTATGATTTAATCACACCAATAATCGTAACAAATACAGATGACTATTTAGACATACTCGTTACAGGAGACAAAGATGTAGAAACAGGTGAGTCTATGATGACGCTGGTTCGGTCAGAATAATTTGAAGGTTTTTTTAACAAGTACATAACAAATACAGAAGGTAAGTAAAATGACTAAGCATATTGTTGATAAAAAAAATATTTTCCCAGAAGGTTTTTGTGGGGAGGTGCTGTTGCTGCAAAATCAGTGTGAAGGGGCTTATTTAACGATGGCAAAGGTCTTTCACCTGTTGATATTTTGCCAAATGCAGCGGAAGGACGCTGGGAAGCGCTCAAGGATCTTAAAAAAGCCATCGAAACACGCTATGATTTTATCCAAGCCATGAATCAATTGATTTTATCATCGTTATCAAGAAGATATAAGTTGCTATCTGAAATGGGGTTTAAATCATTTAGAACCTCTATTTGTTGGGCACGTATTTTTCCAAATGGTGATGAGGCAATGCCTAATGAAAAGGGCTTGGAATTTTATGATCGAGTATTTGATGAATGTCTTAAATATGGCATTGAGCCGATTATTACAATTAATCATTTGATACACCCGTTGCGCTTTCTCAAAATTATGGGGGTTGGAAAAATCGAAAATTGATCAATTTTTATTTAAATTTCTGTGAAGTCGTATTTAAACGTTATCAAGGAAAAGTTAAATATTGGATGACGTTTAATGAAATTAATATGATCTGCATTTTCCCCGTTTTGGTGGCGGGTTTGATCTGGTTGGAGAGGAAAATCCCGCACAAGTTCAGTATCAAGCAGCGCATCATCAATTAGTTGCATCGGCTATGGCGACTAAATTGGGTCATGAAATTGATGAGAATAATAAAATTGGTTGCATGTTGGCAGCAGGCAGCACGTATGCGAATACCTGTGATCCCAAAGATGTTTGGAGTGCGCTCAGTGCGGATCGCGAGGCATATTCTTTATTGATGTGCAGTCACGCGGTGAGTACCCAAGTTATAGCAAACGATTATTTGAAGAAAAAAATGTAGCGCTCTTAATTGAATCAGGAGATTTGGCGGTGCTAAAAGAGCACACTGTTGATTATATTGCATTTAGTTACTATTCATCTCGTCTAAGCAAGTGCTGATCCTGAATTAAATCAGTTTTCTGAAAATAATGTTTTTGCGACTCTAAAAAACCCACATTTAACTGCTAGCGAATGGGGGTGGCAAATTGATCCTTTAGGCTTGCGGAATCACAATGAATGCTTTGTATGATCGTTATCAAAAACCTTATTCATCGTGGAAAATGGGCTAGGCGCAGTGGATACGGTAGAAAAAAATGGGGAAATTAATGATGATTACCGAATTGCTTATCTAAAAGAAACACATTCAAGCCATGCGAGAAGGGATTAAAGATGGTGTTGAGTTAATGGGGTATTTGCCTTGGGGCTGCATTGATCTGGTCAGTGCGAGTACGGGGGAGATGAAAAAGCGATACGGTTTTATTTATGTGGATTAAAGACAATGACGGACAAGGCACTCTAAAACGGACTAAAAAGAAATCATTTTTTTGGTACAAAAAAGTGATAGAAGTAATGGAGCAGAGCTTGATTAAGTAATCTCAAAAAGTACATTAATGGGATTGCGGATCAAGTCCGCAATAACAAGGTAAGCCCGCAATGACTAAGATCTGCACATTTTTTTAGTCCTACCCTTTTTAAAGGGGGAGTTAGAGGGGGTTTTAAATCAGCTTCTTATAAATTAATTCATAAACAAAATCAAAATATCTTTTAAATACATATAATTTACCGCGTATTTGACCTGCATATCAACTAAAATTTCTAAACTTTGAAAATCACGAATAAGGGCTGCGGCAGTCGGTCTGCTTATATTCAAGTGTTGTGTATCTCCGCAACGGTTATAAGAGGGTTTTTATATAACAAGTTGAGCAATAATCGTGCTTTTTGTGCCTTTGTACCAGTGTTAGGATTTTTGCCTCAACTTCTGTTCTCAATATAAGCACATGAGTAAATATTGTTTTACCTTATTTGCGGTCTCTTCGACACCATTTAGGAAAAACTTAACCCAATGAATGAGATCATTTGAAGTACGAACACGCATCAACGCATCATAATAACTCGCTCTATGACGCTCAAAATAATCAGACAAATAAAGAGATGGTTTCGCTAATACGCCATGAGCTACCAAATATAATGGAATAAGTAAGCGCCCGATTCGACCATTCCCATCTGAAAAAGGATGTATTGTTTCAAATTGATAATGGCTAATCGCGGCACGAATGAGGTGTGGAACAAAAATTTCATCGTTATGCCAGAATTGCTCAAGGTCACTTAGTAATACGCCTAATCCATCTTGGTGAGGTGGAATAAAAACAGCATCCGTTAGGTTGGATCCGCCAATCCAATTTTGGCTGGTACGAAATTCACCTGGTTGTTTATGCTTGCCACGTGTGCCTTTGAGTAATGGCGGTGTGTCTTTTAGCAAACGATTAGATAAAGGTAAGCGTTCAAGTTCTGATATAGCGGTATTTACCGCATCAATGTAATTACGTACTTCTTTTCCCGTCATCACGTTTTTCAGGTTTAATTTGTTCTTCAGCCATTAAGGCTTCATCTATACCTGTTTGAGTGCCTTCGATTAGGCTAGATTTTTGTGCTTCTTTGGCAACGTGCATTTGGATGAATAGATCAATATCAGGCACGATTAATGAGAATGCATTGAGCTCGCCTAATGCCCGAGTTGCTTTTTCTAATAAGATATTAATGACAGGGTCATCCCAAGTCCATACCTGATTCACAAGTACGGGTTCAAAGCTTTTATATTGATAACGTTGCTGTAAATGCCCGGCTTTAAACATTTCTAATTTCATAAATGATTTCCAAATTAGATGTAAATAAGAGATCTTGAGTTTGCAAATCTAAGAATGCGACCATTCTATTACATTAGAATATATAAAATGAAAGCTTTCTCGATTTTCTTTCATTATAGGATTTTAAATAAAAGGAAAGTTGATTTATCTTTCATTTAAAAATATATCAATGAAAGAAATATGCGATTTTCTTTCATTTGTTGCATCGTAATAAAAGGAATCTGCATTTATTTTTCTTATCCATCCAGCCATTCATTATTAACCTTGATGACACTTATAAATATATGCACAAAAAAACGCGCACCTTAAAATAATTAAAGTGCGCGCATCGAGATGTTATTTTAAATCAAGCTTAAATCAAGCTTAAATCACCTTAAGTCAAATTTAGAACGATATTTTAGCGAAGCCCAAAGACGTCTGCCTTCTATAATATTCTTATTGCGATTTTCATAATCTGAACTTGCGGTCGGGGCAGAACTACCGACACGCGCAACCTGATAATCTACAAAATTACGATCAAACACGTTATAAATCCCTGCACTTAAGCTGATGTCTTTTTGACTTTATAGTTCACACCCAAATCAACCGTGCCATAATTTTGTAATACACTTTTTCTTGATTCCAATTAATGCATTAAATTGCTTAGCACGGTACGTTCCTTTTACCCAAACATCCCATTTTTGATCTACTTGCCATCCAAGTTGTCCGTTAAATGAATGTAAAGCAGTACTATTTAATGGCAATTTGCGCGTGCCATCTAAACGCTGACTTTTTGTATATGTGTAATTATTTTTGAGTGATAAACCATCGGTAATTTGATATTTTGCACTAAGTTCTACACCATATAACTTTGCACCTTCCACATTAACCCGACGGAAAAATTCCGCAACAGGTCTACCACGACGCTGCCAATCGCCTAAATCTAAACAACCGCTAACAGGTGTTTTAGATGCACGGAAATTTTGCAACTCTTTCGAATCAATTTTATCTTTGAAACTCGTATAAAAACCCGTGATTGTTGATGAGAAAATTGGTCTGATTATCAAATAATAATGATAGCTCGCCAGATGTTGCCGTTTCTGGTTTAAGCTTGCATTGCCTAAAAGAGGGATTGTTCCTTGTCCGCCAAAGCCTATAATATCGTCTGTCATTAAATTGACATCTGGTGCTTTAAAGGCGCGACCAATTCCGCCCTTAACTGCCACTGATCATTGATTTTCCAAGATAAATATATTCTTGACTAAAGTGACTGCCAAATTTTTCATTTTGATCAAAACGCCCACCAAGGGTTGCACTAAATGCATCTGTAATTTGCATTCATCTTCGGCAAATAATGCCCATTGCCATTGTTTCACTTTTAAAGGGTGCTGTTTCCAGTGTGTCATTTAAAGACTGTTGTTATATTGTCCCCCGACGCTTAAGAAGTGATTTCCCAAACCAAACATCCATTTATGATCAAATATCGCATTGCTAAATTTAATATCTCTGGGCGTGCTATCTGTCGCTTTACGAGGCATATGATAGGGTTTAATCGACCGATTGTTTTGGTACTATCCCATAATATGCTGGTTTCACTGCGCCCAAAGTCATAACGCCCATATGGGACAATGAAATTCGCTCGCGGGTAAACCTCATCTCATCGGTATAACCGCCACCAGCCGTATTTTTTGGTACAGATGTATTTAAAGTACCTAATTGTGTGTCTGAATTATCATATCGTTGATCAGAAAAATCATAGGCTAAAGCAACATCATGATTTGTATTCGGTGTCCATACTAACTTTGCACCTAAACTTCCTAATTTTTTCTCGCCTAGCCCTGAAAAATTAGCCGTCTTACCTGATTGAATTTGACTATTTCTATCTGCCTGATTGGCATAATAACGGCCTTTCGCATCTGTAGATTTTTGCAAATTACCTGATAAAGCAAGGCTTAAATAATCCTTTTTTAAAGGACCTGAAGCATAAAAAACTTATCCCTGAATGTGAGCCAAAGTCATTATTTAATGCTTGGGTGTGATACACATTCATTTCACCATTCCAACGATCTGGTATTTTTTTGGTGATAATATTCACCACCCCACCAAGTGCATCGAACCATATAATGTTGACATTGGTCCACGCACGACCTCAATGCGTTCAATCGCGGATGCGGGGGGATAAAATACTATCCACATCACCAAATCCATTTGGTCTTGCCCCTGAACTATTCTGGCTCAAACGTTTACCATCAATAAGGATTAATGTGTAATCACTTGGTAAGCCACGAATGCCTATATTTGCGCCCCCTGATTTACCGCCTTGTTCTACAGAAATACCTTCAAGTGAATTTAATACGCCGCCAATATCTAAAAAGGCTGTTGTGTAATCTCTTCTTTTGAAATCACCGAAATGCTTGCAGGTGCATCTTTTACATCTTGTGAGAATCCTGAAGCGGTAACGACGATTGTTTCCGCACTAAGTGCGCTAGAGTTTGCACTGGACGTTGAACTTGAGCATAAGCAACAGATAAATACAAAGAAGTGCGCATTTCAAGGCAAGATAGGATTTGAATATGTTTGAGTCGGAGTGTTTTTATTGCAAGCCTTATTACGAGCGTTATTATGATGTGTCATCTGAAATATCCTGCTTAAAAGTGATGATAAAATTATATTGGGAAGACTACAAAAAATTGTTGAAAATTGCTGCAATGTAAGCTAAAAGATGGCTAAGCTTCCCAAGTAAGCCAGAAAAATATTACGTGGGATAAATCACTTCTTTAAAAAGCTTCTTTAAAAAGTATATACCCACAAGATTTGAAGATACTGCGAGGCGGCAAGTATACGAACCCGATGAGCTTACATAAGGTAAGTGATTCGGGAGGATGCGCTGCCAACAAAGCAGGATCTTCAAAGGTGACGGGTATAGGGATAATATCAATACTAAAACCCAAATAGCAATCATTATTATTAGGTATCAATATCTGTTTGCGTATGAATAACATTAAAGCTTGCAATCCATTTTTTATAAATGATAATAAATCTCGTTCGCGAATCATTTATAAGGAATATAGTTAATATGAATAATATGAAAGAACTCTCATCTTTGCAAAAGCTTTGCCAAAAATCTAAAAAAATAGTGTGTGCTAGCCTAGTCGTTTCAACACTATTAACGCCATCACTAAGCCAGACGATGCCAAAAGAAAAAACCACAACTTTTGTTGAAATCCAAAGTAGTTATGCTGCACTTGTGACCAAAATTCAAAGTCCAAAACGCATAATTAGCTTTGACTTTGGCAATTGGATACGTTAAAACTGATTGGGCTCGACCAATCTGTTGTTGGTTTACCTAAAGGCATTATTCCTAATTATTTAAAAACATATGATGCAATAAAATATGCCACCGTCGGCGGGATTGTTAAGCCAGACTTAAAGCTCATTGAAGAATTAAAACCAGACTTAATCATTATTTCAGGAAGACAAAATGCCTTATTTGCTGAAATATCTGCGATTGCGCCCACATTAAATTTAAAAGTTGATTCCAAACATTATCTCGACTCGCTTAAATGAATGCGAGCGTGATTGCACAAATATTTTCAAATCAACCAAGTATCCAAACTAACATTGATAGTATTCTCAAAAAAATAGAGCAATCTGTGACTACCTCACAGTTTAAAAATAATATGTCCGATAAAAAAAGCACTGATCCTTCTGCATAATGATGGCAAATTAATGGTTGTAAATAGCGGCAATCATGCATCGCTTATTCATGATGTTTTAGGATTTAAAAGTCGGATAACACTATTTATGAAAAACGCCAGCTAATTGATGATAATTATTTAATCAAGGCAAACCCCGATTATATTTTTATAGTGGATAGAAGTGCGGCAATTGGCAAAGATAAAATAAGCGACGCGCAACTCAAATCAATTGAAAAAAATAGCGCCCTCGCGCATAAAAATAAAGCAATTACTTATTTAACCCCTGATCTTTGGTATTTATCTGGCGGTGGTTACAAAGCACTCAATTACAAATTGAAGAAGTGGTAAATGTTTTAAAATAGCATCGGATCATTAAAAATAGGACTTAATCTATATGCAACGCATCACACAAATGAGACTTTTAATTTCATCAAAGATACTAATTTTTTTATTTGTGTCATGCTTTCACATTGCAAGTCTAGCTGCCATATTTAACTATGCACCAGATGATACATTGACGATTGGCGAAGCAAGTCAATCATTGACAAGCCAATCGTCAGATCAAACTCTGTATGCATTCACAGTAAATACGACACCCCCTAAAGAGATCATCCCCATAGAAAATGTACCAGAGCCTGAACCTGAACCAATTCAAGTTGAAATCAAGCCTGCGCCACAAATAATTACCAGCCAAGAGTCTGATTCAGAGGCACTTTTGCCAAAAAAGATCTGATTAAAGACACCAAAGTAGACACGCCTAATCGCAAAGAACCCGATAAAAAGCCTGATAAAAAACTAGATAAAAAACCTCTTAAAAAGCCTGCTAAAGTACGAGATGTTGAAAAACAAGATGCATTGATGCAAAATTCAAACAATGAATCCAAAAGTTTAGCAAGCAATAAGAGTGCTTCAAATACACAATCTAGCCAATCGGCACTGCCCACTTTATCTGACCGAGATATTATTTATGTAAAAAAACCAAAACCGACATATCCAATCGCATCGCGTAAATTACAAGAGCAAGGCGTTGTTATTGTATTACTGCATTTAGATGAAAACGGGATGCCAATTTCTGTCACAGTGAACAAATCTTCAGGGTTTACACGTTTGGATAATGCAGCAATTCAAGCCGCTAACAATACACGTATCAAGCCGTATTTAAGGCAAGGTCAACCGATTAAAGTACGGGTTAATATCCCCATTAGTTTTAACTTAGCGCATTAATTTTCTACAGCAATTTTATTTTATTCAATACACTTTTGGGACTTATCAATATGCCACCGATTACACCAGAATATAACAAATGCACCCTTAGGCTTTGCTAGTTTTATTGCACAGTCCGATATGATTAGTAAAAACCTTGCTATGTATTTTAATTTTCATGTCGATTATTTTCATGGACAATTATTTTATTTAAAGCAGTTCAAAACTATAAATCTCATAAACTTAGCCAAACATTTCTCAATTTCTTCTGGCATACAGATTCATTAGAATCTGTTCAGCATCATATTGATAAAAAATGGCATCAATGATCCTTTTCTCATCTTGCTTGTCATGCAATTCAAGCGCATAAACATCATAAAAAACATGCACAGCAAAAAACAACCACTTTGCAAGATTCTGGCAATGAAGAAGCGTTTTTGATCAGATCATTACGCAATACTTTAGATGAAAGTGCAGCGCAAGCGGAGAATGGTTTAACGATGCTCGCGACGATTAGTGCAACAGCGCCCTTTGTCGGGTTATTTGGCACGGTATGGGGAATTTATCATGCTCGATGGCAATCAGTGCTAGCGGATCAGGGACGATTGATAAAGTCGCAGGTCCTGTAGGTGAGGCGCTTATTATGACGGGAATTGGCTTAGCCGTCGCCATTCCAGCAGTCATGGCATATAAACTGGTTATCTAGAAGAAACAGAGTACTATCTGGAAAGCTTGATTCATTTGCCTATGAATTACTGACATTTTTATCAACAGGTGAAGCTCTAAAAATAAGAAGTTAATTTTTAATCAACACTTATTTTAAATTCAAATTCAAATTCAAATTCAAATTCAAATTAAAACTTAATGATAGGAAGCAGGCAAACATGGCTTTTGGAAGTTAAATAATCAAAGAAATAGTGCTGTTTCAGAAATCAATATGGTGCCGTTGATTGATGTCATGCTGGTTTTATTGGTCATATTTATTATCACCGCGCCCTTAATGACCAACCAATTAAATTACAATTACCTCAAACCGTATCAATTGAGCAAGATTAACCCCTGAAAAAACACCATTTTGATTGCGATTGATCCGCAGAAAAATATTTTATTAATGGTAACCCCAGTTCTCAAAACGAACTGACAGGACACGTTGATACAAATGAAAATCAATAATCAAAATATTGCTCAACCCATTCATTTACATATAGATGCATCCGTACCTTATGAGAATATTGCACAATTACTCGCCCTTTTGAGTAAATCTGGTTTTAGTCAAATAGGATTCATCAGTAAGCCTGAAGATTAAGTGTTGACGCTATTTTAAGCTGTACCCTATACGTTTGATCTCGATCTAAAACGCATCTTTGAAACCTTATTTTGGTTATTTGGCGCTTTGCCATTTTCTAACCAATCAAATAGGAATTTGCAACTCTTCTGAATACATAAGGTGTAATCAGCGGTAAACGGTGAATAGGTAAGGTTAAGGGCTTCTATTAATTGATTGGGATAATATACATATATTTATTTTTTTAAAACGGCTTCAGGGGGGATTTCCATTCCCGCACCTGATCCTTGTATCTGCACTTGTTTTAGCCTAAATTTTTGATCTTCAAATGTATATATTTTCTGCCACTCACTCTTTTCAACAGAATGCTTCCAAGATAAAGACAAAGTGTTTTCAGTGTTTTCACTATTTTCACTGTGCGGACTCAAAGGCACTTTCTGACAATAATCAGACTCCATCTGATTCACACAGATCAATAAAAACTAAAAACTATACCCGTCATACTTGATGATTCGATAAAACCGCACGCGTTCGGTAGTAATGGCAACCGCATAATAAAATACTTAGAGCAAAACCTAATTCATCGTAATCGGTAGAGCGATAACCAAAGCAGCACCTGCAATAAACGCGATAATGCGCTCCCATAAGAAAAATCTGCCGCGCCAAAAACCAATCGTCCCCATTCCCAAAGAGCAATTGCAACAATCGCTTTAAGGATGACATACACGGTTGCCAAAAATGATGCATCTCCTTGTAACATTAACGCGGGGCTGTAAACTGCCATAAAAGGCACTACAAAATCCCGCAATTGCAATTCTAATCGCCCAAATACTAATTTTTAAACCAGACTCTTTTGCAATCGGTGCTGCTGCAAAACACGCCAATGCAACAGGTGGCGTTAAATCTGCCAATATCCCAAAATAAAACACAAACATATGGGACACAATCAATGGAATCCCAAGGGCTAATAAAGCAGGTGCCGCAATTGAGCTCGTAATAATATAATTAGGAATGGTCGGAATCCCCATCCCTAAAATGAGGCAAGTAATCATCGTAAGAATGAGTGAGATTAATAGATTATTTTCACCAATTGATAAAATTGCCCCTGCAAAACTTGGCGCAATCCCGTTAACGAGACCACGCCAATAATCACCCCAACCAAGCCACAGGCAACCCCGACAGGCACAGCATGAATCGCACCTTCAACTAAAGCATTCACACATATTTTCAAGGTTGACATCCCTCCTTTTGTAAAGAGGCAACCAAGAATCAAGACGAAAATCACCATAAATGCAGCGGTAATACCATATTTAAACATCGCACTGGTAATGAATCCCAAGGCAATCCAAAAAGGCTATTTTCAATTTAGTTTCACTTAACTTGAGAATAATCGCCGAACCTAGAATCACAATCACTGTTAGCGCTAAACCTGCTGTACCTGCATACATCGGTGTTCTGCCTGAAAATAGCAAGTAAATCAAAATAAAAAGTGGGATCAATAAATACCAACGCGCTTTAACAGCCTGCCACGGATTAGGGCATTCTGATTTCGGTAGTCCTTGTAAATTTGAAGATTTTGCCTCCAAATGCACCATCCAGAACACCGAACCAAAATAAAGCAATGCAGGAATTAAGGCCGCTTTGGCAATCTCAACAAAAGGCACGTTAATGGTTTCTGCCATGATAAAGGCAACTGCGCCCATCACGGGCGGCATCATTTGGCTTCCCATTGAGGCGGTTGCTTCAACACCACCCGCAAAGGCTGGTTTATAGCCAAAGCGTTTCATCAGTGGAATCGTAAATTGCCCTGTGGTCACAACATTGGCAACGCCAGAACCTGTGATAGTCCCCATTAATGCGGATGAAAATACAGATACTTTTGCAGGTCCACCGAGCTTATGCCCGACAAGCCCCATTGCAAAATCAGTAAATAGTTTCGTCATACCCGCTTGTTCTAAAAAAGAACCAAAGAGAATAAATAAGAAAATATACGTGGCAGAAACATAGGTTGGTGAGCCATAAAAGCCTTCTGTCCCAAACGCAAGTTGATTGATGACTTGCTCTAGATCGTATCCTCGGTGCGCAAAGTCACCTGGTAGATATTCACCAAATAAAGCATAAATGAGAAATAAACTACAGATAATCGGCAATGCCAAACCCATAACGCGGCGTGCTGCCTCGAAAATCAATACGGTTATTAGCCCGCCAATCATCCAATCTAGTTCATTTAATTCGCCTGACCGTTGAATCAAATCACCCTCAAAAATCCATTGATACAAACCCGTTGCTAACCCCAATCCGCCTAAAATAACGCCAATAATAAGATTAGGACGGTGATCTGCGTTTTTGTTTAAGTCTTTACTTAAGTCTTTATTTAAGAAGGGATAACTTAAAAATACGATCAATAATAGAAAGCCAATGTGCATTCCACGTAATACCTGTGACGATACAGGATGATAGGCAGCTGTAATAATTTGAAAAATTGAGAAACATAAGGCAATCCAGAACAAATACGAGGGGAGCACTTTATGTGCCGTATCCTCTGTATGTTTTGTATTATCTGGCTGCTGAATTGCATCGGGCATGACACATAATCCTTTATAAAAAAAATAAAAAAAAAAATAAAAATAAAATCAATAATGTTGACTATTGAAAGGCAGTTTAAAGCCAATGACAAATGTGTACATGCCTATGCTCTTGTGGAGGGACTTGTAATAATTCTCCCCTTTGTAAGGGGGAGCTAGAGGGGGTTTTAAATTAATAGATTTTAAATCAATAAGTTATATTTTAATTGTCCTTCACTTAATGGCGTTGCTGGCTTGTACCCTCCAACGAGAGATCGGTTTAAAAGTTTTTAATACCTGCTAAGTAGTAACTAAAAACAATGCACTTTATGGGGCAATCAAGCCTTTTTCTTTTATAGTATTTTGCAGCGCCTGGATGTAAAGGAATCGGCAGATTTTGAGTTGCCATTTCCAGAGTAATATCTTTAGCGGCGGCATGAGCATTTTTTAAGCGCTCAAGATTCTCAAATACTCCCTTTGCCATCGCATAAGCAGTTTCATCGCTCACGCCTTCATTTGAAACCAATATATTATTAATGGCAACCGTGGCAACATCGGTGGTTTGTCCCTCATAAGTATTCGCAGGAATAATGCCTGCACCATACGCAGCAGAGCCAATTTTATCCACAATCGTTTTATCTATTGGAACGACAACGATTTTCATGCTTGCCGCTAAATCACGAAAAGCCGCCATGCCTAAACCTGAAGATTGTAGCGTGACATCTAATTGACGATTTTAATCAAACTCAACGGATTCAGCATAGGGCAGGAATTCGACTTTGCGAAATCTGAATATTCCAACCCAGCGGCTTTAAATATCGCACGTGCATTCAGTTCAGTGCCTGATTTTGGCGCTCCGACAGAAATACGCTTACCCTTTTAAATCATCCAATGTTTTAATCCCCGTTTCGGCATTGGCGATAATCTGAATATAATTTGGATAAATCCCTGCAATTGCACGCAGCTTATCCAGTTTCTTCTTAAATCCTGCCTCCGCATTACCTGCCCAAGCATCTGCAACAGAATCACCAAGTGCAAATGCTAATTCGCCTTGCCTTTGCTGTAATAGATTCAAGTTTCTACAGATGCTTTTGTCGCTTGAACACTGGTTTTTGTCTCTGGCATTGTGCTGTATATTTGTGATAAGGCAACACCAATCGGATAGTAAATCCCACTTGTTCCGCCGTAATATTTTAATAAATTGTGGTTTAGCAAACGCATTGTTTGTCAAAAGGCAAAATATTACCCCTAATGTATAGAGCGCTTTTTTTGGTTTTTGAATGATATTCATGCAAATCTCCTTGATTTTTGTGATGCTTTTATGATGTTTTGGGTGTTTTGTTATCGCTTTTTATTAATTTAACATGGCGAGGTGCTTTTGCAAATTCTTTAATTTGAACACATAAAATAGATTTTCATATGAAAATTTGTCTCTTCATATGAAAAAACGTAGTATGCGTGTAGTTTAATTTTACTCTCTAGCATGGAATAAATTGGCTGTAACATTACGCAAAAAATTAACATTAACTATATGATTTTATGATGCTTAATATATATTAAACATCGTAAAATAATAATTTTTAATTAATTTAGTGGACTATTTTAAACACTCAAGGAGTAAATATGGTCTCGTTCCTCAAATCAGCACCGCATATTGATCGATTGCCAATAGAAAAAATTGATCCCACATATAAAAAACTTAGATGGCAAGTTTTATAGGGATATTTTTGGTTATGCCGCCTATTATTTTGTGAGAAGAAATTATGATTTAGCAGTACCTGGCTTGATTGAGTTAGGTCCTATAACAAGGCTCAATTAGGCATTATGGGAACGGCTGTTGGTCTTTCTTATGGATTGTCAAAATTTTTAATGGCGGCAGTTTCAGATCGTTCAAACCCTAAGCTTTTCTTACCTCTTGGATTACTTTTGTCTGGTTTAACCATGGTTTTTTTGGGATTAATCCCTTGGGCAACCTCAAGTATAGCCATTATGTTTTGCCTTCTTTTCATCAATGGTTGGTTTCAAGGAATGGGTTGGCCTCCATGTGGAAAAACGATGGTGCATTGGTGGTCTAAAAAAGAACGAGGAACAGTCGTATCTGTTTGGAATTGTGCCCATAATGTGGCGGTGGTATGCCTGGTATTTTGCTTATTTTAGCGGGCACGTTATATTTTTCATCAACAGGTAACATTGCTAAAGCGGGCGATATTTGGCAACAAGCGCTTTATTACCCGGGCATTGCAGCGGTTATTTGCTCATTTTTCGTTTATTTTTAATGAAAGATACGCCGCAATCTGCGGGTTTGCCGCCTATTGAACAATATAAAAATGAAATTGCCGCAGACTATAATGAAGCAGAAGTAGAGAAAGAATTATCCGCAAAAAAAAATTTTTATGACCTATGTGTTTAGAAATAAATTACTTTGGTATATCGCAATGCTAATATTTTTGTGTACTTAATTCGTTATGGCATTTTAAGTTGGTCTCCTACTTATTTGAGTGAAGTAAAACATTTCAATATTAAATCAATCTCTTGGGCATATTCACTGTATGAATTTGCAGCAATTCCTGGCACTTTATTATGTGGCTGGATGTCAGACAAAGTTTTTGGCGGTCGTCGTGGTTTAACAGGACTAGTCTTCATGATAATGGTCACTATCGCAGTCACTTTATTTGGATGAATCCTCCAGGAAACCCAGGGATTGATATGGCTATGATGATTATCATTGGCTTTTTAATCTACGGGCCTGTGATGTGATTGGTTTACATGCACTTGAATTAGCGCCTAAAAAAGCAGCGGGTACGGCAGCAGGATTCACGGGGCTATTTGGTTATTTAGGGGGGACGATTTCTGCCAGTGCAGTTGTCGGTTGGGCTGCCGAAAACTATGGTTGGGATGGCGGATTTTATGTCATGATCGCTGGCAGTGCCATGGCGTGTGTATTGCTTTTCCTTACGATGATTCAAGAAAAGAAACATCACGCAAATCTAGCAAAAGAAGGTTTGGAGCGCTATAAGGCTTAATATTTTAAAATCGACCAAGCCTCGTTACGGGATCAAGCTCCTTACACGCTTCGGTCTGTAAGGGGCTTTTTTTTAAAATAAAATCATGCAGAGAGCACATCGTATCTTGTATGATCATTTTTTTAAATCACGTAAAGTAAATGCAATGCGTCAGATTAATATCTCTTCAAGTTTAAATGCCTATTATCGTAAGCACACTATTTTGGCGGATCAATGCGATTCTTTTATGAATGCATTGAGTGCATTTAAAACAAAAGTTGAGCTCATTGATCGACAAAATGAGACAGAAGAGCATTTGAAAGGTCCGATTACAGACTTCCTAAAAACGACGTTTTATCAGCAATATATGATCAATACCAGTGATCGTATTGATATGGCGATTTATTTGGGAGAAGAGAATACGTCACCTTTAGGCGTTCTGATAGAGGTTAAAAGACCCTCGAATAAATCAGAATTCCCAAGCTCTAAGAATCTGAATCAAAAGGCATTGCAAGAGTTATTGCTCTATTATTTTCGTGAACGTTTAGGATCAAAAGAGAATGAATCAAAAAATAATAATATCAAGCAGTTGATTATTACCAACGGCTATGAATGGTTCTTCTTTAAGGGGGATGATTTTTATAAGCATTTTTATAAAGACAGTAAGCTGCGCAAGGAATATGAGGATTTTGCATCTGGCAAGAAAGATTCAACTAAAAACGAGCTATTTTACAATGAGATAGCGCGTCCAGCGATTGAGAGAATACAGAGTGATCTGTCTTTTGTGCATGTTGATTTGCGAGAACTTGATTTTAAGGAATTGTCATTAAATCAAAAACAAGCGCACTACAAACTATTTTCCCCCACGCATATTTTAAATCTTCCTTTTGGCAATGACAGTAATCAGCTTAATAAATCATTTTATAATGAGTTACTGCATATTATCGGGCTTGAGGAATCTAAAACAGACGGTAAAAATATCATTGGTCGTAAGCTCAAGCGGGATTACGGCAGCTTGCTTGAAAATACAATTTTTCAGTTAGAGGATAAGGGTTATTTACGCAAGATTAAATCTGTAGAAGCCTCTTCAAATGAAGCAAATAATAAGTCATTTAATGCCGCGTTAGAGCTATGCCTTGCATGGATTAATCGCGTTTTATTCTTAAAGTTATTAGAAGCGCAATTAGTGAGCCATCACATTAAAAATGCGGACTTATATCGGTTTTGAGCCATGAATTGATCAAGCAATTTGATGATTTAAATGATTTATTTTTCTCCGCCCTGCCAAACATCCCAATGATCGCCATGAAAGCGTGAAGGCTAAGTATGCGCACGTTCCGTATTTAAATAGTTCATTGTTTGAGCCGACGATACTTGAAAATGAGTCATTTAATATTTCCGCACTCAAAAATCAAACCATGCCTTTATTCTCACAAACCATTTTAAAAGATCATCAAGGCAAGCGATTAAGCGGTGATAAAGATACATTGGCGTATTTATTAGCCTTTTTAGATGCGTATGATTTTGGTGCATCTGCCGATTTGGTTTCTACGGGTGAAAACGCATCCAAGAGTTTGATTAATGCCTCTGTTTTGGGATTGATTTTTGAAAAGCTCAACGGATATAAAGACGGCTCTTTTTATACCCCAAGCTTTATTACGATGTACATGAGTACGCAAAGTTTACGCCGTACGGTGGTGAATAAATTCAAAGTACATGAAAATCCTGCGATCAAAACCTTTGAGGATTGCATTAATTATGCGCACGATAAGTTTAAAAAAGAAGATAAGCAAAGATTAAGTGCCTTAATCAATACGGTAAAAATTTGTGATCCTGCGGTGGGTTCGGGGCATTTTTTAGTCTCTGCATTGAATGAGTTGATTGCGATTAAATCTGAATTAGGGATTTTAATTGATGAAGAGGGCAAACGTTTGCAATGTGATATTTTTATCGTGAATGACGAGCTTAATATTACAGATGAAAATGGTCATCCCTTTATTTACATGCCCAATTCCTCACAGGAAAACAAGCATTCAAAAAAACCTTATTTCATGAGAAGCAAACCTTAATCGAGAATTGTTTATTTGGGGTAGATTTAAATCCAAACTCGGTCAAAATCTGCCGTTTGCGTTTATGGATTGAGTTACTCAAAAATGCGTATTATATGCCCGATGGTTTTTTGCAAACCTTGCCCAATATCGACATTAATATCAAACAAGGCAATTCTTTAATTAGCCGTTTTGCGTTAGATGATGATCTTAAAACTGCCTTTAAATCTCAAAAAATTCCTTATAAGTTAAGCGATTACAAAAATGCCGTTAAAAGAGTATAAGCAAACGAATAATAAGGATGATAAGTATGATTTGATCGATATGATTGATGCGATTAAGGGCAATTTAACCGTAGAATAGGACAATTAACCAAGCTTGCCGTTGATTTATATATAACGCGCAAAAAATTAGCAGACTTTACTCAGCAAGATGTATTTGATATTGAGCTATCACTAAATCATCTGTCCAAAGCGGATCAATTAAAACTAAAGACCAGAAACTGAAAGATAAAAAAGCACAAGATAAGCTCCGTAAAAAGCTTGCCGAATTAGAAAAGCAAGAAGAAGAGATTCAGAATAATCACGCCTATAAACAAGCCTTTGAATGGCGTTTTGAATTCCCTGAAGTATTGGATGATGAAGGGAAATTCTTAGGCTTTGATGTGATCATCGGTAATCCGCCGTATATAAAAGAATATGAAGGGAAAGCCACTTTTGATGGATTAAGAGAATTAGATGTATATGAAGGTAAAATGGATATTGGTATCTATTTGTTTCTTTGGGACTTAATTTAATCAAAAGGACGCTTCGCTCTGTTTTATTGCGCAAAATAATTGGGTAACCAGTGCAGGTGCATCTAAGCTAAGAAATAGAATTATAAATGATACAAAAATAATAGAACTTGTTGATTTTAATGATTATATGGTATTTGATACTGCATCAATTCAAACAATGATCATGCATTTTTCAAAAGACACCGAGAGCAATCATTACCCTTGTTCGATTAATAAAGTTTCTGAAAAAATAATTAGCCCTGAAGCGTTAATGTTATTTTTAAATAAGAATTCAAATAATAAACATTATGCAGTGATGATCAATCGAGAGAATTATCGCAATCAACTATTAACTTTTTCAACATCAGAAAATGAATCTATTCTTAATAAAATCAAACAGAAACAAGATTTTTATTTAGATGCAAAAACGGAAGTTGCTCAAGGAATTGTCGCGCCACAAGATTTTGTTAATAAAAAAAATGCTGAAAAATATGGTCTCGTTTTAGGCGCTGGGATCTTTAATCTTTCAGAGTTAGAGAAAAGTAATCTTAATTTACAATCTAATGAACTTGAGTTAGTTAAACCTTTTTATACTTCTAAAGAATTAAGTCAATATTCCGTATCGTCTCATCACGATACTTGGGTGATTTATACGGATTCAAGTTTTAAAGATGCAAACTCTATGGATCTTTATCCAAATTTAAAAAAACATTTAGATCAATTTAATTCCGTGATTACGTCAGACAATAAGCCTTATGGATTGCATCGCAGCCGTAATGAATATTTCTTTCAAGGTGAAAAAATTATGTCCCTTAGAAAGTGTGCAATAAAGCCTATTTTTACTTATACCGATTTGATTGCTACGTATCTCAAACGTATTACATGATTAAATCTGAAAGAATTAATCTTAAATTTCTAACGGCATTATTAAATCAAAATTATGTGCTTTTGGCTAAAACACAAAGGTAAAATGCAGGGTAATAATTATCAAATGATAAAGAACCTTTGCTAGAAATTCCGCTCATTAATCCAATTGAGACAATGCAACAACCGATTATTGAGCGTGTTGAAATCATCATTCAAACCAAAGCACAAAACCCAAAAGCCGATACCAGCCAACTTGAAAATGAGATTGATCAAATGGTATATGCGCTTTATGGGCTAAATGATGAAGAAATTGCGGTGATTGAGGGATGAGTTATTTAAATAGGGTATATTTCTTTAAGTTACCAACTTTGCTAAGATGTTTATCTATTTAAAAAGGATCATGTGATGAGCGATATAGAACAAAATAAAATTAAAGCACTAGAAGAACAATTACAAAATGAAAGAAAGAAATTATCAAGTGATCGTATGGATATTTCATTTGGGGAATTGATTAATTATATAAAAATGAAGAATTGATTATTCGTCCAGAATACCAGCGATTGTTTAGATGGAACTCACAACAAAAAACAGATCTGATCGAGTCAATTTTATTATCAATCCCTATTCCACCAATATTTGTTGCTGAAGATCAAGATGGTATTTGGGAGTTAGTAGATGGATTACAACGAGTCTCTACTTTTATTGGTTTTTTGGTGAACTCACTGAAAATGTTACAGAATTAATGAATAATAATCGCATTGTTAGCAATAAAAATGATTCTGACGATGACTCTGAAGATGATGATAAAGAAGACTATGCACTTAAAAATAAATGGAAGCTAGAAAAAGGTGGGTTACTTCCTGATTTAGAAGGATTTGATATAGATACTTTACCCAATGCATTAAGAATAAATTTAAAACGCGCGACGTGTCGTGTTGAGATCCTCCGTGGTGAAAGCCAAACCGCAATGAAATATGAGCTCTTTAAACGATTAAATGCAGGTGGTTCAAAATTAACACCCAAGAAATACGCAATGCGATATTTAGAGGCATTAATCCAAAACTAAATGAACTTGTTCAGGAGCTAAGTCAGAATGAGATTTTTATAAGGCTAACCAAGCTAACACCAAGAAAAAAACAAGAATTATATGATCAAGAACTAGTACTTAGATTCATTGGATTCTTAGATAATTCACAAAATGTCAATAAAAATTCTGAAATTTCTTGAATGAATTTATGAGCAAGGCATTGAATGACGAGTCTTTTAATTGTGAATATTATAGAAAAAAACTTCACACAGGTACTAGATTTAATTAATTCTATAGATGACTCAAATGTTTTTAAAAATAATAGAAATTATTTGTTCCTGCTTATTTTGAGGGGATTACAATCGGCTTGGCACAAAATATTAAAAAATATGTAAATAATAAAGAGCTGCTTATCGAAAAAATTGAGAAATTAAAAAATGATGATGAGTTTAAAAAATCGTCAGGATCATTCTCAAATAGCAAAAACTTTATTAATAGAAGATTAAAACGCGCAAATAAAATTTTTGCAGATATTTCATGAATGCTTTTAACAATGAGATTGAATCTCTGATTGATGAGTACTCAAGTGCTTTATTTGAAATAGAACGAGCCTTGTTTACAAAAAGATATCAACTCTCAAAAAGGCATTTTGAATTATTCTCAATACAATCTATTTCAATGGTCTATTCAATATGGGAAGGATTTATACAACACTCTTTTCAGCTGTATATTGATGTTTTAAATCGCGCGGAGATAAATATTGAAAGTGCTTCTGACAACATTATTATTTATCATACTGAAAAACGTTTTTAAACAGTTAAAAGAATATCCTAAGGACAAAAACAATAAGTTAAAGTTTTTAATGACCTAAGAGATTTTCACACACAAAAAAATTCTAAAGATCTATCGTGCTGTTGACACAGAAAGCAATGTTGGTTTTGATGTCCTGAATAAATTGCTAATAACATTTAGCCTTGAAAAATTTGATGATCACTGGGATGTTTATCAGCATCCCAACCCAAGTTTATCCTTAACCATGAAAGCGCTTTAAACTATCGAAATTGTGTTGCGCATGGCTCTGATATTTTTGAGCAAGAAAAAATATCACATAAAGTTTATGAAAAATATAAGAATTTAATTTTAAATCTTATGGATGGCGTGCATCTTAAAATGAAAGATGGCTTGCAAAATCAAACCTATCTTAAAAAAATAAGATCTTAAAGATAATAAGTTTTGTGTAAGGCAATAAAAAACCCTTGAGCGCTTTTAACAGGGCAATTGATATAATGAGCCAACGGTGTGCTAATAAGTCAACAATCTTGACGCACATCGTTAAGCGTCCAGCATAATTAGGCTTCAAATAAAACTTGAATCTTAAATAATATGGGACAAATAACAATTTATCACAGAAGTTTTTACTTCAACTATAGGATTTTATTATGAAAATTTTTTTTAGAATTCATGCTGCTATGCTTTTTATGACATGTTTACTTATGAGTAATATTGTAAGTGCAAATGATACTATTAATTCTAAAGCGCAATTAAATGCCACTATTGATGAAGGCATTCACTTGATTGAAAACTATGAAATATAAGCAACTCATTGAGCGTTTTAAGCCGCAAGCATCTATTACAGAAGAAGATGCAAATAAATTTGGTGAAGAGAAAGGTGAACGTATGCTTAAAGTGTTCAAATTAATAAAAGGCCTTACCCCAGAATTTAGTGAAGATGGTAATCAAGCTATCTATAATTTTCCTAATGCGATTGATGGAAGATCTTCAATTCAGTTTGAAAGAATTAATAATATTTGGTATGGCCGTTGAAGATGTACCTCATCCAACCCTCAACGCCATTAAGTTAAGGGTTTTTATCTTTTAAGTATTTGATTTTAAATATTTAAAAACCGTCTAGCGTCATTGCGGACTTGATCCGCAATCTCCTCAAGTTATAAACATACTTTTGGAAATTGCGGATCAAGTCCGCAATGACGAATGGCTTTTAAAAAGTGTGAAGCGCGTAACATCAGTTAACTTGTATGGAATAAGAGCAATTCAAAATTGGGAAGAAGTTTTATCCAAAATCAAAGCAATAAAAAACCCTTGAGCGCTTTTAACGATGAATCAGTTAAAATGACAAGGGTTGTGTTGCGAAGGATTTCATCCTAACCACACTAAACAAGCAAACCAAGCAAGAGTAAAGCTGTTTATATTCAGCAAATTATCAATGCCAATGCCAAAAAAAACAAAAGCAGATGCCAGCCAACTAGAAAATGAGATTGATCAAATGGCAATAATTTGAATTAAAAAAGATGCACTATATGTTTATGTTAAAATAGAAAAATGAAGATCTCCTTGCAGGATGCAACTGCTTTGTTGGCAGAGTGTACTCACCCGAACCACTTGCCGCCTCGCAGTATTTTCAAGTCTTTTGGGTATATAGGCAAAAAGCTAAAAAAACAATACAATTAAAAATGTAATTTTTTACATTTAGGGAAATATTATGTTAATTCGTTTTAGTTTAGAAAATTATTTATCTTTAAAGATAATGTATGTTTTTCAATGATTCCTGGAAAAGGAGCTTTAAAAAAAACGCATATTATGGAAAAAGTGGGGCATATTTCTGTACTAAAAACAGCAGTAATCTTTGGCGCAAATGCTTCGGGGAAATCTAACCTGATTAAAGCGATTGCTTTCGGAAAAGACTTAGTCTTAACTGGTACTGCGCCAAATGAGTCAATTACATTTGAACAATTTAAGTTAGATAGTGAATTAAAACCCTCTAAGTTTGAATATGAAATACAACATGAAAATAAAAATTATGTGTATGGCTTTCTTTGCACTAAAGAAAAAATTATTGAAGAATGGCTGTATGAAATCAAAAGTAAGTCCCATTTACTGATTTTTGAACGGATGGAAACGAATAAATTTGATTTGTCATATTTGAATCAATTAAATACGGACTTAGAACAACAACAATTTTTAAATTTTCTTGCAAAAGGAAAAACGAGATAATCAATATTTTTAACAGAATTAATTCAGCGCAATACGGATGAAAATATAAACAACATTAAAGACTTGTTGAATATTATTGATTGGTTTAAAAAATGTATTAACAGTTATTTACCCCCATTCAAAAGCAAAGGGTATTCATATTGCATTGGAAAAAAGTACGGACATTAGAAATCTGTTTGAAAATTACTTACAATATTTTGACACAGGCATTCATAAATTAATTTTAAAGAAATTAGACCCGAAGACATACAATTAGCGAATAGTGTTGAAAAAAAAACTCAAATCAGACTTGCTAAATACGCAAGAAAAAGGAGTAAAAAGTGCCCTGATTAGCAATCGATCAGGTAACCAATGCTTAGTGCACGTAGAAAATAATGAGCTTGTTTTTCGTCAAATGGTTTCCCCAACGTCCATCAATCGATCAACAAGGCGAGTATATTGATTTTGATTCTCAAATGAAGAGTCAGATGGAACACAGCGACTATTTGAATAATCCCCATGCTTTTTTAGTCTGCTTTCTAATAATAAAGTTTTTATTATTGATGAAATTGAACGCAGTTTGCATCCCAATATTGTTTATGAAATCGTTTCTCCTTTTCCTAGACCAAGAAAGTAAAAGCCAGCTTATTCTAGCGAGTCATGAATCAAATTTTACTCTCACAAGAATTACTTAGAAAAGATGAAGTTTGGTTTACCCACAAAAACAATCAAGGCATTTCTTGTTTATTTTCTTTAGGAGAGTACAAGGTTCGTTTTGATAAAAAATCGAAAAAAAAATATCTACAAGGCAGGTTTCAAGCAGTCCCCCATATTCGACGTTCAAATTAGATCACTTAAATGAGGAAGCATAATGGCGCGTCAATTTGAAAACTCACAGCGCTTGCCTGCTACAAAAATACCAAAAAAATTATTTGTACTTGCATTTGAAGGCTCTAATACAGAAGTACAGTATTTTAATGCCTAAAAGATATGCCTTTTTTTTGAGGAAAAAACTTATCAAAATACATTGTGCAGAGCGCGAGAAGAAGATACAGGGTTTAGTGCACCAACTCACGTGCTACAACATTTGCAAAAGGCAGCATCTATACTTAGCGCTGATCCCAAAAAAGATGAAATTTGGATGATTGTTGACCAAGACAGGAATCAGACAAAAGAGACCCTACAAAATTTAAACACAATTAAAAAAGAATGTACTCAAAAAGGATTCAAGTTAGCAGTGACCGTACCTCTTATTGAATTTTGGCTATATTTACATTTAGTAGATGTTCAAAAAACTGACCCCAGAGGAACAAATGCCATTTACGAGAATAAAAAATTAGTACAAAGACAAGGTATCTGGAGCGCTTATTAAGCGAAGAGCTACAAAACGTCCTGATGAAAAAAGAGGTTATAAAAAAATCGGATATTCACCCAAGCCGTTTTTTAAACAACTTACCGTGACGCAGTAGAACGGGCACGTGCCTTTGATCAAGGAGAAGATCCATATCCTAGAAAATTAGGAAGTGATTTATATAAGTTATTTGATGCTTTGAGTGAATCAACTTAAGCATTAAAAAAACAATACTTTAAAAGCAATACTTTAAGTGCAAGATCTTAAAAACAATAAACCTTTTGTAAGTCATTGGGGGTCAAGTCCGTTACGGGATCAAGTCCCGTTGCGGGGTTAAGCCTCGTTACGGGGTTAAGCCTCGTTACGGGGTTAAGCCTCGTTACGGGGTTAATCCTGAAGTTGGGGTAAGAACTTTGCATAGCCTTCTTCTACAAGCTTATTGATCGGAATAAACTTTAAACTCGCTGAATTCATGCAATAACGTAAACCTGTTGGTTTAGGACCATCATTAAAGAGATGACCTAAATGAGACTTGCATCTCGGCTCTTAATTCTGTTATTTCCGAATATCCCCGATTCTATTGTCTCAATAACCGCATCTATAGTGATAGGGCGTATAAAAACTAGGCCATCCTGTGCCTGAATCAAACTTGTCTTTTGAGCTAAATAAGCTTCGCCCGACACAACGTCCACATAAATACCGACTTCATTGTTTTTATTATAAAGATTATCAAAAGGTTTTTCAGTGCCGCCTTTTGGGTAACTGAATATTGCAGTGGACTTAATGTCTCTTTTAATTCAGACTCTGTTGGTTTGATAAATGTTTTGGAATCAATGGTTAATGAACATGTTGAGTGTATCCTATAAGAAAATAGTTAAATCTAAGAGAAGTGCTCGAAAATATGAAATCTTCAAGATTGTGGTCAACTAATAAACACCGCTCATACCGTGATAAATTGAATATATGCCAATCATAATAAAAATCACCATGCATGAACAGAGTGAATAGAGTCTCAAATTTTTTGGTGATGATTTTCTTCATGCCCAGTGAATAAATAATCAAAAGTAAATAATCTAATACACACCAAGTGAGCGTTAATATAAGGATACTTGGTATAAATTCTAGCCCTAATTGAGTAACAAAAGGCGGGAAAAAAGACATAAAAAATATGATATCTTTTTGGATTAGATATTCCCACAATAAAGCCATTTGTTACTAATTTAGAGATACTAAACGGTGTATTACGATTATTTTGATCTTGTTGCTCACTATTAGAATGTGGGGCGATTTTCATTCTTTTAGCGTCTTTCCAAAGTTGATAACCGTAGTAAATAAGGTATATGCCGCCTGCAATTGTTAGCCAATCTAAATAGATCGCATTGATTGATGCAATCCCTGAAACAAATACCATTGATATGGCAATGAGTAAAATTGAGGCTGCATTTGTACCAACAATAGACCAAAAGCACCCGATAATCCGTAACAAAATGCTTGAATTCACCACAATTAAATTGACAGGACCTGGCAATATTAAAAAAGCACAGATCGCCATAATAAAGGCAAATAAAGAGTAAAAATCAATCATGAATATCTCCAGATATTATTAAAAATGATAATTTCTTGTGGCATATTCAAATCGCATATTCAAATCGCATATTCAAAGCACTGAAAAATCAGATGCTTTTAAATCAGTAATGAACATATGACCAGGTGCATGAGTAATCATGAGATCAGGCTTTGATGCCATTTGCGACTGCTTGAGGCGTAACACCGCACGCCCAAAATACAGGGATTTCATTTGCCTTAATGGTGACAGGATCACCAAATCAGGTTGATCAATATTTAAAATGCCAATGATAGACGGATCACCCATGTGAATCGGTGCGCCATGTGCATTGGGAAACCGACTGGTGATTTGTATCGCTCGGATGGCTTGTGAGTGAGTCATTGGGCGCATACTTACAACCATGCTCCCTTGAAAAATCCCCCGCAGTTTGGCAAGCAATATTGGTTTGATACATTGCCACGTTTGAACCTTGCTCAATGTGACGAATGGGAATATTACTTTCACTTAATGCCGTTTCAAATGTAAAGCTGCACCCCAATAAAAATCCGACTAAATCATCTTGCCAATATGTGCTTAAATCTTCTACTTCATCAGTTTTTATGCCATCTTTATAAATAAAATAACGTGGGATAATCGGTGATTAAATTGGCATCTGGTGCAGATAATTTAGGAATCGGTGAGCCCACTTCCGTGACATCAATAATTGGGCATGATTTTGGATTACGTTGGCAAAATAATAAGAAATCAAATGCATATTTTTGAGGCAAGATAACTAAATTGGCTTGAACAGAATCTGATGCAAGTCCTGCTGTTGGTTTTCGCCATTGTTTAGCACGAATGAATTGCCTTATTTGCGCAGCGGAATAAGATTTGATATTTGTTAGATCCATACTTAAATTTGTATTTAGGCTCGCATTCAGGTTCATATTTACATGAAGGGTATTCATATCGTTAGCCCGCCAATAATTTGGTGATGCCCATCATAAATCCAAATATACCTAAATATGACATAAGAAGGACGACAAGAAGACCTGAAAGCGTCATCCATAAAGGATGGCGATAATTACCTACAATTTTCGTCTGATGTGCAGCAATCAACATAACGATTAATGCAATCGGCAAAATCAATCCGTTTAATGAACCCACAATTAATAAAAGAATCACAGGCTTGCCAATAAATCCAAATATAAGCGTCGAAAGAGCAATGAAGGCAATAATAAAATATCGGTGATTGCGTGCAATGAAAGGATGCAAAGTTTGGATGAAAGAGACCGATGTATACGCCGCGCCAATAATTGAGGTTAATGCCGCTGCCCACATAATCACACCAAATAATTTATATCCCAAATTGCCAGCAGCGAGTTGGAAAACAGATGCAGCAGGATTACTCATATCTAATTTTAAACCTTGGCTGACGACACCAAGTGCCGTTAAAAGAGAAAAATACGCATGAGTGATGCAATGCTAATTGCCATAATTGCACCTCTATCAACGGTTTTTATAGACTGAATCCCTGTAATATTTGCATCTAGTAATCTGTGCGCACCTGCAAAGGTTATGTAGCCACCAACCGTGCCGCCAACTAATGTGATGATTGCAAAGTAATTAATCTCATCAGGCATAATCGTTTTGTGTAGAGCCTCCACAAAAGGTGGTGAGGCAGAAAACATGACATAAATCATCATCGCAATCATAATAAACCCCATTGCTTGCGCAAAGCGATCCATAACAGCACCTGCTTCTTTGACTAAAAAATCGCAATCGCAATTAAACCACTGCCGACTCCTCCCCAAACAGGATCAATATTGAGCAGCACGTTTACGCCTAAACCAGCGCCAGCCACATTACCTATATTAAAAGCCAAGCCACCTGCAACAATGAGTAATGCTAAAAAAACACCTAAACCAGGAAAAACTTGGTTGGCAATATCTTGGGCACGTTTTTCAGAGACAGCAATAATCCGCCAAATATTCAGTTGAGCAACAATGTCAATTAAAATGGACGCTAAAATTACAAAGCCAAAACTAGCCATTAATGTTTGAGTAAAGGTTGCGGTTTGGGTTAAAAATCCAGGTCCAATTGCCGAGGTTGCCATTAAACCACGCTGCACCCATAAAACAGTACGTTGCTTCTTCTTTGACGGCGTACGAATGGCCGTGTTATCCACTTGATTATTCTCTTGATTCATATTCCTGTTCCTGTTTTTTTGATGATGAGTATTTTATACCCAAAAGACTTGAAGATACTGCGAGGCGGCAAGTGCTGCACACTGCAAGTGTAAGAATCCCGATGAGCTTACAAGTATAAGTGATTCGGGTGAGTACACGATGCCAACAAAGCAGTTGCATCCTGCAAGGAGATCTTCAAGTATGACGGGTATATATTTAAAAATGGGCAATAGAGATTGCATTTTGCTGTAATGCATCATGTAATTTTTGCGCAAAAACGAGGGCATGTGATTGTCTCCATGAATGCAGATAGATTGCGCATTTAGACTAATATTGCTTCCCGTTTCGCAACGCAAACTCTGTGTTTGAATGATACTCAATACTTGAGATATGGCGTGTTCTGGATTTGTAATCATTGCATGTGCTTGTGAGCGTGCAACAAGCGTTTTTCTTTCGGTATAACAACGATCAGCGAATGCTTCATGGACTGTTTTCATACCATTTTTTTCGGCTAATTTTAAAAAATGTTGATTCTGCCAATCCAAAAATAATAAACTTAGGATTGATGCTCTTGATGGCATCAATAACCGCCATTGCTTTAGGCTCATCTTCAGCACAATCGTTATATAACGCGCCATGTGGCTTAACGTGTTGTAAATGTATACCTTGTGCGTGTGCTAACCCATTGAGTGCAGACACTTGGGTGATCACATGATGATAGATGCTAGAAGGGGAAATATTAAGTGATAAGCGACCAAAGTTTTCACGATCTGGATAACTTGGATGTGCGCCACAGGCGACCTGATGATGTTGACACATTTTTAATGTATCCATCATTAAATCAGGATTACCTGCATGTATCCCGCACGCAATATTAGCGGATGAAATATAGGGCAATAACGCACTATCAAAGCTATAACCTTCCGCAATATCTGCATTAATGTCTATTTTAGGTGAATGATTTGTAATCATATTATTTCTCTCCATTAATTTAGTCCTCCCCTTTGTAAGGGGGAGTTAGAGGGGGTTTTAAATCTGTTTTCTTATTTAGTGTGTAACATCAGTTATTTAGTCTTATTTAATTTTTTATTTGTTTTGATTACAGCCCTACCCAAAAAATATGATGCCAACAGAGCAGGATCTTCAAAGGTAACGGGTATAAAAGAATATGGGCTCTTTGCTTTTCATCTTGCTTATTGGATATTTTTTTTAATGTAGGATAAAAAGTCATTCTGTGTTTTTAATGCCTGTAGCGCTTGAGTTCTATCACATTGAGCAAACTCAATAGACTCGCCTAATCGTACTTGTGATAATGCAGCTAGGTCAGCGGCAATAACAAACCCAATTCTAGGGTATCCACCTGTTGCTTGTGCATCTTGATGGAGAATAATCGGCTGCCCATTTGGTGGTACCTGAATCGTTCCTGCAATGATGCCATGAGATACGAGCTCATCTGTTTGCATTCGCACTAAAGGGGTTTTGCCTTCTAGTCTAAATCCCATTCGATTACTATTTGGCGTGATTTTCCATGGATTATTCCAAAAATTATCGTGCGAGATAGGATCAAATTGATCATATTCTGGCGCTGGCATGACACGGATTTTTTGTTTTGAGGAATATAAAAAGCACCTTTTTTTAAGAGGATTTAACATGTGTGGCGTACCAAGTGCTAAGTGATCACCTTCTTGAAGGCATCTACCCGAAAATCCGCCAAATTGAGATTTTAAATCTGTACTCATCGAACCTAAATAAGACTCTCCAATAAAACCACCGTCAACCGCTAAATATGCGCGTGCACCGATATGAGGATAAGCAAAATATAAAGTTTGCCCCTTTAAAATGCGCTGTCGTCCTCCTAACGGAAATGGCTTGCCATCAATGTTGGCAGCAAAATCTGCACCACATACTGAAATCCAGCGTCTCGCTTAAATTCGAAGGCGCAACGTCCCATGGTAATTTCAAGCACGGGCGTATTCTCATTATTATTGAGCAAAATGTTGGCGAGCTTAGTTGAGAACTGATCCAATACGCCACAAACACTAATGCCTAAATAACGTTGCCCTTTACGGCCTAAATCTTGCAAGGTACATAATATACCCACTTGTTTAATATGAATCATTGGTGTCTCCATAGGAATGGCTTGTGTTGTGTAGCGTGAAGTCGCATTTTTGTACGTATTTTCTGTGAGTGACACAATCTGTTATTTTTATTTTTTTTTGGGGTCAACATAAATTTTTGATCGGAATTAGATCGGAATAAATTGAATTTGATCGCCAGGTTGAAATAATGAAGGTTCGGATAAGCTAGGATCAAATAAGACCAGTTCTGTACGACCAATTAACTGCCAGCCACCAGGTGTTTTAGATGGATATATTCCCGTTTGTATGCCGCCAATGCCAACGCTACCCGCTGCAACTTCTAATCGAGGCGATTTTTTTCTTGGCGTGTGTAATCCAGAGTCAAGCTCTCCCATATAAGCAAAACCAGGCTGAAAACCCAAAAAATATACGGTATAAATATTTTGGCTATGCCTTTTGATCACGTCTAAAGGACTCATTTGACAATGATTAGCGACTTCTTCAAGATCAGGTCCATCATCGTTGCCATAATAAACAGGCACTTCGATAAGCCTACCTTTGTATTGTGAGACTTTTTGCTTATCCCATAGATACGCAATTTTTTGAGTGAGTGTTTGATCAGAAATTTCAAACGGTGGGTATACGATAGTGAGATTATTCATGCCAAAAATAAATTTCGATGGTTTCTCCATATTCAGTCCTAAGATCTCCAGCAAGCCCCCATAGTTTTGACTGTATTAGCATGTCAGGATGATGAGGAAAAGTAATGCATAATGCACTTTCACCTAGTGCAATAATTTGATATGGCATGATTTCTCCATTTGGATTTTATTTTTGGATTTTATTTTCAAACAATTTTTCAGACAATATCACATCAATCTAGCGATTTCTATTTATTAGTTGTGCTAATTATTAGCACTTATTTTTAATAAAATATGCGGTAAATCGGACATTTATTGATATGATTAATTTTGAAAACTCACCAAACAAAATCTAAATAGGAAAGTGTACAAGTATGACATTATTAATTGATGTGAGAACACCATTTGAGTTTATGCAAGGTCATATTGATGGGGCAATTAATATTGAATATCAATTTATTCATCAAGAGATTGCTTTATTAAATACCGATTTATCATGTAGAAATTTATGTGTATTGTAAATCAGGGCAGCGTCTGAATTTGCAAAGCAGATGCTTTTAAATTTAGGTTATGTAAATGTCGAAAATATCGGTGGATATGAGGCATTAAAGGCAATAGATTTTAATTAGTTGATAAAATATAAAATTAGTCTAATTTTTAATCACATTACACAGGGTTGAATATGAAATTTTCACACATTAGTATTGCTTTTCTAGCGCTTTCTCTATCAGGATGCGGATTATTAATTAAGAAAGACACATCTGGTAAATCTAAGAAAAAAGAAAGTACAGAGGTTGTAGTCGCAAAACCAAAGTCAACATTTAACCCAGGCTGGGTATCAAAATTAGGTGCGCTAAAGCCCAGCTATCCGTACTTGTTTGGTGGCGCGTAAATCAACGAGTATTATTTATTATGCTGCGCCAGTGGATAAAGGCAATGCAATGATTATTTTAGGCGATGCATCGGGAAAACAGTCAGAATGTAGAGCGAGCTTACATAAAGCTTCGCAGCCTGTCATTGTTGCAAGTAGTTACTCGATTCCTAAAGCGACACCGAGCTTTTATCCTGTGGGTCGAAGTGCACTAAAGTGTACCGCTCCTAAAATTCAAAGAGATGAAGAAAATCGCGTTATGGGAACTGTTTGCGCCTCACAATAAATTATTGCTTCGGGCATCTATCCCCGTCATACTTGAAGATCTCCTTGCAGGATGCAACTGCTTTGTTGGCATCGTGCACTCACCCGAATCACTTACTACTTGTAAACTCATCGGGATTCTTGCATTTGCCGCCTCGCAGTATCTTCAAGTTTTTTGGGTATATTTATTTTGTTAACTTTTTGAAAGATTAAGTTGACAGAAAAATCTAAGAAACATAAAATTCTCTCCCTTTACATCTTTAGGCGTAGTTTTGCCTAATTTTTTTTATCACGCAAAGCTCTTTAGGAGTTATTTTTAATGGCAACCGTAAATCAGTTGGTTCGTTCTCCACGCTCTTCTAAGCGTGAGAAATCTGGTGTACCTGCACTCGAAAGCTGTCCGCAGCGTCGTGGCGTATGTACACGTGTTTACACAACTACCCCTAAAAAAACCAAACTCAGCACTACGTAAAGTATGCCGTGTTCGTTTGACTAATGGGTTTGAAGTGTCAAGTTATATTGGTGGTGAAGGTCATAACCTTCAAGAACATAGTGTTGTGCTTATCCGTGGTGGTCGTGTTAAAGATCTTCCAGGTGTGCGTTATCATACTGTTCGTGGTGCACTTGATGCACAAGGTGTTGCAAAACGCCGCCAAGCACGCTCAAAATATGGTGCAAAAAAGCCTAAAGCGTAAAAACGTTTTGTTTTTAT
This sequence comes from Sweltsa coloradensis, assembly GCA_024449915.1. Classification (NCBI taxonomy): domain Eukaryota; kingdom Metazoa; phylum Arthropoda; class Insecta; order Plecoptera; family Chloroperlidae; genus Sweltsa; species Sweltsa coloradensis. The sequence continues at coordinate 769,855 of JAMZAV010000013.1, forward strand.
ATCTATGATTTTTATATCTATGAATATATATTTATATATTCTGTTGGATTTAGTATTTATTGAGAGTAGCTCATGCCAAGAAGAAGAGAAGTCCCCAAACGTCAAATATTGCCTGATCCAGTTTATGGAAGTCAGTTACTTGCAAAGTTCATGAACATGGTCATGGTTTCTGGTAAAAAATCGGTTGCCGAATCTATTCTTTATGGTGCTTTAGAGAGCATCAAAGAAAAAGGTCATGAAGATCCTATGAAGGTTCTAGAACAAGCATTAGACAATGTTCGTCCTATGGTAGAAGTAAAATCACGCCGCGTTGGTGGTGCAACATACCAAGTGCCAATCGAAGTTCGTGCGATTCGTCGTGACACTTTGGCGATGCGTTGGTTAATTGATTCTGCACGTAAACGTTCAGAAAAATCAATGGCTCGTCGTATGTCTGCAGAATTGCTAGATGCGTTTGAAAGTCGTGGTAATGCGGTTAAAAAACGTGAAGATACACATCGTATGGCTGAAGCAAATAAAGCATTTGCACATTTCCGCTGGTAATCGATGAAGTATCAAAATTGTTAGATTATATGCGGCAGCTTGTATAAGGCATGCCGCATTTTATTTATCTATAAAATTAACACTTTGTTTGCATTAGCAAACATTATATGGCGATGACAACTGTTTGTAATATATATTATATGTAATATTATGTTTAAATGAGATAATGTCATATCGTTATTTTTTTCAATGCCCGTAGGGCGTTAAAATAAGGAATTTAATTGTGGCTCGTACAATGCCTTTAGACAGATACCGTAATATCGGTGTTAGTGCTCATATTGATGCAGGTAAAACAACAACTTCAGAGCGTATTTTGTTCTATACAGGGAAAAGTCATAAAATTGGTGAAGTGCATGATGGCGCTGCAACAATGGATTGGATGGTGCAAGAGCAAGAACGAGGAATTACGATTACTTCGGCTGCTACTACATGTGCTTGGTCTGGAATGAAAAAGCAGTTTAAAGAGCATCGTATTAATCTAATTGATACGCCTGGGCACGTTGACTTTACAATTGAAGTTGAGCGTTCAATGCGTGTACTTGATGGTGCGTGCATGGTTTATTGTGCAGTGGGTGGGGTTCAACCTCAGTCTGAGACTGTATGGCGTCAAGCTAATAAATATGGCGTTCCTCGTCTTGCATTCATTAATAAAATGGATCGTACAGGTGCAAACTTCTTACGCGTGTTAGATCAAATGCGTGAACGTTTACGTGCAAATCCTGTTGTTATGCAGCTTCCTATTGGTGCTGAAGATAAATTTGAAGGCGTTGTTGATTTAGTGACAATGAAAGCAATTTATTGGGATGAAGCTGGACAAGGTATGACGTTTGAAGAGCGTGATGTTCCTGCAGATATGCTGGATGACGCGATTATGTATCGTGAATCACTTGTTGAGTCTGCTGCAGAAGCAACAGATGAGATGATGGAAAAGTATCTTGAAACGAATGAATTAACCGAAGATGAGATTCACTTTGGTATCCGTAAACGTACTTTAGCATCAGAGATCATTCCTGCATATTGCGGTACAGCCTTTAAAAATAAAGGCGTTCAAGCGATGTTGGATGGTGTCATTCGCTATTTGCCTGCACCTACTGATGTTGAAGCGATTAAAGGTATTCTTGAAGATGGCACTGAAGGTGAGCGTAAGTCATCTGATGATGAGCCATTCTCAGCGCTTGCATTTAAGATTGCAAATGATAAATTTGTAGGTAACTTAACATTTGTACGTGTCTATTCAGGCGTTTTGAAGTCTGGTGATAGTGTTTATGTGCCAAATAAAGATCGTAAAGAGCGTATTGGGCGTATTTTGCAGATGCATTCAAATTCACGTGAAGATATATCAGAGATTCGTGCAGGGGATATTGCTGCAATTGTAGGTTTGAAAGATGTTATTACAGGTGAAACAATTTGTGATCTTTCAAAAACAATTACTCTAGAGCGTATGGAGTTTCCTGAACCTGTTATCTCGGTTGCAGTTGAGCCTAAAACTAAGAGTGACCAAGAAAAAAATGGGTCTGGCTCTATCTTCATTGGCGAAAGAAGATCCATCTTTCCGTGTTCATACAGATCAAGAATCAAATCAAACAATTATCGCAGGCATGGGTGAGCTTCATTTAGACATTCTTGTTGATCGTATGCGCCGTGAGTTTAATGTTGAATGTAATACGGGAGCGCCGCAGGTTGCTTATCGTGAAACTATCAAGAAAACGGTTGAGCAAGAAAGTAAGTTTGCTAAACAGTCTGGTGGTAAAGGTCAATATGGTCAACGTTTATTTGCGCATCGAGCCACAAGAAGCTGGCAAAGGCTATGAATTCGTGAATGCAATAGTCGGTGGTGCAATTCCTAGAGAATTCATTCCTGCGGTTGATAAAGGTATTCAAGAGCAAATGAAAAATGGTGTGGTTGCAGGTTATGCGGTCGTTGATGTTAAGGTCACACTGTATGATGGATCATATCATGATGTCGATTCATCAGAAATTGCATTTAAACTTGCTGCTTCTATGGGCTTTAAAGAAGGTGCGCGTAAAGCAGGTGCATGTTTGCTTGAGCCAATGATGAAAGTTGAAGTTGAGACCCCAGAAGATTATATGGGTGATGTGATGGGAGACTTGAATCGTCGTCGTGGTAACTTGCAAGGTATTGATGATGCATTTGGCTCTAAATTGATTCGTGCTGAAGTGCCTTTGTCTGAAATGTTTGGCTATGCAACACAGCTTCGTTCAATGAGTCAAGGTCGGGCGACTTATTCTATGGAATTTGCTAAATATCAAGAAGCACCAGCGCATGTAGCTGATGAAATTATCAAGAAAAATGCAGGTTAATTAAGTTTTAATCTGACTAATATTGAGTTTGATTAGAAGTGTTTTTTAAAATAATGGCTAGCAAAAAATTTTTGCTTAGCCATTTATGGTTTAGTGTAAATTATGGCTTGATTTAATAAAATCTTGCGTTATAATTACGCGCTGTTAATTATATTTGGCTCTTTAAAATCGAGGTGACGTTATGTCAAAAGAAAAGTTTAATCGTACAAAACTACATGTAAATGTGGGTACAATCGGTCACGTTGATCATGGTAAAACTACCCTGACAGCTGCATTGACTAAAATAGGTGCAGAACGCTTTGGTGGCACATTCAGTGCGTATGACCAAATTGATAAAGCGCCAGAAGAAAAAGCACGTGGTATACCATTTCTACTTCTCATGTTGAATATGAGTCACCTACTCGCCATTATGCACATGTAGATTGCCCAGGACATGCGGATTATGTTAAAAACATGATCACAGGTGCAGCTCAAATGGATGGCGCGATTTTAGTGTGTTCGGCTGCTGATGGTCCTATGCCTCAAACACGCGAACACATCCTCTTATCTCGTCAGGTTGGCGTACCATATATTCTTGTCTTTTTAAATAAAGCAGATATGGTTGATGATGCTGAATTTGATTGAATTAGTTGAAATGGAAGTTCGCGATCTTTTAAGTTCTTATGACTTCCCAGGTGATGATACGCCAATTATTGTTGGTTCTGCGCTTAAAGCACTTGAAGGTGATCAGTCTGATATCGGCGTTCCTGCAATTATAAAATTAGTAGATGCACTTGATACATGGATTCCAGATCCAGTTCGTGAAGTTGATAAGGCATTTTTTGATGCCAATTGAGAGTGTATTCTCAATTTCTGGTCGTGGAACAGTAATTACTTGGTCGTATCGAATCAGGTATAGTAAAAGTTGGCGAAGAGTTAGAAATCGTTGGAATCGCGGCAACTGCAAAAACAATTTGTACTGGTGTTGAAATGTTCCGTAAGCTTCTTGATCAGGTCAAGCAGGTGACAACGTTGGTGTTTTACTTCGTGGTACTAAACGTGATGACGTTCAACGTGGTCAAGTATTAGCAAAACCTGGTACAGTAAAGCCGCATACAAAATTTGAAGCTGAAATTTATGTTTTAGGTAAAGATGAAGGTGGTCGCCACACTCCATTTTTCAAAGGTTATCGTCCACAGTTTTATTTCCGTACTACAGACGTAACAGGTGCTTGTGAGTTGCCTGAAGGTGTTGAGATGGTTATGCCTGGTGACAATGTTAAGATGGTCGTTGAATTGATTAATCCAATTGCGATGAGTGAAGGTTTACGCTTTGCAATTCGTGAAGGTGGTCGTACTGTTGGTGCGGGCGTTGTTGCTAAAATCATTTTATAAATATTGATATCTAATAATTCTGTAAGAAAAATTAGTTAGTATTATATAAAATTCAATCTCATCTGATAACTTAAAAGGTATGCATTAATGCATACCTATTTGGAAATAAAAAATGGCTAACCAAAGAATTCGTATACGTTTAAAAGCTTTTGATCATCGTTTAATCGATCAATCAGCAAAAGAAATTGTTGAAACTGCAAAGCGTACTGGGGCACAAGTTAAAGGTCTGTACCATTGCCAACAAGAATAGAACGTTTTACAATATTGACATCACCGCATGTAAATAAAGATGCGCGTGATCAATACGAACTTCGTACGTACAACGCTTGATGGATATCATTGATCCAACTGATAAAACAGTCGATGCATTAATGAAACTAGATTTAGCAGCTGGCGTGGATGTTCAGATTAACTAGGTTAAACCTACGTTTATTGAGCGAAGAAGGCTTGCCAGCCTTCCTCTCGTTTTTTTTAATTATTGGAGATAAAAATGGCAATCGGATTAGTCGGTCGTAAGGCTGGTATGACTCGAGTCTTCACTCCAGAAGGCTTGTCAATTCCGGTAACTGTTATTGAAGTAGCACCTAATCGTGTTACTCAAGTGAAAACACTTGAAAATGATGGTTATTCGGCAATACAAATCACAACAGGTGTACGTCGTGCAACCCGTGTGAATAAACCTGCTGCAGGTCACTTTGCAAAAGCGCAAACTGAACCAGGTAGAGGCTTATGGGAATTTCGTTTAGAAGAGTCTGATAATGGTGAAATTGTCGATGGACAAGAATATACTGTGTCGCATTTTACTGAAGGTCAAAAAGTTGATGTTTCAGGCATCAGTCAAGGTAAAGGATTTGCTGGTTTCTATTAAGCGCCACAACTTTGCACATCAACGCAATTCGCATGGTAACTCACGTTTCTCATCGTGTGCCAGGGTCGATCGGACAGAATCAATCTCCAGGTCGTGTTTTTAAAGGCAAGAAAATGACGGGTCACATGGGAGCGGTACAACGTACAGCTCTTAATTTAGAAGTGATTCGTATCGATACTGAGCGTCATTTGCTATTAATCAAAGGTGCTGTCCCTGGATCTAAAGGTGGCGATGTTATCGTTAAGCCTTCAGTTAAGGTTAAGAGGTAATTGACCATGGAACTACAAGTAAAAAATGGTTCAGCGATCACCGTAAATGATGCAGTATTTGGTAAAGTTTTTAATGAAGCTTTAGTTCACCAAGTTGTGGTTGCATTCCAACTCGCAGGTCGATCTGGTACGCGTGCTCAAAAACGCGTGCAGAAGTACGTGGTGGCGGTGCTAAGCCTTGGCGTCAAAAAGGTACAGGTCGTGCGCGTGCGGGGTCTTCAAGAGGACCAATTTGGCGTGCAGGTGGTGTAACATTTGCTGCTAAACCGCAAAAACTGGAACAAAAAGTTAATAAAAAAATGTATCGCTCTGCGATTGCAAGTATCTTTTCTGAATTAATTCGTGACGAGCGTTTGATTGTTGTTGAAAATATTGCCGTTACCGAATCAAAAACAAAAGTTGCTTTGAAATTGTTAGCAGATTTTGGTGTAGGTGATAGTGTGTTATTGATTACAGAAGCAATTGATTTGCCTTTGTATCTAGCAACACGTAATCTTCCATATATACAAACTGTTGATGTGGCGGGTATTGATCCTGTTTGCTTAATTCAATTTGAGCAAGTAGTCATTACACGTGATGCACTTAATTCAGTAGGAGAATGGCTAGCATGAGTACGCAAGATCGTTTAATGCAAGTATTACTTGCAACCACATGCGTCTGAAAAGACTGCACGTGTTGAGGAGTTAGCAAATCAAGTGACATTCAAAGTATTGAAAACAGCAACCAAGCATGAAATTAAAGCAGCCGTTGAATTAATGTTTTCTGTAACTGTTGAAGCAGTAACTGTAATCAATCAAAAGGTAAATCTAAGCGTATGGGTCGTGCTGCGGGTCGTCGTTCAGATTGGAAAAAAGCCTATGTGAGCTTACAAGCTGGTCAGACTATTGACTTTTTAGGTGGAGCACAGTAATGGCAATTGTTAAATCAAAACCAACCTCACCAGGTCGTCGCTCGCAAGTTCGTATCGTTACACCTGGTTTATATAAGGGCGATCCTTATGCTCCGTTGTTAGAAGCGCAATCTCATACAGGTGGGCGTAACAATAATGGACGTATCACAACACGTCATCGTGGTGGTGGTCATAAGCAACATTATCGTATAGTCGATTTTAAACGTAACAAAGACAATATCCCGCGACAGTTGAACGTATTGAATACGATCCTAACCGTACAGCTCATATTGCACTACTTTGTTATGCAGATGGTCAGCGTACTTATATTATTGCACCAGCTGATATTGCTGAAGGTGCAGTATTAATGAGTGGATCAGCTGCACCTATTAAAACGGGTAATACTTTACCTCTTCGCAATATTCCTGTTGGTTCAACAGTACATTGTGTTGAAATGAAGCCTGGCAAAGGTGCACAAATAGCACGTTCAGCAGGAAGTTCAGTTCAAATTAGTGGCACGCGAAGGTCAAATTTGCAACTTTACGTTTACGTTCAGGCGAAATGCGAAAAGTATTCATTGACTGTAAAGCGACTTTAGGTACGGTTTCAAATGGCGATCACTTCCATAGATCACTCGGTAAAGCAGGTGCTAAACGCTGGATTGGTATTCGTCCAACTGTGCGTGGCGCATGTATGAATCCTGTAGATCATCCACATGGTGGTGGTGAAGGTCGTACTAAATCGGGTCGTCAGCCAGTGACACCTTGGGTATCCCAACTAAAGGATATAAACACGTACAAATAAACGTACTGATAAAATGATCGTACGCCGCCCGTGATAAATAAGGTAGGTTAAAATGCCACGTTCAATTAAAAAGGGCCTTTCGTTGATCATCATTTGATGAAAAAAGTGGAAGATGCACTTAAAACGAACAATCGTAAGCCAATTAAAACTTGGTCTCGTAGATCTATGATTCTACCTGATATGATGGTCTCACAATCGCTGTTCATAATGGCAAAGTTCATGTACCTGTTTTAATTTCTGACAATATGGTTGGTCATAAATTAGGTGAATTTGCTGCCACTCGTACTTATCGCGGTCATATCGCAGATAAGAAATCTCGATAATTGAAGGAGACTATTATGGAAACTAGAGCAGTTCTACGTAATGCAAATATCTCTCCTCAAAAGGCGAGATTAGTTGCAGATCAAGTACGTGGACTTCCAGTTGCACGCGCAGTTTCTTTGTTGACATTTAGTGACAAAAAAGCAGCCGTATTACTTAAAAAAGTTCTAAACTCTGCAATTGCCAATGCTGAAAATAATGATGGACTAGACGTTGATCGTCTACAAGTTAAAACAGTTATGGTCGATGAAGCACCTGTGCTCAAACGTATGCGTGCGCGTGCGAAGGGCCGAGGAAACCGTATCACTAAACGTACCAGTCACATTACTGTGACTGTTGCGGAAAAGTAGGAGAGATCTAATGGGTCAAAAAATACATCCAACAGGTATGCGCCTCGGTATTTCGACAGACTGGAATTCACGTTGGTTTGCAGAATCTAAGCAATTTCCAGAATTCATTGAATCTGATTTCCGTGTGCGTGAATTTTTACGTAAGAAATTAGCCAATGCATCTGTATCAAAAATTCAAATTACACGTCCTGCTAAATCTGCCCAGGTCACTATTTTTAGTGCACGTCCTGGTGTGGTAATTGGTAAAAAAGGCGAAGACATTGAAGTGCTACGTAAAGAACTTTCTAAAATGATGAACTGCCCTGTGCATGTTGCCATTGAAGAAATCAAAAAGCCTGAGTTAGATGCAAAATTAGTTGCTGAAGGTATCGCTCAACAGTTAGAGCGTCGTATCATGTTCCGCCGTGCAATGAAAAAGTGCTGTAACTAGTGCAATGCGTTTAGGTGCTGGTGGTATTAAAGTGAATGTTTCAGGGCGCTTAAATGGTGCAGAAATTGCACGTGCTGAATGGTACCGTGAAGGTCGTGTGCCGTTGCATACACTTCGTGCGAACATTGACTATGGCACTGCAGAAGCATTAACTACATACGGTATTATTGGTATTAAAGTTTGGATTTTTAAAGGCGAAGTATTTAACTTGGAACAATTCCAAGCTGAAAAAACCAGCTGGTAAATCAGACCATAAGCCAGCAGGACGTAATAAGGGAAGAGGTGAATAATCATGCTACAACCTAAACGTACAAAATTCCGTAAAATGCGTAAAGGCCGTAACCGTGGTAATGCTTCGGTTGGTAACAAAGTAAGCTTTGGTGAGTTTGGTTTGAAATGTGTTGGTCGTGCTCGCATTACCGCTCGACAAATTGAAGCTGCACGTCGTGCTATCAATCGTTACGTTCGTCGTGGTGGTAAACTCTATATTCGTATATTCCCTGATGTACCAATTACTAAAAAACCCTTAGAAGTTCGTATGGGTAGCGGTAAGGGTAGTGTTGAATATTGGGTTGCTAAAGTGCAACCAGGTCGTGTGCTTTATGAAATCGAGGGTGTTTCTGAAGAAACAGCTCGTGAAGCATTCCGTTTAGCCGCAGCTAAATTACCGGTTCAAACCGTGTTTACTGTGCGTACTATTCTATAGTAGGTTAATTATGAAAGCTCAAGATTTACGCGCTAAAAGCGTAGATGAACTCAAAACAGAACGCTTAGAACTTCGTCGTTCACAGTTTAATTTGCGTATGCAAAAAGCAACTGGACAACTATCTAAGCCGCATCAGTTTAATGAAATTCGTAAAGATATTGCACGCATCAATACAATATTGACGCAAAAGGCAGGTGAATAATGACTGATACTCCTAATAAAGTTGATCGTACAGTCACAGGTCTTGTGGTCTCTGACAAAATGGATAAAACGATCACAGTTTATGTTGAACGTTTAATTAAACATAAAATGTATGGTAAATATATCCGTCGATCTACGAAGTTTCATGCTCATGATGAAACAAATAGCTGCAAGATTGGTGATAAAGTTGTGATTAAACAGTCACGTCCTTTGTCAAAAACCAAATCTTGGGTTCTTGTCAATATTGTAGATCGCGCAGCGAACTGAGGTGATTTATGATTCAGATGCAATCAATTTTAGATGTAGCCGATAATTCTGGCGCTAAACGCATCATGTGTATTAAAGTACTTGGTGGTTCACATCGTCGTTATGCAGGCGTTGGTGACATCATTAAAGTATCTGTTAAAGATGCAATACCTCGTGGTAAAGCTAAAAAAGGTGAAGTATATAATGCTGTTGTTGTGCGTACCCGTAAAGTGTACGCCGTGATGATGGTTCATTAATTCGCTTTGATGGTAATGCTGCGGTTTTGTTGAATAACAAGTTCGAGCCAATTGGTACCCGTATTTTTGGGCCAGTTACTCGTGAACTACGTGGCGAGCGTTTTATGAAAATTATTCTCTTGCACCAGAAGTTATCTAAGGAGCCTATATGAAAAAGATTCGCAAAGGCGACGAAGTAATTGTGATTACTGGTCGCGAGAAGGGGCAGCGTGGAATTGTTTCCACTGTTCGTACAGATGGCCGTTTAATTGTTGCTGGTATTAATACGGTTACTAAGCATGTTAAACCTAATCCTCAAAAAGAAGAAACTGGTGGAATTCAGAAAATTGAAGCGCCAATACAAGCTTCTAACGTGATGGTTTTTAATCCTAAAACCCAGAAGGGTGACAAGGTTGGAATCAGAACTATTGAAAAAGGTTCAAACGGAAAAGAGAAACAGGTTCGTTTTTTTCAAATCAACAAATGAAACTTTTTAATTAAATAACTTTTAATTAAATGTTTATTATTTGTTAATAAAAACTCATTCGATTAGTAATACTATCGAGTGAGTTTTTTTATGGATTAAATTTATATGAGAGAGATTAATAGTGGTAGTATTTGTCTTATTGCATATTTATGTATTACCTGTTTTATAAAATAAGGAGTTATATGATGTTGAATTTTAAAAAAAGTATTGCTGCAGCCATATTAATAAGCTTAGGTTGTGTTACACAAAGTTTTGCGCAGGATTTTAAGAACACAATTCGGATGGCTTATATGGGTGAGCCAGCTTCAATGGATCCGCATAAAGTTTCGGGAAACTGGGAAAATGCAATATTAACGCAGCTATATTTGGGGCTTTTCACCAATGATCAAAATCAAAAAAATATCCCAGGAACCGTTGATCGTTATACCGTGAGCGATGACGGATTGGTTTATACTTTCACGCTAAGGGCGGATGCAAAATGGAGTGATGGGCAACCTGTGACGGCGGAAGATTATGTTTTTCATGGAAGCGTCTTGCCGATCCTAAAACGGCCTCTCCATTTAATATTTTTATGAATATTGTAAAAGGGCTTGCTCAATATTCATTGGATAACACAGTTGAAATTGGTGCGAAAGCATTGGATGCGAAAAACATTGGAAGTAACGCTTGAATCGCCATCCCCTTATTTTATCGAGATGCTTAATCATTATGCATCATATGCTGTGCCCAAGCACATTGTCGAAAAGTTTGGGCTAGACTGGACGAAGCCTGCAAATTATGTGACAAATGGAGCCTATAAATTTGTTGAGTGGAAACCAAATGCTCACGTTAAAGTGACTAAAAAATCCGCTTTTTTATGACGCGAGTAATGTCAAAATTGAGAATATTATTTTTTATGCAGGTGAAGATCGTTCTGCATGGCTGAAACGTTTTCGTGCTGGTGAAGTGGATTATATGGATGATCTTCCTGAAGATCAGCTTACGGCAATTAAGCGTGATTAAAGAATGAGTTTCATTCAGATACCTTTACAGGTATTTATTTCTATTCTATTAATAATAAAAAACCACCTTTTGATGATCCTCGTGTTAGACAAGCACTTAATATGGGGTTTAGCCGTGAAGTTTTAACAGATAAAGTTTTGAAAGGCGCATGGGCACCTTCATATAGTTTTGTGCCTAAAGGTGTTCATAACTATGAAGGAGGACCTGCCGAATTTACATGGAAGAGTTTGTCTCAAAGTGACAAAGATGCAAAAGCTAAAGCACTATTGGCAGAGGCAGGATTTGGTCCGAGTAAGCCTTTAAAATTTGTTATGAGCTATAACACCAGCGAGAATCATAAGCGCATCGCTATTGCTATGGCGCAGATGTGGAAAAAATTAGGTATCGAGGTTGAGTTATTCAATCAAGAGGCTACGCCGCATTTTGACTCGTTAAAACAAAAAACATATGAAGTTGGACGCACGGGCTGGGTTGCGGATTATTCTGATCCACAATCTTTCTTATATTTATTGGATACCAAAACAGGTTCGCAAAATTATAATAATTATAGTAATCCAAAATTTGATGCATTGATGTTAGAAGGGTCAAAAAAATTGGATCTAAAAGAACGTGCCACTGTGTTAAAGCAAGCCGAACAGTTAGCGCTCGACGAGGCTGTGATGATTCCAGTTATGTACTATATTAAATCCCATTTAGTCAATACACGGATCAAAAATTATAAATTCTTTAGTTTAGGTGCTAATCCCGTTAGGTGGTTAGAACTTAAATAGTGATTTTTTTCAAAAGCATAAACTCTGCTCGGGGCATAGCGCTAAGAAAGAGAATCCTCAAAGGTAATGGGTTTAGGTAAAACACGTCAATTATGTTTTGTGTGAAAGGTTTTATATGTTGAAGAAATTAATTAAACGGCTATTGGTTGCAATTCCACAATGCTTGTGATTATTACATTGGCATTTTTTATGATGCGTTTAGCACCAGGCGGGCCTTTTACAAGTGAGCGTGTTTTACCCCCAGATATTGAGAAAAAGATTTTGGCTGAATATGGTTTGGATAAACCTTTGCATCAACAATATTTTCATTATTTAGGGGGGATTGTTAAAGGTGACTTTGGACCGTCTTATAAGCAACGTGATTTCACGGTTATGGAGTTGATCAAGCAAGGTGCACCAGCGAGTATTCAAATAGGAGTTTCTGCTGTTATGTTGGCAACATTCTTTGGTATTATATTCGGTACTTTAGCCGCACTTAGGCAAAATACATGGGCTGATTACAGTATCATGAGTTTTGCTATGGCAGGCATTGCCGTGCCAACTTTTGTAATCGCTCCCATTTTAACGCTCATTTTTGGCGTATATTTAGGATGGTTGCCTGTTGGCGGCTGGGGAAATGGTGAATTAAAATATAAAATATTACCCGTAATTACGCTTGCTTTACCACAGATTGCCTTATCTCAAGATTAACGCGTGGTGCGAGGGTTTTGAAGTGTTACACGCTAATTATATTCGCACTGCACGAGCAAAGGGTTTCCCCGGAGACAAGTGATTTTACGCCATGAAATTCGTGGGGGTTTTTTGGTTGCCAGTTGTCTCTTATTTAGGTCCTGCAATTGCAAGTTTAGTAACAGATCTTTAGTAATTGAAACAATTTATCAAATACCAGGTATTGGACGCTATTTTGTTTAAAGCAGCATTAAACCGAGACTACACTTTAGTATTGGGCGTGGTAATTCTGTTTGCTGCTTTGATTATGATAATGAATATCATCGCCGATTTTTTATATGGTATTTTAGATCCTAAAATTCAATAAAAATTGAATGATTATCTGAAGTGTGTAACATCAGTTAGTCAGATTTTGGTTAGTGATGCGAACTCAAGCAACCAAACTTCAATGCTAAAAAATTAGGGGTTGTTTGTGAGCACGTTTAGTCGAGAGATCAAGCGGACTAGGGGAGGTCGAAAACTATCGTTACAAGCAAGCAGATCAATTAGCGAAAGCACGTTTAAAAAAAAAGCCAAAAGGAGGGTGCATTATCAGGTAAACTACTTGATTATGTTGTTAATTATATACAAGAAGATTGCTCTCCAGAACAGATTTCAGGCTACCTTAAGACTAAAGAAAGTGTGTCTATTCATCATAAAACGATTTATCGCTATTTGGTGAAAGATAAAGCCAATAATGGCAATCTTTACTTACACTTACGCCGGCCAAGGCAAAAAGCAACGCAAGCAATATGGGTCAGGTAAAAAAGGAGCAGGTTTTCCCAAAATAGAGTAGATATTTCGCATGTTCAGAAGAGATCAATCAACGAAAAGGGTTTTGGTGACTGGGAAGGAGACACGTTTTATTGGTAAAAATCATCAAGGATGCATTGTAACCTTGATGAACGTCAGACAAAACTTAGAATGGCTTTCCCTTTGAATTCAAAGTATTGCATTCCAGTTAGCAATGCCATTTTCACCTGTTAACGCCTTTTAAACAATTTTTCACAGTATTACTTTTGATAATGGAAAAGGAGTTTTGCGCCAATATTTTCCAAAGGGCATGAAAACTAATTGATATTGCTTTTTAAAGAAGTTATGATAGCCGTCGATAAGCTAAAATAGTCGACCGAGAAAGTTTTCTGGGATACAGAACACCTTACGAGGTTTTTTTAGAAACAACAGGATTGCGCTAGAGCGTACGTCATTTTGCGTTTATGGTGCGAACTCACCAATAATTAAAACAGAGCTGGGCGCTTAAAGTTCTTCTTAATGGAGGTGCCCTTATGTTTGATTAGTTTTATAAGTTAAATATAGTTTAATGTTAACAATGCCTTTCAAATAATTAAAAGGCTTATCTGGTGATTTTAAGCAATGGAGTGATAAGTATTGCGCAAAACGAAAATAATTAAAAAAAAGTGTTGACGAAATTTTGAGTGGCCCTATAATACGCACCTCTTAACGAACGGCAGATTAAAACGAATCGTTTCTTGAAGCTTCAGAGCTTAAGTTTAAACGAGTGTTAGTTCTTTAAAGATTAAATATTAAGTAGTTTGTGTGGGAGCTTGTGTTAATTGCTTTGCAATATATACACCAAGTTTCTAACCGAACAATTCCAAATTATGATTTATTAATTATGTCAGTAATTTGAGTTCGTTTAGGTCTTGTAAAAGATTTAATTAAGTATCAACTTGAAGTTTTTTAACTGAAGAGTTTGATCCTGGCTCAGATTGAACGCTGGGCGGTATGTTAACACATGCAAGTCGAACGGTAGCATGGACTTCGGTCTGATGACGAGTGGCGGACGGGTGAGTAACATATAGGAATCTGCCTTGTAGTGGGGGATAACTATCCGAAAGGATAGCTAATACCGCATAATGATTACGGTTTAAAGCGGGGATCTTCGGACCTTGCGCTACAATTTGAGCCTATATAAGATTAGCTAGTTGGTGAGGTAATGGCTCACCAAGGCAACGATCCGTAACTGGTCTGAGAGGATGATCAGTCACACTGGAACTGAGACACGGTCCAGACTCCTACGGGAGGCAGCAGTGGGGAATATTGGACAATGGGGGAAACCCTGATCCAGCAATGCCGCGTGAGTGATGAAGGCCTTAGGGTTGTAAAGCAATTTTTTGTTAGGGGGGATGGTTATTTAGGCGAATACCCTAAGTAATGACGGTACCTAAAGATAAGCACCGGCTAACTCCGTGCCAGCAGCCGCGGTAATACGGAGGGTGCAAGCGTTAATCGGAATTACTGGGCGTAAAGCGCGCGTAGGCGGTTTTGTAAGTCTGATGTGAAATCCCCGGGCTCAACCTGGAATTGCCTTTGATACTGGCGGGCTAGAATGTGGTAGAGGGTAGCGGAATTTCTGGTGTAGCAGTGAAATGCGTAGATATCAGAAGGAACACCAATGGCGAAGGCAGCCCCCTGGGCCAACATTGACGCTCAGGCACGAAAGCGTGGGGAGCAAACAGGATTAGATACCCTGTAGTCCACGCCGTAAACGATGACAACTTGACGATGGGAAGGTTACTTTTCGTTGTCGGAGCAAAACGCATTAAGTTGACCGCCTGGGGAGTACGGCCGCAAGGTTAAAACTCAAATGAATTGACGGGGGCCCGCACAAGCGGTGGAGCATGTGGTTTAATTCGAAGCAACGCGAAGAACCTTACCAGGCCTTGACATCCAATGAACTTTCTAGAGATAGATTGGTGCCTTCGGGAACATTGAGACAGGTGCTGCATGGCTGTCGTCAGCTCGTGTCGTGAGAGTGTTGGGTTAAGTCCCGCAACGAGCGCAACCCCTATGTTTAGTTGCCAGCACGTAATGGTGGGCACTCTAAGGAGACTGCCGGTGACAAACCGGAGGAAGGTGGGGATGACGTCAAGTCATCATGGCCCTTACGGCCTGGGCTACACACGTGCTACAATGGTCGGTACAGAGGGTTGCCAAGCCGCGAGGTGGAGCTAATCCCAGAAAACCGATCGTAGTCCGGATCGCAGTCTGCAACTCGACTGCGTGAAGTCGGAATCGCTAGTAATCGCGAATCAGAATGTCGCGGTGAATACGTTCCCGGGCCTTGTACACACCGCCCGTCAACAACCATGGGAGTTGATTGCTCCAGAAGTAGGTAGCTTAACCGTAAGGAGGGCGTTTTCCCACGGAGTGGTCAATGACTGGGGTGAAGTCGTAACAAGGTAGCCGTGGGGGAAACCCTGTGGCTGGATCACCTCCTTTAAAGAGACATCGCAGTTGATGCGAGTTTCCATACAAACTACTTAATATTCTGTATAACTGGGGCCTGTAGCTCATTTGGTTAGAGCACACGCTTGATAAGCGTGGGGTCGGTGGTTCAAGTCCCCCCAGGCCCACCAAAAACGGGGGATTAGCTCAGTTGGTAGAGCGCCTGCCTTGCACGCAGGAGGTAGTCGGTTCGATCCGTCATCCTCCACCCCAATTTATGTAAGTTATACAGGTGAGATTTTAACTATTAGTGTTTATTTTAAATAAGTTTTACTATCTAAGATCTTTCTTTAATGATCTGTTCTTTAACATTTGAATTTTTTGGTGGAAACGTAGTATAGCGATATTTTCCCAACCAGATTTTGTGAGATTCCAATGTGAATTGGGGCTCATAAATATAATCTGGTTGATATATCACTTTAAATTACGAATTCATACAACTTGAGTGATCAAGATGAATGATGAGTGAATAAAAAGGGTGACGTTATCATGTTACATTCGTGGAGAATATCAGCAAATTGATGGCTATAGATTGTCGTAATTTATAGTCATCCAATACATATAAGGGGCCCAAATTTAGTTAATTGTTCTTGCATGTAGTTTCTAGATTTATTTAGAAAGTATCGCATAAATTAATTTGTAATCCCTATATTTTGGTCAAGTGAAGAAGCGCATACGGTGGATGCCTTGGCAGTCAGAGGCGATGAAAGACGTGGTAGCCTGCGAAAAGCTTCGGGGAGCTGAACAATAAGTTTTGATCCGAAGATGTCCGAATGGGGAAACCCAATGTGCTTGCACATTATTACGTGTTGAATACATAGACACGTTAAGCGAACCTAGGGGGGGAACTGAAACATCTAAGTACCCCGAGGAAAAGAAATCAACCGAGATTCCCAAAGTAGCGGCGAGCGAACGCGGAACAGCCGATATGTTTTAGCATTTGATATGAGAATCATCTGGAAAGATGAGCATAGTGGGTGAAAAGCCCCGTATTTTAAAATCGTAGTGTGGAACTAAGCATATCAACAAGTAGGGCGGGACACGAGAAATCCTGTCTAAATTTGGGGGGACCATCCTCCAAGGCTAAATACTACTGACTGACCGATAGTGAACTAGTACCGTGAGGGAAAGGCGAAAAGAACCCCGGAGAGGGGAGTGAAATAGATCCTGAAACCGTATGCGTACAAGCAGTGGGAGCCTACTTGTTAGGTGACTGCGTACCTTTTGTATAATGGGTCAGCGACTTATTTTCAGTGGCGAGCTTAACCGAATAGGGGAGGCGTAGCGAAAGCGAGTCTTAATAGGGCGATTTAGTCTCAAGGTGTAGACCCGAAACCCAAACGATCTACCCATGGCCAGGTTGAAGAACAGGTAACACTGTTTGGGGGGACCGAACCCACGCATGTTGCAATATGCGGGGAAAAGTTTGGGTCGGAGTGAAAAAGGGTAATCAAGCTTGGAGATAGCTGGTTCTCCCCGAAAGCTATTAGGTAGGCCCCATGTATCACTTCTGGGGGTAGAGCAAATGTTTCGGCTAGGGGGTCATCCCGACTTACCAAACCGATGCAAACTCCGAATACCTACAAGTGCCGAGCATGGGAGACACACGGCGGGTGCTAACGTCCGTCGTGAAAAGGGAAACAACCCAGACCGTCAGCTAAGGTCCCAAAGTTATGGTTAAGTGGGAAACGATGTGGGAAGGCTTAGACAGCTAGGAGGTTGGCTTAGAAGCAGCCATCATTTAAAGAAAGCGTAATAGCTCACTGATCGAGTCGGCCTGCGCGGAAGATTTAACGGGGGCTTAAGCGATATACCGAAGCTGCGGATTTAAAATATTTAGTTAATATTAAATGGTAGGGGAGGCGTTCTGTAAGACTGTGAAGGGAGACTCGTGAGAGCTCCTGGGGTTTCAGAAGTGCGAATGCTGACATGAGTAACGTTAATGCGAGTGAAAAAAAACGGCACACCGAAAGACCAAGGGTTTCCTGCGCAAAGTTAATCGGAGCAGGGTGAGCCGACCCCTAAGGCGAGGCAGAAATGCGTAGTCGATGGGAAATTTGGTTAATATTCCTATACTTTTTATATATTGCGATGGAGGGGCGGAGAAAGCTAAAACAGCTTTGGGTTTTTGTATACCCGTGTAAGGTGTAGGCATGTGTCTTAGGAAAATCCGGGATGCTTTTTTGCTAAGATCTGAATGCGAGGAGCCTACGGGCTCTGGAGTGATTGATGCCTGCTTCCAAGAAAATCTTCTAAGCTTCAGAATATGAGAATTTGACCCCAAACCGACACTGGTGGTCAGGATGAGAATTCTAAGGTGCTTTAGAGAACTCGGGGGAAGGAACTCGGCAAAAAATTTTACCGTAACTTCGGGAGAAGGTACGCCCTTTATTGTTAGTGCTATACGCAGTAAGCGATTTAGGGCCGCAGTTTAAATGGTGGCTGCGACTGTTTATTAAAAACACAGCACTCTGCAAACACGAAAGTGGACGTATAGGGTGTGACGCCTGCCCGGTGCCGGAAGGTTAATTGATGGGGTTAGCTAACGCGAAGCTCTTGATCGAAGCCCCGGTAAACGGCGGCCGTAACTATAACGGTCCTAAGGTAGCGAAATTCCTTGTCGGGTAAGTTCCGACCTGCACGAATGGCGTAACGATGGCGGCGCTGTCTCCACCCGAGACTCAGTGAAATTGAAAAACACCGTGAAAATGCGGTGTACCCGTGGCAAGACGGAAAGACCCCGTGAACCCTTTTCTATAGCTTGACAGTGGCTTTGAATCTTTTTTTGTAGGTAGGTGGAGACTATGAGCCTAGGGGCGCCAGTTCTAGGGGAGTCACCTTGAAATACCACCCTGAAATATTTGAAGTTCTAACCCAGGTCCGTTATCCGGATCGAGGACAGTGTATGGTGGGTAGTTTGACTGGGGCGGTCTCCTCCTAAAGAGTAACGGAGGAGTACGAAGGTGCGCTCAGACCGGTCGGAAATCGGTCGTAGAGTATAAAGGCAAAAGCGCGCTTGACTGCGAGACAGACACGTCGAGCAGGTACGAAAGTAGGTCTTAGTGATCCGGTGGTTCTGTATGGAAGGGCCATCGCTCAACGGATAAAAGGTACTCCGGGGATAACAGGCTGATACCGCCCAAGAGTTCATATCGGGCGGCGGAGTTTGGCACCTCGATGTCGGCTCATCACATCCTGGGGCTGGAGCAGGTCCCAAGGGTTGGCTGTTCGCCATTAAAGTGGTACGTGAGCTGGGTTTAGAACGTCGTGAGACAGTTTGGTCCCTATCTGCCGTGGGCGTTGGAAATTTGAAGGGGGCTGCTCCTAGTACGAGAGGACCGGAGTGGACGTATCTCTGGTGTACCGGTTGTCACGCCAGTGGCATTGCCGGGTAGCTAAATACGGAAGAGATAACCGCTGAAAGCATCTAAGCGGGAAGCCCACCCTAAGATTAGATTTCCCCAGGGTTTTAAAAACCTCTAAAAATCCGTCGGAGACTACGACGTTGTAGGGCAGGTGTGTAAGTGCAGCAATGTACTCAGCTAACTGCTACTAATTAATCGTGAGGCTTGACCATATAAAAGGTCTTATAAAGAGATATTATATTGATTGAGAAAAATAAAGATATTTGAGATGAATGTAATGTTAGGTTAATCCATAAGTTTGATAACGATCGTTTATACTATGATATATGTTAAATCACTAATAACTAATTACTAGCGGGCTAATAAGTTTAGCTAGTAGTAAAGTAAGTTGGTTTTAAGACACCAATAATTCAAACCTTATTTTTCTTTTAAGTGATAGCAGGCGACTGTGAATAAACACTTAAAAACACCCTTTTTCCTGGGGGCAATAGCAAAATGGAACCACCCGATCCCATGCCGAACTCGGGAAAAAGAAACGTATTAGCGTCGATGATAGTTTTGGGGCCTCCCCATGTGAAAGTAGATCAGCCCCAGGGCTTTATACTTAAAAAACCCCGCTCATTTGAGTGGGGTTTTTGGCTTGTGTGATGGGGTATGGATTACAACGAGGCGATTAGGTTATTGCTCTAAATAGTCAGCTTGAGTTCGCATCACTAACGCAAACTTTTTTATAATTTTTGGTGACATGAAAAGATCAAGTGTTAAGCTTGTCAAAATTCATTCCCGATCAAAAGAAGGTTTTTATGAGCAAGACTTAACCTTGAACAACGTCATTATATCGTCCCTTTAGAAAGATACATCAACCAAAACTTCAATTGCTAAAAAATTAGGGCTTGCCGTGAGCACGATTATCGAGAATCAAGCGGAAATACGGGAGGTCGAAACTATCGTTACAAGCAAGCAGATCAATTAGCGAAAGCACGCTATAAAAACAAGCCAAAAAGGGTATGCATTATCAGGTAAACTACTTGATTCAGTTGTTAATTATATAAAAGAAGATTGGTCTCCAGAACAGATCTCAGGCTACCTTAAAGGGCTAAAGAAAGTGTGTCTATCCATCATGAAACGATTTATCGCTATTTGGGAAGGATAAAGCCAATAATGGCAATCTTTACTTACACTTACGACGGGCAAGGGAAAAAGCAACGCAAGCAATATGGATCAGGTAAAAAAGGGGGAGGTATTCCAAAATAGAGTAGATATTTCAGCACGTTCAGAAGAGATCAATCAACGAGAAGGGTGGGTGATTGGGAAGCGGATACGATTATTGGTAAAATCATCAAGGATGCATTGTCACCCTTGATGAACGTAAGACAAAATTTAGAATGGCTTTCCCTTTAAATTCAAAGCATTGTATTCCCGTTAGCAACGCAATTATTCACCTGTTAACGCCTTTTAAACAATTTGTTCACAGTATTACTTTTGATAATGGCAAGGAGTTTTTTGCCCCTGAAAAAATAGATAAGCAGTTGTCAGTCAGAGTTTTTTTTGCAACACCTTATCACTCATGGGAGCGCGGTCAGATGAAAATGCAAAAAGGTTTATTGCGCCAATTTTTCCAAAAGGCATGAAACTAAATTGATATTGCTGTTAAAGAAGTTAGGGTAGCCGTCGATAAGCTAAATAGTCGACCTAGAAAGTTTCCCTGGGATACAGAACACCTTACGAGGCTTTTTAGAAGCAACAGGGATTGACGCTAGAGCGTCGTCATTTTGCGTTTATGATGCGAACTCCCTTATTTAAAATAAAAATTATTTATACGTATAAGATTCTTCAAAATTTGGACTAGTAATACCCGTTTTTTTCAATATAATCCCCACTCCCTTTTTCAAAAATATAAGCTCTATCCCATTTTAAAGGCATGATTTCTTTAAGATCGACTTCACATTTTGCTTATTTTCGCAAATTTTTCATCTACATAATCAAATATTAGCATCCTGATATCATTTGACTTTTTATCAAGTAAGAAAAAAATAAAAATAGCCAATAAAATTAAAAATAATAAAGTAAAAAATATCTGGCTCTTTGCTATTTGTTTTTGGGTAAGGCATAATTTAGGTATTTAAACTAACGAGGAATTGCCACTTGATGGAAGTGAAGTTTTTGCAAAAACATTAAAAATTGAGTCCCCTTGGCGTATAGAAAGTTTGATTTTTTAACCAATCAAAAGGAGCGAAGAGCTTCATATATATGTTGGGTTTATACCTGGCTCACAGTTTTTAGATGATAGTAATCAGCCTTTTGCGGTAATGACAGAGCTAACGAGCGAGTTTGGCAGCATGTTAACCACTTTTAATACAAGACATTTATTCATTGCAGGCTTCCTAGGATAAGCGCTCAGATGGCAAAGTTAGAACGGTTGAAGCGCCTTGGGCACGTCCAAGTAATGGGTTTACTTTGCTCTTTGAAGCGTTTGTCATGAAATTAGTTGAAAAAGAAGTCTCCATGACGCAGATCGCATCTTTGCTCAATGTTCATGATAATCGGCTGTGGAGAGTTTTTTCTCATTGGGTTCAAGGAGCTATCAAGAACACCAGTTGTCGGGATATCGCTTACTTAGGCATAGATGAAACTTCGGCAAAAAAAGGGCATAAATATGTTTCAATTGCTGTTGATTTAGAAAATTCGCAAGTGATTCATGTCACCGTAGGCAAAAACAAAGACGTGCTTAAAAGCGTTGCAAGTCACTTAGAAAATCAAGGTGTTGATCTTTCTAGAATTGAAGAGCTTAGCATGGATCTATCTCCTGCATTTATAGCGGGTGCAGCTGAATATTTTCCGAATACACCGATTACCTTTGATCGTTTTCATGTCACAAAATTGCTCAATGAAGGGGTTAATCAAGTGCGCCAAGCTGAACAAAAAGAGCATGATTTTTTCAAAAAAACGAAGTATATTTTTCTGAAAAATAGAAACAATTTAACATCAGAACAAGAGGTTAAGCTAAATGAGGCGATTATTCGTTTCCCTAATATAGGGGCAGCTTATCGATTAAAAGTTCTATTCAACGAGTTTTGGTCACTGACAGATTCTAAAGAAGCGGAGGTGTTTTTGGAAGATTGGGTTAGGCAAGCAAATGAATCAAAAATAGTGCCCATGCAGGCTTTTGCAAAAACAGTAAAACGTCATTGGAAAGGCATTTTACGATATACAACATCGAGAATCAGCAATGGAATTTTAGAAGGACTCAACTCAAAGATACAACTTGCAAAACGTCGGGCAAGAGGCTTTAGAAATATAAACAATTTTATCCAAATGATTTACTTTGTTGCGGGTAAGTTGAATTTTATCCATCCTACTTACCCATAGAAAATGGCAAAGAGCCAAATATCTTCTTATTTTTGAGGAAGCCTACCATTGTTATCCGCCTGTACATAAATTGATTGCATATAATTAAATTGTGTCTCAGTAATTTTGGTTCTTTCAACTAAAACACGACCATCTTTCATAGGCATTGCGGTAAATAGCCCCTCGTTATAAAACAACCTAAGTGCTTCTTGGGCTATTTGATTCATACCAACCTTGGAGTTTTGTTGCCCCAATTTTATCGCACATCACAGGTTTATCGATGCCTTGTAGAAGGTTTTACGGTTGCGTACGGGTTTGCTTGTTCTGATTGATTATTATTTGTCACAGAAATAGTGTAAAAGATTTTATCTGAATGCCTTTCTTTATCTTTAGACTTTACAGCACTTAAAACAGCATTATCTGGCGTTAAATAATAATAAAATGGCTGTGATAACTCATTGGTATTACTGTATAACGTAAAAATTAATTCTTTTTGTTTGCGATTGTAAGCATCTGGATGCATAAAATCACATTCTGAATGCATAACTTTGTTTTCTGAGATAAATATTATTTCATCCATAAATGTATCGGCAAAATCAGAGTAAACCAATACCGATTTCTTTACCGATATCGGATTTATCTCCTACACCGAAAACATAAGCTCTATCCCATTTAAAGGGTATGATTTCTTTAAGATCGATTTCACAAAGCTGGTCTATTTTACAATGCATATCAACGTAGTTAATAAGTGTTGTTTTAATATTCATTAAATTGCCTTTTGTTTTAATTAGAGATGTAGTAATTATAAATAGTAAAATAGGAAAAAATAAATAATAGTCTTACTATTACTTTTTAATAAGTTGCCCATTTTTATCCACCCCCTCAAAAACGGATTTCATATAATTCAATTGATTATCTGTAATTTTTGTTCTACTTATGAGAATTTCCCCATTATTAAGTTTTACTGCTGTAAATAAACCTTCATCATGAAAAATCTGTAATGTTTTTTGGGCTAATTGATTCATATTTAAATCCGCATATCCTCCACCAATAGCCCTACCTATTTGATTATTCAATAAGTCTATTGTCTGGTCGGCTTCGCTCAATATTAAAAAAGTACGTTTTGAAATATCCGCAGCAGGATTATCTTCATGAGCATCCCCTGCTTGCTTAGCGATATCAGAGCCATGCTTTGCGGAAATAGCTGATTGCCACAAAGTATGCCGAAACGCGTTCACTTCACTCCCCTCGTCATGACCAAAAACTACAGATGTTTTTAAAATACCTGTGGGATTAACTATTGCTTTTCCTTGTGTTGCAAAACGCTGTGCATTACTGGAGATATTCGTTGCACCTCTACCTACTGTACCAATTTCATTAGCGATAATAGGGTGGCGTATTGCAAACCCATATTCTCTAACTTTTGAGAATACTCATCATAATTTTCATTTTGTTCTGAAAAAAATCATTGATAATATTAATGTTAGTCATCGCCTCTAATTCAGCATTTAACACCCTTCTTGTTCTGGTGTTATTTCTGGTATCTCACTGTAATCCAATTCAATAGGAGGAGACTCTTGAATATCATGGTTATCAATGGATTACCATGAGGCTTAAAAGATTTTTTTTCAGAACTACTTACTTCACTTTCTTGATCCGTTTGATTGAAATCACCTCCTTTTGTTGCATCTATTATTTCTGATAATTCTGCTTTTGCTATTTGTAGTTCAGCTTGTTTTCTTGCAATTTCATCCTGTAATGACTGAATTTTATCTTCTAAAATTTCCTTTACAGCAAGATTTGGCTCATTATTTCGTTCATTAGGAATACTTTTTTCACTAGAAACTTGCATTTGATCAATGAGTTGATTGATTTCAGTAAATTCTTTCGCCTCACTTTCTGCTTTAACATCTGAATTTTTGGCATTGACCTCATCGCCTTCTTTATTAATCACGGCTAAATCCGCATTCAAGCGCGCCATTTCAGCATCTGAAACCGCTAATTTTTCAGATGATAAAGGTGGTAAGTTTAGGTCGGACTCTCTGATTGTAATCTCTTGAACTTGGGATTCTAAAGCTTGATCTTGTACCACATTTACAACTGGTTCTTCTGTTGCATTGGGTGCTGATTCCAGCTGATCTCGTGCAACATAATAATCCGCTTGCTCTTGAATCGAAAGATCAGACACATCATATAACACATTGCGCTGCGACCCTAACTCATTGATCAGAGCATTCACTTCTGTTTGTCGCTCAATCGGTGTATCTGTCCAAAATGAGGGCACATTACGTTCCGCATTGAGCTGGATCATTTCATCTTGAATAATTGTCATGTGATGACCATAACGCGCATCAACATATTGTTCTAACGCAACTAATTCAGGACTTCGCTGTGCTAATTCCAAGGCTGCCTGCTCGCGTGCAAGCTTCGCTTGCTCTGCATATGCATGATCCAGTATTGCTCTTGGCTCAATTACGGCGGTATGTCTTTCATTAGTCGCCGCGACCCGACCATCATCTGCCACGGCAACGGCACTGATCTGGGCATCTTCTCCCCCAAGTCGTACCATTTTTTCCGCTAAGGCTTGTTTTAAAATCTTTTGATCTTCGGGAGAATAAGCATCCAATTTATGTTCCATCTTGGCATCAATCTTAGCCAATACCTTACTGCTGTCACGTTCAGGGGGTTTATCCAGTGCAGGCGAACGTTCACGTTCAGGATCAAGTATTTTTGAAACCCCTTGGTTTGCGAGCTTTGAGGGATCTATCGCATTCTTTGCCGCTTCTAGAGTGACTTTTGGGTCAATAGTGGCATAACGAAACTTACCAACTTGGGCAATGATTTTGCCTGTTTTAGGATCAACGCCAATGCCTCGATTTTGGCAGTTTCGCCATCTATCTTCACCGCTTCTCTGGCAAGGGTTTTTTTTAGGATACTTTGATCTTCAGGGGAATATCATCCAGCGTATTACCCACCTTGTTATCAATTTGCCCTTCAACCTTGCTTAAATCCGCTTGATCCAAAAACTGCTGTATTTCCAATTGGCGACGTTGTAATGCCAATTGTTTTTGCTCGGGACTTTCATCCATTGAGGGCGATCGCTTGAGCTCCATTTCCATAGTTTAGCTCCTGTCTTGATCAATAAATTGATCAAGATACAAAGGGGGAGAAGATGCTTGCAAGATAATTATCCAATAAAAGCATCCAGATACGTTCACCAATAAGCTTAGTTCGTTGATCCATTATTCAAATCCTTTCCAATTAATTATAATCGGATATACATAAAATCAGAGGGATAATAAATAGAAAAGATTAGCAAGTAAAGATGTTTTAATGTAAAGGGGGGGGGTGGTGAATTCGAGCCGTGCATTATAATCATTGGCATCCTTCTGCCAGTTTATTGGGAGGAATCACCACATAAATTGTCATACGCTTTTTACGGACATCCGTTAATAAAAAATCATCATCGCTCGTCGCAGCATCTACAATCGGGTTCAGCCAAGGCAAGAGAGGCTCTTTAAAAGTCGCTAAAATATTCGCAAAAGTCTCTTTGGCTTGAGACAAAAGCCCTGAAAAAGCTGTTTAGCGTCCTTACCTAAAAAGTCGAGGACGCTAACTCTTGTATGTATTCTTGAAAGTCCGAACCATTGCCAGAACTTAGGCGAAATAGCTCCCCAATTGTGGGCGGCTTAGCGTTAGTGATGCGAACTCAATAAAAATACTTAATAAAACTTATCATCAACTTAGTCTCTCTATAAAGTCTTGCAATGCGTCACTTTCATTTTTAAAGTTAGCAACTGAACTATCAAATATCCCGCTCTTTCCGTTAGTCATATAAACAAAAAACATATTATCTACTTGTTTTATGCATACTTCATTTCTCTTAGATTATTTTGATCAAACCAATTATAAAACTTCAAACCTTCTTCTTGAATTATTTTTACTGCATCGCCGTTTGTCATATTTTAATGTCCTAATTTTTTTAATAGCCTTAACTTTTCTAATGTGTCTACTGCCATTGGCATCTCGTATTGTATAGCACCACCATTTCCTTTTCAAAAGCTTCAGCAGCAATACCTTGTTTAGGAAGAATTTCATTATAGTTACCTTTAAAATACATTCTCACATTAGCACTGACTTTATCTTTAAATAAGCCTTCTGGCAATTATCAACATACTCTTCAAATTTTGAGAAATCACCAATAATTTCATATTGATTATACATTTTTGGATCTTCGACAAATGGTAATGAACGTTGTCATAGTTATAAGGAATATCATCTTTTATGGGTGAAGTATATCTTCCACTTGGTGAACCATAACGATCAATAATATCCCCTTGTTTGGTATAAAATAATTCTTTAATAGCTTTTCCATTGCTGTCTAAAGTGTAGCCATTTTCAGGAACTTGAGCCCAATCAATTTTGCCATCAGGGGTTAAAACATCAGAACTCTTAGGGATCTGAATATCATCAGGCCATTTACCTGTTTCCTGATAAGTTTTAGCGGCATTTTTATCAATTTGACCTAGATATTTATACAAATCTTCTGGCGTAGCTGTTGATTTTTCAAGTAGTAGTTTTGTATGAGTTGATACGTCATCCACAGTTTAGTTAAATCTCTCGCATCGTCCAACTTGTTGATATTGCGAGATTGATTGAGTCGTTCCAAATCTGTAAGGTCATCAGCAAGTTTATGCCCAGCTTGAGCGGCCTTTCTTGCATTGTTGACTTTATTTACGCGCCGACTCCTGTCACAATGCTGGCAATATTTGCAAGATCCTCAACCTTGCGAGACAACTCAACAAAATTAGCGCTTGAATAGGCATTTCCCGTGTTTGAGGCGTAATTTGTAGCCCAGTTAATTGCTTTTGTTTCGCGGCATATAAATTCGCATTTGCATCTCTAACTGTTTAACTTGAATCAGAAAGCATATGAAAAGTGAGCGTGTCTAACATATGCAAACCCGCATCTGATACAAAATTACAGACCGCAGTTGATCCATTGCCAAGGACTGAAATAATTTTCGCATCCGTTTGTATTTTATCTTGCACCGCACTTTGCACAAATGGATATTGGCGAGATAAAGCCCCGCCAACCCGTAAATCAGCGGTTGTCAAATAACTTTGCCCTACATATTGCCTGTTTCTACAGCCAGATCAACCGGCCTGCTACGGTGTCTCCTACAAAAAGCGCTGCGCCCCGAGCCACGGCTATTTCAGCATCTAAAACATGATGCGTTATTTTTAATAACACACCACGTTTATTATTGGCACAAATCAAGTAAGTATCTGTTAATGCTAATCATTCTCACCAAAGAAATTGGGGATTAATTCTTTAACTTCATAGATATGTTCGATGTCGTTTTTATTTACCCATTTTTCAAATTCACTTTTATTGATATTGTAAAAATCGAATTTTTCAGCAATTTGAGCACTATTAGTACTTAACATATATTGCCCATCTCTTTCCATATCAATGGGGAATTTAAGACCTTTATATATTCCAAATGTATGGATGGAATAAACAGATTCAACATCATCTTTAGTGACTATTTTCACATGAAGTTTAGATACAATTCCTTTAGTATCCCATAGTCATATTTATATTTTTTACCATCGCTAGCTATAAAAAATTCAGGTGCAATATAGGGGATAAATCCATATTGCAGGTCTAATGGATCATCACTAGATAGCCTATATGACCCATCCTCTAATTTATTTATTGGATATTCTTTATTTTTAAATACAGCATAAATTCTATTTTTAAGCATCTCTAATTTCCTTTAGGTATTGATATAAATCGATATTGATTTGTAATAGGATCTTGCCCAAATATTGCCAAGAGCTCTTCAACCCCATTTGTAACTCTATAAAGTTTTTGCGCCCTCTTGGGGAAAATCTTTCGGTGAATACCATTCTGGAATTACTTCACCATTTCTACTGGCAAGAAATCCATTTTTAGTGGCTGGAGATGCATCAGTAATGATTCCACTAATCTTTCGCCATATGGTATTTCTATTTTCCCCGCGATGGCTGACTTAAATTTAATCAACCCGTATGTATTTAAATTTTCCGTAAAAAGACGTTCCTTTATAGTCTAGCCTGATTGACTCTAAAATTTCGCCATAAGATTTAATGTGCTTCACATCTTCGGCATTGGCAACATATCCGCCTACTTTTGAATCATATTTTCCGCTCATGATTTTATCTATATTCTCCGCAGGAATTACTTTATGAAGCAGTGTTTCAGATGTAATGCGTGGAAATTGATCTCTAATAAATTTAATTTTCTCTGCCTGAATATCTGTAATATCTTCTATTCTCGACAGTTTTAATGATTGAAATTCATCCATAGTTAAGTTCACTTCTTTGAGTAGAGGTTGAATATTTTGATTAAAACTCAAAGGGCTAGGTGTTTCTTTCACAAAAAACAACAGCTCTGGCAGGATCTAACAGCGACAAATCATCAAGCCTTCTCATATCCTCGATTATATTTTCAAGCTTACCTGCAGCTTGAGCTGCCTTTCTTGCATTGTTGACTTTATTTACCGCGCCGACTCCTGTCAGGATGCTGGCAATATTTGCAAGATCCTCAACCTTGCGAGACAACTCAACAAAATTAGCGCTTGCATACGCATTTCCCGTGTTTGAGGCGTAATTTGTAGCCCAGTTAATTGCTTTTGTTTCGCGGGCATATAAATTCGCATTTGCATCTCTAACTATTTGACTTTCATCGGAAAGCATCTGAAAAGTGAGCGTGTCTAACATATGTAAACCCGCATCTGATCCAAAATTATACACTGCGGTGAAGCCATTGCTTAAGGCGGCATCAATTTTCGCATCCGTTTGTATTTTATCTTGCACCTCATTTAAATATAGGAGGGGCTCTCCTATTTAAACTTGGCTGATATACTAGTTTTTCATCATATTTTTGTTCATAACATAAATCAACTATTTTTAATAGCTCCTGTAATTCTGTTTCAAATGAATCATATAATTCCTTGTCAATTTCATAGCGCTCGTCATAATCAGTTAATCCATTACTAACAGGAATTGAGAGTAAATATTTCCCACTATCTTCTTCTATTCCTAGAGAAAAAAAATATTTTGAGAAGTTTTTGTTATTTTAAATTTCATTATTTATCCTTGACTAAAATTGATTTGATATTAAATATTGTTCCAGAAGAAACATCAACAACTGCTTCAGAAACACCATTAGGAAGTTTACCACCTGGAATCCAAAGTTCATTAGCTCCAGCTTCATTACCAGATGGCATACGAAGATTTAATTCTGTTACTTTTTTAAAATCTACTCTTTCTAGGTCAATATGTTGAAGGGATCCTTTTTTTAAACCCTAATTCTTTTTCTAAAATATCTGTAGAACCTTGTGCCTTACTAAGGAGATCATTTGTATGGCTATTTGACATAACAAATGACGTTCCATCTCTTTGCGAAGGTCCATACAGGTCTAAATTACTTTTAGACATAATCCTAGAAGCACCATTTTCAAATTGCATCAAGTGATTATCAATATATTCCTTAGATAAATAAGTGCTTGGATCTGGACGTTGACCTTTGGAATGCTTATAATCTCATCAATTTGTACCTGATTTAACGGAAAATCTTTACCTAATTTTGAAATATCAACTTTATGAGGATTATTTAAAGCTTCAGGTATTTCATCCACAGTTTTAGTTAAATCTCTCGCATCGTCCAACTTGTTGATATTGCGAGATTGATTGAGTCTTTCCAAATCTGTAAGGTCATCAGCAAGTTTATGCCCAGCTTGAGCAGCCTTTCTGCATTGTTGACTTTATTTACCGCGCCGACTCCTGTCACAATGCTGGCAATATTGCAAGATCCTCAACCTTGCGAGACAACTCAACAAAATTAGCCCTTGCATACGCATTTCCCGTGTTTGAGGCGTAATTTGTAGCCCAGTTAATTGCTTTTGTTTCGCGGGCATATAAATTCGCATTTGCATCTCTAACTGTTTGACTTGAATCAGAAAGCATATGAAAAGTGAGCGTGTCTAACATATGCAAACCCGCATCTGATACAAATTACAGACCGCAGTTGATCCATTGCCAAGAACTGAAATAATTTTCGCATCCGTTTGTATTTTATCTTGCACCGCACTTTGCACAAATGGATATTGGCGAGATAAAGCCCCGCCAACCCGTAAATCAGCGGTTGTCAAATAACTTTGCCCTACATATTTGCCTGTTTCTACAGCCAGATCAACCGTGCCTTCTACGGTGTCTCCTACAAAAAGTGCTGCTCCGCGAGTTAGTGCAAGTGAGCTGCTATATAACGCTTAACTGATGCCGTTGCTGAATCATCATTCGGATCGACTTTAAGCTGATCTGAGATGTTTTTTCAAATTCAATATATGATCTGATATTGTTTTATCTGCATTCAATGCATTGATCGGTAAAACCCCTGATTCTTCAGGGTTAATTGCAGCATAAAAGATTTTTATTTATGATTACCAGCCTTTTGGGGTAGTCACTTCAAATTCTTTGTACTTATCAGGGTTACTTGTAATTTATTAGCTAATTTTGTTAAGTATTCATCCGAGGTATTTTCTAATTCAATTTTGTAACAAACCCCAGTAATCTGCTATTTGGTTGCAAAAATCAACAACAAAAATTAATTCTTCATCTTGTTTAACTAAAGAATAATATCCATTCATTTGCTTAATAAAAAAGTTTCTTTCATTTTAATTTTTCTCCATTAAATAAATCTACAACAATGATTTTAGACTGATCAATACTTTTCATAGAAATAATAGCTTCACTTTTACCTGTTGGTAGTTTTCCTCCAGGAAACCATTGTAAATTAGCACCAAATTCATTCCCTGAAGGTATATATAAATTTTCTTTCGGTAAACTGAAATCTATTCTAACTAAGGAGCCATCTTTTATTTGTGAAATTGGTATACCAAGTGCCTTAGCAATTTTATTCTTATCTCCTTTTGCATTTTGCAAAATTCATCTATATCATTTTTTGTGCTAACAAATTCAGATTTGAGAATATCGGGCTTGCCAAACCTCATGTTCATATTGCTCCCGAAGCACAATCCTAGAAGCACCATTTTCAAATTGCATCAAGTGATTATCAATATATTCCTTAGATAAATAAGTGCTTGGATCTGGGCGTTGACCTTTGGGAATGCTTATAATCTCATCAATTTGTACCTGATTTAACGGAAAATCTTTACCTAATTTTGAGATATCAACTTTATGAGGATTATTTAAAGCTTCAGGTATTTCATCCACAGTTTTAGTTAAATCTCTCGCATCGTCCAACTTGTTGATATTACGAGATTGATTGAGTCTTTCCAAATCTGTAAGGTCATCAGCAAGTTTATGCCCAGCTTGAGCAGCCTTTCTTGCATTGTTGACTTTATTTACCGCGCCGACTCCTGTCACAATGCTGGCAATATTTGCAAGATCCTCAACCTTGCGAGACAACTCAACAAAATTAGCCCTTGCATACGCATTTCCCGTGTTTGAGGCGTAATTTGTAGCCCAGTTAATTTGCTTTTGTTTCGCGGGCATATAAATTCGCATTTGCATCTCTAACTGTTTGACTTGAATCAGAAAGCATATGAAAAGTGAGCGTGTCTAACATATGCAAACCCGCATCTGATACAAAATTACAGACTGCAGTTGATCCATTGCCAAGGACTGAAATAATTTTCGCATCCGTTTGTATTTTATCTTGCACCGCACTTTGCACAAATGGATATTGGCGAGATAAAGCCCCGCCAACCCGTAAATCAGCGGTTGTCAAATAACTTTGCCCTACATATTTGCCTGTTCTACAGCCAGATCAACCGTGCCTGCTACGGTGTCTCCTACAAAAAGTGCTGCTCCGCGAGTTAGTGCAAGTTGAGCTGCTATATAACGCTTAACTGATGCCGTTGCTGAATCATCATTCGGATCGACTTTAAGCTGATCTGAGATGTTTTTTTCAAATTCAATATATCGATCTGATATTGTTTGATCTGCACTCAATGCATTGTTAATATTAACTAATTCTTGTGATTCACTTTCTGCTTTAACATCTGAATTTTTGGCATTGACCTCATCGCCTTCTTATTAATCACGGCTAAATCCGCATTCAAGCGCGCCATTTCAGCATCTGAAACCGCTAATTTTTCAGATGATAAAGGTGGTAAGTTTAGGTCGGACTCTCTGATTGTAATCTCTTGAACTTGTGATTCTAAAGCTTGATCTTGTACCACATTTACAACTGGTTCTTCTGTTGCATTGGGTGCTGATTCCAGCTGATCTCGTGCAACATAATAATCCGCTTTCTCTTGAATCGAAAGATCAGACACATCATATAACACATTGCGCTGCGACCCTAACTCATTGAGCCGAGCATTCACTTCTGTTTGCCGCTCAATCGGTGTATCTGTCCAAAATGAGGGCACATTACGTTCCGCATTGAGCTGGATCATTTCATCTTGAATAATTGTCATGTGATGATCATAACGCGCATCAACATATTGTTCTAACGCAACTAATTCAGACTTCGCTGTGCTAATTCCAAGGCTGCCTGCTCGCGTGCAAGCTTCGCCTGCTCTGCATATGCATGATCCAGTATTGCTCTTGGCTCAATTACGGCGGTATGTCTTTCATTAGTCGCCGCGACCCGACCATCATCTGCCACGGCAACGGCACTGATCGGGGCATTTTCTCCCCCAAGTCGTACCATTTTTTCCGCTAAGGCTTGTTTTAAAATCTTTTGATCTTCGGGAGAATAGCATCCAATTTATGTTCCATCTTGGCATCAATCTTAGCCAATACCTTACTGCTGTCACGTTCAGGGGTTTATCCAGTGCAGGCGAACGTTCACGTTCAGGATCAAGTATTTTTGAAACCCCTTGGTTTGCGAGCTTTGAGGGATCTATCGCATTCTTTGCCGCTTCTAGAGTGACTTTTGGGTCAATAGTGGCATAACGAAACTACCAACTTGGGCAATGATTTGCCTGTTTTAGGATCAACGCCAATGCCTCCGATTTTGGCAGTTTCGCCATCTATCTTCACCGCTTCTCTGGAAAGGGGTTTTTTTTTTAGTGTTTTTTGTTCATCTGGAGAATGTGCATCCAGCGTATTACCCACCTTGTTATCAATTTGCCCTTCACCTTGCTTAAATCCGCTTGATCCAAAAACTGCTGTATTTCCAATTGCGGCGTTGTAATGCCCAATTGCTTTTGCTCGGGACTTTCATCCATTGAGGGCGATCGCTTGAGCTCCATTTCCATAGTTTAGCTCCCGTTTTGATCACGTTGAATCGTGAGTACAGGCAATTCCACTTGCCCAAGAAGTCTTTCTGTGAAGGCTGAATCTTCGTAATACCTGATTTTATCGCACATCACGGGTTTATCGATGCCTTCAAACATGAAAATCTCTTTTTTGCTATCCATTGCTTTGAGCTCTTGCGGCAACATCAATGCGCGCCGTTCTTCATTCTCTGTTTTGCTCTTATCTCGCCTTGATTTAGAGACACCTGTTTTTTTTATGCTGTATAACCGAGCATTTCAGAATAATCATTGGCATCCTGCTGTTCGCGCGGTGTATACATGATTGTAGGGCGTGATTCGTCATTAATGTACGGCTAATCTCCTTGCCATAAGTGGCATCCAATTGTGCAATTGATTGAATAATCGGGAACAATCTCATGTTATAACCAGACATATAACTCACAGACTTAGCAATAATATCAACCTGCCCAATCGAGGTGAACTCATCCATCAGAAGCAAGCATTGATATTTTAGTGCGCATTATTTTTTGGGGAATTCTTTTGGGATTTAAATTAATAAGCTGTGAGAAGAACAAGTTAATGATTAAACGTGCTTCTGCCAGTTTATTGGGAGGAATCACCACATAAATTGTCATACGCTTTTTACGGACATCCGTTAATAAAAAATCATCATCGCTCGTCGCAGCATCTACAATCGGGTTCAGCCAAGGCAAGAGAGGCTCTTTAAAAGTCGCTAAAATATTCGCAAAAGTCTCTTTGGCTTGAGACAAAAGCTCTGAAAAAGCCTGTTTAGCTTCCTACCTAAAAAGTCGACGATGCTAACTCTTGTATGTATTCTTGAAAGTCCGAACCATTGCCAGAACTTAGGCGAAATAGCTCCCCCAATTGTGGGCGGCACTATATTTAAATTAATTTTACGATCATGTATTTGTTTATCAAACAAATACAAAGCAAAAGCTAAAAATGCCCCTTGCGCTTGGCTGAGCCAAAATGCATTTTGGGGGTTTGGGTTCAATCGAATAAAACATAGACGCAATACTCATTAATCTGACATTCTTAAATCAGGATTATCAGACACATAACTTAAAGGATTCCAGCGATGACTTTTATAATCTTCTGCAAAAAGGATTGAATACATATACATTTTGCTTAAGTGTTTGTTGTCTGAATCCACTCGTCAACTCGTAATTTTCACCTTTTACGTCCAAAACGACGACAAATCAAAATAATAAAGGAGGTTAGGAATAACCAAACCAACGCCTTTACCTGAGCGGTTGGGGCTGCCAAAATTAAAAATTGTTGACCATTAAATTTTAAATAATGGTCGTTCATTTTTCCCACAATAATACTGGTTGAGTCTTCTTTTAAAAAAGTTTTTCCTAAATCCTTCATTGTGGCAAATTGCGCTTTATCATAAGATCTTGATTGTTATCCCCATGAAAAACGGTGCCAAATACCGCCTATAATCAAAAAAGGGACAGTGAATCCAATAATCGCAGCAATATGAAATTTAGCCGCATTTTCTGATGCATTGAAATGCGTCATATAATCGACAATAAATCCCACATAAGAAAAAATGATTAAGGTTTGATCAACCAACAATGAGAAGAGGGTACTTGCGAGATAGTTACCCAATAAAAACGGATAAAACACCCCAAATTTACTCCCCCCCAATAAGTTTGGCTTTTTGATCCTTTTTTCTGACCTTCCAAATTAATTATAAAAAAATACACAAAAAACCCGCTTGCTTTTTTAATCGGAAAAATTCAGATAGATAAATTGATTAATCCCTTTTTAAGTGTTGAAAAAATTTCCGTTGGGGATAGATCTACAGCAGGTTTTATTTTCTTTAAAAAAATTTCTAAAGAAAACCCCCATACCGTTAAAATGATATTCAACGGAAAAACTCGCCTAACGTTTTAAATTAAAAAAAACGTAAAACGATTACCATTTTTTTTTTTTTTTTAAATCAAAAAAAATGGGCAAAAAGATGTTGATAAAAAATATTTTTGGGGTTTTTTCGATAACAAATTCTTTTTAAAACCATTTTTTTTTTCATAATATGAATCAGGGCAATTTATGAGTATCGTGGGTTTTCAATTTGCTTAGATTTTAAAAAATAATTATGTCGATAATAATGAGTAAACTTTTAAATCATGGGAAAAATGATTTGTAAAAAAAAAAATTTTAAACTTTTCCCTTAGAATCTGTAGGGAAAAAAATTCCCGGGGGAAAAGCAAGCATTGGATTTTTTTTTAAAATAAAATCGTATAGCTGTTGATATCCCAAACATGATTTTTTTTAAAGTCTTCTTTATGCTACCTGAAAAAATCAGCAATATGCTCTTCTTCTGGGAAACCTAATGCCCTTTGTACCCACCCGGAGGCCTTGTGGTCAAATAGAAATTTAAGCTGCGAGGGGCCCGCCACTGTAATAAATTTCATCAAATTTTTTTTTCCATCACCATTTTTTTAAAAAAAATTTGCTGCCCCCAAAAAATACCCCTATGCCTAAAAAAAAAAATACCTCAAAAATTTTTAATGTTTTTTTTTTCTTCATCTTTTCATATGCTTTCATTCATGATTCCTTGTTTTTAAAATTTTCTTTAAAAAAATTTTATAAGCATCGGGCGGGTTTTTTTTTTAAATGGTAAAAATTGTCAATCCCAAAGCTCTCGCTGATCTCTTTTTTTTCGTGTTTTTCATAAAAGTGTGTTCAGAAAAAAGCGTAGCCCCGGCAAAATTCCCATTGGCTAATACTCATTGAAATGTGTTTTAGAAGCCTGTTTAAAAATTAACCCATTTTTTTTCTTTAACGGGGTGTTTTTTAGCAGCATCAAAAATCCGTTTTTGTAGTCACCCTGCCCCAAATTGAAGGGTTTTTTTTTTCTTTGTAATTTTCATGGTTTTTGGGTTTTTAATGGTCGCATCTCCAAGCCCCCCCGACATTTCATCCCCACGTTCTTCGGCCCCAAACCCTTTAAATTTGCGCAGCATCCCTTTCCATGAACCTTCATGAAAAATAGTTGCCCTTTGGGAATCTTTTTGGGGAGGGAAAAACCCCGGGTTTCCCCTTTTTCCTTTTTAACTAGCATCCCAGATTTGGGCCAATTTAGCTAAACTAAGTTTGTCGCATAGGCGTCATTTTATCGCCTAAATAAAACTTTTTTATTTTACTTTGTAATTTCCCCTTTTCACCCCATTCTTTTTAAAAATTTCCCGAGAAAACTGGGTTTTTTATTCGAAAATCAAAAGCGTTTGGGGGTTTTTTTATTCCCGCCCCACTAAGCCCTAATGTTTTTAAACTCTCTTGGTAAGTTATGGTACTAGCCCAGCATCTATTTCGGGCAGACCAAAAAGCCCCCCAAAACTTGGTCAAAAGATTTTTGGGGAAAAAAATTGAGTCACATCACCTGCCCTTTCTTTCCATTTAAAACCTTTTTAAAACAAAAACCCCCAATTTAAAAGATTAAGAAAAATGTCCTTTCTTTTTTTTTTAAAACTGGGAATTTTTTTTCAATACCTACTTCTTTCTTTTTTCATTGTTAAAAGTCGGGTTTTTTTTTTCAAAACCGAAATTATTTTGCATATGAGTAAACTGCTGCTTTTGGCGTCATTTCCCGCCCCTTCAAAAGGGGCGCCCTTTAAATCGTTTTTTTTTCAATTGCTTTTTTTGCTTGAATCATTAACGATATCTGTTTTAATGAGGTGGTTTTTTTTCAATATTTTGCAAATGGGAGTAGATTGATCCCCTTTTTTGAAACACCTCCTTTTGTTGCATCTATTATTTCTGATAATTCTTTCTTTTGTATTTTAGTTCAGCTTGTTTTTTTGCAATTTTATCCTGTAATGACGAATTTTATTTTTCTAAAAAAATTTTCCCTTTTCGGGAAGATTTGGGTCATTATTTTTTTCTTAGGAAAATTTTTTTTCACTAGAAAATTTCAATTTTTATCAATGGTTTTATTTATTTCAGTAAAAATTTTTTCGCCTCATTTCGCCTTTAAAAACTGAATTTTTGGCAATTTTTAACCTCATCGCCTTCTTTATTAATTTCCCGGGTAAAACCGCCTTCAGGGGGCGCTATTTTAGCTCTGAAAACCCCTAATTTTTCAGATGATAAAAAGGGGGTAAAATTTAGGGCCGGACTCTCTGATTGTAATATCTTGAAATTTTGATTCTAAAACTTGATCTTGTACCACATTTACAACTGGTTCTTCTGTTGCATTGGGCGCTGATTCCAGCTGATCTCGTGCAACATAATAATCCGCTTGCTCTTGAATCGAAAGATCAGACACATCATATAACACATTGCGCTGCGACCCTAACTCATTGATCCGAGCATTCACTTCTGTTTGCCGCTCAATCGGTGTATCAGTCCAAAATGAGGGCACATTACGTTCCGCATTGAGTTGGATCATTTCATCTTGAATAATTGTCATGTGATGACCATAACGCGCATCAACATATTGTTCTAACGCAACTAATTCAGGACTCCGCTGTGCTAATTCCAAGGCTGTCTGCTCGCGTGCAAGCTTCGCCTGCTCTGCATATGCATGATCCAGTATTGCTCTTGGCTCAATTACGGCGGTATGTCTTTCATTAGTCCGCCGCGACCCGACCATCATCTGCCACGGCAACGGCACTGATCTGGGCATCTTCTCCCCCAAGTCGTACCATTTTTTCCGCTAAGGCTTGTTTTAAAATCTTTGATCTTCGGGAGAATAAGCATCCAATTTATGTTCCATCTTGCATCAATCTTAGCCAATACCTTACTGCTGTCACGTTCAGGGGGTTTATCCAGTGCAGGCGAACGTTCACGTTCAGGATCAAGTATTTTTGAAACCCCTTGGTTTGCGAGCTTTGAGGGATCTATCGCATTCTTTGCCGCTTCTAGAGTGACTTTTGGGTCAATAGTGGCATAACGAAATTTACCAACTTGGGCAATGATTTTGCCTGTTTTAGGATCAACGCCAATGCCTCCGATTTTGGCAGTTTCGCCATCTATCTTCACCGCTTCTCTGGCAAGGTTTTTTTTTTAGGATACTTTGATCTTCAGG
This sequence comes from Sweltsa coloradensis, assembly GCA_024449915.1. Taxonomy (NCBI): domain Eukaryota; kingdom Metazoa; phylum Arthropoda; class Insecta; order Plecoptera; family Chloroperlidae; genus Sweltsa; species Sweltsa coloradensis. The sequence goes on from JAMZAV010000013.1 coordinate 808,679, forward strand.
GGAATTTCATCCAGCGTATTACCCACCTTGTTATCAATTTGCCCTTCAACCTTGCTTAAATCCGCTTGATCCAAAAACTGCTGTATTTCCAATTGGCGACGTTGTAATGCCAATTGTTTTTGCTCGGGACTTTCATCCATTGAGGGCGGAGCCTTGAGCTCCATTTCCATAGTTTAGCTCCCGTTTTGATCACGTTGAATCGTGAGTAACAGGCAATTCCACTTGCCCAAGAAGTCTTTCTGTGAAGGCTGAATCTTCGTAATACCTGATTTTATCGCACATCACAGGTTTATCGATGCCTTCAAACATGAAAATCTCTTTTTTGCTATCCATTGCTTGAGCTCTTGCGGCAACATCAATGCGCGCGTTCTTCATTCTCTGTTTTGCTCTTATCTCGCCTTGATTTAGAGACACCTGTTTTTTTATGCTGGTATAACGAGCATTTCAGAATAATCATTGGCATCCTGCTGTTCGCGCGGTGTATACATGATTTGTAGGGCGTGATTCGTCATTATGTACGGCTAATCTCCTTGCCATAAGTGGCATCCAATTGTGCAATTGATTGAATAATCGGGAACAATCTCATGTTATAACCAGACATATAACTCACAGACTTAGCAATAATATCAACCTGCCCAATCGAGGTGAACTCATCCATCAGAAGCAAGCATTGATATTTTAGTGCCGCATTATTTTGGGCAATTCTTTGGTATTTAAATTAATAAGCTGTGAGAAGAACAAGTTAATGATTAAACGTGCTTCTGCCAGTTTATTGGGAGAATCACCACATAAATTGTCATACGCTTTTTACGGACATCCGTTAATAAAAAAATCATCATCGCTCGTCGCAGCATCTACAATCGGGTTCAGCCAAGGCAAGAGAGGCTCTTTAAAAGTCGCTAAAATATTCGCAAAAGTCTCTTTGGCTTGAGACAAAAGCCCTGAAAAAGCCTGTTTAGCTTCCTTACCTAAAAAGTCCGAGGGCGCTAATCCTTGAATGTACTCTTGAAAGTCCGAACCATTGCCAGAACTTAGGCGAAATAGCTCCCCAATTGTGGGCGGCTTAGCGTTAATGATGCGAACTCAATACGTATAAATTTGTCCCTAACGCAACTAAATCACCTCGGAAAATAGTCCATGATTAAAATAGTAATTTTTCTGTTCTTGCTCTTTTTATGAAGTTTATTAGTGCATCGCTTTCATTAGAAAATTTAGCTATAGAACTATCTACTATACCTGCTCTTTCACTTGTTGCATAAACAACCCACTGATTATTTTCAAATTTAATTCCTACTTCATCTTCTCTAAGCTCATGGCTATTAACCAGTTAATTCTTTGCATTCTTTCTTCTTTAAGTATTTTTTGCGCATCATCTCTTGTCATAATTATTAATCCTATTTAATTTATTTTTTAAGTACACCCATTTTTTCGGCTCTTTGCCATTTTCTATGGGTAAGTAGGATGGATAAAATTCACTTACCCGCAACAAAGTAAATCATTTGGATAAAATTGTTTTATTTCTAAAGCCTCTTGCCCGACGTTTTGCAAGTTGTATCTTTGAGTTGAGTCCTTCTAAAATTCCATTGCTGATTCTCGATGTTTGTATATCGTAAAATGCCTTTCCAATGACGTTTTACTGTTTTTGCAAAAGCCTGCATGGGCACTATTTTTGATTCATTTGCTTGCCTAACCCAATCTTCCAAAAATACCTCCGCTTCTTTAGAATCTGTCAGTGACCAAAACTCGTTGAATAGAACTTTAATCGATAAGCTGCCCCTATATTAGGGAAACGAATAATCGCCTCATTTAGCTTAACCTCTTGTTCTGATGTTAAATTGTTTCTATTTTTCAGAAAAATATACTTCGTTTTTTTGAAAAAATCATGCTCTTTTGTTCAGCTTGGCGCACTTGATTAACCCCTTCATTGAGCAATTTTGTGACATGAAAACGATCAAAGGTAATCGTGTATTCGGAAATATTCAGCTGCACCCGCTATAAATGCAGGAGATAGATCCATGCTAAGCTCTTCAATTCTAGAAAGATCAACACCTTGATTTTCTAAGTGACTTGCAACGCTTTTAAGCACGTCTTTGTTTTTGCCTACGGTGACATGGATCACTTGCGAATTTTCTAAATCAACAGCAATTGAAACATATTTATGCCTTTTTTGCCGAAGTTTCATCTATGCCTAAGTAAGCGATATCCCGACAACTGGTGTTCTTGATAGCTCCTTGAACCCAATGAGAAAAAACTCTCCACAGCCGATTATCATGAACATTGAGCAAAGATCCGATCTGCGTCATGGAGACTTCTTTCTCAACTAATTTCATGACAAACGCTTCAAGAGCAAAGTAAACCCATTACTTGGCGTGCCCAAGGCGCTTCAACCGTTCGAACTTTGCCATCTGAACGCGTTATCCTAGGAAGCCTGCAATGAATAAATGTCTTGTATTCAAGTGGTTAACATGCTGCCAAACTCGCTCGTTAGCTCTGTCATGTACCGCACAAGGCTGATTACTATCATCTAAAAACTGTGAGCCAGGTATAAACCCACATATATATGAAGCTCTTCATCTCTCCTTTTGTATTGGTTAAAAAATCAAACTTTTCTATACGCCAAGGGGACTCAATTTTTATGTTTTTGCAAAAACTTCACTTCCATTCAAGTGGCAATTCCTCGTTAGTTTAAATACCTAATTATGCCTTACCCACAACAAATAGCAAAGAGCCATTTTTCTAACCATTCAACAGATAAAGGTAGTTCATATTGTATAGCTCCACCATTTCCTTTACCAAATGCTTCAGCAGCAACCCCCTTTTTAGGTAAAATATTTGTATAGCTTCCATTATGATATCTATCTACATACGCAATTATACTATTTTTTAATTTAGTATCAGATAGTTTTAAGATAAGTCTTCTACTTTAGTAAAATCACCAATAATTTCATATTGATTATACATTTTTGGATCTTCGACAAATGTAATGAACGTTGCTCATAGTTATAAGGGATATCATTTTTTATGGGTGAAGTATATCTTCCACTTGGTGAACCATAACGATCTATAAGTTCGCCAACTTTTGGTATAAATGCTTCTTTTATCGCATCTCCGTTAAGAATCTAAAGTATAGCCATCTTTGGGGGCTTGAGACCAGTCAATCTCACCATTTGGTTTCAAAACATCAGAACTCTTAGGGATCTGAATATCATCAGGCCATTTACCTGTCTCCTGATAAGTTTTAGCGGCATTTTTATCATTTGACCTAGATATTTATACAAATCTTCTGGCGTAGCTGTTGATTTTTCAAGTAGTAGTTTTGTATGAGTTGATACGTCATCCACAGTTTTAGTTAAATCTCTCGTATCGTCTAACTTGTTGATATTACGAGATTGATTGAGTCTTTTCCAAATCTGTAAGGTCATCAGCAAGTTTATGCCCAGCTTGAGCAGCCTTTCTTGCATTGTTGACTTTATTTACCGCGCCGACTCCTGTCACAATGCTGGCAATATTTGCAAGATCCTCAACCTTGCGAGACAACTCAACAAAATTAGCCCTTGCATACGCATTTCCCGTGTTTGAGGCGTATTTGTAGCCCAGTTAATTGCTTTTGTTTCGCGGGCATATAAATTCGCATTTGCATCTCTAACTGTTTGACTTGAATCAGAAAGCATATGAAAAGTGAGCGTGTCTAACATATGCAAACCCGCAATCTGATACAAAATTACAGTACTGCAGTTTGATCCATTTGCCAAGGACTGAAATAATTTTCGCATCCGTTTGTATTTTATCTTGCACCGCACTTTGCACAAATGGATATTGGCGAGATAAAGCCCCGCCAACCCGTAAATCAGCGGTTGTCAAATAACTTTGCCCTACATATTTGCCTGTTTCTACAGCCAGATCAACCGTGCCTGCTACGGTGTCTCCTACAAAAGTGCTGCTTCCGCGAGTTAGTGCAAGTTGAGCTGCTATATAACGCTTAACTGATGCCGTTGCTGAATCATCATTCGGATCGACTTTAAGCTGATCTGAGATGTTTTTTTCAAATTCAATATATCGATCTGATATTGTTTGATCTGCACTCAATGCATTGTTAATATTAACTAATTCTTGTGATTCACTTTCTGCTTTAACATCTGAATTTTTGGCATTGACCTCATCGCCTTCTTATTAATCACGGCTAAATCCGCATTCAAGCGCGCCATTTCAGCATCTGAAACCGCTAATTTTTCAGATGATAAAGGTGGTAAGTTTAGGTCGGACTCTCTGATTGTAATCTCTTGAACTTGTGATTCTAAAGCTTGATCTTGTACCGACATTTACAACTGGTTCTTCTGTTGCATTGGTGCTGATTCCAGCTGATCTCGTGCAACATAATAATCCGCTTGCTCTTGAATCGAAAGATCAGACACATCATATAACACATTGCGCTGCGACCCTAACTCATTGAGCCGAGCATTCACTTCTGTTTGCCGCTCAATCGGTGTATCTGTCCAAAATGAGGGCACATTACGTTCCGCCATTGAGCTGGATCATATTCATCTTGAATAATTGTCATGTGATGATCATAACGCGCATCAACATATTGTTCATAACGCAACTAATTCAGGACTTCGCTGTGCTAATTCCAAGGCTGCCTGCTCGCGTGCAAGCTTCGCCTGCTCTGCATATGCATGATCCAGTATTGCTCTTTGCTCAATTACGGCGGTATGTCTTTCATTAGTCGCCGCGACCCGACCATCATCTGCCACGGCAACGGCACTGATCGGGGCATTTTCTCCCCCAAGTCGTACCATTTTTTCCGCTAAGGCTTGTTTTAAAATCTTTTGATCTTCGGGAGAATAAGCATCCAATTTATGTTCCATTTTGGCATCAATCTTAGCCAATACCTTACTGCTGTCACGTTCAGGGGGTTTATCCAGTGCAGGCGAACGTTCACGTTCAGGATCAAGTATTTTTGAAACCCCTTGGTTTGCGAGCTTTGAGGGATCTATCGCATTCTTTGCAGCTTCTAGAGTGACTTTTGGGTCAATAGTGGCATAACGAAATTTACCAACTTGGGCAATGATTTTGCCTGTTTTAGGATCAACGCCAATGCCTCCGATTTTGGCAGTTTCGCCATCTATCTTCACCGCTTCTCTTGGGAAGGGTTTTTTTTAGGATACTTTGATCTTCAGGGGAATATTCATCCAGCGTATTACCCACCTTGTTATCAATTTGCCCTTCAACCTTGCTTAAATCCGCTTGATCCAAAAACTGCTGTATTTCCAATTGGCGACGTTGTAATGCCAATTGCTTTTGCTCGGGACTTTCATCCATTGAGGGCGATCGTTTGAGCTCCCTTTCCATAGTTTAGCTCCCGTTTTGATCAATAAATTGATCAAGATACAAAGGGGAGAAGATGCTTGCAAGATAATTATCCAATAAAAGCATCCAGATACGTTCACCAATAAGCTTAGTTCGTTGATCCATTTTTCAAATCCTTTCCAATTAATTATAATCGGATATACATAAAATCAGAGGATAATAAATAGAAAGATTAGCAAGTAAAGATGCTTTAATGTAAGGGGGATGGTGAATTCGAGCCGTGCATTATAATCATTGGCATCCTTCTGCCAGTTTATTGGGAGGAATCACCACATAAATTGTCATACGCTTTTTACGGACATCCGTTAATAAAAAATCATCATCGCTCGTCGCCAGCATCTACAATCGGGTTCAGCCAAGGCAAGAGAGGCTCTTTTAAAAGTCGCTAAAATATTCGCAAAAGTCTCTTTGGCTTGAGACAAAAGCCCTGAAAAAGCCTGTTTAGCGTCCTTACCTAAAAAGTCCGAGGACGCTAACTCTTGTATGTATTCTTGAAAGTCCGAACCATTGCCACAGAACTTAGGCGAAATAGCTCCCCAATTGTGGGCGGCACTATATTTAAATTAATTTTACGATCATGTATTTGTTTATCAACAAATACAAAGCAAATGCTAAAAATATCCCTTGAGCTTGGCTGAGCCGTGTGCAGTGAAAGTCACATGCACAGTTCTTAGAGAAGGGAGCGGCAGTAATGTCGCTTCCTTACTTGACTGTTGCTACCACAAGCATTTCATTTAAAGCTTATTTAATGCTCTTAATCTTTTTATGAAATTTTGTAATGCTTCACTTTCATTATTAAAATTAAAGATTGATTCTATTCCTATGTTAGCTCTTTCGGTCGTTGCATAAACAATCCATTCATTATTTTGAAATTTAATCCCTAATTCATCGGTCTTGAGTTCGTGATCATCAAACCAATTAAAAAATTTTAACTCTTCTTGCTTAATTATTTCAATGCTTCATCTTTTGTCATTTTATTGCCTCTATTTAATTTCTTTTTAGTAAACCTAAATTTTCTAATATTTCTACAGTACCTTAATCTCGTATATCATAAATTCCTGTTCCTCTAACTTCGCGATTCTCAAATTTATTACGTTCTTTTTTAATTTCACTTACTAAATTAGAAAAATAATTAATATCACTAATTGTTTTTGATATCCTCATCAGACAAATAATAAAGATAGTATAATCGGCAACTTGCTCAAAAAAAGCGACTTCTATAACATATTTATCATCATTAAAAATATAAATTGTAATTCCCAAGGCTTTTCTAATATTTGTTTTAACGTGTTCATAGTTTATTTCCTGTATTTAAATTTTTTTATAGAATAATCAATACCTTTAAGCATATTCTCAAACTGCACAATTGCTTCAACTTTTCCAGTAGGGAGCTTTCCGCCAGGTATCCATTGATCATTAGTGCCATATTCATTTCCACTAGGCATTTTAGGAGAATATTTAGATGTTGGATTCACATCTATTCTTAACAATGCCCCTTCACCTTCTAGTTGCTTAACATCAATACCTATCTTTTTTAGCAATTTTAGTAATATCTCCATTTGCAAATTTAATTAACTCTTCCATATCATTATATGAACTAACAAATTCTGTTTTACCCATCTGGCTTCCCCAACCCATACCTATTATAAGCACGTCCTGTCACAATCCTAGAAGCACCATTCTCAAATTGCATCAAGTGATTATCAATATATTCCTTAGATAAATAAGTGCTTGGATCTGGGCGTTGACCTTTGGGAATGCTTATAATCTCATCAATTTGTACCTGATTTAACGGAAAATCTTTACCTAATTTTGAAATATCAACTTTATGAGGATTATTTAAAGCTTCAGGTATTTCATCCACAGTTTTAGTTAAATCTCTCGTATCGTCTAACTTGTTGATATTACGAGATTGATTGAGTCTTTCCAATCTGGAAGATCATCAGCAAGCTTACCCGCAGCTTGAGCGGCCTTTCTTGCATTGTTGACTTTATTTACCGCGCCGACTCCTGTCAGGATGCTGGCAATATTTGCAAGATCCTCAACCTTGCGAGACAACTCAACAAAATTAGCCCTTGCATACGCATTTCCCGTGTTTGAGGCGTAATTTGTAGCCCAGTTAATTGCTTTTGTTTCGCGGGCATATAAATTCGCATTTGCATCTCTAACCATTTGACTTTCATCGGAAAGCATATGAAAGTGAGCGTGTCTAACATATGCAAACCCGCATCTGATACAAATTACAGACCGCAGTTGATCCATTGCCAAGAACTGAAATAATTTTCGCATCCGTTTGTATTTTATCTTGCACCGCACTTTGCACAAATGGATATTGGCGAGATAAAGCCCCGCCAACCCGTAAATCAGCGGTTGTCAAATAACTTTGCCCTACTATTTGCCTGTTTCTACAGCCAGATCAATCGTGCCTTCTACGGTGTCTCCTACAAAAAGTGCTGCTCCGCGAGTTAGTGCAAGTTGAGCTGCTATATAACGCTTAACTGATGCCGTTGCTGAATCATCATTCGGATCGACTTTAAGCTGATCTGAGATGTTTTTTTCAAATTCAATATATTGATCTGATATTGTTTTATCTGCACTCATGCATTGTTAATATTAACTAATTCTTGTGATTCACTTGCCGCTTTAACATCTGAATTTTTGGCATTAATCTCATCGCCTTCTTTATTAATCACGGCTAAATCCGCATTCAGGCGCGCTATTTCAGCATCTGAAACCGCTAATTCTTCAGATGATAAAGGTTGGTAAGTTTAGGTCGGACTCTCTGATTGTAATCTCTTGAACTTGTGATTCTAAAGCTTGATCTTGTACCCACATTTACAACTGGTTCTTCTGTTGCATTGGGTGCTGATTCCAGCTGATCTCGTGCAACGTAATAATCCGCTTGCTCTTGAATCGAAAGATCAGACACATCATATAACACATTGCGCGCGACCCTAACTCATTGAGCCGAGCATTCACTTCTGCTTGTCGCTCAATCGGTGTATCAGTCCAAAATGAGGCACATTACGTTCCGCATTGAGCTGGATCATTTCATCTTGAATAATTGTCATGTGATGACCATAACGCGCATCAACATATTGTTCTAACGCAACTAATTCAGGACTTCGCTGTGCTAATTCCAAGGCTGCCTGCTCTGCATATGCATGATCCAGTATTGCTCTTGGCTCAATTACGGCGGTATGTCTTTCATTAGTCGCCGCGACCCGACCATCATCTGCCACGGCAACGGCACTGATCGGGGCATTTTCTCTCCCCCAAGTCGTACCATTTTTTCCGCTAAGGCTTGTTTTAAAATCTTTTGATCTTCGGGAGAATAAGCATCCAATTTATGTTCCATCTTGGCATCAATCTTAGCCAATACCTTACTGCTGTCACGTTCAGGGGGGTTATCCAGTGCAGGCGAACGTTCACGTTCAGGATCAAGTATTTTTGAAACCCCTTGGTTTGCGAGCTTTGAGGGATCTATCGCATTCTTTGCAGCTTCTAGAGTGACTTTTGGGTCAATAGTGGCATAACGAAATTTACCAACTTGGGCAATGATTTTGCCCTGTTTTAGGATCAACGCCAATGCCTCCGATTTTGGCAGTTTCGCCATCTATCTTCACCGCTTCTCTGGCAAGGGTTTTTTTTAGGATACTTTGATCTTCAGGGGAATATTCATCCAGCGTATTACCCACCTTGTTATCAATTTGCCCTTCAACCTTGCTTAAATCCGCTTGATCCAAAAACTGCTGTATTTCCAATTGGCGACGTTGTAATGCCAATTGCTTTTGCTCGGGACTTTCATCCATTGAGGGCGATCGTTTGAGCTCCATTTCCATAGTTTAGCTCCCGTTTTGATCAATAAATTGATCAAGATACAAAGGGGAGAAGATGCTTGCAAGATAATTATCCAATAAAAGCATCCAGATACGTTCACCAATAAGCTTAGTTCGTTGATCCATTATTCAAATCCTTTCCAATTAATTATAATCGGATATACATAAAATCAGAGGGATAATAAATAGAAAAGATTAGCAAGTAAAGATGCTTTAATGTAAGGGGGGATGGTGAATTCGAGCCGTGCATTATAATCATTGGCATCCTTCTGCCAGTTTATTGGGAGGAATCACCACATAATTGTCATACCGCTTTTTACGGACATCCGTTAATAAAAAAATCATCATCGCTCGTCGCAGCATCTACAATCGGGTTCAGCCAAGGCAAGAGAGGCTCTTTAAAAGTCGCTAAAATATTCGCAAAAGTCTCTTTGGCTTGAGACAAAAGCCCTGAAAAAGCCTGTTTAGCGTCCTTACCTAAAAAGTCCGAGGACGCTAACTCTTGTATGTATTCTTGAAAGTCCGAACCATTGCCAGAACTTAGGCGAAATAGCTCCCCAATTGTGGGCGGCACTATATTTAAATTAATTTTACGATCATGTATTTGTTTATCACTTGAGTTCGCATCATAAACGCAAAATGACGAACGCTCTAGCGTCAATCCCTGTTGCTTCTAAAAAAGCCTCGTAAGGTGTTCTGTATCCCAGGCACTTTCTAGGCCGACTATTTAGCTTATCGACGGCTATCATAACTTCTTTTAACAGCAATATCAATTAGTTTCATGCCTTTTGGAAAATATTGGCGCAATAAACCATTTGCATTTTCATTCTGACCGCGCTCCCATGAGTGATAAGGTGTTGCAAAATAACTCTGACATGACAACTGCTTATCTATTTTTTCATGGGCACAAAACTCCTTACCATTATCAAAAGTAATACTGTGAACAAATTGTTTAAAAGGCGTTAACAGGTGAATAATTGCGTTGCTAACTGGAATACAATGCTTTGAATTTAAAGGGAAAGCCACTCTAAGTTTTGTCTTACGCTCATCAAGGGTGACAATGCATCCTTGATGATTTTTACCAATAATCGTATCCGCTTCCAATCACCCACCCGTTCTCGCTGATTGATCTCTTCTGAACGTGCTGAAATATCTACTCTATTTGGAATACCTGCCCCTTTTTTACCTGATCCATATTGCTTGCGTTGCTTTTTACCTTGCCGTCGTAAGTGTAAGTAAAGATTGCCATTATTGGCTTTATCTTTCACCAATAGCGATAAATCGTTTCATGATGAATAGACACACTTTCTTTAGTCTTAAGGTAGCCTGAGATCTGTTCTGGAGACCAATCTTCTTTTATATAATTAACAAACTGAATCAAGTAGTTTACCTGATAATGCATATCCTTTTGGCTTGTTTTATAGCGTGCTTTCGCTAATTGATCTGCTTGCTTGTAACGATAGTTTCGACCTCCCGTATTCCGCTTGATCTCTCGACTAATCGTGCTCACGGCAACCCCTAATTTTTTAGCAATTGAAGTTTTGGTTGATGTATCTTTCTCAAGACCGATATAATGACGTTGTTCAAGTGTTAAGTGCTTGCTCATAAAAACCTTCTTTTGATCGGGAATGAATTTTGACAAGCTTAACACTTGATCTTTTCATATCACCAAAAATTATAAAAAAGTTTTGCGTTAGTGATGCGAACTCAAGTCAAACAAATACAAAGCAAATGCTAAAAATATCCCTTGAGCTTGGGCCAACCAAATGCATTTTTAGGGTTCGCTTCAATTGAGTAAAGCATTGTGGCAATGCTCATTAAATCCGATACGCGTAAATCAGGATTATCAGAGACATAACTTAAAGGATTCCAGCGGTGTCCTTTATAATCTTCTGCAAAGGGATTGAATACATAGACATTTTGCTTAAGCTTTTGTTGCCTGAATTGACTGGTAATTTCGAAGTTTTCCCCTTTAACATCCAGCACCACGATGGAATCTGGATAATTTAAAAGATTGGGAATAACAATCCCCACACCCTTACCTGAACGCGTCGGCGCTGAAAGAATCGCAAATTGTTGACCATTAAAACGTAGGTATTCATTTTTATATTTACCGACAATGACGCTGGTGTTGGTTGAATCCAAAAACCCTGCCTTTTTAAGCTCTGAAAAATTAGCAAAACGCGCGTTACCGTAAATATCCTGACTGTTCTCCCCATGAAAACGGTGCCAAATACCACCGATAATCACAAAAGGCAAAGAGAATCCGATAATGGCGGCAATATGAAATTTATCCGCATATTCTGATGCATTGAAATACATAATATAATCAACAACAAAACTCACATAAGAAACATGATTTAAGGTTTGATCAACCAACAATGAGAAGAGGGTACTTGCGAGATAGTTACCCAATAAAAACAGGATCAACACCCCGATACTTCCACCAATAAGTTTAGCTTTTTGATCCATTATTCAAATCCTTTCTAATTAATTATAAGCGGATATACATGAAATCCGCTTGCTCTTTAATCGGAAGATCAGATAGATCATATAAAGCATTATGCTGATGAAAACCATTGTTAATACTAATCATTCTCACCAAAGAAATTGGGCATTAGCTCTTTCTCTTCAAATAAGGTGACTTCTGATTTATCAAGCGATATACCGTAAAAACCCCGATCTAACCATTCAAGATCACATGCTTTTAGTGCTTCAAGATCACTGGTTACGAGAAAAAGTTCATTATCTTTTTCACTTTCAACACGCAATTTATGCCCCTTATAAATCCCAAAAGTATGGATGGAATAGACATGTTCAACCTCCTCCTTGTTAATTTTTTTCACATAAGCAGAACTTGTTGGTGAATGCCGTATAAAACCAATTTCTTGATCTATTGGATTCCAACTAACTAATTCATATTCTTATTTTTTAATTTATCAATCCTATATTCTTTTATTAAATATTGCATAAAAATCATTTCTAATCATTTTTTACTTTCCTTTAATTTCAGGTATAAATCGTCTTATCTGATTATCATCCTTACCAAATATTGCCAAGAGTGTCTCAACGCCATTTTTATCAACGTGATAAAGCTGTGCGCCATCTTGAGGTAAATCGGCAACAGTACGATCTATTTTAAATTCTGGAATAATATGCCCATTTCGGCAAGCGGTGAAGCCATTTTGGGTACACGGTAAACCATCTGTATTTTTGCCACCAAACCTTGATCCGTAAGGGATTTTAATAGTCTCAGGTTTAGAAGCTTTAAAAAGAATAACACCATGTCCACCATACTTTGTAAAAGGTGTATTTGGATAATCTAAGCGCAGAAATTCGATGAGATCTTCGGGTTCTTTTAGCGTGAGAAATATCATCTGCACGCGCCATATATCCGCTTGGATTAGTATATTTACCGCTTAAATATTTCGCAATATCCGCCTCGGGGATTACTTTTTGTAAAAGGGTTTGCTCGGTTGGCATTGGGAGAGAATTACGGACTGTTTTAAGTTGCCTGATTTGTGTCCTGCTTAAATCTGCGGTACTTCGTCCATCAATTAAGGGCGGATAATAATTATTTGGATGCGTGTTTGCCTGATCCATTTGTGCATGATATTTATCCAAAATAGCCTGATTATTAATCGAAATCTCACCCAAATTAGCAATCAATATTGCTTGACCTTGCTCATTCACGCCAGATCTAACATCTTGAATCATTGACTGATTATTCATTGAATCAATGAATTCACGTGCCAAAGCTTGCTTCAAAACGCTTTGATCTTCCTCTGAATATTCTGATAATGCACCTTTTGAAAGGGATTCAATGGACTGAACGAGCTTATCTTCAGCTTCTGCATTGTTTGAATCAAAACATGATGCGTTATTTTTAATAACACACCACGTTTATTATTGATACAAACCAACTAAAAAGCTGTTAATACTAATCATTCTCACCAAAGAAATTGGGCATTAGCTCTTTCTCTTCAAATAAGGTGACTTCTGATTATCAAGCGATATACCGTAAAAACCCCGATCTAACCATTCAAGATCACATGCTTTTAGTGCTTCAAGATCACTGGTTACGAGAAAAAGTTCATTATTTTTTCACTTTCAACACGCAATTTATGCCCCTTATAAATCCCAAAAGTATGGATGGAATAGACATGTTCTATTTCATTTCTAGCTACGGTTTTTTTATATAGATCTGGATTAGATATAAACTTAATAAATCCATTTGCCTCTTCTTCAGAATTATCGCTAATTAAATTAACAGAACCCTTATCATGTTTGCCAAGACGATACTGTTTGCCTTGATAAGTACTATAAAACCCACTTTTAATCATATTACTACTCCAGTGTTGCATTTTAATCATTTTTCGGGATAAATTTTTGTAGGTCAAAATCAAACTCGCCAACTAATTTCTCAACGCCATTTTTATCAACGTGATAAAGCTCTGCACCATTTTGAGGCAAATCGGCAATATTACGATTTATGTTAAATTCTGGAATAATATGCCCATTTCGGCAAGCGGTGAAGCCATTTTGGGTACACGGTAAACCATCTGTATTTTTGCCACCAAACTTGATCCGTAAGGGATTTTAATAGTCTCAGGTTTAGAAGCTTTAAAAAGAATAACACCATGTCCACCATACTTTGTAAAAGGTGTATTTGGATAATCTAAGCGCAGAAATTCGATGAGATCTTCGGTTCTTTTAGCGTGAGAAATATCATCTGCACGCGCCATATATCCGCTTGGATTAGTATATTTACCGCTTAAATATTTCGCAATATCCGCCTCGGGGATTACTTTTTGTAAAAGGGTTTGCTCGGTTGGCATTGGGAGAGAATTACGGACTGTTTTAAGTTGCCTGATTTGTGTCCTGCTTAAATCGGTTACAAGTGTATTTTTAGCGATCAGAAATTCTTCCTTCGTTAAGCCGATTTCTTTTAAAATTTCAGGGACTTTATGTGAAAAGCTATTTAATCCCGCCTCTACAGTGCTTTTAGGGAAGTGTGCCAATTCCTGCGTAACGGCTTCAATACGAGCAAGTTTAGCGGCATTAAGCCCTTGATACGCCTTTGTCGCCAATCCTGCAACAGATTCAGACAGTGCCGCAAGCCCCGCTGCCGAACCCAAAAACGGATCACTAACATAACTCAAGGTGTTCAGCATCGCGCCTGGAAGCGTTTCAGCATGTTCGCCGCGATTATTTTGGTTTAAAAAATCTTTGGTATTATCAGCATAAGTAGAAGCGTGTTCGATAATTGCATCTTTAACATCTATCACCGCATCATAACTGCGCCGAACGGTACTTCGTCCATCAATTAAAGGCGGATAATAATTATTTGGATGCGTGTTTGCCTGATCCATTTGTGCATGATATTTATCCAAAACAGCCTGATTATTAATCGAAATCTCACCCAAATTAGCAATCAATATTGCTTGACCTTGCTCATTCACGCCAGATCTAACATCTTGAATCATTGACTGATTATTCATTGAATCAATGAATTCACGTGCCAAAGCTTGCTTCAAAACGCTTTGATCTTCCTCTGAATATTCTGATAATGCACCTTTTGAAAGGGACTCAATGGACTGAATGAGCCTATCTTCATCCGTTTTTTTCGGGCATTGGATAGCTTTGACTTTCGGTATTTGGATGCGGTATTGGCGCGCCAATTGTCGGAACTTCTGATTGATAATTTAAAAAAGGCTGCTGAGCAAGTGCTTCTTTTATTTCTGATGGGTTTTGCCCACCATTAGTTTCTACAGCCACTGTTTGCAAAGGTTCTGTTTGTACAGGTTCTGGAATTGGATCTTGTACCACATTTACAACTGGTTCTTCTGTTGCATTGGGTGCTGATTCCAGCTGATCTCGTGCAACATAATAATCCGCTTGCTCTTGAATCGAAAGATCAGACACATCATATAACACATTGCGCTGCGACCCTAACTCATTGAGACGAGCATTCACTTCTGTTTGCCGCTCAATCGGTGTATCTGTCCAAAATGAGGGCACATTACGTTCCGCATTGAGTTGGATCATTTCATCTTGAATAATTGTCATGTGATGACCATAACGCGCATCAACATATTGTTCTAACGCAACTAATTCAGGACTTCGCTGTGCTAATTCCAAGGCTGCCTGCTCGCGTGCAAGCTTCGCCTGCTCTGCATATGCATGATCCAGTATTGCTCTTGGCTCAATTACGGCGGTATGTCTTTCATTAGTCGCCGCGACCCGACCATCATCTGCCACGGCAACGGCACTGATCTGGGCATCTTCTCCCCCAAGTCGTACCATTTTTTTCCGCTAAGGCTTGTTTTAAAATCTTTGATCTTCGGGAGAATAAGCATCCAATTTATGTTCCATTTTGGCATCAATCTTAGCCAATACCTTACTGCTGTCACGTTCAGGGGGTTTATCCAGTGCAGGCGAACGTTCACGTTCAGGATCAAGTATTTTTGAAACCCCTTGGTTTGCGAGCTTTGAGGGATCTATCGCATTCTTTGCAGCTTCTAGAGTGACTTTTGGGTCAATAGTGGCATAACGAAATTTACCAACTTGGGCAATGATTTTGCCTGTTTTAGGATCAACGCCAATGCCTCCGATTTTGGCAGTTTCGCCATCTATCTTCACCGCTTCTCTGGCAAGGGTTTTTTTTAGGATACTTTGATCTTCAGGGGAATATTCATCCAGCGTATTACCCACCTTGTTATCAATTTGCCTTCAACCTTGCTTAAATCCGCTTGATCCAAAAACTGCTGTATTTCCAATTGGCGACGTTGTAATGCCAATTGCTTTTGCTCGGGACTTTCATCCATTGAGGGCGATCGTTTGAGCTCCATTTCCATAGTTTAGCTCCCGTTTTGATCAATAAATTGATCAAGATACAAAGGGGAGAAGATGCTTGCAAGATAATTATCCAATAAAAGCATCCAGATACGTTCACCAATAAGCTTAGTTCGTTGATCCATTATTCAAATCCTTTCCAATTAATTATAATCGGATATACATAAAATCAGAGGGATAATAAATAGAAAAGATTAGCAAGTAAAGATGCTTTAATGTAAGGGGGATGGTGAATTCGAGCCGTGCATTATAATCATTGGCATCCTTCTGCCAGTTTATTGGGAGGAATCACCACATAAATTGTCATACGCTTTTTACGGACATCCGTTAATAAAAAATCATCATCGCTCGTCGCAGCATCTACAATCGGGTTCAGCCAAGGCAAGAGAGGCTCTTTAAAAGTCGCTAAAATATTCGCAAAAGTCTCTTTGGCTTGAGACAAAAGCCCTGAAAAAGCCTGTTTAGCGTCCTTACCTAAAAAGTCCGAGGACGCTAACTCTTGTATGTATTCTTGAAAGTCCGAACCATTGCCAGAACTTAGGCGAAATAGCTCCCCAATTGTGGGCGGCACTATATTTAAATTAATTTTACGATCATGTATTTGTTTATCAAACAAATACAAAGCAAATGCTAAAAATATCCCTTGAGCTTGGGCCAACCAAAATGCATTTTTAGGGTTCGCTTCAATTGAGTAAAGCATTGTGGCAATGCTCATTAAATCCGATACGCGTAAATCAAGATTATCAGAGACATAACTTAAAGGTTTTCCAGCGGTGTCCTTTATAATCTTCTGCAAAGGGATTGAATACATAGACATTTTGCTTAAGCTTTTGTTGCCTGAATTGACTGGTAATTTCGAAGTTTTCCCCTTTAACATCCAGCACCACGATGGAATCTGGATAATTTAAAAGATTGGGAATAACAATCCCCACACCCTTACCTGAACGCGTCGGCGCTGAAAGAATCGCAAATTGTTGACCATTAAAACGTAGGTATTCATTTTTATATTTACCGACAAGGGACGCTGGTGTTGGTTGAATCCAAAAACCCTGCCTTTTTAAGCTCTGAAAAATTAGCAAAACGCGCTTTACCGTAAATATCCTGACTGTTTCTCCCCATGAAAACGGTGCCAAATACCACCGATGATCACAAAAGGCAAAGAGAATCCGAAAATGGCGGCAATATGAAATTTATCCGCATATTCTGATGCATTGAAATACATAATATAATCAACAACAAAACTCACATAAGAAACATGATTTAAGGTTTGATCAACCAACAATGAGAAGAGGGTACTTGCGAGATAGTTACCCAATAAAAACAGGATCAACACCCCGATACTTCCACCAATAAGTTTAGCTTTTTGATCCATTATTCAAATCCTTTCTAATTAATTATAAGCGGATATACATGAAATCCGCTTGCTCTTTAATCGGAAGATCAGATAGATCATATGATTAATCCGCCTCTTTAAGTGTTGAAAAAACACGTTGAGATAGATCTACAGCAGGATTATCTTCATGCAAAATTCTCAAGTAAACCCCATATCAGTTAAAAATGATAGTCAACGGTAAACTCGCCTAACGCTTTTATAGAAAACGTGAACGGTTACCATTTTCTTTATTTTTATCAAAATAAATAGGCATAAGATGTTGATATAAAATATTATTGGCTTCTTCGATCATTGCATCACGATTCGTATTGTTTTCCTTATAAAAAGTATCAGGGATCTTATTGGTATCGTAGGTATTTATTTGCTTAGATTTATCAAAATAATTAGTCGATAATCTACAAGTAACTCTTTTGTATCAGTTCGATATCTATAGACAAAAACTGCATGCTTGCTCTCTACGTCAAGAGGAGTAACGTTATTAAAAATATTAACAATGGTGTTTTTTTAAAGTAGGTGATTCTAATTCCTATTTTGTTATCCCATAAACACTTCTCATAAAAGCTTTCGCTTGCGTCATCTCCAATAACTAAATCAAAATCAGGACCTTCAAGTCTTTTGTTAATGCACCTTGTACCCATCATGGGGGCGTTTGTGGTCAAATAGTAGTTTAAGCTGAGAGGCGCGCCACTGTAATAAATTTCATCAAATATATTTTTTACATCACTATCTTTTAAAAATTTGCTACCCATAATAAATACCCCTATACCTAGTAAAAAAACACCTGCAATAATTTTAATGTTCTTTTTCTTCATCACTCATATGCCTTCATCTCATGATTCCTTGCTTTTTAAATTCATTAAAAATTATAAGCATCGGGCTGTTTTTGTTTTAAAATCGGTAAAACTTTCAATGCCAAGTTCTCGCATGATCTCTTTTTTCGCATATTCATAGAGGTGTGTTCAGTAAAAAGCGCAGCTCGGCTATTGCCATTGGCTAAATACTCATTGTAATAGTGATTAGAAGCCTGATTAAAATTCCCACTCATACTTTTTCATTAAATGATTGATATTAGCAGCATCTAAATCTGCTTTGTAGTCATCTGCACCAAATTGAACGGTTTTTTCTTTTAAGAACCCATGTTCTTTGGTTTTAATGGTCGAAATCTCCAAGCCAGCCCGACATATCATCCACACGCTCTTCGCTTCCTACCTTAAGTCGCGCAGCATCATGCCATGAACCTTCATGAAGGATAGTTGCGTGGTAATACTTTGGTGAGCAAAATCCCGTTACCCTTTATCCTTTGTAATTGAGCATCCCAGATTGGTCCAAATTGATCTAGCTTAAGATTAGTACTATGAGAATTATTATAAGAAATTAAAAATTCATTCTTTTTTTCATCATATTCAGGGTCATCCCATTCTTTAAGATTTCCTGAGCTAATCTGATTCTGTATACGCACATCATAGCGTAGCGTTTTATATTCCTGCTCACTAAGCCCTAGATGTTAAAACATCTCTTGGTAAGTTATGGCTACTAGCCCAGCATCTATTTCGGGCAGACCAGAAAGCCCCATATTTTTCATAATAAGATTTCTGGGGAAAATATTGAGTCACATCACCTGCGGTGCTATTCCATTTAAATCCTTCATAAACAAATCCGCCATTAAACGATTAAGAAGATAGTCCTTATCTTTTTGGGTTAAATCTGGGAATTTTTTATCAATACCTACTTCTACTTTTTGCATTGTTAACGTCGTTTTTTCTTTCAAAACCGAAATTATTTCGCATGTGAGTAATCTGCTGCTCTGGCGTCATTTCAGCCCCTTCAATAGAGCGCTTTAACTCGTTATTTTCAATTGCTTTTTGCTGCTCTGAATCATTAACGATATCTGTCTCTAATGAGTGTGTGTTTTCTCAATTTTTTTGCAGTGCAGTAGATTGATCCCTTGATTGAAATCACCTCCTTTTGTTGCATCTATTATTTCTGATTTAATTCTGCTTTTGCTATTTGTAGTTCAGCTTGTTTTGTTGCAATTTCATCCTGTAATGACTGAATTTTATCTTCTAAAATCTCCTTTACAGCAAGATTTGGCTCATTATTTCGTTCATTAGGAATACTTTTTTCACTAGAAACTTGCATTTGATCAATGAGTTGATTGATTTCAGTAAACTCTTTCGCCTCACTTGCTGCTTTAACATCTGAATTTTTGGCATTGACCTCATCGCCTTCTTTATTAATCACGGCTAAATCCGCATTCAGGCGCGCTATTTCAGCATCTGAAGGCGGTAAGTTTAGGTCGGATTCTCTGATTGTAATCTCTTGAACTTGGGATTCTAAAGCTTGATCTTGTTGCCACATTTACAACTGGTTCTTCTTTTGCATTGGGTGCTGATTCCAGCTGATCTCGTGCAACATAATAATCCGCTTGCTCTTGAATCGAAAGATCAGACACATCATATAACACATTGCGCTTCGACCCCAACTCATTGAGCCGAGCATTCACTTCTGTTTGCCGCTCAATCGGTGTATCTGTCCAAAATGAGGGCACATTACGTTCCGCATTGAGCTGGATCATTTCATCTTGAATAATTGTCATGTGATGATCATAACGCGCATCAACATATTGTTCTAACGCAACTAATTCAGGACTTCGCTGTGCTAATTCCAAGGCTGCCTGCTCGCGTGCAAGCTTCGCCTGCTCTGCATATGCATGATCCAGTATTGCTCTTGGCTCAATTACGGCGGTATGTCTTTCATTAGTCGCCGCGACCCGACCATCATCTGCCACGCAACGGCACTGATCGGGGCATTTTCTCCCCCAAGTCGTACCATTTTTTCCGCTAAGGCTTGTTTTAAAATCTTTTGATCTTCGGGAGAATAAGCATCCAATTTATGTTCCATTTTGGCATCAATCTTAGCCAATACCTTACTGCTGTCACGTTCAGGGGTTTATCCAGTGCAGGCGAACGTTCACGTTCAGGATCGAGTGTTTTAGAAGCCTCTTGGTTTGCGAGCTTTGAGGGATCTATCGCATTCTTTGCCGCTTCTAGAGTGACTTTTGGGTCAATATGGCATAACGAAACTTACCAACTTGGGCATGATTTTGCCTGTTTTAGGATCAACGCCATACCTCCGATTTTGGCAGTTTCGCCATCTATCTTCACCGCTTCTCTGGCAAGGGCTTTTTTTAGTGTTTTTTGTTCATCTGGAGAGTGTGTATCCAGCGTATTACCCACCTTGTTATCAATTTGCCCTTCAACCTTGCTTAATCCGCTTGATCCAAAAACTGCTGTATTTCCAATTGGCGACGTTGTAATGCCAATTGTTTTTGCTCGGGACTTTCATCCATTGAGGGCGAGCGCTTGAGCTCCATTTCCATAGTTTAGCTCCCGTTTTGATCACGTTGAATCGTGAGTACAGGCAATTCCACTTGCCCAAGAAGTCTTTCTGTGAAGGCTGAATCTTCGTAATACCTGATTTTATCGCACATCACAGGTTTATCGATGCCTTCAAACATGAAAATCTCTTTTTTGCTATCCATTGCTTTGAGTTCTTGCGGCAACATCAATGCGCGCCGTTCTTCATTCTCTGTTTTGCTCTTATCTCGCCTTGATTTAGAGACACCTGTTTTTTTTATGCTGGTATAACCGAGCATTTCAGAATAATCATTGGCATCCTGCTGTTCGCGCGGTGTATACATGATTTGTAGGGCGTGATTCGTCATTAATGTACGGCAATCTCCTTGCCATAAGTGGCATCCAATTGTGCAATTGATTGAATAATCGGGAACAATCTCATGTTATAAACCAGCCATATAACTCACAGATTTAGCAATAATATCAACCTGCCCAATCGAGGTGAACTCATCCATCAGAAGCAAGCATTGATATTTTAGTGCCGCATATTTTTGGGCAATTCTTTGGTATTTAAATTAATAAGCTGTGAGAAGAACAAGTTAATGATTAAACGTGCTTCTGCCAGTTTATTGGGAGGAATCACCACATAAATTGTCATACGCTTTTTACGGACATCCGTTAATAAAAAATCATCATCGCTCGTCGCAGCATCTACAATCGGGTTCAGCCAAGGCAAGAGAGGCTCTTTAAAAGTCGCTAAAATATTCGCAAAAGTCTCTTTGGCTTGAGACAAAAGCCCTGAAAAAGCCTGTTTAGCGTCCTTACCTAAAAAGTCCGAGGACGCTAACTCTTGTATGTATTCTTGAAAGTCCGAACCATTGCCAGAACTTAGGCGAAATAGCTCCCCAATTGTGGGCGGCCACTATATTTAAATTAATTTTACGATCATGTATTTGTTTATCAAACAAATACAAAGCAAATGCTAAAAATATCCCTTGAGCTTGGGCCAACCAAAATGCATTTTTAGGGTTCGCTTCAATTGAGTAAAGCATTGTGGCAATGCTCATTAAATCCGATACGCGTAAATCAAGATTATCAGAGACATAACTTAAAGGATTCCAGCGGTGTCCTTTATAATCTTCTGCAAAGGGATTGAATACATAGACATTTTGCTTAAGCTTTTGTTGCCTGAATTGACTGGTAATTTCAAAATTTTCCCCTTTAACATCCAGCACCACGATGGAATCTGGATAATTTAAAAGATTGGGAATAACAATCCCCACACCCTTACCTGAACGCGTCGGCGCTGAAAGAATCGCAAATTTGTTGACCATTAAAACGTAGGTATTCATTTTTATATTTACCGACAATGACGCTGGTGTTGGTTGAATCCAAAAACCCTGCCTTTTTAAGCTCTGAAAAATTAGCAAAACGCGCGTTACCGTAAATATCCTGACTGTTCTCCCCATGAAAACGGTGCCAAATACCACCGATAATCACAAAAGGCAAAGAGAATCCGATAATGGCGGCAATATGAAATTTATCCGCATATTCTGATGCATTGAAATACCTAATATAATCGACAATAAATCCCACATAAGAAACATGATTTAAGGTTTGATCAACCAAAAATGAGAAGAGGGTACTTGCGAGATAGTTACCCAATAAAAACAGGATCAACACCCCAATACTCCCACCAATAAGTTTAGCTTTTTGATCCATTTTTCAAATCCTTTCCAATTAATTATAAGCGGATATACATGAAATTCGAGGGATAATAAATAGAAAAAATCAGTAAGTAAAGATGTTTTAATGTAAAAAACACCTTACAGAAACAAGTAATGATAAATATTTACAAAAAAAGTTAACACCCTTACCAATATGATTATTTTCAAAAAATATCTGCCCAAATTTCAATCACATGATTAATTTTTGCTCTGAGTACATCATTACATCAATATATTTGACTTCTTTGAGCTTTGCTCGATTACTGTGCGCACGTAATTCTCGATATGCATCTCTTAAAATCATTGCCTGTCTGGATGAGATAATACCTGTTGCTTCAAGCCCTGCGAGCTGTCTTATATTGTCCGTAAATTTAATCAACACATCTGAATGATGGGCGTGAGCCAATACGAGATATTGCACAATGAATTCAATGTCAACAATCCCCCCTGCATCTGTTTTAATCTGGCTTGTAAGGTATTGTGCACCACTGTTTTTATGATGATCCACCAAATGACGCGGTTGTTGCGCGGATATTTTTTCTCGCATTTCTTTAACGTCAATTTTTAAAGATTGCAGATTTTTTTTTGGGATAAAATCGTACGCCGCACAGCAGAGAATTGTTTGCCCAGAGACTGGCTTCCCGCTACAAATCTAGCTCGGATGAGCGCTTGGTGCTCCCACGTCCAAGCAGAATTCATTTGATATTCTAAGAAGGTTTCAATACTACTGACTAACAAGCCTGAATGCCTGAAGGACGTAAACGCGTATCAACGTCATATAAAATACCTGACATCGTTTGTGTGGTCAGATAATAAATAATTTTTTGCGCCAATTTCATAAAGAAAAAAGTATTGTCTACTGAACGTTGTTGGTCTGATGAAATACGAGTGACTTGGTCTGATCCTTTGGAGTTATGAATAAATACAATATCTAAATCAGAGCCATAACCCAGTTCAAGTCCGCCTAATTTGCCGTATGCAATGATCGCAAATTGGGCAGTATAAATCTGATCCCATCAACAAAAGTAGGCTCTCCATAACGTTCACTAATATCCACTCCATGCTAGTTTCAGGATTTTATTTAAAATGACTTCAGCAATTTCGGATAAATGATCAGACACAATCATCAAAGGAATACGATTGGAAATATCTGCCATCGCAACTTTTAAAATATGTGCATGGTGAAAGTCCCGCAAAGCTTCAAGCTTGCGCTCCACATCAGAATTGTCTATTTGCGAAATCATGCGTCCAATTTCTTTATTGAGCGCTCTTAAATTAAGCGGTATCCGTTTATTTGCAGGCGCTAATAATTCATCTAACAAGAACGGATATTTGGCAAGATAGCGCATAATCCAAGGGCTCTGTGTGCAAAGTTCCAGTAATTGAGACAGTGCTTTAGGGTTCTCGGTGAGCAGTGCCAAATAGGTCGTACGACGATGAATAACGTCGATAGCCCTAAAAATAAAGGCAAAATATGATCAAGTTCATGAAATCTGTTTTCTTTTTCTAAGGTAATTAATGCCAAGGGAATCAGTTTTTCTAATTGCTTTTGCCCAGCAAGACTACTTTTAATGACAACATGTTGATAAAAATCCATCAAAATAGAGGCAATCAATTCATTTTTTGATGCCTTATTGTGCGCATCAGGCAGGTGATGACCGGTAGATAATTCTAATGTACGTTGCTGCAACCATTCTTGCAAAGCCGCTTTGGATTGTTGCCGCCAAACACCATTAAAATCATGCACGAAACCAGCCGTTTCACCCTCTTCGATAATATCGCCAAAAATACTCCCAAACACGATTTTTACGCGTTCAACATGTATAACAGCACCTCAATAAATTCAGACCAGCCGTGATATCCCATTGACCAAGCAAGCTGAATTTTATCAGATGCATCAATGGGTAAATCGTGTGTTTGCTGGTCATTTTTAAGCTGTAAACGGTTTTCTACTTGCCGCATAAATGCATAGGCACACAGCAATTCATGCACCGTTGTTTCTGATAGCTTTGTGTTATTTGCAGATGTAATAAAGTGGAAATAATTTGCCTTGATCGCATATTTATTTCACGACCGCCATAAATTAGCTGAAAAGATTGTCCGATAAATTCAATCTCACGAATCCCACCAGGACCGAGTTTGACATTGCGTTTAAGTCCTTTTTTAATGACCTCATGTGCAATCATTGCTTTCATCTCGCGCAGTGCATCAATGGTTGCATAATCAATATACTTACGATAAACAAATGGGCGTAAATTATTGAGTAATTGCTCACCCTCATCAATATTACCCGCAATCGGACGTGCTTTAATGAGTGCATAGCGTTCCCAATCACGCCCATGGCGTAAATAATAATCTTCAAAACCAGAAATAGACATGGACAAACTTCCCGATTCTCCAAAAGGACGTAACCGTAAATCAACACGGTATACAAAACCATCTACAGTTGACGTGTCTAAAATCTTAACGAGATATTGTGTCATCCGATTAAAAAATAACTGATTCTCTATCGATTTATGCCCATCCGTTTCACCATTGGCACGATACGCCACCATTAAATCCACATCGGATGAAAAATTTAACTCTTCACCCCCAAGTTTTCCCATACCAATAATAATCGGCTGTACGTTTAATCCTTCAGAATCCCTTGGCGAGCCATGCTTTTTAGTCAATTGTTCATAGCAAAAGGTTAATGCGGCATCAATCAGAGCGCTGCTAAGAAATGAGAGCGACTGGAGAGTGCATTCAAGTGTATCTAATTGATAACATCACGATATGCAATATGCAACACCCCTTGCTTGCGAATATTACGTAAGGCTTGCATAAAAACTGTTTCTGCATGATTAGGGTCATTAGGCGCAGAGTGCTGTAATGCACGCATTAAACAGTCAAAAATTGTGTTCTTAATGGTCATTTCATTAAAAGGAATTTCAAAATCATCGCCTAAAAATGAAGATTGCAAGAGATTGGGTACTTGAATCTGATCAATTTGATTAATTTGATTAATCGGCTGTTGAAACCAATGCGATGCCCAATCAGATACTTTGAGTAAATTAAAAATCGCACATGAGGTATTGCATATCTTTCGAGCCTTTCAAGCCTTTCAAGCCTTTCGACTCTTTCGAGCCTTGAATCTATTGCATTGATTAAAACAGGATCTAGTGACTGAATATATTCATCAAATGCCTCTATAGATAGATGCGAGATACCACCCAATTGTATTTTTGGAAATATTGGTCTATTGGGTTTTACAACTTCAGAATCTGCGGTTGACGTATTCATTGTCTATCCTTTTTATGGTCCAATTCGCTTATAATTTCATGACATTTTAATCTTTGCAACACCTTAACAGAAAGTAAAAATAGGATAAAAACATATGAATAATTGGCTAGCCAATAAAACCACTCAAAGCTCCAATAATAGTTCTAATAATTCTAATAATTCTAATAATAACAATCACAATGCGATTAATATTGCGGTGATTGGCGATGTGATGTTAGATCGCTATTGGTTTGGTGATGCAAGCCGTATTTCACCTGAAGCGCCTGTCCCCGTTGTGAATATTAATACACAAGAAAATCGTTTAGGCGGTGCGGCAAATGTTGCACTCAATTTACGGGCCTTGATATTAATGCAGGATTAGTCGGCGTTGTTGGGATTGATACAGAGGCGATGACATTAAAAGAGCTGTGTCATACACAATCGATTTCAACGTATTTTACAGAAGATGCCAAACGTCCAACAACCAGTAAACTACGGGTGATTAGTCGGCATCAGCATATGTTACGAATGGATTTTGAAGATACTCAAATGCACACATCAGACACATGCCTTTTAATAAAAAGTAATGCATTTAAAGCAATTGATGCAGCATCCGTTGTTCTATTATCTGATTACAACAAGGGCACATTGTCCGATATTGAAGCACTGATTGAGTATGCAAAACATCAAAATAAACCCATTTTGATTGATCCTAAAGGTGCATCATTTGATAAATATCGCGGGGCGACTATCATTACACCCAATCGCGGTGAGTTTGAAGCCATTGTTGGCATATGCACAAGTGAGGCGGATTTGATAGAACGTGGTGAAATATTGCGAGAAAGATTAGCTTTGCAAGCGATTTTGATCACGCGTAGTGAACAAGGGATGACTTTAATCGAAAAAAATAAATCACCCATTACATTCCAAGCCAAAGCCCGTGATGTATTTGATGTAACAGGCGCAGGCGATACAGTGGTTGCAGTGTTAGCTGCATGTGTCGCACATGGTTTATCCCTTGCCGAGGCGGTCAATATTGCAAATATTGGTGCTTCGATTGTCGTTGGAAAATTGGGTGCATCAAACTGTTTCACGCCAAGAGCTTGCCGCGATGTTGGCGCAAGAGTCTGATTCTAAAACACTTCATGAACGCGCTCATCATTTAATTGTGTCTAAAGAAATACTTAAATCTGCCATGCGTGAAGCCAAACAAAATGGTGAAACAATCGTAATGACCAACGGCTGTTTTGATTTATTACACAAAGGGCACGTTACCTATTTAGAACACGCGCGTAAATTAGGACACCGTTTAATTGTTGCGCTCAATAGTGATGCATCCATTACGCGCTTAAAAGGGGATTCTCGCCCAATTAGGATGAGTCGAGCCGCGCAACGGTTCTGGCATCATTATCATCTGTTGATTGGGTGGTTGTTTTTGAAGATGATACGCCGCAATCCTTAATCGAATATTTATTACCCGATGTATTGGTAAAAGGTGGGGATTATCAAATCAACACGATTGCAGGTGCGGATGCCGTGATTCAAAATGGGGGAAGTGTTAAAATTATTGATTTAGTTGCGGGCTATTCCACAAGCAATGCGGTAGATAAAATTAAAGCGGGATGATCATAATCATCATCGCCCGAAATAAAATTGAACAACAAAGGCATATCTGACTTATGAAAACACATCTTAAATCTTTATATGAGGCAAACATTATCAGTGCGCTGGATTATCAGTTTGCTAAATTTTTAGGATTTAATGATCTAAGTTATTTAGTTTTCGCATTACTAAGCCATGCAAATGGACTGGGACATAGTTTTATTAGTAAAGCGGATTTATGTCACCCGAAATATTGGTTTAATCAAAGCTTATATCAAGCTAAACATCAGGTTATTTATCTGGGTATATTAGAAAAATTAGGGCTGGATTTTGCATCAAACCCCATCACCCTTGAAGATCCTGCTTTGCCCGCAGCGGTCATTCACCCAAATCACGTACTACAGAATAATTTCTCCCAGCAGATCGAACATCTTTTAAATGAGATTTTAATGCGTCAGCATGAGCGGTTTCCCGTGATTTAGACCCAGAGCGTGACAGTTTATATCTGGCAAATCATTATTATTATGAAGTGAATATTGCCAATTTTATTCAGCGCAGCCAAACAAAAAAATACAATAACAAATCACCCAGAAAATCACCCAGAAAATAGAGATGATGTCCGCATTGCTCAAGTTACAGGTGCTTTTCCCAATTAATATGACTGATCCAATATCACAAAATAAACATATAGATAAACATGAAGATGACATCGATTGGCAAAAAGTAGCCGCTTGTATCGCATTAATGCAGAAGGTCGCTGTTATTTCAGGCGGACCAGGTACAGGAAAAACAACCACGGTTGCAAAAATATTAGCAGGCTTAATCACCTTAAGTGATACACCGCTGCGTATTGAATTATGTGCGCCAACAGGCAAGGCGGCGGCAAGGTTAAGTCAATCGATGGTCGAGGCGTGCGAGCATACGCTAAAAAATCTGGCACTATTAAATGAGGCGCAATACGCGCAGATCCCTCAAACAGCTAAAACAGTTCACCGTTTATTGGGTATTCGCCCCTACTCTAGCGAAATTAAATTTAATGCCAAAAATGTATTACCCGTTGATGTTTTATTGATTGATGAGGCTTCTATGATTGATCTAGCAATGATGTCTCAAATCATTAATGCATTGCCAAGCCATGCGAAACTTATTTTATTGGGAGATAAAGATCAATTATCCTCGGTTGAATCAGGCAGTGTGTTGGCGCAATTATGTGAGCATCAACAATACTCTGCATCGCATATCAAACGAGTGAGCGCCATCTTGAATCAAGATATCTCCCCCTTTTGCGAACTTGGTACACAAATTTACGCAGATTATTTTTGTATGCTTAAAAAAGTTACCGATTTGATAGCCAAAGCACAATAGGGCAGCTAGCACGAGCTGTTAACCAAGGGGAGCTTGAAATATGCAAAGATATTTATATCGTACACAACGCAGCGCAGATCGCTCTATACAATTAATTAATCCAGAAATAAATGCCTTGGATCTCGGCACACGCATGGCGGATATGGAAAATGTGATTTTGCCACAAATATTGACCTTGTATGAGCCATACTTAAGTGCATTAGCGCTAGGGAAAAAAGCATATATATCGCCGCAAGTGATGCTGGATACGTTTAATCGTGCTCGGGTATTATGCGCAACCAGACAAGATCAATGTGGATCAGAGACGATTAATGCACGCTTAAATCATTATTGCCAGCAGGAAACGCCAAGCGTCGGATCTAATTGGTTTCATGGTCGCCCGATTATGATCACAGAAAATGCATATTCGCTTGATCTATACAATGGGGATATTGGGATTTGTTTAGCAGATGAGCAGCAAGTGCTTAGTGTGTATTTTGAGAGTGCCCAAGGGGTAAGAAAAATCTCCCCAATACGTTTGCCAAGGCATGAAACAGCATGGGCTATGACAATACATAAATCTCAAGGATCTGAATTTAATCATATTATATTGGTTTTGCCAATTACTCCTAGTATTGTTGTATCCAGAGAATTGTTATATACAGGGATAACTCGTGCAAAAAACACAGTGTCAATTATCTCTAATCCTCATTCTTTTAATTATGCCGTATCAACAAAAACACGTAGGCATAGCAATATTTCTTCAAGAATTATCGCTCATAAAGCTTGTAATCTTCAAAGCATAAAAAATTAATGATTAAGTTGATCTAATATAGCGCTGATAGGTTGGTCTTCTATAAGCTGATCCTCTGCAAGTTGAGCTTCTACCATTTGTATGCATAGCTCGAAATCACTCACAATAAGGGATTTATCTTTTTGGACTCCAAGGTCTTTGAGGATAGATGCGATAGCAGAATCAATATTACACCGTGCGTTAGTTAAACCAAAGGCATTCTCTTCTTTTACTATTTTTAGCTTAAGTAAGTTGCATAATTGCAATATTTTTGTTGATCTGTTTTATCTGAAAGAAGCAATTTATAAATTTCCCCCGCTTTAGAACGGTATGTACGTTTAACTTTAAGCTCTTTCATGATTAATGATTCAGGGCTTGAAGGTTCAGTGTTAATTGCGATAGGCGTAATATTTTGCTTACCTGTTTTTAAATATATAGTTTGAGCACCATCTGAACAGATTGCAAGAGAAATAATCTATATAAATAGGGGTTTTTTAATAATTTTGATTTTACGATAGTGAAAGGGTGATTTGTTGTTAGGCCTAGCTTAATACCTTGCTCATTGAGCTTTTGTAAAATATTTTGTTTTTCGATAGAAATTGTTTTTTCGGGATCTTCCAGTATGCATTCTAAACTAAAAAACATAATGTCAGGAGGAGATGTCATTGGTGAAAGCTTGTGCATCAAATTGTTATCTATATTGTCATTCATTCTTAAACGTCCTGTTTAATGTTTTAAATATTGGTTCTTGATTATAAATTAAATGAGAATTAATCCTATTAAACTTACATTACTTTTTCTTGTTAAACAGCCTTGAGCCTGCTCCTAGAGTAATCTTATTTTAATGTGAGCTTTTTAATTTTTTGTAAGCAGGATTTTTAAAGGTAATAAGTATATAAAAGGTGAAGAAGAAACGCCCCAAACCATTGTTTTGGGGCGTTTTTTTTGGCTTTGAATCTAAATTTTTGTTTGGTTTAAATTTCACTTTGGTTATGAGATTGCGGATCAAGCCCCGTTGCGGGTCAAGTCCGCAATGACAAGATGGGTTACGAGATCAAGCCCCGTTACGGGGTCAAGCTCCGTTACGGAGTCAGGTACGCAATGACTAGGATCTATACATCTAAAAAATCAACATTTAATGCATTTTGTTCAATAAATTCTCGTCGTGGTTCAACCTCATCTCCCATTAGCATGGTGAACAGAGCATCCGCATTTTGTGCATCTTCCACTTTCACTTGAAGCATCGTGCGATTTTGTGGATCCATTGTCGTATCCCAAAGTTGCTCTGCATTCATCTCACCCAAACCTTTATAGCGTTGAATGGCTTGTCCTTGCTTTGCCTCGTTCATGAGCAGTCAATACCATCTCTGAAGCGGTTAATGGTTTGAATTTTCTCGCCACGTTTCACATACGCTTTTTCTTGGATTAATCCATCTAGCGCCAGTGCAAAATTCGCAATCCTCTGATAATCACCTGATTGGATTAAAATTAGATTTCAAAATAGTCACTTGTGGCATACCATTTTTGCTCACACAAATTTCAATGTGATCATTTTTCCATGTGATTTTATATCAGCACCAATTGCACGACTTCATTAATTCTAGATTCAAGCTTTGAACACCATTTTACGGTGTTAGCATCGGTAAGATCATCAATTTTAAGCGCGGGTACATCAATTAATGCTTTCAGTATTTCTGCATCAAATCTTGAACTTAAACGTGAGATAAGTTGATCCACTTCTAGCATTTGTCTCGCCAATTTTTCAATCATCTCTAAAGATAATGAGGGCGTATCTTGAGTGACAAACATCTGTGCATGATCTAACGCCATACTCAAAAAGTAATTAGCCAGCATTTGATCATCTTTAATATATTGTTCCTGCTTACCTTTTGATACTTTATACAAAGGTGGTTGAGCAATATAAATGTACCCTTTTCAATGAGTTCAGGCAAACGGCGATAGAAAAATGTGAGCAATAATGTTCGAATATGTGCACCATCCACGTCCGCATCCGTCATGATAACAATGCGGTGATAGCGTAATTTTTCGATATTATACTCATCCAAAATCCCACAGCCCAATGCAGTGATCATATTGCCAATCTCTTGAGATTGAAGCATTTTATCAACTTGTGCTTTTTCAACATTTAGAATTTTACCGCGTAAAGGTAAAATCGCTTGGAACTTTGAGTCCCGCCCAGATTTAGCTGAACCGCCCGCAGAATCTCCTTCCACAATATAAACTTCACATACCGCTGGATCTTTAGATTGGCAATCTGCCAATTTCCCAGGTAAGCCTGCAATATCAAGTGCTGATTTGCGATTGACCATTCCCTTGCTTTACGAGCAGCTTCACGCGCACGCGCGGCTTGAATAATCTTGCCTGTAATGATTTTGGCTTCATTGGGGTTTTCAAGTAAATACTCTTCAAATTTAGCAGCCAAGACTCCTTCAACTGCGGCGCGTACTTCACTTGAAATAAGCTTATCTTTAGTTTGTGAAGAGAACTTAGGATCAGGAACTTTAACTGAAATAACAGCCGTTAAACCCTCACGAGAATCATCGCCAGATGCATTTATTTTGGCTTTTTTGAAAATATCTTCCCGTTCCATATATTGGTTTAACGTTCGGGTCATTGCACCACGAAACCCAGCTAAATGTGTCCCGCCATCGCGCTGGGGAATATTATTAGTGAAGCAATATACATTCTCTGAATATGTGTCATTCCACTGAAAGGCGACTTCTACATTAATATCATCCTTTCATGATCACAATAAAAGATCTGTTCATGAATAGATGTTTTATTACGGTGTAAATGCTGAACAAAGGCTCTAATCCCGCCTTCATATTCAAAAACCTCATCCCGTTCCGTACGATCATCATGTAAATGAATACGCACACCAGAATTTAAAATGACAATTCTCGTAAACGCTTTTGTAAAATTTCATATTCATATTCTGTGATTTTAAAAATATCGGCGCTGGGTTTGAAATGAACCTCTGTACCTGTTGTTTCAGTGTCGCCAATAATTGCCATTGGCGCTTGAGGTTCGCCTAATTCATACGCTTGTGTATGAATTTTACCCGCACGATGAATGGTGAGCTGCAAATGGGAGGACAATGCATTAACAACCGATACGCCCACACCATGTAATCCGCCAGAAACTTTATATGAATTATCATCAAACTTACCGCCTGCATGTAAGATTGTCATAATCACTTCAGCTGCCGAAACGCCTTCTTCTTCATGAATATCGGTGGGAATACCGCGCCATCATCTCGTACAGTAATAGAATTATCGTTATGGATGAACACATCAATATTGCTACAGTGCCCAGCCAATGCCTCATCAATTGCATTATCGACGACTTCAAATACCATATGATGCAAACCTGAACCATCATCTGTATCGCCAATATACATTCCTGGGCGTTTACGAACGGCATCTAAGCCTTTAATACTTTGATGCTTGATGAATTATATTCTTGGCTCATTGTCTACTCCATAATGATTACGAATGTGATGCTGTCTACATTTATACCCGTCATACTTGAAGATCTCCTTGCAGGATGCAACTGCTTTGTTGGCAGCGCATCCTCTCCCGAATCACTTACCTTATGTAAGCTCATCGGGGTTCGTATACTTGCCGCCTCGCAGAATCTCCAAGTCTTTTGGGTATATACCCGTCATTTTTTAAAATGTTTTTGAGGATTTTGTAGATATATCTGTATTGAAAATAACGTTGGATTGTAGCATTTTTTATAGCATTTTTCCTTTAGAATTCGTAAATGAAATATGCTTGATCAAGTGTAATAATAAGTGCGAGAACCAAGTGCAATTATTGCACTTAGTGCATCGAATATTTGATATCGCTATTTTATATAAATAATGTAAAATTTCGCGGAACGAATTGCTTTTAAAGCGCTTTTAAATTGCTTTTAAATTGCTTTTAAATTGCTTTTAAATTGTTTTTAAAGTGCTTTTAATTTTGATAAATCTTGTAGTCCGAGGAAATGCCATGTTTGAAAATATACCTTTAAGTGAATTTGACCCTGAATATTTGCCAGCATTGAAGCTGAAAATCAACGCCAAGAAGATCATGTTGAACTGATTGCCTCTGAAAATTATTGCTCTCCAAATGTGATGGCGATTCAAGGCTCGCAACTTACCAATAAATATGCAGAAGGCTATCCTGGCAAACGGTATTATGGCGGTTGTGAACATGTTGATATTGCAGAAAGTCTTGCAATCTCACGCGCTAAAAAATTGTTTGGCGCAGATTATGCAAATGTCCAACCTCATTCAGGTTCACAAGCAAATGGTGCTGTATTTTTAGCGCTACTTAATGCAGGTGATACGATATTGGGGATGGGATTAGCTCATGGCGGACACTTAACACATGGCGCAGGTGTGAATTTTTCAGGTCGTACCTACAATGCAGTTCAATATGGTGTGAATGATCAAGGTTTGATTGATTATGATGCGCTAGAAGCACAAGCAATTGAATGTAAACCTAAAATGATTATTGCGGGATTTTCCGCGTATTCTCGCCATCTAGATTTTAAACGCTTTCGCGAGATTGCAGATAAAGTTGGTGCTTACTTATTTGTTGATATGGCACATGTTGCAGGATTAGTGGCAACGGGCTTATATCCTGATCCAATGCCTTTTGCCGATGTGGTCACAACCACAACGCATAAAACATTGCGTGGTCCGCGAGGTGGTTTAATCCTCGCAAAAAGTAACCCCGACATTGAGAAAAAACTTAATTCTGCAATTTTCCCAGGCATTCAAGGTGGTCCATTAATGCATGTGATTGCGGCAAAAGCGGTTGCATTTTTAGAGGCATTACAACCTGAATTTAAAGAATATCAACAGCAAGTGATTAAAAATGCACAAAAAATGGCACACATCTTTCAAGAGCGCGGTTACAAAATAGTATCAGGCGGAACAGATGATCATCTAATGTTGGTTGATTTAGTCGCAAAAGGTCTCACGGGGAAACAGGCTGATGCGGCTTTAACCAAAGCTCACATCACGGTGAATAAAAATGCGGTACCTAATGATCCTCAATCCCCTTTTGTAACCTCTGGAATTCGGATTGGTACACCAGCCATTACCACTCGAGGATTTAAAGAAGCTGAATCGGAATTATTAGCGGGCTGGATTTGCGATGTATTAGATCATATTGATGATGACAGCGTGAGCGCACATGTTGCTAAAGCAGTAACCGCACTGTGTAATAAATTTCCAGTGTATACCCGTCATATTTGAAGCCCCAACTTTGTTGGCTACGTATACTCTCCCGAATCACTTACCTTATGTAAGCTCATCGGGTTCATACACTTGCCGCTTCGTTGTATCTCCAAATCTTTGGGTATATAAAGCATAAATTTTGTCTTGAATTTGAATCCAAGATATAAAAAATTAAAGGCTACTCTTAAATAGAAGTAGCCTTTTGTGTTTCTTGTCATTTTTTAGTCCTCCCCTTTTTAAAGGGGGAGTTAGAGGGGGTTTTAAATCAATTTTATTGAGTGCGTAACATCAGTTATATAAAAGTAGCCTTTTGTATTGCTTATAATAAAAACCTAATCTTTTATGTAATCTTTTGAAATATTTATCTTTTTATCTTATCTGAGTTTGGTGAGATTGCTAAGTTCAAGGTAGGGCTAGAAGCCATTTCTTTGCGCAGTATATTCGCTTGAGACAGCGGTAATGTTAGGCTAATTGTGTCATCTATATTTTTCTTACGTAAGTTTGGATTATAGAATGTAACGGTCGCATTTGACACGCTCGTATTTTCAATTGCTTGTTTGATATTTCCAGCATTGCCATTTATTTTTACAAGTCTATCTGGTGCATTTTGACTATTATTGCCGTTCAGTTGGGCGGAGGTTCCCGAGTACTCTTGAAAGCCCTATCATTTTGGGGATATATTCTGAAGTCACTTTTGGTACATTTAAACTCCAATAATCAGTTCCTAATCCTTGTCTCTGATTTGCTAAAATAAGTTTCTCGATTCTGCCAGGACCAGCATTATAAGCTGCAACGCTTAGTAGCCAATCTCCATCAAACTTACGATTTAAATATTCTAAATAATCGAGGGCCGCTTTAGTTGAATCTTGAATGTTCATTCGTTCATCATTATTTTTTGTGATTGATAGTCCAAAACTTTTGGCTGCAGGTGCACCAAATTGCCAAAGCCCAATATAGCGACCTCTTGCAGAGGCAGATGGATTATAGCTACTTTCAATAAGCGGTAATAATGCAATTTCTGCAGGAATATTTCGTTTTTCGACTTCACCTAAAACATAATTAAATATTTTTTGGCGTTTATGATCTAGATTTTTTAAAATTCCAACATGTTTTTTAGCAGCCATTTGGATTTTAGGATTTGATATTTTTTTGAGTTGAAGTTGATTATTAAAGCGTTTAGCAACTGTAGAATTAGTTTTTGAATCTATATTAGTATTTGACTTATCTGCTGATGTATTTGATACACAGCCGCCAAACAAAAATAAGGCATTGATAATTATCAACATATTTCTGATCTTAAAAAATAAGATCTTATACCCAAAAGACTTGAAGATACTGCGAGGCGGCAAGTGTAAGAATCCCGATGAGCTTACAAGTGATAAGTGATTCGGGTGAGAATACGATGCCAACAAAGCAGGATCTTCAAGTATGACGGGTATATATTTGGAGTTGATTTCCATTTAGTACTCTTCTGATGATGTATAAAATCAAGTTTTAAGTTTAATGGTCTATGCTAAAAAATACAAAGTTTAGATTTTTCCTAGCATGATTAAATATGGTCATTACGGATCAAGCCCCGTTACGGGGTCAAGCCACGTTACGGGGTCAAGCCACGTTACGGGGTCAAGTCCGCAATGACAAGTAGGTTCATAATGACCAAGATCTGCACATTTTTTTAGTCCTCCCCTTTTTAAAGGGGGAGTTAGAGGGGTTTTAAATCAAAAAGTACGTAATATCAGTTATAAATTAAAATGGCAGTGTTGGATTCTTCATAAAAATTAAGGACAAATTATTCCATGCATACTAATCTTATATTAAACAATGGTGTGTCTATCCCACTCATGGGCTTTGGCACTTGGAAAATAGCAGATGGACAACCCATTATTAATGCGACACATGCTGCCATAGCGTCTGGATATCGCTTATTTGATACGGCAACTTTATATAATAATGAGATAGGCTTAGGGCAAGCATTACGGTCTTCAAGGCTTGATCGTTCTGATTATTTTGTGACAAATAAAGTATGGAATTCAGATCAAGGTTATGAAAAAACACTCAAAGCATTTAATTTAAGCTTAAAAAATATGGGTCTGGATTATTTGGATGCTTACTTAATTCATTGGCCTATGCCACGCAATAATAATTTTATTGAGACGTGGAGGGCACTTGAAACACTATATAAAGCACAGAAAGTTCGTGTGATAGGCGTTGCTAATTTCCATATAAATCATTTAGAACAATTGATTAAGTGTGCAGAAATAATGCCTATGATCAACCAAGTTGAATGCCATCTGGGCTTGCAGCAGCAGCCGCTTTTGGATTATTGCACGCATAATCATATTCTGATGCAAGCATGGAGACCCCTTGCGAATGCCTCAAAGGCTTTAATTGATCATGATATATTGCAGTTAATCGCGACCACGCACCGTAAAACACCTATTCAAATTATGCTGGCTTATCAGGTTTGCCGCCATGTTGGGGTGATTCCAAAATCTGCTCATGCTGATCGGATGATAGAGAATGCGGATATTTTTGATATTAGACTCTCATCAGAAGAAATGAATCTTTTAAAATCTTTAGATGGATTTATCAACAGACTAGGGGTTGATCCTGACGTATTTCATGACACTGTTTATGTGCCTAGGCATTAAAATTTAAATTTTCACGCTATAATCTTGCATCTTAAAAAAACCTGTTTTAAAGATTTGAAAGCTGGCAATTTTGATTGAAATTTTATTAAAAAAACATACTTTATTAAAAAAAACATTTTATTAAATTAAACATGACCGAGGCAATAACAATCATGCAAGAATATCTAAACATTGCTTTAAGTGCTTCAAAGTTAGCGCAAAAAATTATTATGGATGCATACTCAAAGCGTCAATTTGAGGTCACAATTAAAGAAGATCAAACACCTGTGACTGAAGTAGATGTTGCCGTAGAACAAGCAATTAAGTCCCACATTAGCGATGCGTATCCTGATCATGGATTTTACGGTGAAGAGGAAGGGCAACAAAACATTGATGCTGAATTTGTTTGGTTAATTGATCCGATTGATGGAACAAAGGCCTTTGTGCGAGGTCGTCCATTTTTTTTCCTGCCAAATTGCACTCATGCATAATATGGGTGGCACACAAGAAATCATCCTTGGCGTATCCCTAGCGCCTGCATATAATGGTGGAGAAATAGCGTATGCAATGAAAGGATATGGCGCTTATATAAACCATCAATTAATTAAAATTAGTGGTATTAGTGAATTAAATCAAGCTGTTTTCTCATCAGGCAATATTAAATCTCTGGCACAAGATTCTGTGCAATGGGCAAAATACGCAACATTTTTAAATTCCATTAATACAACGCGTGGATTTGGTGATTTTTTGCAGTATCACTTATTGGCATCGGGCAGAGTGGATATCATCATTGAGTCAGATGTGACTATTTTAGATGTTGCGGCATTATCCATTATCGTGAATGAGGCTGGCGGCAAAATGACACAGTTAGATGGCGCACCGTTGACCTTACAATCTCGCTCTATATTGGCTGCAAACCCTGTTTTATACGATAAAACATTGCGTCATTTCGGAGCTGGACAGAAATAATATGAATCTGTTAACACAGTTCCCAAAGGTGTGGCGTGATTGCTTATCCGAGCACACCCAATTGACGGTATTACCTCAATTATCGTCATTTTTAGAGGAAGAAAATACACATTATGAGATATATCCACCGCAAGAATATTGGCTTAATGCGTTGGAGAGGTTACAGCCAGATCAAGTAAAAGTGGTGATTATCGGGCAAGATCCGTATCACGGCTTAGGGCAAGGAAATGGCTTAGCTTTTTCTGTGAATGAGGGCGTAAAAATACCGCCATCACTGCGAAATATCTATCTAGAATTATATGATGATTTAGGCATTACGCCCGCTAAAACAGGGTGTTTGTTGCCTTGGGTTAAGCAAGGTGTTTTATTGTTCAATACTGTATTAACGGTAAGAGCGGGAAGTGCCAATTCACATAAAGATAAAGGTTGGGAGTCCGTAACCGATGATATTTTAAAATATTTAGGTGCGCAATTAAAGCCATGCGTATTTGTTTTATGGGGTTCTCATGCTAAACGGTTTCATACATACATTGGTGCACATCATTTAGTGATTGAATTGCTCACCCTTCTCCCTTATCGGCATATCGTGGATTTTTAGGTAGCCGACCATTTAGTCAAATAAATAAGTGGCTATTACTCAATAAGATGAGTGAAATTAATTGGAAGTTATCAACAGGATTATTTTAATATACCCTAAAAATTTAAAGATCAAATTTGCAGGATCTTCAAATCTTTAGGGTATAAACCAGAAGATATTTTGAAAAAATGAAAGATGAAAAAATGAAAAAATTTTTTAAAAAAACAATCAGAATCTTAAGTGTTATCAGTATTTCAATTGCTTTGGCAGGATGTATCCAAACGGACACATATCAATCTCGCTCACATGATCGAATGATTGGTAGCTTAGAGACTCGCCTCATCATGAAAACACCAAAAATTGGGAAATCCTATATTTGTACGCATTTTTAAAGAGGAGAATGAATTAGAAGTTTGGATGCAAAATTCAAAAGGTAAATATGAACGCTTTGGTGTGTATCCAATTTGTAAGTTCTCGGGGCAATTAGGACCGAAAATATATCAAGGAGATATGCAATCACCAGAAGGTTTTTATGCCGTATCAAAACGTAGCATGAAGGTAGACAGTCAATATTATCGCTCATTTAATTTGGGATTTCCCAATGCATTTGACAAAGCTCACAATCGAACAGGCACTTATTTGATGGTCCATGGAGACTGTAAATCTGTTGGCTGCTATGCCATGACAGATCGTCAAATGTCAGAAATATCAACTCGCGGACAAAGCATTAGATAAAGGGCAACCTTATTTTAAAGTGCACGCATTTCCATTTAGAATGACAAACGAGAGAATGGCTCGGGCGAAGCATCATCGGCATTATGCGTTTTGGCAACAATTAAAAGCGGGCTATGATGCATTTGAAAGTCGTCATATTCCCCCTAATGTGGAGGTCGTTAATGGACGTTATGTCGTACGTTAAAAATGATACTGATTCAAGCATTGCTGCAATTGCAACCCCTTTAGGTTCGGGAGGCGTAGGGATTGTGCGTGTTTCAGGTGCAAGGTGTTTAGAGATTGCAGAGAAAATATTAGGTAAAAAACCAGTCCCTCGTCATGCATATTTTTGCACGCTTAATACTCAAGAAAACGCGGTGATAGATGAGGGTTTGCTAATTTATTTTAACGCCCCACACTCGTTTACAGGCGAAGATGTACTTGAATTTCAAGGGCACGGAGGAATCATTGTTCTGCAACGTGCGCTTAAACGGATGTTTGAATTAGGCGCGATACCTGCACGTGCGGGCGAGTTTTCAGAGCGTGCATTTTTTAATGGCAAGCTTGATTTAGTCCAAGCCGAAGCGATTCATGATCTAATCAATAGTCACAGCGAAGCACAAGCAAATGCAGCCATGAAGTCTCTTTCTGGTGCATTTTCGGCTCAAATTAATACATTTCTTGAAACACTTATTTTGCTGCGTGTCTATGTTGAAGCATGTATCGACTTTAGTGATGAAGATATTGATTTTATTGAGCAGGGCGATGTTAAATCAAAAATCATTGAAATGATCTCATCAATCAATCGATTACTTGAGTCTGCACATCAAGGTAAAATTTTAAGAGATGGGCTACAAGTTGTCTTAGCGGGTCGTCCCAATGCGGGAAAGTCAAGTTTGTTAAATGCATTATGTGGCACAGATAGCGCAATTGTGACGGATATTGCAGGGACAACGCGAGATGTTTTAAAAGAGCGCATAGACATTGATGGCTTACCATTGCATATTATCGATACCGCAGGCATTCGAGAGACAGATAATGTGATTGAAATAGAAGGCATTAAACGTACGCGACAAGCAATGCACTCAGCAGACCTTGTTTTATGGCTGCATGATGATCAAGATCATGCCCCAAACTCTGATCTACAATCTCTTGATATTGATCACATAGATAAAATTATTGTTCTTAATAAAATAGATATAACAGGTAAAACCGCAGGCATTTATTCTGGTGCCGTCAAAACGGTCGCAATTTCTGCAAAAAATCATATTGGTCTGGATGATTTAAAATCAATGATTAAAAAACGTGGTTGGTTTTAAACCACAAGAAAGTATATTTAGTGCCCGCGCCCGCCATTTGGATGCGTTAAAAAATGTATTAATACATTTAAATACAAGCTTAGAGATGCTGGATATACAGCAAGCCATCGAAATTATTGCCGAAGAGCTAAGGCTAGCTCAAAATAGCTTGGGTGAAATTACAGGTAGGTTTACACCTGATGATTTATTAGGTGAGATTTTTGGCAATTTCTGTATTGGGAAATAAGCATTTAAAAGCTATATTTAAAACCCCCTCTAACTCCCCCTTCAAAAGCATAGGTATCTACACATTTTTATTGCAATATGTTAAAAGAAAAATTAAAACATGAGCTTTTCAAATGAACACATCATATTCTAATTTTTGTATATCAGGGCTAGATGCCCGTCTTATAAAGCGGTATAAAACTATGGTTAAACAACATATTAGCCCTGCTAATCCATTATCATCAGCCATTAAAGATTTAGCGTCTACTCATACTCAATCTTTTGCAACAACTCAGGCAGTTTGGCGTTTTTTTAAAAATGATAGCGTTACATTGCCGATATTGAATGCGCCACTGATTAATTTAGCTCGGGCTACGACAACAGCGTCAAAACATGAATTTGCACTGGTTGCGCATGATTGGTCGCGATTGCCTTTTTTAGGTCATACTCGAAAAAAAAATCAACTCAAAATGTCCCATAGCAAAGATGTTGGCTATGAATTACAAAGTAGTTTATTGATCAATAGTCAGACTGGGATTCCCATTGCTCCACTATCTTCAACACTTAAAGATAGTGAAAATAGTTGGTCTACTTTGGATGTGCCAGTTGATTCGAAAGATACTCATTTAAATGCATTAACAGATGTTATTTCTACAATAGAAAGTCTCAAATTGTCTCCTAAATTAGTTCATATTATTGATAGAGAAGCTGACTCTGTTGCGCATTTAAGAGAGTGGTCTCTCCAGAAATGGCAGTATTTAGTTAGGGCAAAAGAAGGGCGTATTGTTTTGCATGAAGGATCTGAAAAAAAAATAAAAGATATTGCCGATGATTTGAATATGAAATTTGTTAAGCATTTGAAATACAAGAAAGATAGTGTAAAATTGAGTGTCTCAGAAACAATAGTCACATTGGCTCGTCCAGCAAAAGCTAAGCGACGCAATCCGACAACAGGTACGTGTCAAGATCTGAAAGGTGATCCGTTGCCATTACGTTTAGTTGTTGCACAATTATCTGATAATGAAGGAAAGATTTTAACAAGATGTGTTTATTATCCAATGTGGAAAGCAATATAGATGATCGACAACTTGCACAATGGTATTACTGGCGTTGGAATATTGAATCATTTTTTAAATTAATTAAAAGTGGCAGGGCATGATATTGAAGGTTGGTTGCAACAGAGTGCTCAAGCAGTGATTTAAGCGGTTTTTTAATTGCCTGTATGGCATGTGTGCTGGTCTGGCAGTTGCAAAATAGACAGACGGAAGAAGATATGCGGACACGCCAATTTTTAGCCCGTTTATCAGGGCGGCAACAAAAAAGAGGTCGAATGGAAAGCGCACCAGCACTGCTTGTAGGGCTTTCTATTCTACTAAATACATTATCTTTGCTTGCAGAATATGATCTAGAAACACTCTCCCAAATGGCAAATGCAATATTGGGAGAGACGATAATAAATGTGTAGATACCTATGCTTCAAAAGGGGGGGAGAACTAAAAAAATGTGCAGATCTTGGTCATTACGGACTTACCTTGTCATTGCGGACTTGATCCGCAATCTCATGCTCGTTTGTGAGATTGCGGATCAAGCCCCGTTACGGGTTAAGCCCCGTTACGGGGTCAAGTCCGCAATGACGAATAACTTTTAAATCAACAAGTTGTATTTTAATTGTCCTTAATTTAATCGCGTTAGGAGAAACCCCATGTGTACGTTAATGCAGAAAGATATATTGATTGAAGCAGTGGCAAGCGCAATTGCCCTAATGTCCACAAAAGTAATACAAACCCATCTTTTTGATTTTAATGAAGATGAAAAAAAGCTCATTAAGTTACGAGCGTACATTTATGCAACTAGCCACGAGAAACTTGATTTGATGAGATTATCGCTAAATACCACAAAATTAAAGAAAAATATAAAAATATGCCTTTAAATCCAAGTAGCCAAAGGCTTTATGATAAGTATAAGGGCAGTGTATGAATAAAATTGATCCTAAAGAAATTCAAGAAATATTTGATTGAAAAAGTTTGGTCTAGACTAATTAAAGAAAATATTAACCATATCCCTGATAATCCTCCACGAGGTTTTGTGTTTGGGTGGGCAGCCTGGCGCAGGTAAATCTAAACTAATTAATGAAATTCAAACAACTGAATTCAGTCAAAAAAAAGCCTTAGTGATTAATGGTGATGATTTTAGGGGATTTCATCCAGTCTTTCTTGAACTACAGCATAAATATGGTGAGGATGCCTCAAAGCATACAGGCAGTTTTGCCGCTGGCATTACTGAATTGGTGATTAGAAAAGCGGTCGAAGAAAAAATAAATATCATCATTGAAGGGACGTTTAGGACCAGTGAAATACCGCTAATGACGTTAAAAGGGCTCAAAGATAATGGGTATGAAACCGCCGTTTTCATTCAAACATGCCCTAAAGAGACAAGCTGGCAAAGCACATTAGATCGCTATAACGGTATGAAAGAAGCGGGGATTCCTCCAAGAAAACCCCTAAAGAAAGTCATGATATTGTAGTTGAGAACTTAGCCAATAACGCAAATATTGTTTTAAAAACAGGGCTTGCAGATTATTCAAAGTGTATTCAAGAGAAGCGTTGATATTTGAGCAAAACCAACTCAATGTACAAGTAGATGTGACAGACAAGCTATCGGGCTTAGACCAATACATAAAATGGTCGCAAGAAAAAACACAGAAATACAAAATATTAGCGCAAACCCAAAGGAATTAGAGAAATTTCTAGAGAAAACATCAATGGCAAAGTATCGCAAAAAGTAATTAAACCGACCAAATCAAGTAATAAACAAAGTAGTTCAAATAAGTTAAAACAATTGAATAATAATCCGTAATTTTTCTATCAATAAACAAAGGTGTAGTATGGATTTAAAAGGGAAACATATACTTTCAAGCAACCAATTTGATATTGAAACCTTGAATCATTTATATAGAATTGCAGATCTATTGACACCCGTTGCAAGAGGGCAACAAGTGACGAATATTTTGGATGGCGCAATGATGGAAGCTTATTCTTTGAAGCCAGTACACGGACACGTTAAGTTTTGATGCGGCATTTATGAGATTAGGTGGATCTGTATCAAACACCACTGGTATCTCGTTCTCCTCCATCGT
Organism: Sweltsa coloradensis; assembly: GCA_024449915.1. Classification (NCBI taxonomy): domain Eukaryota; kingdom Metazoa; phylum Arthropoda; class Insecta; order Plecoptera; family Chloroperlidae; genus Sweltsa; species Sweltsa coloradensis. Next base: position 853,019 of record JAMZAV010000013.1, read on the forward strand.
CAAGGGGGAATCATTAAGGGATACCGCTCGCGTTATTGGGGGCTATTTGATGTGCTCGTTGTTCGGCATCCAGAAGAGCAATCGATTTATGACATTGCTGCAGCAAACAAATTGCCCATTAATTAATGGCGGCAATGGCGCTGGGGAGCACCCAACACAAGCGTTGCTGGATATGTACACTTAAACACTGAATTTAAGAGGATGAATAAAACGATTGATGGCAGCACCATTGCAATGGTTGGAGATTTACGTTATGGGCGGACTGTGCATTCATTGATTCGATTATTGTCACTATATAAAAACTTAACGTTTAATTTGATTTCACCAGATTTTCTTGGCAATGCCTACCTCATTTTTGGATTTAGCATCAGATCGGGGCATCGTATTATTCAAACAGATAATCTGGCTGCTGGAATTAGCACGGCTGATTTAATCTATGCCACACGCGTACAAAAAGAGCGATTTGCAGAATTAGAATCAGAATACGCGCATAGCAATGCGTTTAGAATCATGCCGAGATGATTAATCAGTTTTGTAAGGATGACATGATTATCATGCACCCGTTGCCACGAGATGCTCGGGACGGTGCGAATGATCTAAGTGAAGATTTAGAAGGAGACCAAAGGCTGGCTATCTTTAGGCAAAGTGATGCGGCGTTCCTGCTCGGATGGCTTTATTTGCTGCCGTACTTGGCGTAGATTCCTATATTGAGAAGTCTTTGCGTCCAAGTACTTGGTTTAACCCTGAATACTCGGGACCCAAAGATGCATCATGGTACAAAATGCGTAATTAATTTTCGTATTTATTAACTGATGTTACGCACTGAATAAGAAAGTATATTTAAAAACCCCCCCTAACTCCCCCTTTAAAAAGGGGAGGACTAAAAAATGTGTAGATCTTCAAGTATGGCGGGTATAGATCATCTATTTTTATAGCAATGATTTTTGATGGTCATCGCTAAAGCGGCAATTAAGGCAGGCGTTGCTAATATAAAGAAAATAGTGGCTAGATCTAATTGCCAATAGAGCAATTTTGCGACTAAAAAAGATCCTGCTATGCCACCAAATCTGCCAATCCCTAACATCCAAGAAACACCTGTTGTTCTCCCTGCGGTAGGGTAAAAGCTAGCCGCTAGAGATGGTAGAGAGGTTTGAGCCGTATTCATCAAAATACCTGCCAAAATAATAACGAGCACCAGCAAAGGAAGTTTATCCCCGCAGAGATACCAATTAATCCCACTAATATTGCCGTCATTAAATAAAAAGCTAAAATCAGTTTATTCGGATTATATCTGTCCATTAACCAACCATTGGCGATTGCGCCAAGTCCCCCTAATGCAAATAATCCTGTGACCATTGAACCAGCTCTTTTGGCATGTTCGCTTCTTTAAAAAGTAGAGGCATCCAATTGATTACGCCATAGAAAATCATCATCCCATAAAGTAAGTTGTCCAAAGCATGATTGAGCCCAATAGATAAATGTTTTGATAAAACGACGGCTATGCCACTTTTGCCATTTTCCAACTACTTGTTGCTGTGTTTCAGTGAGGATAAATGAAGTCGCGTGTTTTGCGACTGTTGAAATTTTGACTAATATTTGTTTAATGACGTGTTCATGATTTTTTTTATTATGACTAAATAACGGACTGATTCAGGTAAAAAGAAAATCATGAAGATGACTAAAATAGTTAGGGGCGATGCCGCCAAGCCAAAAAATACTTCTCCAGCCAAATAAATACGGAATCATCCAAGCGGCAAGAAATCCACCGAGTGCCGCGCCAAGAGGAAAGCCGCAAAACATCGCATTGACTAACATATAACGCCCTCTTTTCAGGGCAATATTCACTAAGCAATGTCACGGCATTTGGCATGGCAGCGCCTAAACCAAGGCCCGTGATGAATCTTAATATCTCTAAATGAGAAAGAGAGCCTACTAGCGCTGAGGCCAGAGAGCCAATTGCAAAAACCAGTACAGACACGATCAGTATTTTCTTTCTGCCGATCTTGTCAGCTAATGGACCAAAAGAGACTGCACCAATGCAAGACCTAATAATGCAGCACTTAAAACAGGTGCTAAATCTGCTTTAATTAATCCCCCATTCACCGAGTAAGCTTGGGGCAATGTAGCCTATCGCAGCGGTATCGAAACCATCAAATAATGCGACTAAAAAACACATTATGAATATTTTCCACTGATATTTGCTGTATTTATTTTCATTTAAAAAATGCTGTACGTTAATCACATTTTGGTTTACTTTGAATCATGCGACTTCCCTCCTAAGGATATATTGCTCTACGGCGTACCAATTATGCGGGGAAATTGACTTTGATAAAGTTGAAAAAACATCTATTAGATATAGCGAAATAACATGTGTAAAAATATTCATCAAGTGTTTGTAAAAACTCTAATTAGTTGTTTATTTGCTTATTTACTGATGTTAAAAAGGGAGCTAGAGGATTTTAACTTTATAAGTTATATTTTAATTATTCTTAACTTAATGGTATTGATGATCTAGAAGGACAGCAATAAAATTGGATGGCAAAAAAACAATCCAATTGGGTGTGGTTTACTCTCTTATTACCTTTACACTCCAGCTTTATGGTTAATACTGGCTGCGAGGAATATTATGATGAACGATACAAATAATTCTGTTAAAAAAATAGGGACAGATGCACTAAAAAGAGGAATGGCACTTATGCAAAAAGGGGGTGTCATTATGGATGTTGTGAATGCAGAGCAGGCAAAATTGCACAAGATGCAGGGGGCAGTTGCTGTCATGGCTTTGGAGCGTGTCCCATCAGACATCCGCGCTGCGGTGGTGTTGCTCGAATGGCAGATCCTTCTATTGTTGAAGGGGGTTATGCGTGCGGTCACAATCCCTGTCATGGCAAAGGCTCGAATTGGTCATATTTCTGAAGCACGAATTTTAGAGTCTTTGGGTGTTGATTATATTGATGAAAGTGAAGTACTTACGCCAGCAGATGAAGAATATCATATTCTTAAATCAGATTTTACAGTGCCATTTTTATGTGGTTGTCGTGATTTAGGTGAAGCGCTGCGCCGTATAGCCGAAGGTGCTTCAATGTTGCGCACAAAAGGTGAGCCAGGCACGGGTAATATTGTTGAGGCAGTCAGGCATATGCGTAAAGTGAACAGCCAAATTCGTTTACTGACCTCTAAAGTTTGGATGAATTAATGACATTTGCAAAAGAAAATTGGTGCGCCATATGAGCTGGTTAAGGAAGTTCGTACTTTAGGTAAATTACCAGTTGTGAATTTTGCAGCAGTGGTATCGCAACTCCCGCAGATGCTGCGCTTATGATGAGTTTAGGTGCGGATGGTATATTTGTTGGATCAGGTATTTTTAAAGCAGAGAATCCTGAAAAATTTGCACACGCTATCGTTCAAGCTACCTTGCATTATGATGATTATGAGATGCTCGCAAAGCTTTCAAAAAATCTAGGTCAACCAATGAAAGGGATTGAAATATCAACACTTTTATCTTCAGAGAGAATGCAGGATCGAGGATGGTAAGAATTGGTGTTTTGGCATTACAAGGTGCAGTTTTTGAGCACGAAGCGCGTTTAAAAGCGATGAATGTTATTCCTGTACGGGTTAAACATGCAGATGATTTACAAAATCTGGATGGTCTGATTATTCCTGGTGGTGAATCTACTGTGATTGGTAAGTTAATCGTAACCAATGAATTGCAAAGGGCGATTTATGCGTTTTCAGAATCTGGGAAAGGCATATTTGGTACATGTGCGGGGATGATTTTATGTGCGATGGCGAATGTTTCTTCTGAATCAAGTGGTGAATTACGGCTCAATTTAATTGATATCAATGTCGCACGAAATGGTTTTGGTCGTCAGAAAGATAGTTTTGAAGTCAATATCGCCGTGGAAAATATTGGTGAAGATATTCCAGCAATTTTTATCCGAGCGCCATTTATTGAATCAGTTTGGTTCAAATGTGTCAGTGCTCGCAATGTATGAGGATAAAATTGTTGTGGCAAGGCAAAAAAACATCCTCGTTTGTGCATTTCACCCTGAACTTACCAATGACGATAGGATCTTAAAATATTTTTTACTAAATTGCTGTTAACTATTTGAAAATATGCATATTTATGTGTATAATCCAAAACTTTTTAAAACCACTCTAGGATTATGCATGAACTCAAGCACACACATTAAAATATCTGTTGCTGATCCCAGCGCCTTTGGCTTATTTGGGTTAGCGATTGTGACACTTGTTGCAGCCTCACAAAAATTAGGTATCACAAATGGTACGGCACTTATTATTCCGTGGGCGATGTTTTTAGGCGGTATTGCGCAGTTAATGGCATGTGCGTATGACTTTAAACATAACAATGTTTTTGGTGCGACGGCATTTGGCGCATTTGGATTATTTTGGTTAGGCATGGCAACAGGTTGGTTAATTCTAGGCGGAGTGTTTGGTAGCGATATGGCAAGCAGCGCAGATATAAGGCAGGTTTGGTGTTGTTTTTGTTTGGCTATTTGATTTTTTCATTGATCATGACAATAGGTGCAATCGAGACAAATAAGGTGTTGCTTATTATCTTTATTTTAATTGATTTACTGTTTGCAGGATTGGCCCTTTCTGTTTTATCAGTAGGTCTATTAGCGCATTTTGGATCAACATTGGCGGCGTATTCAGAATTGTTGATATCCCTTATGTCTTTTTATGGCGTTGCGGGCAATGTGCTTAATAAGCATTTTGAGCGTAATTTTGTACCGATGGAAAGCCTTGCGGTATTTTTAAATTTTAACTGATGTTACGCACTCAATAAGAAAGTAGATTGTTTTCATAAAAAAACAGACTTAATGTCATTGCGGACTTGATCCGCAATGACATTAATGTATTTTTGGAGGTTGCGGATCAAGTCCGCAATGACCAAGATCTGCACATTTTTTTAATCCTCCCCTTTTAAATGGGCATTTCAAGTGGGTTTTAAATCAACTCCTTATAAAATAAAAGCCTCTTAACTTAATGCCGCTAGTACTCACCCATTACAATTCTTTAACAAAAAATGGCAAAGAGCCAAAAATAGTCTATTGCTTGATCGTATATAAATCTTGAATACTCAAATTAAAGGCATTTCGCATACTTTTGTAATGTCTTATGTGGCAACGAGGCAAATTTTTTCGGATCAAAATGTCGTGTCACCTGCCATTTAAATAAGCCCGCACTCTTCGCTAGGCTCGCTAAATCATATCGATATGCATGCATATAATAAAACAGAGGAGATTTTAAACCAGAATGCACATCGATAGCCGCTGCATCTGTTGCACTTTTCAATGCTTGAACAGCTTGCTGTGTAACAAATTCTTCATCATCCCAACCATTACTCACCTCTGTCAAATACGAGCCATCTTTCACGGCATATATAACTTTGACATGACCTGCATAGGTTTCACTGTCATCTTGAGGAATATCAGAAATATCCATTTTACTCTCCACAAACCACTTCAAGCATCATAAATGCAGATGTAAAACGACCACTTTCTGGGATAAAACATAAAATATTTTGCCCATTTTTAAGCGCATGTGTACGCAAAATTCCTCAAGCATAATATAAATAGATGCAGACCCAGTATTTCCTTTACTGCTTAAATTAGTGAACCATTTAGCTTTAGGGATTTCAAAATTAATATTTTTTAGCCCTTCATACATTTTGTCAGCAAAATATAATGAAGAATAATGGTGGCAAAAAATAATCTATTTGATTCTGATCCAATCCAGTTTTTTTAATCGATAAAGCCAACGCTTTTTCTACCGTATAACGCACAATGTTTTCATTTAATATTTTTACGTCTGCTTAATACTCAACACACTTTGCCTCTGTTGCTCCAAAGGTGAATACATCCCAAAACCTTGAAATTTACCCTCAACAAAATCACCCCCAGCATACATACATACAGGCATTTCATTCGCAAATGATAAATGAATCAATCCACTTAATTTTTAAAGAAAGAATCAGATGAATTAGGTTGATCACTCAAGTACATTGCACCTGCACCATCTGAAAGCATCCAGCGTAAAAAAATCTTTTTCAAAAGCCAACTCTGGACGTGCAACTAAATCATCTACTTTATGTGCTATTTCTTCTTTGAAATTCTCACTTCTCATGACCGAAGATGCCAACTCTGAAGCACATGCAATCGCATGTTTATGTTCACCCGTTCGTATAGAATTATAAGCCCTTTTAATGCGGAAATGCCTGCAGCGCACACACCAGCGGCACTCAATATTTCATAAGGTTTTAGTATTTTTCAATGCGGCCGTGAACCATAGCGGCGTGACTTGGCATAATTTGATCCGCATACGATGTGCCACATGCTAAATATGTAATAGAAGCATAATCAATACCGAGATCAAATATTTTCTGTATTGCCGATGCAGCTAACTCGGCATTGCTATGGGTCATCGCACGAGTATTTGGATCAATCGCATAATGTCTAGTTTTAATACCATTTCGCTTTAATATAATAGTTCGAGCTCTCGAAGGTTTTTTACCAACTTGCCCTAGAATAGCTTCCATTTCATTATTATCTACAGCGTCATTTGGCAAATACGCTGAAACTTGATTAATATATACTTCTTTTAACATCATAAATTTACTTTTATTCTCCTGAAGGTGCACTAAAATATTCTTTTTGCAGCTTTATTTTCCTACGCATTAATGGCGACATTATTTTTTTAATCACAGCACTCACGGGTAAAACAGTTAAGATAATTACAGCTAAAAATGCCACATAAAAGTAGATCATGCCGCGTCTTAAAGCGTTTTGATATTGACCTGATCGAATAATTAATTTGCCCCATAAATAAAAACTGCGGTAAGCAAATTTTTCACTCAAAATGAGGCGTTCAATTCACATACACAGCACCCATATTTTTTAAGCATTGGTGTCTTTATTTTAGTATTGACCGCTTTCTGTAGGTAAAGTTTTTTTAATTTCTCACCAAATTGGCTACACATTGCAATATCTTCCTCGGATACACTGCTTTTGGTAACCATTTAACCGATTGCTTTTTCCCCGTGAACATCCAAAGTGGTGTTGCAATAAAGCTCGCTGGACCAGAACAAGCATCTGTTTTAACAATATTATCAACCAGATATGCGCCCGATGTTTTCAACATTTCTTTAACGCGTTCTTGTGCCATCAACCACATATTGCGGCAGCCTATGCACGTCACGACGGGCGTATTTTTCAAAATTGACTGACTATTTATGTGCTTTAAAAAAGCAGTAATCGGCTGGGAGGGAGATAAGAACCAGACACTATAGGCAATAATAATAAGATCATAATGATCTTTTTTAAAAAGGGGCGCATTAATCTCTCTTGGTTGCAAATGTACAGTTTCAGGAAAAATATTAAAAAACTCTGTAAATGACCAAGGAAAAGCAAACGGCTTTTTTTGGAACAATTTGTAACACTTCAATATCAATTTGATCATCATTTTTCAATGGCTCAATTAAACTTTCAGCCATTGATTCAAGTTGCCCTGTTTGGGAATAGTAAACGAGGAGAATATTTTTTTTTAATGCCATCATTACGATCATTTCACCTAAGTTAATTTAATTATATTAAAAATCATAAATTTAAATTTGTTAGGGCAACTAAGCAGCCCAAACGTAATTCTACCCTTGTTTTAGTCGTTTTTCGAATTTATATAGCCACCATCTTTGATGATCCTGCTTGTTAACGGCGTATCCTCACAGTATTTTCTATTTATTAAATAAAAGCTCACATAACGCTTTAATAATGCTTAGCATTTCATTTTGCGTTTGAGTCATCATTCTTTTGTTAGAGGTCGCGATAAACAGCTTATTGACCAGTTTTGGTTCATAAATCGGGTAGGCTTTTAAGCGTTTAGAGTCAACAAGTTCCAAGGTATGTTTGGATAAAATAGCACAGCCCATGCCTTCTAATACCAACCCTAAGATGATATTGACGCTATTCATTTCTAAAGTAGTATTCGGCTTACATTGAATTTTTGCCATTTCAGTTTCCACTAACATTCTGTAAGTATTTGGGTGGCTTGGCAAGATTAGCGGCAATTTCGCTACGTCTTTCAATGAGATACCGTTCTTTGAGGTATTGATTTTTTGATTATACGGCGCAATCAGATACAAATTCTCTTCTGCAAGCAAGCAGGTTTCTAAGTCAGGCGAAAATACAGGATTATGTAATAAACCCATATCTAAACGCCCTGTAAGGATGCGTTTTCTATCGTTGAGGTGAGCCCTTCAAAAATGATTAATTTGGCATTCGGTAGATTTTGGTGAAAAATCTTCGTCATCGGCACAGCAATGTTTTGGCAATTGTTGGGGGAATACCGATTGTAACGCAACCCGAGCGTTGACCTTGAGTAACGGCTTCATGTGCACATTCTAGTTGATGCAAAATCCCACGAGCATGGTCTAACAGAACCAGACCTGCATCAGTCGGTTTTACGCCGCGACCATTACGAATAAGTAAATGCTGGTGTAAATCGACTTCCAGTTTTCTAATTTGGCGACTAAGTACGGGTTGCGCAATATCGAGAAAATCAGCTGCTTTGGTAAAACTACCGAACTCTATTACATGCATCAAATATTTCAATTGCTTCAAATCAATAGGGATATCTTTCATTTATAAGTACCTTTAGTTTCGAATAATTTAAATAATTTTAAATTATCTCAAGTGATGATATCTGCATAAGCTATACATTTTTGTACTAACACTTAGTCTGTTTTGAGTATTTCTTATATGTTTTTAATTTTATAGCATGTCGATACATTCTTAATATCAAGATTAATATCAAGATTAATATCAAGATTAATATCAAAATCATGTAGAGGCATATTATGACAACGCAAATCCCTATTCCTTGCGCTTTAATGCGGGGAGGTACTTCTAAAGGCCCTTTTTTTCATCTGAATGATTTACCAAAAGATGAACTAATGCGCAATAAAGTATTGTTGTCGATCATGGGATCACCAGATAAACGCCAAATTGATGGGCTAGGTGGCGGACATTCATTGACCAGCAAAGTGGGGATCGTATCTCTGTCTGATCAAGCAAATGTGGATTTAAATTTTCTATTTGCCCAATTGCAACCCGCTAAAGACACCGTAGATATCAATGTAAATTGTGGCAATATGTTGGCAGCTGTCGTGCCATTTGCCTTAGAAACAGGTTTGGTTAAAGCCCAAGGTGAAACCACAACGTTTAGAGTGCTCACTCAAAATACAGGGATGTTGAGTGATATCACCGTACAAACTCCAAATAAGCTCATTTCTTATGAAGGTCGTGCACATATTGATGGCGTACCTAACACCTCTGCGCCCATTCAGATTAAATTTTTAGACACAGCTGGTTCTGTTTGTGGCGCATTGCTGCCAACGGGTCATATTGTTGATCAGTTTGATGTAGCGGGCTTGGGCGCTTGTAATGTCACTTGTATTGATAATGGTATGCCGATGGTGCTTTTTAAGGCAGAAGACTTTGGCTGTACTGGCTATGAGTCTGTGAGTGATTTAAATGCGGATGAGACATTAAAAGAAAAAATAGAAGATTTACGTCTTCAGGCAGCCATCAAAATGGGTTTAGGTGATGTTTCGGATAAAAATTATCCCAAAATGTGTTTATTGGCAGCACCCATTGAGGGTGGGACGATTCACACGCGATGTTTTATTCCTCATGTTTGCCATGAGGCGATTGGTGTTTTAGCTGCGGTGACTGTCGCTACAGCCTGTGTTTATCCTGATTCTGTTGCGTATGATTTGTATAATTTAAATTATCAAACGCATCCACTTTCGCACCCACTTTATCGATTGAACATCCAAGTGGTGAATTTGGCGTGATTTTAGATGTGGCTCAAAATGAAGGCAAAACGGAAGTGAAAGGGGCAGCGTTTACTTCGTACCGCACGATTGATTATGCAGGGCAACGTGATGATACCTGTGCAACTCCGCAATGATTCAGATAAATGAAAAAGGAAGAAATAAATGAGTTTAATTATTGATTGCCACGGGCATTACACTACCGCGCCAGATGCATTAACCGCGTGGCGTGAAAAGCAAATTGAAGGGATTAAAAGCCCTTCGATGATGCCAAAAGTATCAGATTTAAAAATTACCGATGATGATATTCGTGCCACGATTGAAGAAAATCAATTGCGTTTGATGGATGAGCGCGGTTCTGATCTGACTATTTTTTCACCCAGAGCCAGTTTTATGGCGCATCACATTGGTGATTTAATGTGTCTGCCACATGGGCAGCGATGTGTAATGAGCTTTGTTTTCGTGTATCGGAACTTTTTCCAGATCGATTTGTGCCTGCGGCAATGTTGCCTCAATCCCTGGTGTGCCGATAAAAACGTGTATTACTGAACTTGAAAAATGTGTCAAAGAATATGGCAACGTGGCAATCAATCTAAATCCAGATCCATCAGGCGGACACTGGACTTCACCTTCATTAACGGATCGTTATTGGTATCCGATTTATGAAAAAAATGGTGGAATACGATATTCCAGCAATGATTCATGTGAGTACCAGCTGTAATGATTGTTTTCATACAACAGGCGCACATTATTTAAAGGGCAGACACGACGGCTTTTATGCAATGTTTGTCGGGTGATTTATTCAAAGATTTCCCAAGCTTAAAGTTCCTGATTCCGCATGGAGGCGGTGCGGTTCCGTATCATTGGGGACGTTTTAGGGGATTGGCTCAAGCCTTAAACAAACCTGAACTTGAAGAGCATTTATTGAACAATATCTTCTTTGATACCTGCGTGTATCACCAAGATGGTATTGATCTGCTGATGCAGGTGATTCCCACTAAAAATATTCTTTTTGCATCTGAAATGATTGGTGCAGTACGCGGTATTGATCCTCGTACCAACCATTATTTTGATGACACTAAACGCTATATCGAAGGTGCAAAGGTAACAGATGCACAGCGACATCAAATCTATGAAGCCAATACACGACGTGTGTTTCCATTGTTGGATGCACAACTCAAAGCAAAAGGGCTTTAAAAAAGATTTAAAAAGACTAAAAAAAGGACTATAAAAATGACAACAGAAAATGTAGATCAATTAGGTGTGGTGAAACGAAATATTGAACGCGCAGATCCTTCTGCGGTTGAGAGATTGTCTAAATTTGGCTCTGCCACTATCCATGAAGCAATGGGGCGAGTAGGACTCATGAAACCCTATATGCGCCCGATTTATCCGACTGCAAAAATATGCGGCACTGCCGTAACGGTGCTTTTACAACCAGGGATAACTGGATGCTACACGTGGCAGCAGAGCAAATTAAACCAGGTGATGTGGTTGTAGCTGCTTGCACAACGGATAACGCGGATGGATTCTTTGGTGATTTACTCGCAACATCATTTAAAGCACAAGGCGCTAAGGGTTTGATTATTGATGGTGGCGTGCGTGATGTTGCGGATTTAACGAGATGAAATTCCCTGTATTTAGTCGTTTGATACATGCTAAAAGGTACGATTAAGGCGACTTTAGGTTCGGTCAATATCCCTGTTATATGCGCCGGGGCGTTAATCAATCCTGGGGATGTGGTTGTGGCTGATATTTATGGGATCGTTGTCGTACCTGCTCGCACGGCTTTAAAAGTAGCCGAAATGGCTGAAAAACGTGAAGCCAATGAAGCGGATAAGCGTGCTATTTTGAAAAGCGGAGTATTAGGGCTAGATTATTATCAAATGCGTGATGCTCTGGCAAAAGCTGGTCTGAAATATATCGACTAATCAAATGATTAAATAATCAGATAATCAGATAATTATATAATTAGATAATTAGATAATTAGATAATTAGATAATAAAAAGGATAAAAAGGATAAACCATGAGTTCTACAGAAATAACCAAAAATTGGTTGGTATTTTGTGATGCACCAAGCAAACCTCTTTTTTAGGTTGCCATTGGGCTCGGTTGATGCACATTGTCATGTTTTTGGTCCAGCCGACCAGTTTCCTTTTGCTTTGACACGTAAATACACGCCCTGTGATGCATCAAAGAATCAGCTTTTTGCACTAAGAGATCATTTGGGGTTTGCGCGTAATGTGATTGTTCAGGCAAGTTGTCATGGCGCAGATAATCGCGCTCTGGTGGATGCTTTAGAGTAAATCAAATGGCATGGCTCGTGGTGTTGCAGTCATAAAACGAGATATTTAAGATGAGGCATTACACGCACTTCATCAAGCGGGGGTTTCGGGGCGTTCGTTTTAACTTTGTAAAGGTCTAGTTGATTTTACGCCCAAAGAAGAGCTGTTAGAAATTGCCCATAGAATTGCTGCTTTAGGCTGGCACGTCGTGGTGTATTTTGAAGCGGTAGATTTGCCGAACTTTGGGATTTTTCCCCTCATTGCCGACAATCGTGGTGGTAGATCACATGGGTCGCCCTGATGTCGGGTAAACCCGTTGATGGACCTGAATTTTCATTATTTGTGAAATTATTGCAAGCGCACAGCAATATCTGGTGTAAAGTTTCCTGCCCTGAACGTTTAAGTGGACAGGACCTAAGGCGTTGAATGGCGAACAAAAAACGTATCAAGGTGTTGTGCCATTTGCCAAATATTTGGTGGATCATTTCCCTGATCGTGTGCTCTTTGGCACGGATTGGCCGCATCCAAATCTAGAAGATCATATGCCAGACGATGGGCTTTTGGTTGATTTCATCCCACGCATTGCCACCCCAAAAAAATTACAACAGCAACTTATGGTGGATAACCCTATGCGGCTCTATTGGTCATAAAAAATATCAAACCAAAAAAGGAGAAGTACGTTATGTCGATAAAAAAAAGGGTATCACGATTTCCAGGCACAATTTTTTTCGATGCAGAACAATCCCGAAAGGGCTATCACCTTAATCAGTTTTGTATGTCGTTTATGAGGCCTGAAAATAGGGTGCGTTTTAAAGCAAAATGAGGAAAGCGTTTCTTTAAACGAATGGGAGATGACAGAGGCGCAAAAGCTTGCAGTTATGGCGCGGAAATTTAAACGCTTGCCTCGCACTGGGCGGTAATATTTTTTTTCTCGCTAAATCGGTGCAACGGAGGGCGCTCTTTTCAGCAAATGGCAGGCAGCATGGACGGGTTTTGACAGAAGAGGCGTATCGGGACATGATGATCAGCGGCGGGAGATCTCCTGAAGGCAATCGTGTATAGATAATTTGGCAGATGGTCTGGTAAATGATCTGGTAAATGATCTACCAGATCATTTAGGGAGAAAAAATAATGGCGAAAATTACAGCGAGCGTATACACCCCTCAATTCTGCTATTGGGGCGGCTTTAGATACAGGTAAAAAAACCCATGAACCTATTGGAAAAAAGTATTTGATGGTTATGTTGCCTCGAAAGAATGGCAAAAAAATAATAAACCAGATGTGATTTTTTTAGTCTACAAAAGACCATGCCAATACATTTAGCTTAAGTTTGATTCCCACATTTGCCCTTTGGGACTGCGGCAAGTTATGAGATTGCAGATGAAGGCTGGGGACCACGACCCGTCCCAAAAGTTAAAGGGCATCCAGAATTTGCAGCGCACATTGCCAGCTCTGTGATCCAAGATGATTTTGATTTAACCATTGCCAATGAAATGACGGTAGATCATGGTTTAACCGTGCCTCTGTCTTTGATGTTTGGTGAGGTGGAAGAATGGCCGTGTTTGGTGATTCCGTTACATGTAAATGTGGTTCAGTATCCCGTGCCATCAGGTAAACGTTGCTATGAATTGGGTCAGGCTATTCGCCGTGCCGTAGAATCTTATGATGAAGATTTGACTGTACACATTTGGGGTACAGGCGGCATGAGTCACCAATTGCAAGGCGCACGTGCGGGTTTGATCAATAAAAAGTGGGATAATGAGTTTTTAGATCGCCTCATTAATGATCCTGCTGATTATCTAAACTGCCGCACATTAATTATATCCGTGAAGCAGGTCTGAAGCCATTGAACTTGTGATGTGGTTGATTGCCAGAGGCGCAATGGATGAAGGCAAAATACCAGATGTTAAACATCGCTTTTATCATGTACCTGCTTCAAATACAGCTGTGGGGCATTTGATTTTAGAAAATAGCAAATAGTGATTACACAGTGATTAATAGTGATTTTTTATAAAAAACATAAAAAAATATACCCAAAAGACTTGGAGATGCTGCGAGGCGGCAAGTATGTGAAGCCCGATGAGCTTACATAAGGTAAGTGATTCGGGTGAGAATACGCTGTCAACAAAGCAGGATCTTCAAAGATGACGGGTATAGGAGGCAATATGAGCAAAATTAAAGTGGCTTTGGTCGGAACAGGTGCGTTTGGAATGAAGCATTTGGATGCAATAAAAAACATTGATGCAGCTGAAGTGATTTCAGTCGTGAGTAGTCAGTTAGAAAATGCAAAAAAAGTTGCAGAGCAATATGGCATCAAACATTACAGCAATGATTTGGCAGAAGCCTTAGCACTGCCAGAGTTAGATGCGGTGATTTTGTGTACACCAACGGGGATGCACGCGGCACAAACACTTCAATGTTTAGATGCAGGCAAGCATGTAGAAGTAGAAATCCCCTTGCTGATAATTGGGGCGGACGCACTGCAAGTTTTGGAGAAACAGCGGAGCAAAAATCTAGTCGTGATGGTCGGGCATACGCGCCGTTTCAATCCAAGCCACCAGTGGATGCATAAAAAAATTCAGAATAAGGAGCTCTCTATCTTGCAAATGGATGTACAGACTTATTTCTTCCGTCGCACCAACACCAATGCATTAGGAGAGCCTCGCTCTTGGACGGATCATCTTTTATGGCATCCACGCAGCCCATACGGTTGATTTATTTCAATATCAAAACAGGAGAGAAAATTGTAAAAGCCAATGCAATTCAAGGGCCGATTCACCCCAAACTGGGGGATCGCCATGGATATGTCGATTCAGCTAAAAACGACGAGCGGAGCGCTTTGCACCTTATCGCTTTCATTTAATAATGAGGGTCCTTTGGGTACTTTCTTCCGTTATATTTGTGACAATGGCACTTATCTGGCGCGTTATGATGATTTGTTTAATGGTAAAGAGAGCAAATTGATGTGAGCAAAGTCGATGTATCGATGAACGGTATAGAGCTGCAAGATCGTGAGTTTTTTGCTGCGATTAAAGACGGGCGTGAGCCGACTTCCAGTGTCGAGCAGGTGATAAATTGCTATCACATTTTGACGGATCTGGAAAAGCAGCTTGCCATAATATTTGCATATTTTTTAGTCCTCCCCCTTTGTAAAGGGGAGTTAGAGGGGGTTATAAATCAATAAGTATATTATTTTAATTATCCTTATTTTAATGACCATGACCTATACCCAAAAGACTTGAAGATACTGCGAGGCGGCAAGTGTAAGAATCCCGACGAGCTTACAAGTAGTAAGTGATTCGGGTGAGTGCACGATGCCAACAAAGCAGGATTTTTTAAGTATGACGGGTATATGAAATTGGAAACAATACCGCCATTGCAACGCGCTCTTCACTCATGAGGATATTAAATGTTCGGCAGGCGGGCTGGTGTATTCATGGCATCTATACTGATTTTATTTGAATAAAATAACATTTGCTGTTCAGGTGTCAAAAATATTTGAGTGTCCCCACATCCGAGTAAAATGAGTTCAGGCTTATAGGTGAGCCATTCTTGAAAATGGGCTGTGGTGAGTTTGTCACACAATTAGGTAAAGTATTTTCGATAACCTGATCTTTAAATACAATAATTGCGCCAGTATGTTCACTACTTTGAGTTTTAAAATAGTTTGCAGAGTACGATTTAATTGTCTTGAAAACGAGGGGTTTCCTCTTCTGTCATGCTCATCATTGATAATAGGATTCCTTAAAACTGCGTTTAATATCATCGATTGGTAAATTTCGTCCAATAAAGACAATAATTGATTGTGAATAGCGTGTGAGTTGTCTTCAGGAGAAATATCTCCATAATCGAACCCCCCACTTTATGAATGCCCTGTACGATTAAACATCGTGGTTCATTATGAATGCGTAAAATGCCTTTATAGCGTAATAAATCATGACCATATTGCTCAATAATATTTTCCATCCACAGACCGATTTTATCAAGATCTAGCGGACGTTCTGTTTTTAAAACGTGCGATTTGATTGCTTGGTCATAAGATTGAGTGAGCGATTGAATTGATGATTGATTACTAACATTGCTATGCCGACTATCAATATCTCTTTGAAATAATTGCGAATTATTGTGATTTACATCTTGCTTTATATCTTGTTTTATATCTTGTTCTGTATCTTGTTTTTTATCGCGATTTAATGGAAAAACTCAAAGGGTGCGTTGCAATCGGTGATTGGGTATTTAGATGAAATGCATGTAAATCCAACCATTCAGATTGCGCCAATACGCCTTGCTTGGCAAAGATAATAGGTGCTTTTCGGTTGATGACCAATAGATGCTCGACGAGAGAATCGATACTTGCTTGATCTACTAGATCTTCTTTCGTGATGATGATTTTTATCAGCAAACCCTATTTGACTGGCGCACACGGGATGTTCTTTTAAATGTTGCGCGGTGTGTTTTGCATCAACCAATGCAATGACGGCATCTAACATAAACGTTTCTTGTAATTCTGACTGTATAAAAAAAGGTTTGAATAATAGGGCTAGGTCAGCAAGACCTGTTGTTTCATAATTAAACGATCAAACCTGCGTTCTCCTGCTTGATGTGCCTTGAGAGATTGCTCATGCAGCGCCAATAAGCTACTAAAAAAAAGCCCTTTAATTGTGCAACATTACACAGCCATTGGCAAGTTCGATTACCTCAACGGATGCACTTTTTTGTATCAAAGCACCATCAATGCCTTCACTGGCAAATTCATTTTCAATGATGGCAATGCGTTCATTGTCTGAATGGGTGAGTAGATAATTGAGCAATGTGGTTTTGCCAGAAACCTAAAAATCCAGTCAAAATTGTGACAGGGATAGGCGATATCTCATTCATTATTTCACTCATTAGCAACATCCTCCTCGTCCCGTACCATATCGCGCATTTTGACGCTCAATAAAAACTCTTCGTATGACATGGGTTTTTGATCAGGATGCGTGTTTTTAACATGTTGAACATAGGTATCATAATCAGGCATACCAACCATTAATTTGGCAGCCTGACCTAAATATTTTCCAATTTTAGCGGCATTTTTAAACATTTTTATCCTTTAAAAATATTTTCTAGTGAAGGGTATATGCCCAAAAGACTTGAAAATGCTGCTTTGGCTACCAGTGTAAGAACCCCGATGAGCTTACATAAGGTAAGTGATTCGGGTGAGTACACGCTGCCAACAAAGCAGAATATTCAAGTATGACGGGTATAAATGTTTAAGCTTCCATTCTCTCGTAGGGCGTTTCAACAACCGTTGGCTTGTCTGACTTAAGTGCAGCCCAACATGTTCTAAGCGTAAAAAGAGGATGCTTAACACGACAAGCATAAATAATGCGGTAAGACCTGCATCTAATCGATTATTAAAGATCAACGTTTGCATGGCTTCTAATGATTTTGCAGGTGCAATCACTTGATTATTAGCCAAACCATCTGCAAATTTATTGGCAAGCGCTAAGAAGCCAACCCGTGGATTTGCATCAAATATTTTCTGATATCCTGCCGTTAATGTCGTAATCAGTAAAAAGATTGCGGGAACAACTGCAACCCAAGCATAACGTTCTTGCTTCATTTTAAAGAGCACCGTCGCACAGAGCATTAATGCAATGCCTGCGAGCATTTGGTTTGCAATACCAAATAGAGGCCATAAGGTATTAATTCCGCCTAATGGATCAACAACGCCTTGATATAAGAAGTATCCCAAAGTGCAACACATACACCTGTGCGGTTAAATTAGCAAATAAGGATTGTGTGTTTTTCAATGCTGGGACGAATGTACCTAATAAATCTTGAAGCATGAAGCGCCCCGCACGAGTCCCCGCATCGACGGCGGTGAGAATAAAATAAGGCTTCAAATAGAATCGCAAAATGATACCAAAATGCCATCATGCTTTTGCCCCAATTGCACTTGATAAAATTTGTGCCATCCCTACAGCCAATGTGGGTGCGCCACCAGCACGGGAAATAATCGTGGTTTCACCGACATCCGTTGCCATTTGAGTTAACATTTCAGGTGTGACGACAAAGCCCCACTGATTAATTGTCGCAACCGTAGATTCTAAAGTTCCCCCTAAAATAGCAGCAGGGCTATTCATCGCAAAGTAAACGCCAGGTTCGATAATAGAGGCAGCCACAAGCGCCATCATGGCAACAAATGACTCCATTAACATTCCTCCATAACCAATAAGCGGTAAGTGAGATCATTTTCGATCATTTTAGGTGTTGTGCCAGATGCAATGAGTGCATGAAAACCTGATACCGCGCCACAAGCAATCGTGATGAATAAAAATGGGAACATTGAGCCTGACCAAACAGGACCAGAACCATCGATAAATTGTGTCACTGACGGCATTTTTAATTCAGGTGCGACAAAATAAAACCCCAAGCGCAAGCCCTAAAATAGTTCCGATTTTTAAAAAAGTTGATAAATAGTCACGCGGCGCAAGTAATAGCCAGATAGGCAGCACGGATGCAAAAAAAGCCATAACCAATTAATGCCCATGTGAGTTGCGTGCCCGACCAGTCAAACATGGTGCGAGGACTTCACTTTTAGCGACTTCACCGCCAAAAATAATGGCAAGCATGAGTCCCACAAAACCAATGATAGAGACTTCTCCTATCCTACCGATGCGAATATAACGCGTATAAATGCCCATAAAAAGCGCGATTGGGATCGTGGCTAAAACGGTAAAAGTTCCCCACGGTGAGTTTGTCAATGCTTTAACGACGATTAATGCCAATACAGCAAGGATAATAATCATGATCATAAATGCGCCAAATAGCGCAATAACCCCTGGTACTAAGCCTAATTCTGTTTTAACTAAATCACCTAGCGAGCGCCCATCACGGCGCGTTGAGATAAATAAAACCATGAAATCTTGAACCGCACCCGCCATCACAACGCCTGCTAATATCCATAACATGCCAGGTAAATAACCCATTTGAGCCGCTAAAACAGGACCAACAAGCGGACCAGCTCCCGCAATCGCTGCAAAATGATGCCCATATAATACGTATTTGTTGGTGGGAACATAATCCAATCCATCATTATGGCGGTGCGCAGGTGTCATACGGGTTGGGTCAATTTTAAGGACTTTATGCGCGATGTATAATCCATAATATCGATATGCAATGAGATAAAACGGATATTGCTGCAACGATCACCCAAAGGGCATTAATTGCTTCACCTCGATACAATGCGATCACACCCAGCGCTAATGCACCTGCAAGGGCTAATACAAGCCAAGTTAAATGTTCTAAGATTTTATTTTTCATATACTCTCCAATGATTTGATAATAAATGGCTTAAATAATATACCCAAAAGACTTGAAGATACTGCTTTGGCTACCAGTGTACGAACCCCGATGAGCTTACATAAGGTAAGTGATTCGGGAGAGTATGCGCTGCCAACAAAGCAGTTGCATCCTGCAAGGAGATCTTCAAGTATGACGGGTATAAATGATTAACCTAATAATAACGCATCATCTTCAATGGCTGCACCCCGAGTAGACTCAAAGAGTTTCAGTAAGTCTGGAATATCCATAGATTGACGCTGCGCCCCTGATACATCAAATGCCACTTTGCCTTGATCCATCATAATTGTTCGGCTACCGATATCAAGCGCTTGGCGCATTGAATGCGTCACCATTAATGCGGTTAATTGGTGCTCTTGTACAATTTCTTGCGTGAGTTTTAATACAAATGCAGCTGTTTTAGGATCAAGCGCGGCGGTGTGTTCATCAAGGAGTAATACTTTCATTGGCTGTAATGCCGCCATCAGTAAGGAAACAGCTTGACGTTGTCCGCCTGATAATAATCCCATATGATCGCGCAGGCGGTTCTCTAAACCTAAGCCTAAACGCGCGAGGTGATCTTTAAATAAACGACGTTGCTTGCCACCAGATAATGCCAAAGATAAACCTCGCCGTGCACCGCGAGAATATGCCAAAGCCATGTTCTCTTCAATGGTTAAATCCGCACATGTTCCTGCTAACGGATCTTGAAATACACGCGCAACAAGTTGGCTTCTTTGGTGTGTTGCAAGCTTAGAGACGTTTTGATTATTCATCATAAATCTGCCCCATATCAATGGCGGTTTCACCAGAAATAATATTCAAAAGTTGTTGATTTACCCGCACCATTTGAACCGATAACGGTTACAAATTCACCTGCTTTAATATTGAAATCAATCCCTTTTAAAACGTGATTTTCAAGAACAGTATTGGGATTAAACGTGACATGAATATTGCTTAAAGAGATCATTTGTCACTCCTATTTATCTTTGAATACGCACTTGTTTTTGAGTGTGTATTTGGGTTTTTACGTCTCAATTTTTGTTTGATCATTGGAAAAACCAATGCTAATCCAACTAATGCAGCGGTCACTATATTTAAATCAGATGGACGTAAACCAATGAAATCCGCCTCTAATGCAAATGCGATGGTTAAACGATATAAGATTGCACCGATAATACAGGCGATGATAGACCACAAAACGGGGGCGCGAAGGCAGTAATGTTTCACCCGCAATGACCGCAGCTAAACCGATAACAATTGTACCAACACCAATCGTTACATCTGCAAAGCCTTGTGTTTGGGCAAATAAACTTCCCCCTAAAGCAACGAGTGCATTTGATAATCCCATGCCTAAACCAACCATGAGCGAGGTATTAACGCCATTTGCTTTGCTCATGCGGGTATTCTTACCTGTTGCGCGCATTGCAAGCCCCATTTTTGAATTCAAAAATCGAATTAAGATAAACGCAATCATCAGTACAAATATGCTTAGCATGAAGATGGACGATAACCCTTTAGAAAGTGTGAGGAATCCTAAATTGAGTCCATTTTCAAATGGAGTCATAATTGTTTGATCATTGATTAACGCGATATTAGGCGCACCCATGATCCGAATATTGACAGAATAAAGGGCAGTCATTGTTAAAATGCTGGCAAGTAAATGGAGTATTTTGAGCTTTAAGTTTAAAAATGCGGTAATTAAGCCAGAGATAAATCCACATAATATCGCTGCGCTCATTGCTAGATAAGGGTCTACACCGCTCACGATAAGAATAGCTGTAACGGCTGCACCCAGTGGAAAACTGCCATCAACGGTTAGATCTGGAAAATCTAATACACGAAAAGAAATAAAGACACCAATGGGCGACCAAACTATAAATTAGGCCTAATTCAATTGCGCCCATTACGGCAAATATACTCATGTAATGCTCTTTATAATAGTTAATGGAAAAGGGTTAATTAAAATTGAGTGATTAACTGATGTTACGCAATGACCAAGATCTGCACATTTTTTAATCTTCCCCTTTTGAAGGGGGAGTTAGAGGGGTTTTTAGGTTCTGTCATGTGGTTTTTGTCATGTGGTTACCGTAACCTCTGAATTACGTTATTCAGGTAAAACTTCTTTTGCGCGTTTTACAGCTGTATCAGGAACTGTAATGCCTTGAGCTTTTGCCGCTTTCAAATTAATAACTAAATCTAATTGCTTTGCATTTTCAGCGGGGATATCCGCTATTTTTATACCATTTAATACTTTAATAACCATTTGCCCAGTTTGTTTGCCTAATTGATAATAATCAAATCCAATTGAAGCAACAGCACCTCTATGAACAGAGCCAGTATCTGCTGAAAATAAAGGTATTTTGTGACTCATTAGCAACTTTTGCGATGCTTTCAAACGCCGAGACCGCTACATTGTCTAGCGGGATATAAATTGCATCTACTTTGCCCACTAATCTACGGGTTGCGGTGGTGATGTCCGAGCTTTTAATTGCGGCACCTTCGATGACTTTGATGTTTCTTGCTTTGGCTAGTTTCATAAAATCTTTCATCATAGCAACAGAATTCGGCTCGCCAGGATTATATACCGCACCAATAATTTTAATATTTGGAATAAACTCTTGCATTAAATTAAGTTGTGCATCCATTGGTGGAGAATCCATTACGCCTGTTACATTTGTATCTGGCTTTTCGATGCTACTCATAAGCTTGGCTTCAATAGGATTCGATACGCTTGAGAAAATAACAGGGATATTTTTTGTATTTGCAGCAACGGCTTGGGCGGATGGGGTTGCAATTGCAACGATGACATCTGGTTTGTCGCCTATAAATTTTTTGGCAATTTGAGTGGCAATCGCAGGATTTCCTTGCGCACTTTGGTGATTAATTTTTAAGCCTTCCTCTTTTGTATAACCCGCTTCAGACAGCGCATCAACAATACCTTTATAGGATGAGTCTAACGCGGGATGTTCAACAATTTGAGTGATCGCGATATTTTGTGCTTGAGCAATGCTTAAGCTTAGAGTAATGGCTAATGCGCTAATCAGTTGTTTTTTCATGATAGTTTTCTCTTTAATGATTGATGTAATGATTGATGTGATGATTGATGTGATGTATCGAGATTAAGTGTTATTCAGGTAAGACTGTTTTTTGCACGCTTTAAAATTGTTTCAGGTATCACGATACCTTGAATTTTTGCTGCTTTTAAGTTGATGACTAAATCTAAATTTTTAATATTCTCGGCAGGAAGATCAGAGATTTGAGTGCCTTGGATGATTTTGATCAGCATATTTCCCGTTTGTTTGCCAAGTTCATAATAATCAAATCCAATTGATGCGATTGCGCCGCGTGTGACAGAATCTGTATCCGCAGTAAATAAGGGTATTTTGGCATCATTGGATACTTTAAACGGCACTTTCAAAAGCAGAAATAACGGTATTGTCTAAAGGCACATAAATGGCTTGAACTTTACCAATTAAACGGCGTGTTGCTGTAGTCACATCTGCACTTTTAATTGCTGTACCTTCAATTACTTGAATGTTTTTCTCTTTTGCAAGTGCAATAAAATCTTTGACCATTGTGACGGAGTTTGCTTCACCTGGATTATAGATAATGCCAATGGTTTTTAAATCAGGAATAAGTTCTTGAATGAGGCTTAATTGTGCATCAATCGGTGGAGAATCCATCACACCCGTGACATTGGCTTCAGGTTTGTTCAAATTTTTGATCAGTTTGGCATCAACAGGATTAGATACCGCCGCGAATAAAACAGGAATACTTTTTGTATTCGCAACAACAGCCTGTGCAGAGGGCGTTGCAATCGCGACAATCACATCAGGCTTATCCCCTACAAATTTTTTGGCAATTTGAGTGGCAATCGCAGGATTACCTTGTGCACTTTGATGGTTGATTTTAAGACCTTTTTCTTTTGTATAACCCGCTTCAGTTAGGCGATCTACAACGCCTTTATAGATAACATCCAAAGATGGATGTTCAACAATCTGGGTGATTGCAATTTTTTGTGCCTGTGCAAGATTTAGGCTTAATAAAAGTGCGCATGTGCCGCCTAGAATTCTTTCTAAAATGCTTTTCATGTGAAACCTCTTCGAAAATGATAGTGAATGAATGTGTAACTGGTGATGTACTGTGTGGTACGTCATAAATAGGCTGCTGATTCGCAGTTAATAAGTGCTTAAGAAAGGTAACGATAATTACGCTAAATTGCAATGTACCGTCTAAAATTTAATGCTTTGGCGCGCATATTACAGCTTTTATAGCTTCAAGTCTTTTGGGTATATATGCATTAAAAAATGTTTCTAACGTAATTGAGAAGGAGTATGATTTAACAGATTTTTATGGGCAATACTCAAAACAATGTTCAGAAGTAATATTTCTGTTGAGTACAGCCATATGTACGGATATCTTATTAGGATTTTTTAATGAAAAAATATAGTTTAATTATGATCTTAGCAGGACTTGCTATGATTGGACCTTTAGGGATTGATACGTATTTACCTTCCTTTCATGCAATCGGTGATACTTTTCTGTGGAGCAATTGGTCGTTCAACAAACGTTAAGCGTTTTTATGATTGGTTTTGCGTTTATGATGCTATTTTATGGCACTTTATCTGACTCATTTGGTCGTCGCCCTGTGCTTTTAGTGTCTCTTACCATTTTTACCTTATCGAGCTTTGTCGCCGTATTTGCGATTAATATTGAGATGTTGATTATTACTCGATTTGTTCAAGGATTATCAGTAGGTGCAGGTTCTGTCGTTGGGCGTGCAATTATTCAGGATATTTATAAAGGGCGCGATGCACAAAAAGTAATGGCTCAAGTGATGATGATATTTGGCGCAGCACCTGCATTAGCGCCCGTAATTGGCGGTTGGTTGCAGAATCTTTATGGATGGCGATTTATCTTTGTATTTCTTACTTTGTGTGCATTAGGTTTATTGATCGCGTGCTATTTCAAACTGCCTGAAAGCCTTCCGCGTGATAAATTTCAACCGTTTAAACTCTCACAAATCACCAAAAATTATGGTCGCGTGATGTCCGATAAACGATTTGTATTGATGTGTTTAAGCATTGGTTGCGTGATGATAGGTATCTCTTTATATATCGGTTCAGCAGCGTCATTTGTCATGGTCATCCTCCAATTACCAGAAACCGCGTTTGCGTGGTTATTCTTACCTCTGATTGGCGGTTCTGTTTTGGGATCATCTTTAGTCGGCCCGCTTTCATCTCGTTTTAGTGCCAAACAGATGATCAAAATCGGGATGACAATAAGTGTGGCTGCAACAATTATCAGTGTGATATATACAAGTACCAGTACGGTTAGATTGCCATATGCGGTGATGCCATTAGCCTTATATACTTTTGGTGTGTCACTTGGTTCACCTGCGATGATTTTACTTACAATGCAGAGATTCCCTGATATCCGTGGCTTAGCAGCGTCCTTACAAGGTTTTATTCAGATGGCAATTTTTGCATTGATGGTGGGCGTGGGTTGCACCCTTTGTATTTGATAGCGCACAAAAAATAGCGATTGTGCATTTTATAGGGATGAGCCTTGCCGTATTGTTTTGGTTTATCGCCCGCAAGAATATGGATAGTGAAAGTTTGGTGTAAACTTAATAAAATATTTAAATACAATCAGATATATTTAAATATATCTGATTGCTAATAGCTATTCATACGAATTTTTATACAAATTTTTTATAAAAAAGGCATTAAATGCATTGATCTAATTGTACAGATCAATACATTTAATGCCTTTTGTTTGTCTTAACCTTTCAGCACCTTTTAATGCATAGGTATTTACAGATTTTTATTTCCCTATCTCACTGTGGGCTTACTTGTCATTGCGGACTTGATCCCGTAACGGGACTTGATCCGCAATGACGGATATGTTTTAAATCATCAAGTTACATTTTAATTATCCTTAACTTAATGGCGTTGGGGGTAGCCCGAAGCTTAAATGGTTTGCTATCCAATCGTAAGCACTAAATCTTTACCAATAGACGCAAGGGCTTTTGTAATAAAATCTATCTTTGTTTTATGCTGTAAGTTTGTGAGTTTGTTAATATTTTGCCTGGATGTTTTTAAGCGTGCTGCAAGTTCCGCTTGTGGGATTCGCTGGTCTAACATCTCGTTCAGCAATAATATCTTGGCATAAATGCTAGTTGATATAGGGACTAATACGTCTGTAGCATCTGGTTGTGACGGTAAAGGGACATTGCGACGGTCATCAAAATAAAATTCAAGGGCAGTCACAAGACAATCTTTTGCCATAAAAACAGCATCGTCCCAGTCATCGCCACAGGTGATCGCTTCGGGGATATCTTTAAATATCACACAATAGCCCCATTTTTTTCGGGGATAAATTGAGCTGGATAGTGCATATGTGCCTCCGATAGTTTTTAAAAGTAGCGGGGATTGCTCCCCACTCCCTCTACTCTGCGATATTAAGTTGTTTTAAAATTTGCCTACGCACATTTTCGTCTAACTCTTTACCGCCGTGTCTTGGCATTTACAGCTTGTTTTCCGTTAAGAAATAGCTTTGTATGGCTAGATCCCTCAACAAAAACAACGCCCTTACTTGCCAGCCATCTTCTAAACTGATTTTGCTTCATAAAACCTCCGATCTAGAATGGAAGCCTCCGAACGATCATATTCAAAAGACAGGAAAATAATAAACAAAATGGATTACATTGTAAACCATCTTGTTTATTATTTTGTTTTAACCAACAAAAATCCCTAATTAAAGGGCCTTTTGTTTCAGTCCCTTCAATATTGGGGTAGTCCGAAGCATCAACAAAGAAATAGAAAGCCAACCATTTGTGTTTCAGTCCCCTTCAATATTGGGGTAGTCCGAAGCATAACGCCATTATCAGAAAATTAAATTATAGTTTCAGTCCCCTTCAATATTGGGGTAGTCCGAAGCTTGAAGCTGCAATGATACCAGCTCGATTTTTAGTTTCAGTCCCCTTCAATATTGGGGTAGTCCGAAGCGACTTCAAAGCTCTTGATACTATTGATGCCGAGTTTCAGTCCCCTTCAATATTGGGGTAGTCCGAAGCCCATAATTTAATGTAAATCAATGGGGCTGTCAATTTGATCATATCGTGATCACCGAGTTTGGCTGTTTTATTAAGCGTTCAGCAAAACTATCTTCTCCGAATATGGCTTCCATTGCTAGAAAATTTTGATGCGTCAAAATCAGAGAACGAATATGAGCGTTTGTTAATTCAATGGTTTTAATCTCCTCTATATAGCGTTTGGCTTTATATTTTTCTGATAATGGCTTTATGTGGATTGATGCTTGCAAGGAATAGAAGCCAGATTTCTGTAAATAGCGGAATAATTGGCGATATGCTTTTTGGTTTGCTTTATCGTCCATTGCAATATCGTACATTACTAATAATACAAAATTAGCTTGGCTCATGATTGGTCACCTGTGAGTTTCAATGAGGCTAATTATATCACGATCTCCGCTCATAAAGGCTATAAAATCATCAACATAAAGATTTATTGCCTGTTTTAAGCTGCATGATTTCCCCTGCCAATAAACCGTTGCATAAAGGAGTGATAACAGTGATTGACGGTGTTCTTTAGTAAATTCAAGCTCAAGGTTTAAGCTCAATACATGACGGTCAACTAAGGGGCGTAAGATTTCAATAATATCATCCGCCAGATTAAATCGATTTCGTATGCTGTGATGCCAAATCCCCAAGGTTGGGTGTAAGCCTTTTACCGTCAATGCCACCATAATTAAACCGCGAATTAATGCATAGCCATAATTTAGAGCGTGATTGACGGCATCTGGCTCAAAGCGTTTAAAGTTGTCACCCATTAGAGCATTGAAATAAATCCGCGCACTGATAGATTCAATTGTATTTATCTGATCCTCGGTAATCTCTGATTGATGTAAATTGAGTTGATATTGCTTGATCAGATCAATCTTTTCCTGCGCCTTATTTGTTTGTTGTAATAATGCCATTTGATGATGCAATTTACGTTCAATAATACATTGCCAAGCTTGTTGTTTACGTGCTTCTGTCCAATTAATCTGCTGGATTAAACGAGAGAGAAGCTCGGTATGACGATAATAATCAATGCAATAAATTGCAGGCTGATGCTTTTCATCACACAAAATAACAGGGATTGCATTTTCTACACACAATAACAATGCGGGTATGCTGACTTGGCAAAAGTTGTCTCTATCACCACAGCTAAAATATCTTCGCAATGAAGTGTTTGCGGCAGATCATCTGCGTTAATGACGGTTAAACACCCTTGTTCAACCGCTAAGCGCTTGGCATTTTCAATATAGAGAATATGTTGCATGTTTATACCTTGTTTTAGGGCTTCCCGCCTAGCTCGAGTAGCGCTCGCACCATCTGTACATATTCTGGATGAACTTGATCTGATTGGATTTTATCACTGCCAAATGATTTATTTTTTAGGTTTAATCTCATGGATACGAAATTGATGTTGATTATCATGTAAGGGCTTAAAACTAATTAATATGCCATGTTTTTCAAGTAAATCAATAAATGCCTTTGCAACACTGTTTTTAAGCTTTCTGTCATAAGACATAAGCGAACACATATCTGATAAATAACCTAGCAATGACTTTGTAGTAGCTAATGGATCTTTAGAAGCCTCTTTAAAGTAATGATAGTGGCAAATTGAATTCCGAATTGTTTGGTAATCTTTTGGATTTTTATTCCCATACCACAAGAAAAAGATTTTATTTTTTATATCTGTATCCAATTTATCATTAAAAACAAAATCAACTTTACTTCTGTCTTCTTGTAGTGCCTCTTGAATATCGGCTGCTTGAAGTTCATTTTTAGCATTTAATATAGATAAGGCGGTGTAATATAAATCTCGTTCCCATAAATAAACAATACTAATCCACTGACTCCACATCTCTTGTAACAAATTATTAAGGCGTTCAATATGAACTAAATTAACTTGATTGCTTAGCCAAATAAAATCTTGTTCTTTGATTATTAGCTTTTGATAATCATCAGAATTTTTATAATTATCTTTATGCTTAACCATGCAGCATGGGCGCTTTCTCGTGTTTTTTAATCTCCGTAACAATATTTTTTTCTGCTTGATAAAACTTTTGACATTTTTCAGGTGTTATTTTTAACATTTTTGGTGATTCAGGTAACGTAAGCATTTTAAATACACTCAATGCCTGATATTTACGAACTTTATCAATACCAGCTCTTGAAATTAATTGATCACCTGAAATATACATTTGAGCGCGTTCACCTGACTGAACATCTTTAGGTTCAAATATCCTAAGCGCATCTATTCCACTTTCTGGCTTAAAATCAATAAAAGTGCTCAATAACTGTAATTGTTCATGTTGAGTAGGGCTATCTTCTCCATTGCTTGCTTTATCTGCTTTAGAGGCATAAATATTGATTAAATTAATAATATATTTATCATCTAATCCTAAAATATCATCTTGGAAATCAAACTGGGTTTTGGCTTGTTTGTATTTTAATAAATCCCCTTTTAAATGATTTAGATGTTTTAGGTCAAGCAATGAAATCATTGCATACCAAATTGCAATATTTGGCTTAATATTTGAATTACTAATATTAAGCTTAAATTTAAATCTATCTATTTGAATAATAGAAGAATACTCTGCGGTGGCTTTTTCTAAACTATCTTTACCTAAATATGCCTCATTTATATCTTGATCCCCTAGCTGATCTTTAATTAATGACTGTTTATATTGAATAAAATCCGCAAACCCTTCCACAAATATATCCTGAATAAATCTCTGAAAATATGGCTGCTCTTTATTTTTAACCTCTTCTTTATGAGATTTACTTTGATTCTTATCACGGTCTATTTCTGCTCTTTGGATATTTGCCAAATAAGCACCCACATCTGTAAATGGAATATTCAAAAACTGTTTATAACCTTCTGTCTCTATATTCTTTTTCTTCACATTAGCAATTGAATTTTCAAAAGATTGATTTGTATTTTTGGTAAAATACGCTAAAAAATAATGATAATAAATCACATCCAATAAATGATACCGAGCATGATTTCTAGGCGTTCGCTGTTCAATATGTTCAGAAGCTTTTACTTTTTCTGGTGCCCATCGTTCATTTAGCCCTCTTGCTCGTTGCAATACATTTTTAAACGAGGGTGCAAATGCGACTGTATCGCAAGATAGGCTTAATTTATCATTCAAAATTTTTGATATGGCATCTTTTGTGTAGTATGCCAATACGCCATTACTCTGCAATTTTTCTATTAATGCTTTAGGGAAATCGTTTAGATCATCATCCAACTGTTGATTTATTAAATTTATTTGAGAAATTTCTTTAAGATTTTGTACATGGAATACGCTATTTCGTAATGCATATAGTGCAGAATACTGTTGAATAGGCAAGTCGCTGAAGTTGTTTTGAAAAATCATTACCTTAGGAAATAGATCTTCTGCTTTTTCTGACATGCTTAGAAAATCCTTATCGTAAAATTTATTATAATTAGCTTGATAAGCTGGTAAATTTTCAAGAAGTTGTTTTAGCGCAGTATATTTTTTTGTATATTCCTGAAGATAAGCTTTTTTAGCTTGACCTTCAGGTAACCTATTATTTTCTAAAAAAAGCAAATAATCATTCATCGCATATAGAGAATATCCATATGTGGTATTTTATAATTCTGGCAGGTTCTTTTAATATTTTTAATTGTATTAATCGATCCTCATCAGTAGAAAAAGTCTTTTTTAAATTGTTTAGTCTAAAACACTCAATAGTGCAGAACCAATTGATAAATTCCTCTGAAATTGGTTTTGCTATCTTATTTCTAAGGTGATTGCTGGCGAAGGTTATATGATCTGCTAACTTACGTTTAAAACTTTCTTTAATTTTAATTATTTGTAGTTGTCGGCTATCTAAAGAAAAATTTATTGGATTGATTTGGCTAATTTGATCTTTAATTACTTTGCCATTTTCTAATAAATGTTGAATTAATTTATTTTTTATTTTTCGCTCAATTACAAAATTAACATGCGCTATTTTCAATAAATATTCACGCTTTTCACCATCTTCACATTTAGCATCTGTGTGCATAGAGAAGTATCTTTTAAGATATTCAACAATTTCATTATGGTATGTATATAAGCCACAATCATTTCTATTTTCTTCATTGATTTCTTCTCGAGAACCAAAAATTTTAGGCTGGTGTATTTTTTGTAAGTATGATTTGTAATCTATATGCAACTTTAATTTAAAATGCGTTTGATCTTCTTTTTCATAATAGAGGGATATCGCTTTGAGTCCCCTAATTAATTCATCTGTTTTATATCTATCTGAAATATTTTTAATTTTTTCATCTACATCTGAAATATTTTTGTTTATTAATAAGTCGCTTAGTTCATTTAAGAAAGTTTTCTTTTTGAAGTATTATTTTCATCAGTTGTCAAAGCAAGATCAATTTTATTTTTTTCTATAGATTTTGCAGTTACTCGAAATTTAGCAATTTGCTTTTCAATCCAAGAAGCGAGTTCAGGTAGTTTGATTTCGAGCTTAGTAAATTCACCACTTTTTAATAATTCTCGTAACTCCATCACATATAAAGAAATATGCCCATCATGTGATTTTCTAAAGATATACTTTAAACACCCTATTAAGTTTCGATCTAAATCAGATGACGGTACGGATATGTAATCTGTATTATTTAATTTATTTATATTTTTCATATCCTTAGTGATAAAATAATTAATTATACTTCTTAGCGTGCTATGTAATTTTTCCTTATTATAAGTAGCCTTAGCATCTAAATTGATTAAGATTCTATTGGTTAAACTCAATAAAATATTTTTCTTTTTCTCTTTGCAAATAAACTTACTGATAATATCTTGCTTCTTTTTTTCATCATCCCCAAACTTCAAAAATCCTTCTTGATCATCACGTTGCATGATGACATCTTTATTATCTACTTTAACTTTAGTAATTCTCATGATTTCCTCTATTTATGATAATTGATATTTGGATATAAATACTTACATTTCATTGAGAATATAATAATTTTAAACCGAATGATATGGGCTTTATTGACTCTATAGATAGCCATAAAAAGCAGGCATAAAAAAAACAGCTCATAGAGCTGTTTTTTAAATTAAATAATTATAAAAATAGGATTATTTATTTGCATTACCCAATTGTTGGACATAAATCGCCAGTGCTTTAATTTCAGCATCGGATAAACGATTTTTCCAGCTAGGCATTTGGCGTTGCCCAGGAACAACACCGACTTCAATTTGATGCTTGATGGCATTAATTTTTCAGCATCCGTCTTCATGTTAGGAATATCAACAATTGTCCATACTTTTGTCGTTAGGTTTGCAGCGCCTAAAGCTTGCACACCTTTGCCATCTTGCCCATGACAAACGAAACACGTGCCTTTACTTGCGAAAATGCTTTGCCGCGTTCAGATGCTTCTGATGATGCAATTTCGTCAGAAAGTGTTAATACATAGTTTGCTGTATCTGTGATTTCTGCATCCGTTAATACGCCTTTCATTGGAGTCATATTACCGTTACGACCGTTCACGATTGTGGCGTGAATTTGTTTGGCAGAACCGCCCCATAACCAATCATCATCCGCTAGGTTTGGATATAAACCAATGATCCCGCCGCCACCTTGTTGATGGCACGTTGCGCAGTTATCTGAAAATAATGCCTTGCCAACTTATTAGAAAAGTCTGTAAATTCAGGATTTTGGGTAACTTTGTCTAAATTATCTACGGTGATTGCATCAAACTTTGCAAGGTTACTTTTACGTGCTAATGCTTCAGGTGAGCTCGCAAGCGTATTATCTAATAAAGTCCGCGTTGACCACGGACGATCCTTACCATCCACTTGAATTTTAGCAATTCCTGGTGTCCAGCCATTAGGCAAAGGCCAAGTTGGAAACCAGATCCAATACACAAGCGCAAATATGATCGTGCCATAAAACGACCATAGCCACCAACGTGGCAGTGGGTTATCAAACTCTTGCAAGTCTTCATCCCAGACATGACCTGTGGTTTCAACTTTATTGTGTTTATTGTCACTCATGAGTATTTCCTCAATAAAATGTTACTTGATTGATGATGTACTATTTTTGGAAGTCATCTGTTTTGATGTTGTTTTGAATGCGCTCTTGATCTAAATATGCTTGTTTTTGGGCATCTAAATCAGTGAGATCCAAATCATCTAACAGCGCAATATACCGCGCATCATCATAAATTTTTTTTCGCTTTTTTCCTGCAAATATATAAAGATAAAGGCAAATACAAATAAAGGTAGCCATAAACAAAATTGCTGCTGCAGTTTTGCTGTTGCCTAGGTTTGTCATCCAAAGCCATAATTCTGTCATTCACTACCTTCTTAAAAATAAATTGTGTACTTGCGCATTGCGTTAACTTTATATGTGAGCAAAATACGGTTGCAGATTACTCTGCCGAACGGAACTTACTGAAATACCCTTCTTTAAAATCAGAGAAATCAACAAGTGTGCCGAGCATTTGCAAATACGCAACGAGCGCATCCATTTCAGTAATTTTACTTGGATCACCATCATAATTACCTTTTTTAGCTTGCGCTTCTAGGTTCTCAATTGAACGGCTAATATCCAGCATTTTTGCAACCTCTATTCCAAAACGAGTGACATTCGCTTTGTATTCGGTCTCATTAGCTGAATACGGTACACCAGTAAGGCGCAGCGCTTTTAAGTTATCTTGCACATTTCTATATTGAAGCTCATTTTTTGCAAGCCAAGGGTAACCAGGCATGATGGATTCAGAGACAACAGAACGCGGTGCGATTAAATGGCGAACATGCCAGTCATTTGAGAAGTTCTTAACGCCAACACGTGCCAAATCAGGTCCTGTACGCTTTGAGCCCCATTGGAATGGATGATCAAATTTAGATTCAGCCGCCAAAGAATAATGACCGTAACGCTGCTGTTCATCTTGCATAGGACGAATCATTTGTGAATGGCAGTTATAACAACCCTCTTTCACATAAATATCACGCCCCATTTGTTCAAGTGGCGTATACGGGCGAATGGCATCAACAGAGACCATTTGCTTAACACCTGCTGCATCTTTAACCTCTTTTCCTTGATCATCTTTTAAGACTATTTCTTTCTTCACTTCTTCAATAGTGTCATTGATATAAAACAAAGGCACAATTTCAATCAAGCCACCAATACTAATCACCACAAGGGTAAATAGAAGCAATAAACCACTATTTTTTTCGATTCTTTCATGTTTAATCATTTTTAGTCACCTATTATGCGTGTGCAGTATTTTTAGGGATTACGGCGTTGCGAGAAACTTGCTCGCGTGAACCTGCTAATCCAGTCATCAGGAAGTTATAAATCATAACCAACGCACCCAATAGGAATAAACCACCACCAATTGCACGTATTACATACGGTGTATGCAAGAAACTAACCGTCTCAATAAATGTATAAGCGAGCGTGCCATATGTTGGATCAAATGCTCGAAGCTGCATACCTTGACCAATGCCTGCAACCCAAAGTGCACAGATATATAACACGATACCAATCGTTGCTAACCAGAAATGAACATATACCAATTTGGTGCTATGTAGTTTAGCGCCAAAAATACGAGGCATCATGTGATAGAACGATCCAAAGGTGATCATTGCAACCAAACCTAACGCACCTGAATGCACGTGCCCAACTGTCCAATCCGTATAATGTGAGAGCGCATTCACTGATTTTAGGCTCATTAACGGGCCTTCAAATGTACTCATTCCGTAGAAAGAGAGAGAGGTGATCATGAATAAGATAATCGGGTTTGTACGGATTTTGTCCCATGCGCCTGATAATGTCATGATGCCGTTGATCATACCGCCCCAAGATGGCAATAGTAAGATGATAGAGAATGTTGCTGCAAGAGATGACACCCAGTCTGGCAGTGCCGTCCAATGTAGATGATGCGCACCAGCCCACATATATAAAAAGCTTAATGCCCAAAAATGTATGATTGATAAGCGGTAAGAGTAATAGGACGACCCGCTTCTTTAGGTACGAAATAGTACATCATGCCTAAAAATGCAACGGTTAAGAAGAAACCTACTGCGTTTGTGCCCATACCACCATTGAACCATTGCATCTTGCACGCCTGAAAATAAGTTATATGATTTCATGCTAGTTAAACTAACAGGAATAGATAAATTATTGAAAATATGCAGTAATGCCGTTGCGACAATAAAAGCAAGGTAGAACCAGTTGGCAACATATATGTGTGGCTGCTTACGGCGTATAATTGTATTAATATATACCCAAAAATAACAAACCCACACAACGGTCACAGCAAGATCAATAGGCCACTCGAATTCTGCATATTCCTTGCCTTGTGTAAAACCTAGCATGTAACTAATTGCAGCAGCAGCAATACCAATGCTCCAGCCCCAAAAGCAGAATTCAGCAACTTTAGGGAATGCTAATCTGACTTGGCACGTTCTTTGCACAACATAAAATGATGTTGCAAATAGTGCAGAACCACCCATACCAAAAATAACAAGGGTTGTATGTACAGGGCGTAATCGCCCAAAAGTGATTTGAGCAATATCGAAGTTCATGGCAGGATATGCTAATTCAATCGCAGCCCATAAGCCTGCACTCATACCGAGTGCTCCCCAGATTAGCGTCATTATCGCGAATTTACGAATAATGGCATAGTTATATTGCTCATTTCGAGCAATGACATTATGGTTCATAGAACCCCCTAAAGGTTAATAGAAAAGTAGTACTGATATTTCAAATGTGTATTTTTTTAAGAGGGCGAATGTCGGTTATTTAACATTTTATTTACGCGATTGAGTGCGTGTTTTGTCAAATTAATTTCATCTGCCCCATTATTAATATTATGCAAAGTTTACAGAAGATTTACATTGATAATAATCAAGGACGGTAAAAATAACATATTGCGCAAATTATTTTAATATTGTACGTAAAAGATAATAAATTAATATACCCGTCATCTTTGAAGATCAAACTGGCAGGCAAACAGTATCTTCAAATCTTTCGGGTATATGCGCTTTTATAAATAAGTATGAATAAGAAGAAACTATGATTTTTTTGCCTGTTTGTGCAAACATAAAGTTTTGGAACGCTGCTTCGTTTACGCGAAACCACTGGTATTCTTGATTATGGAATGATTTCCAATGGTCATATATTTTTTTAAAGTCAGGATTTTTGATGGACTCTTCTTCGTATATTTTTTGTGCTTCGATGTAAGATGCTTCCAAAATTTCTTTTGAGAATGCCCTTAATTTGGCACCATTTTGGATGAGTGTTGCGAGTGCTTTAGGGTTATTTGCATCATATCGAGCGGTCATTAATATATTCATTTCGGCAGAGACAGTTTCAATCGCTTGCTTATATGAATCAGGCAATGCATCCCATTGTGTTTTATTCACGTAAAAAGATAATGCGGCAGATCCTTCCCAAAAACCAGGATAATAGTAATAAGGGGCGACTGCTTGAAAACCTAGCTTTTCATCATCATATGGACCAACAAATTCTGTGGCATCAATTGTGCCTTTTTCAAGAGATGAGTAAATATCGCTTACGGGGATATTTTGAGGTATCACGCCTAATTTAGATAATATTTCAGCCCCAAATCCTGGGATGCGAAATTTAAGCCCTTTTAGGTCTGCGAGGGTTTTGACTTCTTTACGAAACCATCCTCCCATTTGCGTACCTGTATTGCCTGCTGGGAAATTAACAATATTATATTTGGCAAAGAGCTCGCGCATTAACGCCATTCCGCCGCCCGCATATAACCAAGCTGCTTGCATACGTGCGGTTAATCCAAATGGAAGGCTGGTATCAATTGACAAAGCCTTATTTTTACCATGATAGTAATAAGATGCAGAATGTCCCATTTCAACTGTACCTGCTGAACGGCATCTAACACTTGGGCACCAGGGACTAATTCACCAGCAGAAATATACTTGTATTTCAAAATTTCCATTAGTAATTGCCGCAACGCGTTCAGAAAATTTGACCGAAGTGGTTAAAGAGAATATCTAGATTTTTGGGAAAACTAGATGCCAATTTCCATTTAATTTTAGGCAAAGTTGTTGCACTCTCTTGCGCATTTGATAAAGAGCTTGCGCTCATTATTGCTGCTGCGCCAATGGTTGCGTTTTTGATAAAATTACGACGTTTCATGCTGAATGCCTCTTAATTTAGTAGTGAGAATTAGTCGTGATAAATTTGTATTAGTTGCTAAATTATTAATAATCACTTACGACCAGATGTAAATTGAAGACCAAAATGATATTGATGACTCACTTCTCGATGCCCTTTAAAATATTCAACTAATTTTGTGACACAAAGATTTTGATTAATATTTTCAATGATGCAATGGCGCACATAGGACGATTATCGCTACCATCGAGCTGGACTTCTATCGGAGGTTGATCTGGCATCTCTATGAGAACAACGCCGTTGGTTGTGCGCCAATCTGTCGCGCCTTCATAGATAAATGCATATAAAACAATGCGTTTGATCTGGCTGAAATAATCTCCATTAATCCATAAATTTTCACCCAGAAGATGAATGACCCAGAACGGTCATCACTATCTAGCCGTATGAATGGCGCATGATTAATATCTCCCCAAGCATTGCCTAATGCCTGCACAACACCTACTTGCCCATCATTTAGTTCAAACATACAGCCTAAATCTAAGTCAATTTTTTTGGGTCTTCCAAAAAATGATTTCCGGCGGAAGTGGTATTCCACTTTAAGTTCACGCGCATTTTGCCAAAACCTTTTGCGCCTGTATTTTGGTGAGCGATACTTTATCGCCTGATTTTTGCAAGGTGACTTTACTTAAAGATACTTTAGGTTTTATGGGTTCTGCCAAGGCGTGATGAGTCGTATTGTGAGTGTGAGCTGCTTCTGTAATCTTGGGTGTTTTATTAGATTCTGATGGATTAGTCATTGATGTTTGCGCAACCTCGCCACCAAAATGAGTAACCAATGCATCCAGTCCGCCATTAAAACCTTGCCCCAATCATATTAAGTCGCCACTGTGCATCTTTACGATATAGCTCAATAAGCATGATGGCACGTTCATTTGCAAAATGAAGCCCCGTAAACTGATGGTTTGCGAGGTTTTTAGAGTCTTGTGTGATTCTTACAAGGGAGTCTCCCAGTTGGTTCATTACACCTGACCCTTCAATGCTTATTGTGAATATAAGACTATGAATTGTATCGGTAAGTTTAAGTAGATCAATATTGAATTGTGTTCCGTTTATTACAGACACCGCGCCACATGGCGATGTTGGCTGGTTAAAAAAAATCATGTATCGATCATCTGTCAATTGTTTATTGATATCCAAACCAAAGCACGATATATCAAGAGAAAGTTCTTTTTTAGCAGGCTCAATATGGATATTGAAAGAATGATTAGACAACCCTAAATCATTTAATTTGATCCGCTGTCCCTGATGATATTCATCATATTGTCCTATTTTTTTGTTTATGGTTGATAATCAAAGAGAATAAGGTCTGTGTCATCTTGTTTTGAGTCTGGCGTATCGATCTCAAAGTTTATGTCCGAACCACTGCCTTCAAATTTATGTGTGATGGGAGATTTAACCAAAGAGGGGAATGATATCAAAATAATCAACATAATAATTTGTAAGCTTAAAAATGGTATCGCCCCCCAATAAATATCACTGGTCTTGACAGATTTCGGCGCGACCGAACGTAAGTAAAAAAGTGAGAATCCAAAAGGCGGATGCATGAATGAGGTTTGCATATTCATCGCCAAGAGAATACCAAACCAAACTAAGTTGATATCCAATGCTATGGCAACAGGCAAAAGGAGTGGCACTAGAATTAATGCAATTTCAAAAAAATCTAAGAAAAATGCAATAAAAAAGACTAAAACGTTTACCGCGATGATAAATCCAAGTGCGCCACCAGGAAGATTGCCCAATAAATGCTCTACCCATATTCCACCATCTAAGGCTGTGAATACGAGGGAGAAAACGGTAGATCCAATCATGATAAACATAACAAAAGTGGTGATTTAACCGTGCTATCTAGAGACTGATGTAGCATCTTTTTACTAAACGTACCTTGGCAAACTGATAGTATTATGCACCCACTGCACCAATTGCTCCCGCTTCAGTTGGTGTTGCAACACCAATAAATACCGTACCCAAAACTAGGAAAATAAGGATAAGGGGCGGTGCAATACTGATTATTGATTTTTGAAGCAAGGCAAAACCATGTAGAGTTCTTGCTTTTTCTGGGAGCGCGGGTACGGAGTTGGAGAGAGAAAATGGAAACGACAAAAATATATAGAATATATAACCCAACAAGTATAGACCCTGGGATCATAGCCGCTTGATACATAGCGCCAATAGATACTTTAGCTGATCACCTAACACAATTAAGACCAAACTTGGTGGAATAATTTGAGCTAAAGTGCCGCTTGCTGCAATCACACCTGCTGCAATTTTTTTAGAGTAACCATACCTAAGCATAATCGGTAGAGAAATTAATCCCATTGCAATCACAGATGCGGATACAACCCCTGTTGTCGCAGCTAACAATGTGCCGACAAAAATGACAGAGTAAGCAAGTCCGCCACGAATTTTTCCAAAGAGTTGTCCCATCGTATTCAGTAAATTTTCTGCTAATCCTGAACGCTCAAGTATAAGTCCCATAAAAGTGACAAAAAGGAATTGCAAGAAGGGTGTCATTGCTCATAATTCCAAATAAACGATCACCCAAACTTCCCATTAAGCTGAATGTGAAGTAATCGAAATAGATGCCAATCGCTGCAAATAACGCACCTGTTGCAGCAAGTGAAAACGCAACTGGAAAACCACTCATTAAAAAAATAATTAAAGAGATGAACATAATAGGAGGGATATATCCGTCATTTGTAATTAATACCTTTAATACACTTTATTGTTGTGTCTTTTTATAAAAATTATTATTGCATTTATGATTGCACGATTGAAATTTGTAGCGATATATACCCAAAGACTTGTCTTTAACATGACGCTAAAGTGCTTTTAATTGTTTGCTAAATGGGATGTTTATTGTTAACCAGTGAGTGAGTCACCCTTTATCTCTTGATGTAATGATGGCAAATGCCCTCTTAAAATAAAAATTGCTTCAATAGTTGAGAAATGCCCTGCAATATCAGTAAAGACATTCCAATTGGAATCATTGCTTTAATCGGTGCTCTAGCTAATCCACCAGGATTGGGTGACATTTCCCAAATTGTCAAGATTCAATAACGGGAAAGAGAGATACATATAATATGACGGAAAAAGCAGGCAATAGGAAAAAACATAATACCAAATATTTCAGTATAAACACGCGCTTTAATTGATAGACGTTGGCTTATGATATCGATACGTACGTGCTGATTACAAAGATATGTATATCCAGGAGCGATGAGGAAAACCGTAGCGAAAAGATACCATTGTGATTCCAATAATCCATTAGATGTTACTTGAAATAAATGGCGAGATATGGCATTTCCAGCAGAAATAAAGGTAGCAAGTAAAATGCCAAAGCAGGCAATTAATCCCATAGTACGATTGAGTTTATCAATTGCTCGGGAATATTTAAAAGATAGGGGATTAACATTGGATTATGGTTAGGGATTAATAATAAGGTTGTTAATGTATTAAATTACAGAAGATTTGCCAATCTAAAGTTAAGAGCACCTCCATTAATTCACTCTCAATATTTCAACAATCTATTGTTTATATTTTTATCAAATTGATACATAATAGTTAAATCAAAGATTAGGGGGTTTTATAACATGCAAAGTAATTTTTTCGATTTAGATAATCGTTATGCTCAATTGATCAAAGATCCGCTTGTTTCAATTAATCAAATCATAGATTTTTCTATGCTTGAGCCACTCCTTTTGCAAATTGATAATAAAGGCTCTTCGTTATTTTTTTTGAAAAATCAATTTTTATCCGATTTTTCAAAAAAAAAAAGTTAAAATTTACGCAAATTTCCCGTATTTTTTGTATTTTTCTCCTATTTCCAGCCACTTTGGCACAATTTGGGCGTAATTTAGCCATGCGCTTTAGAGCATAAAGTGCGCGCCCCGTTTTTTTGATAATTGGTTCTTTTTTCAAGTTTACCTTCATAAGCCAATTGAGCCTCAATTTTGACGATATGCCCATAGGAAAGCGCACTTATAATAAACTTTTCCCGCCTATACAATACATTAGCCTAACTTAGAAGATACTAGTGTAGTTTTTTATTAAAGTTATCCACAATTGCTTGTGAATAACGTACAATAACCTGCCTATATAATCTAAAAAGAATTAAATATATTTATGGAATCTTCCGTTATTTCTATTAAAAATCTTTACTTTAATCGAGGATCTCGTGTTATTTTTGATGGGCTAAGCTTGGATATTTTCAAAGGGAAAATAACGGCAATTTTAGGACCATCAGGCACAGGGAAAACAACGCTTTTAAAAATGATCAGTGCGCAACTGATGCCAGATTCAGGTTCTGTTACTTTATTCGGAGAATCTTTAGATAAAGTATCTCGTGAAAAAATTTATGCACTCCGTAAACGTTTGGGTGTCTTATTTCAATCTGGTGCATTATTTTCGGATATGAGTGTTTATGACAATGTTGCCTTTGGTTTGCGTGAGCATACATCCTTTCGGAAGATATGATTTGTACTTTGGTCCTCCTAAAGTTAGAAGCAGTTGGTTTGCGTGGTGCAAAAGACCAAATGCCAGGACAGTTATCTGGTGGTCAAGCGCGGCGTGTTGCTTCTCGCACGAGCAATTAGTCTAAGAACCAGAGTTAGTTTTATATGATGAGCCATTTGCGGGGCAAGACCTATCGGGATGAGTGTCCTAGTTAAGTTGATTAAGACATTAAATGAAAGCTTAAATTTAACGAGCCTAGTTATTACACATGATGTGAGTGAAGTGCTTGATATTGCAGATTATGTTTATATTATCAGTGATGGAAAAGTGATTGAGCACGGTGATGCAAATGCGATTCGCACCTCCACAAATTCATGGGTTCGGCAATTTATTGATGGCAAAGAAGATGGTCCCGTACCTTATCACTTACCTAGAGCTGATTTAAAACAGGTGTTAATGAGCACAGGAGGGCGTAAAATGTTTGATTTTGTTTCTAATTTTGGGCGAGCATGTCTGTCTGCGATTCATCAATTGGGGCAACTTGCGGCTCTTTTATGTGTGATTATTAAAAATATACCAGCGGCTTTATTACGTCCACGTTTAATCATGACTCAAGCATATCAACTAGGTGTTTTGTCTTTGCCAATTATTATGGTGCAGGCTTTTTCGTTGGAATGGTTTTGTGTTTCAAGGTTATGTTAATTTGGTAAAGTTTGGCGCTGGCGGCATCTGTTGGCACAGTGGTTGCATTGTCTCTGCTTCGTGAGTTAGGACCCTTTTTGACGAGTCTTTTATATACTGGGCGTGCATGTTCCGCGCTTACTGCAGAAATTGGATTAATGCGCGCCACTGAACAGGGGGCAAGCTATGAGATTATGTCTGTTGATCCAAGATGTTATATTTTAGCGCCTCGTTTTATAGCGGGTATTATTATATTGCCTTTGCTGACATCCATTTTTTGGTGCGATTGGTATAACGGCAGGTTTTTTTGGTGGGAAGCCTTCAGTTAGGGGTTGATGCAGGTGCATATTGGTCTCAAATGCGTTCATCTGTTGATTTTTCGAATGATATTTTTGACGGTGTCATTTTAAAAGCATTTTTTTTCGCGTTAGTGTGTAATTTAATAGCACTTTATGAGGGAATGAATGGCATGCCAACCTCTGAAGGTGTTGCAAAGCAACAACAAATAGTGTCGTGAAAGGATCGCTTAGTATTTTAGGCGTTGATTTTATTTTAACAACTATGTTTTTTACAGTATGAGTTATGCAGATTAGTTGTTTCTTGTTATCGATTATTAGCGATTGATTTTAAATAATTACTCACTTTGTTGTACTTTAATAAGTACGATGATTAATAAATTAAATAGAACGTTTATTTTGTTTTTCGAGTTAAGTCATTTTTGTTTTTTAGCAGTTTAATATATAAAATAATCATTAGGGTGATGTATGTCTCAAGATTTTTGGAATGATTGCTTAGAAGCGCTAAAAAAGATATTCCTGCGAATAATTTCGCAATGTGGATTCACCCACTACAAG
Source organism: Sweltsa coloradensis (assembly GCA_024449915.1). Classification (NCBI taxonomy): domain Eukaryota; kingdom Metazoa; phylum Arthropoda; class Insecta; order Plecoptera; family Chloroperlidae; genus Sweltsa; species Sweltsa coloradensis. The sequence goes on from JAMZAV010000013.1 coordinate 895,746, forward strand.
CAGTTATGTTGAAAGATTATTTAATGATTTTAGCACCAAATGATTTTGTCCTAAACGGTCTTAGACACAGTTTCATAGCGTGATACAAACTGTTGTCGATGAAATAAATGGTGCACCAATGATCATTAAATTTGGTGTAGGTGGTAGTGAAGACTACAAGGAAGTTAAACAAAAAATGCGAAAACAGTTCTAAAACGTCCAACAAAGCCTCGTAACGTGACACATGATTCTATTAAAGAGAAGCTATTGAGACGAGCAATCTGAATCCAGAATTTAGTTTTATGAATTATGTTGAGGGTAAGTCGAATCGATTTGCGTTAGCGGCATGTTCAGGTGTTGCAAAACAGCCAGGTACAATTCACAATCCACTGTTTATTCATGGTAATACAGGGCTAGGAAAGACTCATTTAATGCATTCTGTTGGGAATGCTATTTTAGAAACATATCCCGATGCCCGTATTATGTATCAACATTGTGATAGTTTTATTGAGGATATCGTGCGTACCATTCGTAATGGTACGATTAATGAGTTGCGCCATTTCTATAAATCGCTTGATGCATTATTAATTGATGATATTCAGTTGTTATCTGGTAAAGAAGCATCTCAGGAAGTATTTTTTCATACATTTAATGCACTTTTAGATGGTGGTCATCAGGTGATTTTAACGTGTGATCGTTATCCAAAAGAGCTAGATGCAATGGAAGATCGTTTGAAATCACGTTTTGCATCTGGTCTGATTGTTAATATAGAACCGCCCGAGTTTGAACATCGGGTGGCAATTTTACAAAAGAAAGCGTTGCATTGGGGAAAGGCATTGCAAGATGATTGTGCCTTTTTTATCGCACAAACGGTCAGAGCGAGTGTTCGAGAGTTAGAAGGTGCATTGAAACAAACTAATGCCATTGCAATCTTTAGAGGATATGAGCTTACTTTAGAAGTGGCCCAAGAAGCATTATCTAGTTTAGTTGAATTGCAAGCGAAGCAAATTACGGCACCCAATATTCAAAAATTGTATGCGACTATTATAAGATTAAATTAGTTGATATGAACGGTAAGTCACGTGCATCTAATTTTGCAAAGCCACGTCAAATTGCAATGTATATTGCGCGGGAATACACTAAGAGTTCATTGCCAGAGATTGGGCGTGTTTTTGGTAGAGACCATTCTACGGTTATGCATGCTTGCGCTAAAGTTGCTAAAGATCTAAACACTGATTTACAATTAAAAACGAGATATGGATGCTCTGCTCAGTACACTTGGTATTTAAATTTTGGCTCTTTGTCATTTCCTATGCATAAGCGCATAATTTATGCTCGTTACCTTTGAATATCAAATTTGCAGGATGCAACTGCTTTATTGACTTCATATTCTCACCAAAATCACTTGCCTTATGTAAGTTCATCGGGGTTCGTACGCTGATAGCCAAAGCAGTATCTTCAAATCTTTTGGGTATAAATATTTAAACTAACGAGGGATTGTAACTTGAATGGACATAGAGGTTTTTGCAAAAACATTAAAAGACGAGCCTCTCATCTTCTATAAACTCTGCCAAAATTTGATTCAAATATAAAAAACCTCGATCTGTTGTACATAGCTGGTCATTAGAATTCACGCTTAATAAATTGCGTAATTTTAAATTTCTCACCTTAGTATCAATCACATTATCCTCTAAAAAGGTTCGTTGTTGCCAAAATGCTTTAGGTACTCCTTCTTTTAATCGAAGCGCATTTAGCATAAATTCAAATGGTAGCTCAGCGTGCTCGACAACTTTAAATGAATCAAAAGATGCCATTGTGCCTGCATATTTAAGGTAATCAGTAGGGTGTTTTTTGATACTTGTTCGGTAAATTTTTTGCTCGTTTTGTAATGTAATTTTTCCATGTGCTCCAGCACCAATCCCAATATAATCACCATATTGCCAATAATTAATATTATGGGCGCAGCGGCTATTTCTTTGCGCATAAGCTGATACTTCATATTGCTCATACCCAGCTTGTCTTAATAAAGCCTGCCCTTCTATTTGCATAGACTCAATCAATTCATCATCTGGCAATACTGGCGGATATCTATGAAACAATGTATTAGGCTCCAAGGTTAATTGATAATGTGAAATATGATTAGGATTCAGTAAAATAGCTTGCCGCAAATCAGATAATGATTGCTCTAGAGATTGGCTTGGTAAGCCAAACATAAGGTCCAAATTAATTTGCTCAAAACCAGCTTTTCTTTGCCATTTCAAACGCATTTGTAGTTTGCGAGGCATTATGAATACGTCCTAATGATTTTAAATGATGATCACTAAAACTCTGCACCCCTATTGATAGTCGGTTAATTCCAATTTCTTTGTATGCCTTAAAATTAGCTTGATCTGCAGTACCTGGATTTGCTTCCATTGTAATTTCTGCATTAGGAGAAATCGTTAAATGAGAACGTAAGTTTGAAAAGAGCCAGTCCAAAGAATCTGGATTCATGAGGCTAGGTGTACCTCCTCCAATAAAAATGCTCGAAACTCTACGTCCCCAAATATAGGGCAATATAAATTCAATATCACGCATCAATGCTTCAACATAAGAAGTTTGAAGGCTAGGAGATTGCGAATTTTTATTATATAAAATATCAAGTGGCGCATTGTGTGAATTAAAATCACAATAGGGACATTTCTGTACACACCATGGAAAATGTATATATAGACTTAAAGGAATCATTCTAGCTCTCTTTGTTTCATTTTTGAATCATAAATTAATAACTAAAACATCTATCAATAGTAATCAATAATTGATACGAGCATGAATATATCAAAATTAATGCCTATTAAAAAAACCCACATAGTGGGCTTTTTTAATAGGCATTAATTTTTCTCTGATAGCGAGGAAAAGCACTAGGTAAACAAAAAATTAACGAGCGTATTTTTGCGGAAACGATCAACACGTCCTGTTGTATCTGTAATATTTTGTTTACCGTAAAGAAAGGATGCGATTCAGATGAGATTTCAATTTTATAAAGAGGGTATTCTTTACCTTCAAAATTAATAGTCTCTTTAGTTCTAATTGTAGAGCGTGTTAAAAATGTGAAATCACAAGATACATCTTGGAAAACAACATCGCGATAATTAGGATGAATATCTTTTTTCATAATTAATTCCAAATAAAGTAACAAAAACTGTTTTTGAAATACGGAAGAAGTCCGTTCGTCAACTAAACTTACCGTAACGATCGCACTGGCGACCGATTATTTTTTAAATAAGTCGTGCATTCTACACGTAACAAGATTACTTTTGCAAGTAATACCTGTTTTTAAGGCGTTAAACAAGTATCTATCTGCCTTTAGAGGTGAAATACTGAAAAAAATGGCTCACATCTTTAACACCAACAACCTTTTCAGCTCTTGAAATAGCAGCATCAGCTTCTTTTCGAGTGACTATTCCCATCAAATATACAGACCCTCTTTCTGTGACTACTTTAATTCTTATTGGATCTATCACAGTAATGAGCGCAGTTTTAACGCGGCTTGTAATCAAAGTATCATTTGATCTACTTGCAAAAGAGGCTCTTGGGGCAACAATTAACTCGTTATATACTTGATCGACATTAGGCATTTCTTTAATTTTACTTTCTGCTAACAGCCCAACCTCTTCAGAAGGAACCTCGCCTGTCATTAATACATGCATATTATAACTTGTAATATTAACGTGTCCGCCGCGAATTCCTGGGAGTTTACCAATCAAATGACCAGCACTAACCGCTGTTGTCTTATCATCCACCATTTTACCTGCTGTACGTCGATCCGTTACACATCCACTCAAAACTATCATACTTAATAAACTTAGGAATATTAATACTTTACAATCTATTGTAAAAAAAAAATTTTTACTCATCCAAAACAACCTTTACATTTATATTTATAGTAACTATTTTGTATTATACAAAAAGCATGACTTTTTATCAAAGTTAATATGCGATTTAATTAATATTTTTAAAAAATACAAAAAAATAGCTATTCTGAAAATGCTATATCGATACCATTACACCACGTATGAATAATTAACATGTGTAACTCTTGAATACGAGCGGTTCTTTCGTGTGGCACTCTGATTTCAAAAAGATTTGAATGCTTTATCTTTCCTATCTCTCCACCACTTTTACCTGTCAAAGCAATCACTTTCATGTTTTTGTTCAGTGCGGTCATAATTGCATTTACAATAGAAACTGAATTACCACTTGTTGAAATTGCGACCAGAATATCTCTCTTTTCTCCCAAGGCAAAAACCTGCTTACTGATACTTCTGAATAACTATAATCATTCGCTATAGACGTTAGATTTGAACTATCTGTTGTCAATGCAATAGCAGGTAATGGAGCACGCTCAATTTCAAAACGATTCATTAATTCCGCTGCAAAATGTTGACAGTCAGCTGCAGAGCCACCATTTCCACATGCTAAAATCTTCCCTCCTTCTTTAAGGCTGTGAATCAACAAAATAATACTTGAGACAAAATAGGACAAAGTAGGTCCTGTGCTTTATTTTAAGCTGAATACTCTCTTCAAAATGCATTCTACACATAGATTCGTAAGGCATTATATCTCCAGACTAATTTCACAATAGTAAGTTTTTAGCAAAATAAAACGTTTTATTAATAAAATACCGCTCCCTAATCATTTTAATTAAAGGAACAGTATTTAATTTGAAAAAAGTTGCTAGTCTAAAGAATTAAAGCGGACTTTATTTTCTTCATGGCTTGAACCTCATTTGTCTAATTCGTTCAGCAGAAACATTATATTCAGCCGCTAAATCATGTAACGTTGGTTTATTATCATCAGACATCCAACGGCGCATTACAATGTCTCTACTACGCTCATCCAAACAGAAAAAGCATTTGCCAGAGCAGTGTTATTCTTCTCTTCAAAATCTTCTGCTTCTAACATAGTCAATGGATCTGCAGAAGCGTCTGCTAGCCAATCTGCAGGACTATAATCTGTCTCTTCTTGTGTATCTGCTGATAAATCAAATGCAATATCGGAAGATGATAATCGAGCTTCCATCTTAGCGACGTCTTCTATACTTACACCCAAGATCTTTAGCAATCGCCTCTGTCTCTTTAACACTCAACCAACCTAAATGAGACTTCATTGAACGTAAATTGAAAAACAGTTTTCTCTGTGATTTAGTCGTTGCAATTTTAACAATTCGCCAATTCTTAATAATAAAGTCATGTATTTCAGATTTTATCCAATGTACAGCAAAAGAAATCAATCTAACACACGCGTGTGGGATCAAAACGGCGAACGGCTTTCATTAAGCCTACATTACCTTCTTGAATTAAGTCAATCATCGATAGACCATATCCATTGAAACTTTTAGCAATATGCACAACAAATTTTAAATGACTTAAAACAAGTGTTTGAGCTGCTTTAAGATCATTATGATCAACTAACCGAGCTGCCAAATATTGTTCTTCTTCTAGAGTTAGAACGCGTATATCGGAAATTGCTGAAATATAAGCGTCCAGATTCTCTGAGATTGCAGGTAATGTTTTAGCGCGTAACATAACAGGATAAGTCATAAACACCCCCTTGATTATACAAAAATATATCTAGAAAACTTCATTTACATTATATCATTTTTAGTATTATATTTTAGCAGCATTAAAAATAAATAGTTACCTCCGTACTGCCAATTCGATGGATTTACAGTTTTATGCAATATTTCATTAACTTAAGTCTGTATGCCCAAAAGATTTGAAGATACAGTGAGGTGACGGGTATATAATAAAAAAACATAATGCTATTAAGCCCTAGGATTTATACTATTCCTATGATTAAGCGACTTAAAGCAGACAATCAGCAATCATTGACAACTTGCCAAGAAAATTTTCTCCTGCTCCCAAATTCACTAAATGCGAATTATTAAGATAGTGTGTACTCGCCGGAACAACAAATGGTATTTTTTTCAAAACAATTTTTTTCAGTATTACGAGGTAATCCGTAAAAATCTGCACCGTAAAAACTTGCAAACCCTTCTAACTTATCTAAAGCGCCTTCTTTCTCAAAAATTTCAGCATATAAACTTAAGGCGTAAGGCGCTGAAAAACAGCCAGCACAACCACAACTATTTTCTTTGTATGTGCTGCATGTGGTGCACTATCTGTACCCAAAAAAAACTTAGGTTACCACTTACTGCAGCTTTAATAAGTGACATTTGATGCGAGTTGCGCTTTAAAATTGGTAAGCAATAGAAGTGAGGTTTAATGCCGCCCACAAGCAAATGATTACGATTATACAAAAGGTGTTGAGGCGTAATCGTCGCAGCAATATTATCCCCAGAATGCAAAACAAATTCGACTGCTTGAGTTGTTGTGATATGTTCAAATACAAGCTTTAATTTTGAAAACTTTATTAATAGTGGCTTTAAAGTATGCTCTATAAAATAATCTTCTCTATCAAAAATATCTACATCTATATCAACTACTTCACCATGAATTAGCAGTGGTAATTGTAATAATTCCATCATTGCAAAAACAGGATAAAGCGCTACTATATCTGAAACACCATTATTTGAATTTGTTGTTTGCACCAGCAGGATACAGCTTAAAAGCCTTTACAATACCTGATTCATGAGCAGCAATAAAAATCCTGAATCGTTGTATTTTGCGTTAAATATAAAGCCATCAAGGGTTTTAAAATCTATGTGTTTGAGGAATATTTTGCAATATCCGTAATTTTCGTATGCCTTAGCATCCTCAACAGTTTTGATGGTGGCTGTAAATTAGGCATAATCATTGCTCGAGAAAAATGTTGACTAGTTGCTTGTACAGTAACGGATAAAGCATCTTGTCTTCGCAAATGCAAATGCCAATCATCTGGACGAATAATTGTGGCGTTTTCATAATATAATCACCTTTAAGTTATTATTTTATTTAAAAATATACCAATTGAAATGGCAATACACAGATAATTTCTATGATGCTTATCATCAAATAAAGAAAATTAATGGTTTTGATTACCAAAATTGAACACTTTTAATAGTACTTAAAAATTATATAAGGATTAACCCGTTTTATTTTTGGATATCGTTCATGCGTTTCATGCTGGTAATTATGCAGATGAAATTAAAGCATACAATTCTAATTGAAATTTACTCAACTCATTAAATAAAAAAAAACAAACCGTACTGGGTGCTCGATACTCATGCAGGTTTTGGGCATAAAATAAACCTAGACTCTTTTGAAGCACAAAAAACAAAAGAATATATGGATGGAGTAGGTCGAATTTTGGATAAAAAATCTACCATCCCTAACAGACTATATTCACCGCCTTAAATATAACCAATCTTGATTTGGCGCAAAAAAATGTGACCAGTACAGATATTTTCACAGACAACGTTGAATTATTATGCAGGCTCGCCGATGCTAATTGCGAATCATTTAAGAAAGGCGATGAACTAGTTGCATGCGAATTGAATACGGTTGATTGTGATACCCTGAAACGAAATTTTCGTATGCGAAGCGGTGTTTCTGTTCATCTACGAGATGGTTTGAGGGAGTGCGCGCATTATGCCCTCCAAAATAAAGCGAGGATGATATTATTTTGACCCACCTATGAGGGACAATCTGATTTTTTAAAAATTTGTGAGACAGCCAATATCTATCGGCCCATTGGAATGGTGCAATATTAGCCGTTTGGTATCCCATCTTTAGGGCAAAAACTACATGAGCCAATGCTTACGCATTTTTAAAGATCCAAAATTCAAAAGTGTATTAAACATACACTTCATATTGCCTTTTAATGAAATTGGAATTAGGCATGGCTGGCTGTGGCGTGTTAATTTTAAATGCACCTTGGCAATTTGACACTTGGGCGCACTCTATAGTAAAGGAGATCTAGCAATTCAATTTAAAAAAACTGAATGAACCAAGAGTAATTGTTGAGTGGTTAACGCCCCAATAAAAAGGCAAAGAGCTTAAATTAAAAATGCTGCAAGACATATATCACTATTTGCTTACAGCATTTTGAAAAAACTAAATATATTAAAAAAAATTAATTTAGATAAATTAATTCAGGTATTAAAAATAAATATTAATACAATTATTCTTGATACTTGCGGGAAAACAAGAGATGCATTTGTACCACCAAAAACCCAAAACTATTACTCATAACTGTCTTAAGCTTAATATTATCAATACGTTCACGAACAATTTTGGGTAAGTCGCCATTTCCCGGGTCAATATTATCAATATGAGCGCTCGCACAAATAAATCGTTTCATCATCAGAATTTGAGTAAATGCTTCACTTACTCCAGCTGCCCCTAAAGAATGACCAGTTAATTTATTTTGTGGAAGAAATTTTTGGAAACTGATCACCAAATACAGCAAACGGCTTTAATTTCTGGAAATCACCTGCTGGCGTTTAAGTACCATGCGCATTAATATAATCAATTTTTTTTATCTACAGTTGCTAATGCTTGCTTCATGCACCGTATAGCACCTTCTCCGCTTGGAGCAACCATGTCATAGCCATCTGAAGTCGCACCATAACCAATCACCTCTGCATAAATCTTAGCACCTCGAGCTTTAGCGTGTTCAAGTTCTTCCAGAACAACCATTCCGCCTCCACACAATAACAAATCCATCTCGATCAGCATCATATGCTCGAGAAGCTCTTTCGGTGAAATTCATTAATTTAAAAGAAAGAGCGCCCATCGCATCAAATAGTGCACTCATATATGGATGAAATTTCTTCAGCACCACCCGCAAAGACAATATCTTGCTTTCCTAACTGAATTAATTCTGCGCCATTACCAATACAGTGAGCAGAAGTCGAACATGCGGAACTAATTGAATAATTAACACCCTTGATTTTAAACGGAGTAAGCCAGGCATGCTGAGACGGTAGACCCCATTGTCCGAGTAACCCATATAAGGGCCTATCCGTTTAGTCTTTCCCAGCTTTTCTAAGTGTATCTATTGCAATCTACTTGATGCATAGTTGATGCTCCACCGGGACCAGCTATTATCCCTGTACGCTCGTAGATATTTGTTCTGCGGTAAGCCCTGAGTCAGTAATAGCTTGCTCCATTGCTAAATATGCATATCCTGGGGCCCATCTCCCATGAACCGATATTTTTTACGGTCTATAAATTCAGATAAATCCAAACGTACAAAGGCGCGTGAACATGGAACGGAATCCCCTATCAAGCCATTTCTTGAGAAAAAAAAAATACCAGACTTACCCAACTGTAAAGACTCTAAAACCTCTTCTTTATTATTACCAATACTAGAAACAATACCAATGCCTGTAATTTCAACTCGTTTCATCAAAATTTCCTCTTTAAAGAGTCCAAGATTTAAATATAAAACTAAAAAGCTTCTGTTTAAGTAAATAAACCAACTTTTAAATCATAACCAGCATAAATTTCACGCCCATCAACCTCAACAATAGCGTCGGCTATTCCCATTGTAAGTTTGCGCATAATAACTCGCTTCATACTAATACGATAAGTAATTTTTTTAGCTGTAGGCAATATTTGTCCTGAAAATTTGACTTCACCACATCCCAGTGCTCGCCACGCCCTTTACCATCCATCCAGCCTAAATAAAACCCAAGCAATTGCCACAATGCATCAAGCCCTAAGCAGCCTGGCATCACATTATCACCAATAAAATGGCAACCAAAAAACCATAAATCTGGATGTATATCTAATTCAGCTATAATCTCGCCCTTACCGTATTGGCCGCCAGTTTCAGTAATACTTACAATCCTGTCGAGCATAAGCATCGGAGGCATTGGTAATTGGGCATTTCCCTCACCAAATAATTCACCTTTTGCACAAGTAATTAAATCTTCTTTTGCGTAACTATTTGGTTTTATAATTTTATTTAGCACTTAAATATCCTTCAAAGATAATTCGTAAAAAGTTAATTAGAAATATTTTATACCCATAAGATTTGAAGATACTGCAAGGCGGCAAGTATACGAGTCCCGATGAGCTTACAGATAGTAAGTGATTCGGGAGAGTATGCACTGCCAACAAAGCAGGATCCTCAAAGGTGACGGGTATATATCCCACAACAATAGGGTGAGTATAAACATCATACCCAGAGGGTTTTGCATTGTAAAATTATCAAAATATTTAATCTTAATAAATCATTAACCAAGTATCTCTACTTTTTCAACGACGATATCATCGACTGGAACGTCTTGATGCCCTTGTTTTGAAGTAGTTTTTGTTTCATAAATAAATTGATAACATCCATGCCTTCAGTCACTTCACCGAATACACAGTAACCAAATCCTTGAGCATTCTCCGCTCGAAAATTTAAAAAATCATTGTTCGCTACGTTTAACAAAAAATTGACCTGTTGCTGAATGTGGGTCATTTTGTGCGAGCCATTGCGACCGTACCAATATTGTTTTTTAGTCCGTTGCTCGCCTCATTTTTAATTGGTGCACGCTGCCCATCTTTTTTGTCAATCATTCCTGGTAAAATCCCACCACCTTGAGCCATAAATCCTGGGATAATTCGATGAAATAAGGTGCCAACAAAATAACATCGGTTGCATATTGTTTAAATTTGCCGCAGTAACTGGCGCTTTCTCATGATTTAATGTAATCGAAAGGCACCTAAGTTAGTCGTAAATTTAATCATAAAAGCTCCTAAATAAAATTAAAGTTTTGAATCATAGTGATAATAAAATCTTAAAAACAGCTTGAGTATTTTAGCTCAATAATTCGTAAAGGACCAATTGTGATTCAAAATTAGTGCACGTTATCTTACCGAAAATATATTAATATCATAACTAAAACATTTAAAGATCCTACGTATTTGCTGCATATATTATTTTTTCATGGCATCAAAAAACTCAGCATTAGTCTTGGTATGTTTAAAGCGGTCTAGCACAAATTCCATCGCCTGAATCTCATCCATTGAGTGTAAAATTTTACGAAGAATCCACATTTTTGGAGCTCTGTTTCAGGGTAATCAACTCTTCTCGACGCGTACCAGACCGATTGATATTAATTGCAGGATAAACTCGTTTTTTCAGCTATACGCTATCTAAATGAACCTCCCAATACCTGTGCCTTTAAATTCTTTCATAGTATTACTTCATCCATTTTTGAGCCAGTTTCAACAAGTGCAGTGCCAATAATAGTTAAACTGCCACCATTTCAATATTTCGTGCCGCACCAAAAAAACAGTTTAGGACGATGAAGCGCATTTGCATCAACACCACCTGATAATACTTTTCCAGATGAAGGAATCACAGTGTTATATGCTCGTGCTAAGCGTGTTATAGAATCTGCAAGATAACAACATCTCGTTTATGTTCAACCAGTCTACGTGCCTTCTCAATAACCATTTCAGCAACTTGCACATGTCGTAATGCTGGCTCATCAAAAGTAGAGGCTATGACCTCACTTTAACAAGTCTTTCCATTTCGGTAACCTCTTCAGGGCGCTCATCTATCATCAACACAATCAATAGCATTCAGGATGATTCGCTGCTATGGATTTGTGCGATATTTTGCATCATCATTGTTTTTCCCGCTTTAGGCGGGGCAACAATTAAACCGCGCTGACCTTTACCAATTGGCGCAGCCAAATCAATTAAACGAGCTGTAATGTCCTCTCGAGAGCCATTGCCGCGCTCCATAATTAAGCGTTCTTGAGGATGTAATGGTACTAAATTTTCAAATGCAACCTTACGTAAAGAATTTTGTGGCTCTTCGTAATTGATTGTCTCCACTTTAATCAATGCAAAATACTTCTCACCTTCTTTGGGTGGGCGAATTTTCCTGAAACAGTATCGCCTGTTCTAAGATAAATTTACGTATCTGCGAAGGGCTAATATAAACATCATCAGGACCTGCAAGATAATAACTATCTGCGCCACGCAAGAAACCATAGCCATCCCCTTAGTATTTCTAGAACGCCATCACCAGAAATTTCTTCTCCCGTCTTTGTGTGCGCTTTTAAAATACCAAAAATTAGATCATGCTTACGGGCACGTGCTAAATCTAGATTCATGTCTGAAGCAATTTGGATAAGTTCTGCAGCAGATTTACGCTTTAATTCTGTTAAATTCATAATTTTTTCTTAAAGTAAGGCCCATATAAAAAAGGCGTTGTGTTATGTAATAGTATTTATTCATAATCTATATATTTAAATAATACGTGCATAACAATTTTTTGTTTTTGATAGGATCAATAAATCTTAATAAGCACTATCAACAATTATATACCCAAAAGATTTGGAGATATAACATTCAATACAGGCTAAGACAAATTACTTACCCGTTTGACCTCGATAACGTAGTACATGGTCCAATAAAGTAATTGCCATCATTGCTTCAGCAATCGGCGTTGCTCTAATACCGACACATGGATCATGGCGACCAAGCGTTCTAATTGTAGTTTCATTGCCATGAACATCTATCGTATTGCCTTCTAAAAGTAACTTGAGGTTGGCTTCAATGCAATATGTGCGGGCAATTTCTTGCCCTGAAGATATCCCACCTAGTATACCACCAGCGTGATTATACTAAAGCCACTTTTCGTAATTTCATCACGAAATTGCGTTCCTTTCGCAATAATGCAATCAAAACCATCGCCTATTTCAACACCCTTACAGCATTAATACTCATTAGTGAATGTGCTAAATCTGCATCTAAGCGATCAAAAATTGGTCCCCTAGCCCAACAGGACACCCTTTAGCAATAACAGTAACTTTAGCGCCGATAGAATCTCCGACTTACGTTTGTTTATCCATATAGGATTCAAGTTCATTGACTTGGGCGTTATTAGGCCAGAAAAAAGGATTGGTTTCAATATCTTCAGCAATGTGCACTGGAGATGTAATAGGACCAAGTTGTGACAAAAAACCATAAATAGTAATGCCAAATTGATCTTTCAATACTTTTTTGGCAATTGCTCCTACAGCCACGCGCATGGCTGTTTTCACGCGCACTAGATCTACCGCCTCCTCTATAATCACGAATTCCATATTTATTCTGATAGGTAAAATCGGCATGCCCTGGGCGAAATATATCTTTAATATTCCATAATCTTTAGAACGTTGATCCGTATTCTCTATCATCAATCCGATTGAGCAACCTGTTGTTTTTCCCTCGAAAACACCTGATAGAATAGTCACTAAATCATCTTCTCTACGTTGAGTCGTATGTTCTTGATGTACCTGGCTTTCTTCGGTCTAAATCCCTTTGAATGTCTTCAATGGACAGTTCAATTAAAGGCGGGCAGCCATCTATAATGCCTAGTAATGCAGGCCCATGACTTTCGCCTGAAGTTGTAATTGTAAATAACTTTCCATAGGTGTTTCCAGACATAATACTCTCTTTGATAATATTGGAAAAATCAACATCTGCATTCAATTGTTTCGTATTGTTACCATATAAATGATCTAATTAGATTCATCCATTGCTGCCAACAATTATAAAAATATCACATTAAAACGATATGCAATAACTTAATATTTTTTGTAAATATATCGCTATTAATATTTTATTCATATCTATACCCGTCATACTTGAAGATCCTATTTTGTTGATTACGCATACTCTCCCGAATCACTTACCTTAATGTAAGCTCGTTGGGACTTGTATACTGGCAACCAAAATAGTATCTTCAAAGCTTTTAGGTATATCTTAAGGTTTTTTATATAAATTTTTCCAAAGCACCTCTGATGTATTTGTCATAAGTGCTGCACGCCGTGCCATAATAAAAAGAACATCAGATAAGCGATTAATTAAATGCAATACATTTAAATTAATATCTTCAGATTGTTTAATAAAACAATATTTCGTTCTAATCGCCTTGCTACAGCACGAGCCAAATGAATTGGGCAACTAGTTTATGTCCCCCAGGTAAAATGAATTCTTTAAGTCGTGGTAAATTTTGATTTAAAGTCAAAGCCCAATTATCTAAGTAATGAACATCTTCGACTGTAATAAACGTGTGACCTGGCATAGCGAACTCTCCACCAGCATCAAAAATTTTGTGTTTAATCCATGTTAAACCTTCAGCTAACTTTTGTGTTTGAGCATCAAGTAGAGTGATAACAATACCTATATGGCAATTAAGCTCATCAAAATCTCCAATTACATTAATGCGCTGAGAAGACTTTAAAACACGAGAACCATCCCTAACCCCGTTTCTCCGCCATCACCTGTTTTGTGATAATACTTGACAACCTAGTTCCCATAACATCCTTTATTATTTTATCAAAATGAAGATAAAACCCTTCATAATAATTGAAATTAATGTGTAACACAAAAATCTTAGTATAAACTAAGACAATGCGCCGACTTTCGATTATTTAATTATTTACTTTCAACCACTTAGCTAAGGTTTTAAAATAATCTCACGTAACTCACTTAATTCATGAATTATGTAGCTTGGGTTATATGCGCGTAATAAATCAGAAGGACATCCACCTGTTGTTTATTCCGACACAATCCATGTTAATTTTCTTTGCCATTTCAATATCGCAAATAGAATCACCGACCATAAGCGTCTTTTGAATAGGCCACATTTAGTTCAGATAATATCTCTTCTAACATTAGCGGATCAGGCTTCATACGAGTTTGATCTGCTGTACGAATAGATTGAAAATAATGATCATACTTTTTTGTACTCAAAACCCAATTAAGAGATACATAATCTTTACCTGTTGCAATGGCTAATTTCACACCCGCTAGTTGTAAAGAACGAAGCATAGGCTCTGCATCTGAATATAAGCAATCTTTTTCTTCCATTAAAGTGCCATCCCAATCAAAGATTACTAGATCGTATCGCATATATTTATAACCTCGTTAAATTTTGTTGATCATCACAATAAGTACAATAAAACTAGGCAATAACAAATATTGCCTACTAATATATTATACCCAAAACATTGAAAGTTGCATCCTGTAAGGAGGTATTCAAGTCTTTTGGGTATAGGTCAATCTTAAATGGCCTTAAGTAATTATTATTGTTATCATGCATTAAACGATTCAATCTTGCAACAAAAGCCAGATGGATCTTCTAATTGTGATCCTTCTAATAGTATTGCTTGCTCATAAACTAACAAAGCAAGATCATTTAAAGAATCGGACTCACCTATAGATTGTAAGGCAAATTTCTTTAGTAAAACATGCTCTGGATTAATTCTAACCAAGGCTTAGAAGTCGGTACATCATGTCCTGCATCTTTTAACATTCGCTCAAAATGAGAGCTTAATGCATGTTCGCTACGGACAAGACAGGCTACTGAATCTGTCAGACGCTTTGAAATTTTTACGCTTTCAACTTTATCGCCTAAAGCATTAGTTAAAATTTCAATAAGCTGTTTTTCTTGATCTGTATTTTCAACAGGCGCTTCTTTTTTATCTTCTACGGAAGCAGAGTCTAAGTCAATATCACCTTTTGCGACATTTACAAATGATTTGCCTTCAAACTCATATAGAAACCCCATCATCCAGTCATCAACAGCCTCGGTCATTAAAATAACTTCATGCCTTTTTTCTTGAAAATCTCAAGATGAGGGCTATTTTTAGCGGTATTTAGACTATCGCCTGTAATGAAATAAATTTTTCCTGCCCTTCTGCCATGCGAGAGACATAATTTGCGAGAGAAACTGATTGTGTTTCATCTATAGTTGATGCAAATCTTAGTAGCTTGAAAGTGCCTCACGATTTCCAGTATCTTCACCAACCCCTCTTTGATCACGCGACCAAATTGAGACCAAAACACTTTATATTGTTCTACATCATTCTGGCTTAAATTATCCAGCATACCTAAGACACGTTTGTAGCACCTTGGCGAATTGCATCTATCGTGCTAGATGATTGTAAAATTTCACGAGATACATTTAAAGGTAAATCTTGCGCATCAATAACACCCTTCACAAAACGTAAATAGCGGGGCATCAGTTTTTCAGCACCATCCATGATAAATACACGCTGCACAAATAGTTGAACACCATGGCTGGCATTTTGTTCCCACATTCCATTAGGTGCATTACTTGGAATATATAAAGTGATGTATAAGAAACTTTGCCTTCTACTTGATTATGAGCCCATGTAAGTGGTTCTTTAAAATCATGGCTAATATGTTTATAAAATTCTTTATACTCTTCATCTGAAATATCTTTTTTCGCGCGTTGCCACAAAGAAGTTGCTTGATTAATTTGTTCAACACTCGTTTCTCTACAGTATTTTCAACTACTTCAGGCGCATCTCCCTCTGTAACATCTTTAGGGTCTGTGGTAACTATTTTTCAATGGTCATCATCACTGGAAATGCAATATGATCGGAATATTTTTTGATAATGTTTTTCAAGGCCCACTCATTCAGTAAATCTAAATGATCCTCTCTTAAATGTAGAACAATGCTCGTACCTGGTGTTGCTTTATCCGTTGATTCTAAACTGAATTCAGGCCTCACCTTTTGAACGCCAAATGATGGCTGTGTTTGAATCAGTTCCTGCCTTGCGGGTTGTTAACTCAATATCTTTCAGCAACAATAAATGCCGAATAGAACCCCACACCAAACTGTCCGATCATTTGTGATGCAGATTTTTGATCAGCTTCTAATTTTTCTAAAAATGCTTTAGTACAGATTTAGCGATAGTGCCTATATTTTCAACAACCTCATCCCTCGTCATTCCAATACCATTATCACTAATGGTAATCGTTTTTGCATCTTTGTTAAATGCGATATCAATCTGCATTTGTCCTTGATCTGTAATAAGATTTGCATCTGTAAGACCAGAGAAACGGCGTTTATCTAAAGCATCTGATGCAATTAGAAATCAGTTCTCGTTAAAAAAATCTCACGATTAGATATAAAGAGTGAATCATCAACTTCAATAATTGATTAACTTCTGTGTTGAAACTGCATAGTTGAATATTTTTCGACATTTTTTTATCCTTAAGTACGACTTAGAACTATATTATCAATTTGCTCATATTGTTATGAATACAAACCCACTAAGTTTTAAAAACTTCTCATATGAAATGGGGCGCACATTTAAAAAATCAAGGGGATTATTGAAATTTCATATTCTGTCCTTCCTAAGCCTACTAAATCAATATAACTTATACCCAAAAGATTTGAAGATGACAGGTATAACTTCTGCGAATGATCGCTTTTCTTGAGTACTGAAATTTGGTATCGTTCGTTCTTCGGTAGGGTGAATAATGTTTCATAAGTAAAGTTCTTGTGGTTAAGGTGAAAAGACAAGTAAACAGATGACACCTACGTTTTAACACTTACGTTTTTAACTGGTTAAAGCGACATATTTTGTTTATTTTGTTTATCTTGTTTTACACAATTTTTTTTAAAAATTTCTCATATATCGTGTGCACGTAATTGAAATGATTAATTGCGTATTAATTTAGTATATTTTAGAGGGCTATATGCAATTAATTGATTCTCACTGTATCTTGATCGAGTAAATTTAGCAGGATTGTATGGTAGTTTTGCCAATCTTGTTGCAGCTGCAGGAAGAAATAATGTATCTCACATGTTGTGCGTTAGTATTCGATTGTCTGATTGGCAAAAATATGGCAGATTTAGTTGCACACCGTATGAGAATATTTTCTTTATCTGTTGGTGTTCATCCCTCTGAATGCAAGAGAATGATAGATCGTGAACTGATAGAGCACTATGCAAAAGATAAACGGGTGATCGCAATTGGTGAAACAGGTTTAGATTATCATTATGTTTTGATACCAAAGAGATTCAGAAAGAATCTTTTGCTGCGCAAATAGAATGTGCTAAAAACATAGATAAACCACTGATTATTCATACAAGATCGGCTCAAGAAGATACCGTGAGTATAATGAGAGATTATGATGCATCATCTGCTTCTGGTGTGATGCACTGTTTTACTGAAGATTGGGATATGGCAAAGCAATGTTTAGATTTAGGTTTTTATTTGTCTTTCTCTGGCATTGCAAGCTTTAAAAATGCACAACAAATTAAAGATGTGATTAAAAAAGCACCATTTGATCGTATCTTGATTGAAAACAGATGCACCATATCTTGCGCCTATCCCACATCGAGGAAAAGAAAATCATCCTGCGTGGGTCTTACATGTCGCACAAACAGTTGCAGATATTCGTCAAATACCTATTGATGAGGTTGCATTTCAAACAACAAAAAATTTTAAAGACTTATTTAAGTAGATTTATAATGATTACGCCTTGAGTTCAAGCTGTATATGTAGCTGTTTTATTATTTATTATTTATTATTTATTATTTATATTTATTATTTATTATTTATTATTTATTGTTTATTGTTTATTTTATGGTACTGATTATTAGTAATATTATTTTTAATATGGAAGGGTTTATGAATTTAACATCACTGACAGCAATCTCTCCAATTGACGGACGCTATCATGCGCGCACACAGCCCTTTATCTGCTATTTTTAGTGAATATGGGCTTTATTAAAGCACGCGTTCGTGTGGAAATAGAATGGTTAAAGGCATTAGCTGCGCATCCTCAAATACCAGAAATATCTCCATTTGATGTTTCGTACGGTTTATTTTTAGATCATCTGGTGCAGCATTTTCTGTTGAAAACGGTAATGAAGTAAAGCATATTAAAACGAACAACCAATCACGATGTGAAAGCAATCGAATATTGGATTAAAAATACTTTTGAAGCAGCCTCTAAAGATTATCCCGATTTATATGCAGCGTCTGAGTTTGTTCATTTTCCCATGCACCTCTGAAGATATCAATAACTTTTCGTTTTGCACTGATGCTAAAAGATGCGAGAGATATCGTTTTGTTGCCAAATATCATTAAAATGATTGATCATTTAAGGCGATGGCACAGAGTTTTCAGACCAGCCAATGTTATCTCGTACACATGGACAAACCGCGACACCAACAACTTTGGGTAAAGAATTGCTAATTTGTGTATCGATTAGAACGACAGCTATCACAAAAACCAACAATCCCGCTGATGGGCAAATTAAATGGCGCAGTTGGTAACTATAATGCACATTTGAGCGCTTATCCAGATATTGACTGGGCTGTTCATGCAAAAAATGTGATTGAGTCGCAGTTGGGTTTGAATTTTAATCCGTATACCATCCAAATTGAACCGCAGATTATATTGCGGAAACTATCGGATGTCTTCGCACGCTTAAATACGATATTGATTGATTGGTCACGTGATGTTTGGTCATATATTAGTATCGGATATTTCAAACAAAAAACAATAGCGGGGGAAGTCGGATCATCAACCATGCCGCATAAAGTAAACCCAATTGATTTTGAAAAATGCTGAAGGCAATTTAGGCATTGCAAATGCGTTTGTTAAATCACTTCTCTGTTAAATTACCAATTTCTCGTTGGCAGCGAGATCTAACAGATTCAACTGTGCTAAGAAGTTTGGGGTCTGCATTTGCTTACAGGCTAATTGCATATGAGAGCTTGCATAAGGGTCATAGCAAGTTAGAAGTTAATCCTACTGCGCTTGCAAAAGATTTGGATGACAATATTGAAGTATTGGCTGAACCAATTCAAACCGTCATGCGTCGTTACGGTATTGCTGAACCTTATGAAAAACTTAAAGTATTAACAAGAGGGCAGAGGATTACACCTGAAATATTATCAGAGTTTATTGAAAACCTTGAATTGCCTGAATCGGTTAAAGAAACATTAAAACAGTTAACGCCTGCAACATATATTGGTATCGCCGCGAAATTAGCAAAAGATATTTAATTGTTGGTGGATTACAACTTCAACGTGTCCATGGTGAATTCTACTTAAAGCACTTTATTAGGTGTTTTAAGTGGCTCGCAGTTTTTCGAGGAGGTTATATGCATCATCAAAATGAAAAGTCATCTTATTCAAGGGCGTAGTCTGTGGGGTGATGCACGCCGTCGCTTATTTCGTAATAAAGCTGCTGTGATTGCATTGATTATTTTAAGCATTATGGAGTGTTTTAGCCATTTTTGCCCCTTGGATTGCCTCGCATCCCTTGGATGAAATTTATTGGGATTCTATTCAAACAGGTCCTAATTTAGCTGAAAAGTTTTGGTTTTGGCACGGATGCAAATGGGCGTGATTTATTTGTGCGCACGCTCTATGGTATGCGAGTGTCTTTACTGATTGGTTTATTGGCAACAACAGTTGCACTTGTGATTGGTGTGACATACGGCGCGGTAGCAGGTTTATATGGGTGGAAAAATCGATATGATTATGATGCGCTTCGTTGATGTAATGTATGCATTGCCTTTTATGTTTTTTTGTTATTTTATTGATGGTTGTTTTTGGGCGCAGCATTTATTTAATATTTATTGCTCTAGGCTGCATTGAATGGCTCACAATGGCGCGAATTGTTCGAGGGACCAAACGTTGGCTTTGAGACACAAAGAATTTATTGAAGCAGCGATTGCTGGTGGCGTACCGACTTGGAAAATCATTATGCGGCATGTCATTCCGAATGTACTTGGGCCTGTAATTGTTTACGTTACACTCACTATTCCACAAGTTATCATGACGGAAAGCTTTATCTCCTTCTTAGGATTGGGAGTGCAAGAGCCGTTAACGTCGTTAGGTGTATTGATTAATGATGGTGCCAATGTCATGGAAAGTGCGTGTGGATGTTAGTTTTTCCTGCATTTTTTTTAGCAATTATGTTGTTTGCACTTAATTTTTTGGGTGATGGATTACGTGATGCGTTAGATCCTAAAGATCGATAATGTAGTGGATAAAAGGAATATTGGTATGGATAAAAATATATTAAATACACGTAGTTTCTCCTATTTATCTGTGCAACATTTAGTCACACGATTTCAAACAACCTGATGGTGAAGTATGTGCTGTCAATGATGTTTCATTTGAGTTATATCGCGGTGAAAGTTTAGGCGTTGTAGGAGAGTCAGGTTCAGGAAAAACGCAAGTGTTTATGTCAATCATGCGATTATTGGCAAAGAATGGTCACACGACGGGATGGGGCAATATTAGATAATCAAGAGCTGCTTGGAATGAGTCGCATAGAATTAAATCGTATTCGTGGCAACAAAATGGCGATGATTTTTCAAGATCCAATGGAGCTCATTAAATCCTTTTATGAAAGTGTCAAAACAAATGACAGAAGTTTTGATTGAGCTTTAAAAAGCTCTCTCACATGGATGCTCGCTTAAAGGCATTACATTTTTTAGACCTTGTTGGAATACCAGATGCTAAAAAATCGATTTTGATTTATATCCACATGAATTCTCTGGTGGAATGGCGCCAGCGGGTAATGATTGCGATGAGTCTTTTATGTGAGCCAGAATTTTTAATTGCAGATGAGCCAACGCCCGCCTTGGATGTGACGATTCAAGCCCAGATTTTAGATATTTTGACCGATATTAAACGTGGAATTAAACACAGCAATTGTGATGATTACACATGTTTTTAGGCGTGGTTGCTGGGATGTGTGATCGAGTAATGGTGATGTATGGTGGCCGAGTTGTTGAACAGGCTATGTAGACGATATTTTTTATGAGCCAGCGCATCCGTATACTCGCGGTTTACTTGCAATCAATGCCACAATTGACGACCCAGAAAGGGGCAAGTTTATATGTGATTCCGGGGCAAACCACCTAATCTTCAAAATTTACCCAAAGGGTGTGCGTTTGCTGAACGTTGCGACAATGCAGATTTAGCATGTCTTGATGTAATCCCTGCTTTGCAGCCATATAATAAAATGCATCAGGTTGCATGTGTACATGCGGAAGGAGGAATACCTTTATGACAGATATTTTATTGAATGTTAAACAGCTTAAAGTACATTTTACTTTACCTTCAAGTGGCTTTTTAGGCAAAAACAGCGCATCGTAAAGGCGGTTGATGAGGTAAGTTTTACGATTAAAAAAAGGAGAAACATTAGGCATTGTGGGTGAGTCTGGTTTGTGGAAAATCAACGCTTGGGCGCGGTATTTTGCAAACTCATTAAGCCTACTTCTGGGCAAGTTATTTGGTTAGGAGAAGACTTAACGACGCTTAACACTAAAACATTACGTTGCGTATCGCCGAGATTTACAGATTATTTTCCAAGATCCCCTTGCAAGCTTAGACCCTAGAATGACGATATGCGATATTATCGGCAAAAAACCATTAACCTTTTTTTGGGAGCCTCACTTATCACGCAAGAACCCCGAGATCAAAGTGCGGGGAAATGATGGAGAAAGTGGGCTTACTGCCACAGATTGTTTAACCGATATCCGCATGAATTTTCAGGTGGACCCAATGCCAGCGGAAATTGGCATTGCTCGCGCTATGATTTTGCGCCCAAAATTAATTATTTGTGAGGAGCCTGTATCGGCTTTGGGATGTTTCTATTCAAGCCCAAGTGATTACTTTGTTAATGGATCTACAAAAAGGAATTTGGGTTAAGTTTGATTTTTATTAGCCATGATTTATCGGTTGTTCGTCATTTATGCCATCGGTTTTAGTATTGTAATCTTGGGAAAAATGGTTGAATTGGGTAATGCAGAATCTATTTATAAGAACCCGTTACATCCCCTATACACAGGCATTAAATTTCAGCTGTTCCTATTCCTGATCCACGATTGGAGAGGGCTAAAAAGCGAATTTTTTTTAAAGGGAGGTTTTTACCCTCACCGTTTAAAATCCCCCAAATCAGGATGTGTATTTTCGTACACGTTGTCCAAGTGTTATGGCAATGTGTGCACAGAAAGAACCCATGTTAAAACGTATTGAGACAGAATTTGAATCACGTAAAGTGGGTTGCCATTTACTTGACTAAGTTTTTTACCTTGTTGACAAACTCTCATCATAGCTAAAATTTTTTTTATAACTTTAATCAAAAGGATACGAAAATGGAAACAACTTTTGCTTTAACATAAAGTGGCTGCAAAAGGCATGATTGAACTGCCAGGCTCTAAAAGTATCTCTAATCGAGTTTTACTATTAAGTGCATTATGTTCTGGAACAACACGTATTAAAGGTTTGCTTGATTCAGATGATATTTCGCGCATGAAAGAAGCATTGATGCAGTTAGGCGTACAGGTTATACATGTAAAAGGTGATACTTTTGATGTCATTGGTTGTAATGGGCAATTTCCCGTGAATTGTGCAAATATTTTTTTGGGTAATGCAGGAACGGCATTTAGACCATTAACCGCAGCTTTGGCACTCTCAAATGGTGATTATAAACTCTCTGGTGTCGCACGGATGCATGAACGACCTATTAAGGATTTAGTGGATGCGTTGCGTGAGCTCGGCTGTGAAAATTGATTATTTAGAAAATGAAGGCTTCCCACCTTTGCATTTAAGTAAATTTAGCTTGGAAAAATAATAAAATTAAAGTGAGAGGTGATGTTTCAAGCCAATTTTTAACCGCATTATTAATGGCATTGCCAATGGTGAAGTCAGCTGTTTCAATTGAAATCATCGGAGAATTAATTTCCAAACCTTATATTGAAATTACCCTAAATCTATTGAAAAAGTTTGGGATAACAGTCATCAATCATGATTGGCAATCTTTTGATATTTTGCCCAATCAAAGCTATCAATCACCCAAAAAGATCTTTGTTGAAGGTGATGCATTCCAGCCGCATCATATTTCCTTGCAGCAGGGGCAATCGCAGGGGATGTCACGATTGAGGGTGTCGGTAAAAGAGAGCATTCAAGGTGATGTCGCTTTTGCAGATGCGCTTGCCAAAATGGGCGCGGTGATCACCTATACAGAGAATAGCATTCGGGCGCAATCTCCAAAAAATGGTTTAACCGCAATTACATTGGATTGTGTCGCTATTCCAGATGCAGGCAATGACACTGGCAACCGCCGCTTATGTTTGCCAAAGGGACAATGATATTAACTAATATTGCTAGACTGGCGCGCGTAAAAAGAGACAGATCGAATTCATGCCATGACGACAGAGCTGCGTAAATTAGGGGCAACGGTCGTGGAAGGTTGCTGATTATATTGAGATTACACCGCCAATAAAGCTAAATCCACATGTTGAAATCTCAACATATGATGATCATCGTATGGCTATGTGTTTTTCTTTGGTAAGTTTTGCAGTGCCTATTGTTATTTTAGATCCTAAATGTGTTGGAAAAACCTATCCAAATTATTTTTTCAGATTTTAAACGTGTGTAAAAAGATGACAATAAAAAATGTTCCTGACTTCGCACTTATTTCCATACAACTAATTGATTAATCGAGTAGGAGGCTAGCCATTATTTAACTAGCCGTCCTCTCACACCACCGTACGTACCGTTCGGTATACGGCGGTTGTAGAACTTGATATGTGTTTCGAGTATATCTTGATCTGGTTTTTAAGCCCAAGTTTACCAATATATTCTTTCGTTATTTCGGGCTATTGGAGATTCTCCATAGTCCTTTTCTCGTATTTGCCCACTCCCATGCCTTACTTTTGGCTATGCCTAATTTCATAAGGTTACCGAGTCGTGTTTTAACTTTCTTCCATTGCTTCCAGATATAAAACCCTTATCTTGCGCCTTATCCAAGCTGTCATTTGCTTGATAAATGTCGTCATTTGAGCCGCACTATAATAATTTATTCATCCAGCTAAAAATAGATTTAGTTGTTCAATAACGTATTTAATGCGTCGTCCTTGATTACGTTTTAACAGTGTCCTGATCTTTTCCTTACACTTATCTCGGCTCTTTGAATGAGGGGTGATGATGGTTGTACTAGCCGTCTTCTTATAAAATGTGAACCCTAAAAATTTGGATTTCGTGCAATATCTGACTGCACTTTTAGCCGAATTTACTTTGAGTTGCATTTTACTTTTCCTGACTTCGCACTTATTTTAATATAACTAATTGATTTAAAACAAAAACAGCGTCGTAGCTAGGCACTACGACACTGTTTCACATTTACTAAATTTATCTTTTTAATCAATACAATAAGGTGTATTTTTGAGTTTTTTACCAACAACCATATAAAGCTTCTGAGCTTTTACTCTGATTTTAGAGGGCATTGCGTATTTTTTATGTGTCTTGAGTTCGCATCACTAACGCTAAGCCGCCCACAATTGGGGAGCTATTTCGCCTAAGTTCTGGCAATGGTTCGGACTTTCAAGAATACATACAAGAGTTAGCGTCCTCGGACTTTTTAGGTAAGGACGCTAAACAGGCTTTTTCAGGGCTTTTGTCTCAAGCCAAAGAGACTTTTGCGAATATTTTAGCGACTTTTAAAGAGCCTCTCTTGCCTTGGCTGAACCCGATTGTAGATGCTGCGACGAGCGATGATGATTTTTTATTAACGGATGTCCGTAAAAAGCGTATGACAATTTATGTGGTGATTCCTCCCAATAAACTGGCAGCAGGATGCCAATGATTATAATGCGCGGCTCGAATTCACCATTCCGGTCTTTTACATTAAAACATCTTTACTTGCTAATCTTTTCTATTTATTATCCGTCAGATTTTCTGTGTATTTACATATAATTAATTAGAAAGGATTTGAATAATGGATCAACGAACTAAGCTTATTGGTGAACGTATCAGGATGCTTTTATTGGATAATTATCTTGCAAGCATCTTCTCCCCTTTGTATCTTGATCAATTTATTGATCAAGACGGGAGCTAAAACTATGAAATGGAGCTCAAGCGCTCGCCCTCAATGGATGAAAGTCCCGAGCAAAAGCAGTTGGCATTACACGCCGCCAATTGGAAATACAGCAGTTTTTGGATCAAGCGGATTTAAGCAAGGTTGAAGGGCAAATTGATAACAAGATGGGTAATACGCTAGATGCACATTCTCCAGATGAACAAAAAACACTAAAAAAGCCCTTGCCAGAGAAGCGGTGAAGATAGATGGCGAAACTGCCAAAATCGGAGGCATTGGCGTTGATCCTAAAACAGGAAAAATCATTGCCCAAGTTGGTAAGTTTCGTTATGCCACTATTGACCCAAAAGTCACTCTAGAAGCTGCAAAGAATTCGATAGATCCCTCAAAGCTCGCAAACCAAAGGATTTTAAAACACTCGATCCTGAACGTGAACGTTCGCCTGCACTGGATAACCCCTGAACGTGACAGCAGTAAGGTATTGGCTAAGATTGATGCCAAAATGGAACATAAATTGGATGCTTATTCTCCCGAAGATCAACAGATTTTAAAACAAGCCTTAGCGGAAAAAATGGTACGACTTGGGGAGAAAATGCCCAGATCAGTGCCGTTGCCGTGGCAGATGATGGTCGGGTCGCGGCGACTAATGAAAGACATACCGCCGTAATTGAGCCAAGAGCAATACTGGATCATGCATACGCAGAGCAGGCGAAGCTTGCACGCGAGCAGGCAAAGCTTGCACGCGAGCAGGCAGCCTTGGAATTAGCACAGAGAAGTCCTGAATTAGTTGCGTTAGAACAATATGTTGATGCGCGTTATGGTCATCACATGACAATTATTCAAGATGAAATGATCCAGCTCAATGCGGAACGTAATGTGCCCTCATTTTGGACTGATACACCGATTGAGCGGCAAACAGAAGTGAATGCTCGGCTCAATGAGTTAGGATCGCAGCGCAATGTGTTATATGATGTGTCTGATCTTCCGATTCAAGAGCAAGCGGATTATTATGTTGCACGAGATCAGTTGGAATCAGCACCCAATGCAACAGAAGAACCAATTGTAAATGTGCTACAAGATCAATCTTTAGAACCCCAAGTTCAAGAGATTACAATTCAAGAATCCGACCTAAACTTACCGCCTTTATCATCTGAAAAATTAGCGGTTTCAGATGCTGAAATGGCGCGCTTGAATGCGATTTAGCCGTGATTAATAAAGAAGGCGATGAGGTCAATGCCAAAAATTCAGATGTTAAAGCAACAAGTGAGGCGAAAGAATTTACTGAAATCAATCAACTCATTGATCAAATGCAAGTTTCTAGTGAAAAAAGTATTCCTGATGAACGAAATAATGCGCCAAATCGTGATGTAAAGGAGATTTTAGAAGATAAAAATTCAGTCATTACAGTATGAAATTGCAACAAAACAAGCTGAACTACAAATAGCAAAAGCAGAATTATCAGAAATAATAGATGCAACAAAAGGAGGTGATTTCAATCAAACTGATCAAGAAAGTGAAGTAAGTAGTTCTGAAAAAAAATCTTTTAAGCCTCATGGTAATCCATTGATAAACAGTGATATTCAAGAATCTCCTCCTATTGAATTGGATTACAGTGAGATACCAGAAATAACCCCAGAACAAAAAAGAGTGTTAAATGCTGAATTAGAAGCCTATATTGTTAGTTTTGAACAGCAAGCACCTAATATTAGTGACTTCTTGTCTCCTAACACCCGAACTATACTGTTTGCTTTGAGTGATCCCGCAATTGCTTTAGATATTGGAGAGGTTAAATATGGTAAAACTAATATTTCGAGTAATGCACAGCGTTTTGCATCGCATGGAGATGAAGATAGTAATCCTAACGGTGTATTAGGATATAAAGTTTGCGGGAGAAAAGAAATATGAAGGAACTGAAGTAAATGCAATGCGACATGTAATCTGCAGGGGACAATTGCTGCTAAATATGGTGAAGGGTAGCAAAAACTGTGGGTAACGTGCATGAAGAGAATCCTGCTGTAGATCTCTATCAACGTGTTTTTACAACACTCAAAGAAGCAGATCAAACAATAGACTTATTAAATAATCAAATTGGTCGTGCGATTGGGCAACAAAACTCCAAGGCTGATATGAATCAAAATAGCCCAAGAAGCACTTAGGCTGTTTTATACGACGGGCTATTTACCGCAATGCCCATGAAGGATGGTCGTGTTTTAGTTGAAAGAACCAAAATTACTGAGACACAATTTAATTATATGCAATCGATTTATGTACAGGCGGATAACAATGGTAGGCTTTCTCAAAAATAGAAGATATTTTTTACTTTATTATTTTTAATTTTATTGGTTATTTTTAGCTTTTTCTTAGTTGATAAAAAGTCAAATGATATCAGGATGCTAATATTTGATTATGTAGATGAAAATTGCCAAAATAAACAAGATGTGAAGTCAATCTTAAAGAAATCATGCCCTTTAAATGGGATAGAGCTTATATTTTTGAAAAAGGGAGTCGGGATTATATTGAAAAAAAAACTGGTATTACTAGTCCAAATTTTGAAGAATCTTATACGTATAAAATAATTTTTATTTTAAATAATCAAGTGATATTTGCTGAAGAAGATTATTTTGATCGGATTTAGGATGGCCTAGGAAACACGAGATATATTTTTCCTTTTACTGAATCAAATACTTTCTATTACTATCTGACCCCAGATAATGCTTTATTAAATTTAAAAATAAAATATTACTTTGAAGGGCACGATGGCATATTTTATATTTTTTCTTCAAGTAATAAAGATCAGCTTGAACAAGCAAACCCGTACACAACCGTAAAACCTTCTACAAGGCATGATAAGCCTATGATGTGCGATAAAATCAGGTATTACGAAGATTCAGCCTTCACAGAAAGACCTCTTGGGCAAGTGGAATTGCCTGTACTTACGATTCAACGTGATCAAGAACGGGAGCTAAACTATGTGAAATGGAGCTCAAGCGATCGCCCTCAATGGATGAAAGTCCCGAGCAAACCCAATTGGCATTACAACGCCGACAATTGGAAATACAGCAATTTTTGGATCAAGCGGATTTAAGTAAGGTTGAAGGGCAAATTGATAACAAGGTGGGTAATACGCTGGATGCACATTCTCCAGATGAACAAAAAACACTAAAAAAAGCCCTTGCCAGAGAAGTGGTGAAGATAGATGGCGAAACAGCCAAAATCGGAGGCATTGGCGTTTGATCCTAAAACAGGAAAAATCATTGCCCAAGTTGGTAAATTTTCGTTATGCCACTATTGACCCAAAAGTCACTCTAGAAGCGGCAAAGAATGCGATAGATCCCTCAAAGCTCGCAAACCAAGGGGTTTCAAAAACACTCGATCCTGAAACGTGAACGCTCCCCTGCACTGGTATAAACCCCCTGAACGTGACAGCAGTAAGGTATTGGCTAAGATTGATGCCAAAATGGAACATAAATTGGATGCTTATTCTCCCGAAGATCAAAAGATTTTTAAAACAAGCCTTCTAGCGGAAAAAATGGTACGACTTGGGGGAGAAGATGCCCAGATCAGTGCCGTTGCCGTGGCAGATGATGGTCGGGTCGCGGCGACTAATGAAAGACTACCGCCGTAATTGAGCCAAGAGCCAATACTGGATCATGCATATGCAGAGCAAGCGAAGCTTGCACGCGAGCAGGCAGCCTTGGAATTAGCACAGCGAAGTCCTGAATTAGTTGCGTTAGAACAATATGTTGATGCGCGTTATGGTCATCACATGACAATTATTCAAGATGAAATGATCCAACTCAATGCGGAACGTAATGTGCCCTCATTTTGGACTGATACACCGATTGAGCGACAAACAGAAGTGAATGCTCGGATCAATGAGTTAGGGTCGCAGCGCAATGTGTTATATGATGTGTCTGATCTTTCGATTCAAGAGCAAGCGGATTATTATGTTGCACGAGATCAGCTGGAATCAGCGCCCATGCAACAGAAGAACCAGTTGTAAATGTGGTACAAGATCAAGCTTTAGAATCACAAGTTCAAGATATTACAATCAGAGAGTCCGACCTAAACTTACCACCTTTATCATCTGAAAAATTAGCGGTTTCAGATGCTGAAATAGCGCGCCTGAATGCGGATTTAGCCGTGATTAATAAAGAAGGCGATGAGGTCAATGCCAAAAATTCAGATGTTAAAGCAGAAAGTGAGGCGAAAGAATTTACTGAAATCAATCAACTCATTGATCAAATGCAAGTTTCTAGTGAAAAAAGTATTCCTAATGAACGAAATAATGAGCCAAATCTTGCTGTAAAGGAAATTTTAGAAGATAAAATTCAGTCATTACAGGATGAAATTGCAAGAAAACAAGCTGAACTACAAATAGCAAAAGCAGAATTATCAGAAATAATAGATGCAACAAAAGGAGGTGATTTCAATCAAACGGATCAAGAAAGTGAAGTAAGTAGTTCTGAAAAAAAATCTTTTAAGCCTCATGGTAATCCATTGATAACCAGTGATATTCAAGAGTCTCCTCCTATTGAATTGGATTACAGTGAGATACCAGAAATAACACCAGAACAAGAAAGGGTGTTAAATGCTGAATTAGAATCCTATGTTGTTAGTTTTGAGCAGCAAGCACCTAGAATAAGTGACAATCTATCGCCAACAATTCGCACCGCTGGTTCGTTGCAAGTCATCCTTTGATTGCATCAGATATTGGACAATATAACTATGGTGATACTAATATTTCGACCAATGCAGCGCGTTTTTCAACACAAGGTGATAAAAATAGTAACCCTCAAGGGGTACTTGCAGATAAATTTGCAGGAAAAAAATCAGGTGAGGGTACAGAGGTAAATGCCATGCGGCATACGATTTGGCAAGCCACAATTGCCTCTAAATATGGTAGTGATATTGCTAAGAAGCGGGAGATGTACATGAAGAAAATCCTGCTGCGAATATTTCGAAACGTATTTTTACTAATTTAAAAGATGCAGATCAAACCATTGATTTTACTAAATAATCAAATTGGGGCGAGCCATTGGTGCACAAAACCCGAATGCTGAAATGAATAAAATTGCTCAAGTAGCATTAAAAACTTTTTATGAAGAAGGTTTGTTTACCGCAGCACAATTGAATGATGGTAGCGTTATAATCGACAGAACTAAACTGACTGATATACAATTTAAGTATAATGCAATCTATATATGAAAGGCGATAAGAAGGGCAGACTTCCTAAAAAGAAAAAAATATTTTACTATTGTAAGCCTGTCTTTAAGTTTATTTTTATTGTAATTTTGGATAATAGGAAACAATAAAGGATATTCGATCGTTAATCCCTAAGGTATATAAATTCAAATTGTGCAAAAAAAGAGCAATGTTTTATTGACTTTAAAAAATTGTGCCTTTTGAATGGGATAGAAGTATATTTTGGAGTGGGAGTCGAAAATTAATTGAGAAAAAAATTGGCATCACTAGTCCAGTTTTAAAGAGTATTTACGTATAAAAAATTTTATTTAAAATAAATCAAGTGATCTCTACGGAAGAGTTATTTGAATCAGATTTAGGATGGCCTAGAAGCATGGATGATTTTTTATATTACGAGCCCATACTTTTCTACTACTATCTGCCCCAGATAATGCTTTATTAAATTTAAAAATAAATATTTACTTTGAGGGCACATGGTATATTTTATATTTTTCTTCAAGTAATAAGATCAGCTTGAACAGCAAACCCTCACAACCGTAAAACCTTCTACAAGGCTCGATAAACCTGTGATTGCGAAAAATCAGGTATTACGAAGATTCACCTTCACAGAAAGACTTCTTGGGAAAGTGATTGCTTTTACTCACGATTCACGTGATCAAACGGGAGCTAAACTATGGAAATGGAGCTCAAACGATCCCCCTTTAATGGATGAAGTCCGGCAAAGCAATTGGCATACAACTTCCCAAATTGGAAATACAGCGTTTTTGGATCACGCGATTTTTAGCAAGGTTGAAGGGCAAATTGATAACAAGGTGGGTAATACCTGATGCACATCTCCAGATGAACAAAAAAACACAAAAAAAAGCCCTTCCCAGAGAAGCGGTGAAGATAGATGGCGAAACTGCCAAATCGGAGGCATTGGCGTTGATCCTAAAACAGGCAAAATCATTGCCCAAGTTGGTAAGTTTCGTTTTTGCCACTATTGACCAAAGTCACTCTAGAAGCGGCAAAGAATGCGATAGATCCCTCAAAGCTCGCAAACCAAGAGGCTTCAAAAACACTCGATCCTGACGTGAACGCTCCCCTGCACTGGATAAACCCCCTGAACGTGACAGCAGTAAGGTATTGGCTAAGATTGTTTGCCAAAATGGAACAAAAATTGGATTGCTTATTCTCCCGAAGATCAAAAGATTTTAAAACAAGCCTTAGCGGAAAAAATGGTACGACTTGGGGGGAAGATGCCCAGATCAGTGCCGTTGCCGTGGCAGATGATGGTCGGGTCGCGGCGACTAATGAAAGACATACCGCCGTAATTGAGCCAAAGAGAAATACTGGATCATGCATATGCAGAGCGGGCACCCTTTTGGAATTAGCACAGCGAAGTCCTGAATTAGTTGCGTTAGAACAATATGTTGATGCGCGTTATGGTCATCACATGACAATTATTCAAGATGAAATGATCCAGCTCATGCGGAACGTAATGTGCCCTCATTTTGGACAGATACACCCCATTGAGCGGCAAACAGAAGTGAATGCTCGGCTCAATGAGTTAGGTCGCAGCGCAATGTGTTATATGATGTGTCTGATCTTTCGATTCAAGAGCAAGCGGATTATTATGTTGCACGAGATCAGTGAATCAGCACCAATGCAACAGAAAAAACCAGTTGTAAATGTGGTACAAGATCAAGCTTTAGAATCACAAGTTCAAGAGATTACAATCAGAGAGTCCGACCTAAACTTACCACCTTTATCATCTGAAGAATTAGCGGTTTCAGATGCTGAAAAGCGCGCCTGAATGCGGATTTAGCCGTGATTAATAAAGAAGGCGATGAGATTAATGCCAAAAATTCAGATGTTAAGCGGCAAGTGAGGGGGAAAGAATTTACTGAAAACAATCAACTCATTGATCAAATGCAAGTTTCTAGTGAAAAAAGTATTCCTGATGAACGAAATAATGCGCCAAAACGTGATGTAAAGGAGATTTTAGAAGATAAAATTCAGTCATTACAGTATGAAATTGCAACAAAACAAGCTGAAACTACAAATAGCAAAAGCAGAATTATCAGAAATAATAGATGCAACAAAAGGAGGTGATTTCAATCAAAAAGGATCAATCTACTGCACTGCAAAATAAATTTAGAAAACACATCATTAGAGACTGATATCGTTAATGATTCAGAGCAGCAAAAAGCAATTGAAAATAACGAGTTAAAGCGCTCTATTTAAGGGGCTGAAATGACGCCAGAGCAGCAGATTACTCATATGCGAAATAATTTCGGTTTTGAAGAAAAAACGACGTTAACAATGCAAAAGTAGAAGTAGGTATTGATAAAAATTCCCCGATTTAACCCAAAAAGATAAGGACTATCTTCTTAATCGTTTAATTGGCGGATTTGTTTATGAAGGATTTAAATGGAATAGCACCGCAGGTGATGTGACTCAATATTTTCCCCAGAAATCTTATGACCAAGTA
Organism: Sweltsa coloradensis; assembly: GCA_024449915.1. Lineage (NCBI taxonomy): Eukaryota > Metazoa > Arthropoda > Insecta > Plecoptera > Chloroperlidae > Sweltsa > Sweltsa coloradensis. The sequence goes on from JAMZAV010000013.1 coordinate 928,992, forward strand.
TATGGGGCTTCTGGGCTGCCCGAAATAGATGCCGGCTAGTAGCCATAACTTACCAAGAGATGTTTGAACATCTAGGGGTTAATGACAGGAAAATAAAACGCTACGCTATGATGTGCGCATACAGAATCAGATTAGCTCGGGTAATTTTAAAGAATGGGATGACTCAAAGAATCGTCAGCAGGGTTATTTAAATGCCTACAATAGTGCTTATGGAACCAATCTTTCAGCAAATGAATTTGGCAAAACCTGGGATGCTCAATTACAAAGGATAAGGGTAACGGGGATTTTGCTCACCAAAGTATTACCACGGCAACTATTCTTCATGAAGGTTCATGGCATGATGCTGCGCGACTAAGGTAGGAAGCGAAGAACGTGTGTGGATGACATGTCGGGCTGGCTTGGAGATGCGACCATTAAAACCAAAGAACATGAGCTTACAAAAGAAAAAAACCGTTCATTTGGTGCAGATGACTACAAAGCGGATTTAGATGCTGCTAATATCAATCATTTAATGAAAAAGTATGAGTGGAATTTTAATCAGGCTTCTAATCACTATTACAATGAGTATTTAGCCAATGGCAATAGCCGAGCTACGCTTTTTACTGAACACACTTCTTATGATACCATCGCGAAAAAAGAGATCATGCGAGAATTGGCATTGACAATTTTACCGATTTAAAACAAAACAGCCCGATGCTTATAATTTTTTAATGAATTTAAAAGCAAGGAATCATGAGATGAAGGTATATGAGTGATGAATAAAAAGAACATTAAAATTATTGTAGGTATTTTTTTACTAGGCATAGGGGTATTTATTGTGGCAGCAAATTTTTAAAAGATGGTGACGTAAAAAATATATTTGATGAAATTTATTACAGTGGCGCGCCTCGCAGCTTAAACTACTATTTGACAACAAGCGCTTCCATGATGGGTACAAGGTGCATTAGGTACCGAGAAGAAGAGCATATTGCTGATTTTGCAGGAAGTATTGGGGAATATTTAAAAGAGACTTGCTTATGGAAAGGTGTAGAGGATATAGATTTAAATATTATAAAGAAGAGTCAGAGTTATTTATTAATGTGATATTTACGTCTTTAGACGCTGAAACAAATAGCATCCTTTATTTTTTTGGATATAACGTCTTAGAGAAGAAATTAACTGTTTATTATAGGCATAATTATATTGATGGAAAGCAAATTGAAACCTACGATACTCATAAATTGCCTGATTCATATTATGAAAAACATGGTTTAACAAGAGATTTGTTGATAGAAGAAGCCATAACATTTTATATCAACATCTTATGTCTATTTATTTTGATAAAAATAAAGAAATGGTAATCGTTCACGTTTTTCTATAAAAGCGTTAGGCGAGTTTACCGTTGACTATCATTTTTAACTGATATGGGTTTACTTGAGAGTTTTGTATGAAGATAATCCTGCTGTAGATCTATCTCAACGTATTTTTACAACACTTAAAGAGGCGGATTAATCAATTGATCTATTAAATAATCACAGCCGAGCTGCGCTTTTTACTGAACACACCTCTTATGAATATGCGAAAAAAGAGATCATGCGAGAGCTTGGCATTGACAATTTTACCGATTTAAAACAAAAACAGCCCGATGCTTATAATTTTTTAATGAATTTTAAAAGCAAGGAATCATGAGATGAAGGCATATGAGTGATGAAGAAAAAAAGCATTAAAATTATTGTAGGTATTTTTTTACTAGGCATAGGGGTATTTATTGTGGGCAGCAAATTTTTAAAAGATGGTGATGTAAAAATATATTTGATGAAATTTATTACAGTGGTGCGCCTCTCAGCTTAAACTACTATTTGACAACAAGCGCCTCCATGATGGGTACAAGGTGCATCAACAAAAGACTTGAAGGCCCTCAGTTTGATTTAACTCTTGGAGACGATGCAAGCGAAGCTTTTATGAGAGGTGTTTATGGAATAACATAGAAAGTGTTAGTATTGATTATTTTAAAAAACGACCACTATTAGAATTTACAATAATTTCTTTACCTAAGGATCAAGAAACTAGAAATACAATTTATTTTTTTGAATATCGGACAGACACTAAGGAATTGATTATTAGTTATCGACATAATTTTCATGATAAAACAAAGCAGATTGACTCTGATAAGCTAAATAATTTTCCTGATACTTATTTAAAAAAATATGGTTTGACAAAGATTTTGTTGATTAGAGAAGCCAATAATTTTTATATCAACATCTTATTTCTATTTATTTGATAAAATAAAGAAATGGTAATCGTTCACGTTTTTCTATAAAAGCGTTAGGCGAGTTTACCGTTGACTATCATTTTTTAACTGATATGGGTTACTTGAGAATTTTGTATGAAGATAATCCTGCTGTGATCTATCTCAACGTATTTTTACAACACTTAAAGAGGCGGATTAATAAATTGATCTATTAAATAATCACAGCCGAGCTGCACTTTTTACTGAACACACTTCTTATGAATACACGGAACAAGAGATCATGCGAGAGCTTGGCATTGAAATTTTTACCGATTTAAAACAAAAACAGCCCGATGCTTATAATTTTTTAATGAATTTTAAAAGAAAGGGAAATCATGAGATGAAGGCATATGAAGATGAAGAAAAAAAGCATTAAAATTATTGTAGGTATTTTTTTTACTAGGCATAGGGGTTTTATTGTGGGCAGCAAATTTTTAAAAGATGGTGATGTAAAAAATATATTTTGATAAAATTTATTACAGTGGCGCCCCTCGCAGCTTAAATTACTATTTGACCACAAGCGCCTCCATGGGGGTCCCAGGTGCATTAGCAAAAGAATGGAGGGTCCTGATTTTGATTTAGCTGTTGGAGATGACGCAAGCGAAAGTTTTTTATGAGAGGTGCTTATGGGATAACATAGAAAGGTTAGCATTGATTATTTTAAAAAACGACCACTGCTTACTTTTACAGTATTTTTTTATCTAAGGATCAAGAAACTAGCGATACAATTTATTTTTTAAATATCGGACAGATACTAAGAAATTGATTATTAGTTATCGACATAATTTTCACGATGAAACAAAACAGATTGACTCTGGGAAGCTAAATAAACTTCCTGATATTTACTTAAAAAAACATGGTTTAAAAAGAGAATTATTGATCGAAGAAGCCAATAACATTTTATATCAACATCTTATGTCTATTTATTTTGATAAAAATAAAGAAAATGGTAACCGTTCACGTTTTTCTATAAAAGCGTTAGGCGAGTTTACCGTTGACTATCATTTTTAACTGATATGGGTTTTTTAAATTAAAGGTAGATATATCAATCTCTTATGCTTGTGGCGTACGCATACAGAATCAGATTAGCTCGGGAAATTTTAAGAATGGGGTGATGAAGAGTTATTATTAGTCAATAACAAGATTATTTAGGTGCATACAATGATGCCTATGCGACGAATCTTAGCTTAGATCAATTTGGACCAATCTGGATGCTCAATTACAAAGGATAAGGGTAACGGGGATTTTGCTCACCAAAGTATTACCACGGCAACTATCCTTCATGAAGGTTCATGGCATGATGCTGCGCGACTTAAGGTAGGAAGCGAAGAGCGTGTGATGATATGTCGGGCTGGCTTGGGGATGCGACCATTAAAACAAAGAACATGAGCTCACAAAAGAAAAAAACCGTTCAATTTGGTGCAGATGACTACAAAGCGGATTTAGATGCTGCTAATATCAATCATTTAATAAAAAAGTATGAGTGGAATTTTAATCAGCTTCTAATCACTATTAACAATGAGTATTTAGCCAATGGCAATAGCCGTGCTGCGCTTTTTACTGAACACACTTCTTATGATACCATCTTGGGCAAGTGGAATTGCCTGTACTCACGATTCAACGTGATCAAAACGGGAGCTAAACTATGGAAATGGAGCTCAAGCGCTCGCCCTCAATGGATGAAAGTCCCGAACAAAAGCAGTTGGCATTACAACGGCGCCAATTGGAAATACAGCAGTTTTTGGATCAAGCGGATTTAAGCAAGGTTGAAGGGCAAATTGATAACAAGGTGGGTAATACGCTGGATGAATATTCCCCTGAAGATCAAAGTATCCTAAAAAAACCCTTGCCAGAGAAGCGGTGAAGATAGATGGCGAAACTGCCAAAATCGGAGGCATTGGCGTTGATCCTAAAACAGGCAAAATCATTGCCCAAGTTGGTAAATTTCGTTTATGCCACTATTGACCCAAAGTCACTCTAGAAGCTGCAAAGAATGCGATAGATCCCTCAAAGCTCGCAAACCAAGGGGTTTCAAAAACACTCGATCCTGAACGTGAACGTTCGCCTGCACTGGATAACCCCCTGAACGTGACAGCAGTAAGGTATTGGCTAAGATTGATGCCAAAAATGGAACATAAATTGGATGCTTATTCCCCCGAAGATCAAAGATTTTAAAAACAAGCCTTAGCGGAAAAATGGTACGACTTGGGGAGAGGATGCCCCGATCAGTGCCGTTGCCGGGCAGATGATGGTCGGGTCGCGGCGACTAATGAAAGACATACCGCCGTAATTGAGCCAAGAGAAATACTGGATCATGCATATGCAGAGCAGGCGAAGCTTGCACGCGAGCAGGCACCCTTTGGGAATTAGCACAGAGAAGTCCTGAATTAGTTGCGTTAGAACAATATGTTGATCGCGTTATGGTCATCACATGACATTATTCAAGATGAAGACCACTCAATGCGGAACGTAATGTGCCCTCATTTTGGACTGATAAAACCGATTGAGCGGCAAACAGAAGTGAATGCTCGGCTCAATGAGTTAGGATCGCAGCGCAATGTGTTATATGATGTGTCTGATCTTCCGATTCAAGAGCAAGCGGATTATTATTTTGCACGAGATCAGTTGGAATCAGCACCCAATGCAACAGAAGAACCAGTTGAAAATGTGGTACAAGATCAAGTTTTAAAGAATCACAATTTCAAGAGATTACAATCAGAGAGTCCGACCTAAACTTACCCCTTTATCATCTGAAGAATTAGCGGTTTCAGATGCTGAAATAGCGCGCCTGAATGCGGATTTAGCCGTGATTATAAAGAAGGCGATGAGATTAATGCCAAAAATTCAGATGTTAAAGCGGCAAAGTGAGGCGAAAGAATTTACTGAAATCAAATCAACTCATTGATCAAATGCAAGTTTCTAGTAAAAAAAGTATTCCTGATGAACGAAATAATGCGCCAAATCGTGATGTAAAGGAGATTTTAGAAGATAAAATTCAGTCATTACAGTATGAAATTGCAACAAAACAAGCTGAACTACAAATAGCAAAAGCAGAATTATCAGAAATAATAGATGCAACAAAAGGAGGTGATTTCAATCAAACTGACAAGAAAGTGAAGTAAGTAGTTCTGAAAAAAATCTTTTAACCCTCATGGTAATCCATTGATAAACAGTGATATTCAAGAATCTCCTCCTATTGAATTGGATTACAGTGAGATACCAGAAATAACCCCAGAACAAAAAAGAGTTTTAAAATGCTGAATTAGAGGCGATGACTAACATTAATATTAAATCAATGATTTTTTTCAGAACAAAATGAAAATTATGATGAGTATTCTTCAAAAGTTAGAGAAAATGGGTTGCAATACGCCACCCTATTATCGCTAATGAAATTGGTACAGTAGGTAGAGGTGCAACGAATATCTCCAGTAATGCACAGGGGTTTTGCAACACAAGGAAAAGCAATAGTTAATCCACAGGTATTTTAAAAAACATCTGTATTTTGGTCATGACGAGGGAGTGAAGTGAACGCGTTTCGGCATACTTTGTGGCAATCAGCTATTTCCGCAAAGCATGGCTCTGATATCGCTAAGCAAGCAGGGGATGCTCATGAAGATAATCCTGCTGCGGATATTTCAAAAAGTACTTTTTTAATATTGAGCGAAGCCGACCAGACAAAAGACTTATTTAATAATCAAATAGGTCGTGCGATTGGGCAACAAAACTCCAAGGCTGGTATGAATCAAAAAGCCCAAGAAGCACTTAGGTTGTTTTATAACGAGGGGCTGTTTACCGCAATGCCTACGAAGGATGGTCGTGTTTTAGTTGAAAGAACCAAAATTACTGAGACACAAATTTTAAATTTTATGCAATCAATTTATGTAGAGGCGGGTAACAATGGTAGGCTTCTTCAAAAATAAAAGATATTTTTTACTTTATTATTTTTAATTTATGGCTATTTTTAGTTTTTTCTTTCTTGATAAAAAGTCAAATGATATCAGGATGCTAATATTTGATTATGTAGATGAAAATTGCCCAAAAAAAGCAAAAATGTGAAGTCGATCTTAAAGAAATCATGCCATTTAAATGGGGTAGGGGCTACATTCTTCAATGGTGATAAATCCGATACAGAAGAGAGTATTTTATTCCTTATCCTGGTTAAAATAGATTCAATGGGGGATAAATTTATTTTTATTTTAAATAATCAAGTAGTATATTCATATGAGAATTTTATTGACCCAGAATGGATAAGGCTTGAAAAAAAAGAATTATTTTCTTTTTATGAGGAAAGAAAGGAACAATTGCCGTTGTACTACTACTTAACACCCAATAATGCAATTATTAATGTGACTAAAACACGATACCCTACTGATGGAAATAGTCTGATTAGTGTGTTTTATAAAATTTCACCCACAAATAATAATCACAGCCGTGCTGCGCTTTTTACTGAACACACTTCTTATGAATACACGGAAAAAGAGATCATGCGAGAGCTTGGCATTGAAAATTTTTACCGATTTAAAACAAAAACAGCCCGATGCTTATAATTTTTAATGAATTTAAAAGCAAGGAATCATGAGATGAAGGCATATGAATGAATAATAAAAGAAAGGGCTCTTTGCTATTTGTTGTGGGTAAGGCATAATTTAGGTATTTAAACTAACGAGGAATTGCCACTTGAATGGAAGTGAAGTTTTTGCAAAAACATTAAAAATTGAGTCCCCTTGGCGTATAGAAAAGTTTGATTTTTTAACCAATACAAAAGGAGATGAAGAGCTTCATATATATGTTGGGTTTATACCTGGCTCACAGTTTTTAGATGATAGTAATCAGCCTTGTGCGGTACATGACAGAGCTAACGAGCGAGTTTGGCAGCATGTTAACCACTTTGAATACAAGACATTTATTCATTGCAGGCTTCCTAGGATAACGCGTTCAGATGGCAAAGTTAGAACGGTTGAAGCGCCTTGGGCACGCCCAAGTAATGGGTTTACTTTGCTCTTTGAAGCGTTTGTCATGAAATTAGTTGAGAAAGAAGTCTCCATGACGCAGATCGCATCTTTGCTCAATGTTCATGATAATCGGCTGTGGAGAGTTTTTTCTCATTGGGTTCAAGGAGCTATCAAGAACACCAGTTGTCGGGATATCGCTTACTTAGGCATAGATGAAACTTCGGCAAAAAAGGGCATAAATATGTTTCAATTGCTGTTGATTTAGAAAATTCGCAAGTGATTCATGTCACCGTAGGCAAAAACAAAGACGTGCTTAAAAGCGTTGCAAGTCACTTAGAAAATCAAGGTGTTGATCTTTCTAGAATTGAAGAGCTTAGCATGGATCTATCTCCTGCATTTATAGCGGGTGCAGCTGAATATTTTCCGAATACACCGATTACCTTTGATCGTTTTCATGTCACAAAATTGCTCAATGAAGGGGTTAATCAAGTGCGCCAAGCTGAACAAAAAGAGCATGATTTTTTCAAAAAAACGAAGTATATTTTTCTGAAAAATAGAAACAATTTAACATCAGAACAAGAGGTTAAGCTAAATGAGGCGATTATTCGTTTCCCTAATATAGGGGCAGCTTATCGATTAAAAGTTCTATTCAACGAGTTTTGGTCACTGACAGATTCTAAAGAAGCGGAGGTGTTTTTGGAAGATTGGGTTAGGCAAGCAAATGAATCAAAATAGTGCCCATGCAGGCTTTTGCAAAAACAGTAAAACGTCATTGGAAAGGCATTTTACGATATACAACATCGAGAATCAGCAATGGAATTTTAGAAGGACTCAACTCAAAGATACAACTTGCCAAAACGTCGGGCAAGAGGCTTTAGAAATATAAACAATTTTATCCAAATGATTTACTTTGTTGCGGGTAAGTTGAATTTTATCCATCCTACTTACCCATAGAAAATGGCAAAGAGCCATATTATTTTTAACATCAATTAAATCCAACAGTAGAGGAATGGCGGTGATTTCATTAGATTTTCACTGACTTTTTCTTGAGCAAGTACCAGTTAAGGAATGCCTGATTTATAAGGAAAATAGTTGCGCAAAAAATCTATTTTGGCATCGCCAAATCGAACAAAATCTCGCCAGCTTTCAGCACCACAAATAGAGGCAGACAAGACAATTAACATAATCTCTGAAAGTGGATAACTCTTTGTTCTATCTATCCTTAGATCCACTAAAGTAGAAAAATGTGCTTTTAATGCTTCCGGGGTTTTTGAAAACTCGCTATCGTTCATATTATTTTATATCTCTGATAAATTAAACATGAATATATTAAATACTCATAATGTCAAGCTTTTTAAGATGGGACAGCCCTGGGGGCTCAATGATATTGCAACAAGATGGTTTTCAGGGGGTTAATCTAGTGTTTTCAATGGTTAGTGTGAGTTTTTTGAAGTTTCTAGGTTTGCTAATGGATTAGCAAATGGGCGCAGTGTTTTTATGAATCACGTTCTTTTTTAGTGTTATTAAAAAAGTGGTGGTGTTATGTAATAAAGTATGTGATAATTTTTGATCTACAGTTTTGTATTTTGTAGACCTCTTTTCTTTTGTTTAGTTAAATAGGATGCATCCAAGATATATCCGTTTGGCTTATTAAGGTAGATAAAATGACAGTTAGATTACAACAGTTTTACGTGGGCACTGTTGTACCAATGCTCACAGAGCAATTTGGGTACAAGAATCCTATGGAAGTTCCAAGAATCACAAAGATCTCTCTCAATATGGGTGTTGGTGAAGCAGTAAATGACAAGAAAATTGTTGATTTTGCTGTTGCAGATATGGCAGCGATTGCTGGGCAGAAACCATTAATTACACTAACTAGACAGTCTATTGCAGGATTTAAAATTCGTGATGGCTGGCCAATTGGTTGTAAGTTACATTGAGACGTGCTCATATGTATGAGTTTCTAGACCGCCTTGTTAATGTTGCTTTGCCTCGAGTGCGAGATTTTCGTGGCGTAAATGGTAAGTCGTTTGATGGTCGTGGCAATTATAGCTTTGGCATCAAAGAGCAATTAATTTTTCCTGAAATTGATTATGAGAAAATTGATGCAATTCGCGGAATGGATATTAATATTACTACCAGTGCGAAGACAGATGCAGAAGCAAAAGCATTGTTAGCAGCATTTCGTTTTCCATTTCGTAACTAAATTAAGGATTAATTATGGCTAAGTTATCCATGGTCAACCGTGACTTAAAACGTAAAGTAATTGCTCAGAAGTATGCGATTAAGCGTACTGAACTTAAAGAATTAATTCGTAATCCTTTGACTGATGATGCAGTACGTGATGATGCATTATTAAAATTGCAGAAAATGCCAAGAGATGCTTCGAAGTGTCGCCAGCAAAGCCGTTGTGCAATTACAGGACGTCCTCATGGTGTCTATAAGAAGTTTGGACTGGGGCGTAATAAATTACGCGAACTCACTATGCAAGGTGATGTCCCTGGCGTGCGTAAAGCAAGCTGGTAAGCCGAGTCTTTTATAATATTTGGAGTATTTTTCATGAGTATGCATGATCCAATCGCTGATATGTTAACACGTATCAGAAATGCGCAATCTGCGCAAAAAGTTTCAGTGACGATGCCTTCTTCTAAAATTAAAAATGCAATTGCAGAAGTTTTAAAGACAGAAGGTTATATCGCAGAGTATTCAAATCAGTCAGTAGGTGTTAAAGCTGAACTGACTATTGTTTTGAAATATTTTGAAGGTAAGCCTGTTATCGATCGTATTGATCGTGTCAGTCGTCCGAGCCTCCGTATCTATAAAGGTAAGGCAAGTTTGCCTCGCGTTTTGGGTGGTCTTGGTATTTCTATCGTTTCAACGTCTAAAGGATTGATGAGTAGCCTTAAGCTGAGTCAATCGGTTTAGGTGGCGAATTGATTTGTAACATATCTTAAGTTGGAGGTTTTATAATGTCTCGTGTCGCTAAAAAACCGATCCAATTACCTGTAGGTGTTAGCTTTGTCATTACTGGTAATACAGTTAAAGCTACTGGTGTAAAGGGTACAGCAGAATTAGTATTACATCCTTCATGTTCAGTGGTTCAAGAAGGTGAAGAATTAAAAGTACAAACAGATTTAACACAGACTAAAGGTAGTTATGCCTTAGCAGGAACAATGCGTGCATTAATCAATAATTTAATTATCGGTGTATCTGTTGGCTTTGAACGTAAATTAACATTAATTGGCGTTGGTTATCGTGCTAAAGCACAGAGTACTACAATGCTTGATTTGCAACTTGGTTTTTCTCATCCTGTTGTTCATGCTATGCCTGAAGGTGTTACTTGTGAGACTCCAAGCCAAACCGAAATAATTATTCGTGCTTAGACAAGCAAGCGGTTGGTGAAGTTGCTGCAAAAGTTCGCGCATATCGTCCGCCAGAGCCATATAAAGGTAAGGGTGTTCGTTATTCAGACGAAATTGTTGCATTAAAAGAAGTTAAGAAAAAGTAAGGTGTGCTAATGGATAAGAAATCTTCTCGTTTGCGTCGTGGATTAAAAACACGCGCTAAAATTCGTGAGCTTGCTGTAGTGCGTTTATCTGTACATCGCACACCAAGACACATTATGCTCAAATTATTAGTGCTGATGGTGGTCGTGTACTTGCACAGTCTTCATCTATTGATAAAGAGCTACGTGCTTCTTTAACAAATGGTGGTAATGTAGATGCTGCTGTTGCCGTTGGGAAAGCAATTGCTGAAAATCAAAGGCAGTAGGTGTTGATATTGTTGCCTTTGATCGTTCAGGCTTTCGTTATCATGGTCGCATTAAGGCGCTTGCTGATGCTGCGCGTGAAGCAGGTCTTCAGTTCTAATATTAGAGGTTTTTATGGCAACAAATGTTAATAAAGCTGGTCAAAATGAACAGCCTAGTGATGGATTGCAAGAAAAATTAATCACGGTTAATCGAGTTTCAAAAACAGTAAAAGGTGGACGTCAGTTCGCATTTGCTGCGTTAACCGTTGTTGGTGACGGAAATGGGCGCATTGGCTTTGGGTATGGAAAAGCGCGTGAAGTTCCTCAAGCAATTCAAAAAGCAATGGAACAAGCACGTAAAAATATGCGTACAATTTCTCTTAAAGGTTCAACGCTTCAGTATCCTATTCTGGGGCGTCATGGTGCCGCGCGTGTTTTTATGCAACCAGCTTCTGAAGGTACGGGTGTGATTGCAGGTGGTGCAATGCGAGCTGTTTTTGAAGTTGTTGGCGTTAAAGATGTGCTTGCTAAATGCCAAAACTCTCGTAACCCTATTAATGTTGTTCGTGCAACGATTGAAGGCTTATCTAATATGAAATCAGCAGATTATGTTGCAGCTAAGCGTGGCAAATCAATTGAAGATGTTACGGGTTAATTGGGAGATTACGCAATGAGTAATACAATAAAAGTTACTTTGGTTAAAAGTACTAATGCACGATTAGAGCGTCATAAAGCTTGTGTTCGTGGTCTTGGTCTTCGTCGTATTAATCATACAGTTGAGGTTCTTGATACGCCTGAGAACCGCGGTATGATTAATAAAGTTCACTATCTTTTAAAAGTGGGTTAAGACATTTAAGTTTATTAAATGTTATCTCGCTAGAAGAAAAGGAAATATCATGCATTTAAATAGTTTAAGTCCAGCTCCAGGCAGTAATAAAAATAAATTACGCCACGGTCGGGGTATTGGTTCAGGTATTGGTAAAACGGGTGGACGAGGTCATAAAGGCCAAAGTTCTCGTACTGGTGGGTTTCGTAAGGTTGGCTTTGAAGGCGGTCAAATGCCCTTGCAACGCCGTTTACCTAAGGTGGGTTTTGTTTCTTTAATTTCACTAGTAACAACTGAAGTTCGTTTAAGTGAGCTTCATAAGGTTCAAGGTAGTGATATTGATATGCTAACTCTTAAAGCTGGTAATGTGATTTCAAGTAAATTTGAAAGAGCAAAGCTTATTTTATCAGGTACAATTGATCGTGCGGTAACAGTTCGTGGCTTGAAAGTCACTGCTGGTGCGCGTAAAGCAATTGAAGCCGCAGGCGGAAAAATAGAAGATTAATATGTCAAAAGCACTTCTAATATATCAAAGCTAAGCGAGCTTAAATCTAGAGTCTTTTTTCTGCTTTTTGCGCTAGTAATTTATCGCATGGGTGCGCATATATCTGTTCCAGGTATTAACGTTGAGACATTGAATGAGATTTTGCGTCAAGGTAGTGCTACAGGTGGTTTATCTGCAATGATAAATATGTTTTCAGGTGGTGCTTTTGAACGAATGTCTATTTTTATGTTAGGTGTAATGCCTTATATTACGGCATCAATCATTATTCAGATACTGTCTGTTGTTTATCCACCGTTAGAGCAGCTTAAAAAGGATGGTCAAACGGGTCGTCGTAAGATGACGCAATACACGCGTTATCTGACTTTGTTATTGGCAGCGGCACAAGGCACTGCTTATGCCATTGCTCTTCAAAATGGTGCGTTAGGTGGATCAAGTGCTGCAATTGTTATTACTGGACCACTATTTGTAGTGCTTGCAGTACTGACATGGATGACAGGTACCATGTTTTTAATGTGGCTGGGTGAGCAGATAACAGAACGTGGTGTCGGTAACGGTATTTCCATGATTATATTCGCAAGTATTATTTCTGGTGTGCCAGGAGGTGTTGGTTATTTATATGAACAGACACGTCAAGGCTCGCTAAATATTTTAGCGGCTATTTTTATTGTGCTTATCGTATTATCCGTAGTTTGGTTGGTAGTGTTTGTTGAAAGAGCGCAGCGTCGTGTAACGGTAAACTATGCTAGAAGACAGCAGGGGCGTCAAAGTGCAGGATCTGGACAGGTCACACACTTGCCATTAAAACTTAATATGGCGGGCGTTATTCCTGCAATATTTGGTTCCGCATTGCTGGCTTTTATCTTTACAATTTCTGGTGCACTTCAAAGTATTGTGATTACTTCTGAAAGTTCTCAATTAATGAGTTTATTTCAGAAAGTAGGTGAGATTGGTGCTAAGAATTTTGGACAAGGGCAGCCTGCCCAAATGATTTTATTTTCATTTATGATTATTTTCTTTTGCTTTTTTTATACTGCATTGCAGTTTAATTCCAAAGAAACAGCTGAAAATTTGAAACGCTCAGGTGCTTTTGTTCCAGGTATTCGTCCAGGCATACATACCTCACAATATTTAGATAAGGTTCTCACAAGAATTACACTTTGGGGTTCTTTGTATATAGCAGGGATATGTTTTATTGCCTGAATTGTTAAGCAAATCATTTGGTTTAAGCTTTTATTTTGGTGGAACATCTGCACTAATTGCTGTTGTTGTGGTAATGGATTTGATTGCACAAGTGCAAGCACATTTGATGTCGCAGCAATATGATTCCCTGATGAAAAAGACAAATATAAGTTCTGCTTTATCTCAAAAACCACCACAAATATAGTATTTAGGAGTTAATTATGAAAGTTCGTGCATCTGTCAAAAAGATTTGCCGTAAGTGCAAAATCGTAAAAAGAGAAGGTGTTGTCCGTGTAATTTGTTCAGACGGTCGCCACAAGCAACGTCAGGGCTAATTGTTTCTTGCAAAGGTGTGGATATTGATTTACTATTCACCTTCTGTTGTGAAAAATAATATAAATTTAGAGGTTCAAATTAATGGCTCGTATAGCTGGTATTAATATTCCTGTTAAAAACACATTGTTATAGGTTTGAGAGCTATTTATGGCATCGGACTAACGCGTGCGAAACTCATTTGTGTTAATGCAAATGTGCTTGGTGCAACAAAAGTGCAAGATTTAACAGAGGCGCAGGTTGATGCATTGCGTGCAGAAGTTGCTAAGTTTACTGTTGAAGGCGATCTTCGTCGTGATGTTTCAATGAGTATTAAGCGTTTGATGGATCTGGGTTGCTACCGAGGCATCCGTCATCGTCGTAGTCTGCCAGTTAGAGGGCAGCGTACTAAAACGAATGCACGTACTCGTAAAGGGCCACGCCGCTTAGTTAAGAAGTAATTTAGGTGGTCATGCTAACATTGGATGATCGTTGTTTTTGTCAGTATTACTGATACTTATTTATTATAAACAGAGTTTTTAGGATGGCAAAGCCTTCTACTAAAGCACGTAAGCGCGTTAAAAAGACGGTTGTTGATGGTGTGGCACATGTTCACGCATCATTTAATAATACGATTATAACGATTACAGACCGTCAAGGTAATGCACTATCATGGGCAACATCTGGTGGTTCTGGCTTTCGTGGCTCACGTAAATCTACCCCGTTTGCAGCACAAGTTGCAGCAGAGCGTGCGGGTAATGCAGCTAAAGAATTTGGTCTTAAAAATGTTGATGTTAATGTCAACGGTCCAGGTCCAGGACGCGAATCAGCGGTTCGTGCATTGAATGGTATTGGATTAAAAGTTAACAGTATTGTTGACGTTACACCAATCCCTCACAATGGCTGCCGCCCACCGAAAAAACGTCGCGTTTAATCGTTTATTACTGGAGATAATTAATTCATGGCTCGTTATATAGGTCCAAAATGTAAATTGGCTCGCCGTGAAGGCACAGACTTATTTTTAAAATCGTCTGCTCGCCCTTTAGAGTCAAAATGCAAGCATGATAAAGCACCTGGTCAACATGGTGCAAAACCTGGAAAACTTTCAGGTTATGGCATGCAATTGCGTGAAAAACAAAAGTTACGTCGCATGTATGGTGTTCTTGAAAAACAGTTTGCATCATATTATGTTGAAGCAGCGCGCCGTAAAGGCTCAACAGGTGAAAATTTATTACAAATTCTAGAGTGTCGTCTAGATAATGTGGTGTATCGTATGGGGTTCGGTGCAACTCGCGCTGAAGCACGTCAACTTGTTTCTCATTGTGCTATCTTAGTGAATGATAAAAAAGTAAATATCCCATCTTATCAGCTGAAGGCTGAAGACGTTATTGCAGTTTGTGAACGTTCTCGTACGCAAACTAGAATACAATATTCGTTACAGTTAGCAGAGAGTAATGGCTTCGTTGAATGGGTTTCTGTAGAACCAAGTAAAATGACAGGTATTTACAAACGACTTCCTGAGCGTTCTGATTTGTCAGCTGACATCAATGAATCACTTGTTGTCGAGTTATACTCTAAATAAGTTAGTGCAGGGGGCATGTTTGACATGACTCCCTTTCTTTGATGATTTAATTCTAGGAATTATAAATGTCTGCAGCAAATATACTACTTAATCCTCGCATTGTTGAAGTAAAAATGCAGGGTAATGTTCAGGCTAAAATAGCCCTTGAGCCCCTTGAACGTGGTTTTGGTCATACACTTGGTAATGCTTTGCGTAGAATTTTACTCTCTGCTATTCCTGGTGCGGCAATTACAGAGTGTGAAATTGAGGGAGTACTTCATGAGTATTCTGCAATTGAAGGCATCCAAGAAGATGTGGTTGATATTCTGCTGAATCTCAAAGGGATATCCTTAGTTTTGCATGATATTGATGAGGTTACTCTTACTTTGTCTAAGAAAGGTGCAGGACCTGTAACAGCTGGTGATATTGACCTTCCGCATAATGTTGAAATTATCAACCCAGAACATGTGATTGCTAATTTAACCAAAGTTGGTAAATTGAACATGAAGCTTAAGGTTCAGACTGGTCGTGGATATCAATCAGTTGCGAGCCGTGCTTTAATTAATGATGAAAGTAAAGTTATCGGACAATTGCGTCTTGATGCATCGTTTAGTCCTGTGCATAAAGTAAGTTATAGTGTTGAAAGTGCACGTGTTGAACAGCGTACGGATTTAGACAGACTTATTATATCATTAGAAACTAATGGTACTATAGATCCTGAATCAGCGATTCGTGCAGCAGCGACAATTCTTCATGAGCAACTTTCTGTTTTTGTTGATCTTAAGAGTATTCCTGAAGTTGTTGCGATTGCACCAGCTGTTCCTCAATTTGAAATTGACCCTATTCTATTACGTCCCGTTGATGATCTTGAATTGACAGTTCGCTCAGCGAATTGTTTAAAGGCAGAAAGTATTTATTACATTGGTGATTTAATTCAACGTGCAGAGGTTGAATTACTTAAGACACCTAATTTAGGTAAAAAATCTCTAACCGAGATTAAAGATATTTTAGCACAGCACGGTCTTTCTTTGGGTATGAAATTAGAAAATTGGCCTCCTAGCGGATTTGATACAACAAAATCTCCCACATAACCTACCTTGCTTATCATATTCTACGGAGTGTGATAAGCTTGAATTTAAGTTTATAAATGATTGATTATAACTGCTTAAGTTTATTGATTAAGGATTAAAAAATGCGTCATCGTAAATCTGGTCGTGCCTTTAGTCGCACTTCATCACATCATAAAGCCATGTTTAGCAATATGGTTACTTCTTTAGTTGAGCATGAGTTAATTAAAACTACTTTGCCAAAAGCAAAAGAATTGCGTCGTTTTGCGGAACCTCTGATTACACTTGCGAAAGTTGATTCAGTCCATAATCGCCGTCTTGCCTTTGCTCAATTGCGTGATAAAGAAGCAGTTGCAAAACTATTTACTGTTTTGGGACCCCGCTTTTTAAATCGTAATGGTGGTTACTTGCGCATTCTTAAATGTGGTTTTCGTCCTGGTGATAATGCACCAATGGCGTATGTTCAATTATTAGATATTCCAGAAGCATAAATCTGTTCTCTGTAAAAAAGCCAGTTAGCCTGGCTTTTTTTGTATTTAAAATTCGAGCTTAGTTTTTATGGAATCATAATGAAGATTATCCGTTTAAATTCAAAACATTCTGCTTTATCAGGGGGGCGTTCTGTCACGATAGGCGCATTTGATGGGCTTCATCGTGGTCATCAAACATTAATCAATAAAGTTAATGAGTTATCAGAGTTGGATGATTGTATTCGATCATTAGTTACCTTTGAACCATTACCTCATGAAGTATTTAATGTTTATGCTGACACAGCAAGAATAATGTCCTTACGGGATAAATTTCTTTTTTTAAAAGAAAATGACTTGGTCGATGAATTAATTATTATTCCTTTTAGAAAACATTTTTTGACGCAGTCTGCGGATGAGTTTATAGAGAGTGTAT
The DNA here is from genome assembly GCA_024449915.1 of Sweltsa coloradensis. Classification (NCBI taxonomy): domain Eukaryota; kingdom Metazoa; phylum Arthropoda; class Insecta; order Plecoptera; family Chloroperlidae; genus Sweltsa; species Sweltsa coloradensis. The sequence continues at coordinate 946,316 of JAMZAV010000013.1, forward strand.
TAATAAAAACATTAAATGCGAAATCAATTGTCGTGGGTGATGATTTTAGGTTTGGCTTTAAAGCCCTAGGTAATTATGATCTATTGAAATCCTATGCAAATAGGAACTGTTTTAGTTTATTTAAAATAGAATCTTTATGTCATCATAATGTTCGTATATCGTCAACAGAATTACGTCATACACTATTGGCATCTGATTTGCTGTTGGCATCTGATTTTTTGGGTCGCCATTTTTCTTTATGTGGAAAAGTAATTCACGGACGGCAATTGGCGCGTACGTTGGGGTTTCCTACACTCAATATTCCATTAAAACATAAAGCATTAGCTATTCGTGGTGTATTTAATGTACTAGCAAAGTGTAGTGAAACAAAAGAAATTTTTAATGGTATTGCAAATATTGGTTTGAGACCCACCGTGGATGGTGTAACGCCAATGTTGGAAGTGCATTTGCATGCTTCTAATGGAGATTTTTATGGAAAGCATTTTAATGTTATGTTTTTAAATAAAATTCGTAATGAGATTAAGTTTTCAAGTATCGAAGATTTAAAAATACAAATTAAACAAGATGTTGATGATTCTTGTAAATATTTTTTAAATTATCTCTGATTGCGCACAAATAGGCTTATGGTATAAATAATTTAAGATTAATTTAAGATAAATTTAAGATAAAAAAACCTCAAATTATTGAGGTTTTTAGTTTAAGATTTTTAATCTAGTAATTTGGCTCTTTGCCATTTTCTATGGGTAAGTAGGATGGATAAAATTCAACTTACCCGCAACAAAGTAAATCATTTGGATAAAATTGTTTATATTTCTAAAGCCTCTTGCCCGACGTTTTGCAAGTTGTATCTTTGAGTTGAGTCCTTCTAAAATTCCATTGCTGATTCTCGATGTTGTATATCGTAAAATGCCTTTCCAATGACGTTTTACTGTTTTTGCAAAAGCCTGCATGGGCACTATTTTTGATTCATTTGCTTGCCTAACCCAATCTTCCAAAAATACCTCCGCTTCTTTTGAATCTGTCAGTGACCAAAACTCGTTGAATAGAACTTTTAATCGATAAGCTGCCCCTATATTAGGGAAACGAATAATCGCCTCATTTAGCTTAACCTCTTGTTCTGATGTTAAATTGTTTCTATTTTTCAGAAAAATATACTTCGTTTTTTTGAAAAAATCATGCTCTTTTTGTTCAGCTTGGCGCACTTGATTAACCCCTTCATTGAGCAATTTTGTGACATGAAAACGATCAAAGGTAATCGGTGTATTCGGAAAATATTCAGCTGCACCCGCTATAAATGCAGGAGATAGATCCATGCTAAGCTCTTCAATTCTAGAAAGATCAACACCTTGATTTTCTAAGTGACTTGCAACGCTTTTAAGCACGTCTTTGTTTTTGCCTACGGTGACATGGATCACTTGCGAATTTTCTAAATCAACAGCAATTGAAACATATTTATGCCCTTTTTTTGCCGAAGTTTCATCTATGCCTAAGTAAGCGATATCCCGACAACTGGTGTTTCTTGATAGCTCCTTGAACCCAATGAGAAAAAACTCTCCACAGCCGATTATCATGAACATTGAGCAAAGATCCGATCTGCGTCATGGAGACTTCTTTCTCAACTAATTTCATGACAAACGCTTCAAAGAGCAAAGTAAACCCATTACTTGGGCGTGCCCAAGGCGCTTCAACCGTTCTAACTTTGCCATCTGAACGCGTTATCCTAGGAAGCCTGCAATGAATAAATGTCTTGTATTCAAAGTGGTTAACATGCTGCCAAACTCGCTCGTTAGCTCTGTCATGTACCGCACAAGGCTGATTACTATCATCTAAAAACTGTGAGCCAGGTATAAACCCAACATATATATGAAGCTCTTCATCTCCTTTTGTATTGGTTAAAAAATCAAACTTTTCTATACGCCAAGGGGACTCAATTTTTAATGTTTTTGCAAAAACTTCACTTCCATTCAAGTGGCAATTCCTCGTTAGTTTAAATACCTAAATTATGCCTTACCCACAACAAATAGCAAAGAGCCAGTAATTTAAACAACTATAGTTGCATTTATTTTTTAGAAGTAAAATAATTTTAGGCTCGGCATGATTGCGCTTGTAAATAGTGAGCACATGACCAATTTTTTGAATTACCGTTGCATGTAATGCTTCAGAAAGTTCAATCATTGCGGCATTACGTGCTTCTCTATCCGTACCTGGAATAGGGAACTTTCATTAGTTCATGGTTGAAGGATAGAATTTTTGCATTCAGCAATGAGTGCATCTGTGATACCCTTATCGCCTACTATAATTATCGGTTTTAAATGATGCGCTAATCCTTTAAGGTATTGGCGCTGTTCTTTGGAGAGTTTCATTTGCGTCATGAGTAAAAATCACAGTCAATATAAACGGAATCGTAGCCTAACTGAGAAAGATAAAATTCGCTACCTTTTCTTGAATTTAAAACAACTAGCCTTAGCTATTTTATGCTTAGGGTTAGGTCTAATGTTGGTTCTATATTTTGCTAAGTTGCAGAAATCGCTTGAAATAATAATTTTATTATTTTTTAGTATTACAAGTATGGGATTTTATTATTGCGCGTACAAAGTCAGTGCAAAATCATTTAAATTCACAGCTTAATCAAAAATCTTTAGACCACACACAGGATGACTTAGATGACACACAATAATAAAATCGTGAGAACTCGTTTTGCACCTTCACCGACTGGCTATTTGCATATTGGCGGTGCACGTACTGCTTTATACTCTTGGTTATATGCAAAACATGAAGGTGGTATTAATGTTTTAAGAATTGAAGACACCGACCTTGAACGTTCAACGCCAGAAGCTGTATCTGCGATTATTGAAGGATTAAATTGGCTGGGGTTAGGTTTTGATGAGGGGCCTTTTTATCAAACAAACGTTTTGATCGTTATAAAGAAGTCATTGCACAGATGTTGGCTGCGGGTACAGCTTATTATTGTTATTGTTCAAAAGATGCTCTAGAAAATATGCGTATCTTAGCTGAACAAAATAAAGAGAAGCCCCGTTATGATGGCACTTGGAGACCTGAACCTAATAAAATCTTACCGCCCATTCCTAAGGGTGTTCTGCCTGTTGTGCGTTTTAAAATCCAGCTTTTGGTGCAAACAGTGTTTGAAGATTTGATTCATGGCACGATTTCTTTTGATAATAAAGAATTGGATGATTTAATCATTGCGCGTGCTGATGGAACACCAACGTATAATTTTTGTGTCATTGTAGATGACATGGATATGGGTATTACACATGTGGTTCGAGGTGATGATCACATTAATAATACACCGAGGCAGATTAATATATTAAGTGCATTAAACGTGCCAATTCCACAATATGCTCATGTCGCGATGATTTTGGGTGATGATGGTGAAAAGTTATCAAAACGTAAACAATCCGTTGGGGTGATGCAATTTTGCGATGAAGGTTATCTACCTGAAGCGGTATTGAATTATTTAGTTCGACTAGGTTGGTCGTCAGGGGATAAAGAAGTTTTTTCAGTGGCGGAGATGATAGAACTATTTGATTTAAAAGATGTTAATAAGTCAGCGAGCGCTTTTAATACTTCTAAATTATTATGGTTAAATCAGCATTACATGATGCAACTTGAACCTGCGATGCTGGCAGAAAGATTGTTGCCGTATCTAAAAGTCTTGGGGATTAAGCCATTGGATATGGATTATTTAGCACAAGCCGCTTCTGGGCATGTTGCGCGTTGCCATACCATGGTTGAGTTAGCTCAGATGATAGTGTATTTGTATGATGATTTTTCAGAGTACGATTCAGCGTCTCAAGCACAGCACTTGACCGCAATATCTAAACCTGTTTTGGTTGCCCTAATGCATGCATTTTCCAAATGTGAAAATTGGGATAAAACGGTTTTGAATGATCTTATTAAGCAAAGTGCAAAAGATTTAAACGTAAAAATGGGGCAAATTGGTATGCCACTACGTACTGCACTTGTGGGGCGTGCCTCGTCACCCAACTTGGATGTTACTGTATATTTAGTAGGAAAAAAACGTACGCTTGATCGTTTAAATAATGCGATTAATTTGATTGATTAGATATCTTCTATCACTTATCACTTATCACTTTTGAAAATATTGTTTTGTTGGCAGGTGTACTCATCTGAATCACTTGCAGTGTGCAGCACTTGCAGTGTGCAACACTTGCCGCTCGCAGCATTTTAAATATTTTGGTATAGTAGATTGTATTTGATTGTAATTTAATTTTATTTATAGATAAGAGAGGCTTTATGAAATATACAACTTCAAGCGATAATGCAATTCATGCATTGGTTTCTGATTATTTGATTCTTCCGATGTATGAAAATGATGACAACCTAAAAATTAAACAGCTGGATACATTAATTGGTGGTCAAATAAGTCAGTTGGTTGAGCAAGGTGATTTTACGGGTAAATTTAATACAAGCTTTGCAATCGCTTTGGCGACGGGCATTAAATCCAAACGCATTTTGTTGCTAGGATTGGGTGACAAAGATGCACTAACTCATGCGCGCTACCGTACTTGTATTTTAGGCGCAATGAATCAAATTAATAAAGATGGAATTATATCTGCTAGTGTCGTTTTACCTGAATCTTCATTAACACATACACAGATTTTAAGTTCTGCAATTGAGATGTCGGGTCATGCTTTTTATCGATTCACGGAAGGCAAAGGGAAAAGTGAAAAAGTCAATGTGCAGTCGCTCAATGAATTGATTTTTGTGATGGATAAAAAAGATGAAAAGTCTGCAAAAATATTATTCTGCAAGCAGAAGCTTTAGTTTTAGGAATGAATTTAACCAAAGATTTAGGTAATCGAGCACCTAATTTTATGAATCCCACAACACTTGCCAAAGAAGCAGAAAAGCTTGCTAAGCGCTATAAAGATATTCTGACTTGTGAAATTTTAGATGAAGCTAAGATGAAAAAGTTGGGAATGGGATCATTATTAGCAGTGTCACAAGGATCTGAGCAGCCCGCAAAAATGATTGTTTTGGAATTTATGAATGGCAAGTCAAAAGACAAGCCTTTAGTGCTCGTTGGAAAAGGCGTGACATTTGATAGCGGTGGTATTTCATTAAAGCCTGGAGAAGGTATGGATGAGATGAAATACGATATGTGTGGTGCGGCGAGTGTTTTGGGTGCTTTTAAGGCGATAGCGGAAATGAATTTAAAAATTAACGCGGTTGCCATTATTCCAAGCGTTGAAAATATGCCATCAGGCAGTGCAGCTCGTCCTGGGGATATTGTTACGAGCATGTCAGGACAAACAATAGAGATTTTAAATACAGATGCAGAAGGGCGATTAATTTTATGTGATGCGTTAACGTATGCTGAAAAATATACGCCAAAAGCGGTGATTGATATTGCAACCTTGACTGGTGCGATTATTGTTGCACTTGGGAATATCCCTTCTGGATTGTTTGCCAATGATCAAAAACTGGCAGATGTGATTAAAGAATGTGCGGATAAAGTAGAAGATAAAGTTTGGCAATTACCAATTTGGGAAGACTATCAGCCTCTTTTGGATTCTAATTTTGCAGATATTGCGAATATTGGTGGTCGCGCAGGTGGTTCAATTACTGCGGCCTGTTTCTTATCTCGTTTTACTAAAAAATATGCGTGGGCACATTTGGATATTGCAGGAACAGCTTGGAAATCTGGTAAAGATAAAGGTGCAACAGCGCGTCCAGTAAGCTTATTAGTTGAATTTTTAAAATCGTACGCATAGTTTTACAATTTTTTAGTCAATTTTTTAGTCAATTTTTTAGTCAATTTTTAGACATGATTTTCATATTATTTTTAGTACCAAATCGTTGAACGGGGCTATCTTTTTAGCGATTTAATTTTTTAAAAAATTGATCTGCATGATGAATTTTTTTTTAAAACTACGCTAAACTATGCACAGTTTGATAAATTGTATTATCGACAGTTTTTTGATGATGTTTCATCTCATATTAGGAGAATTTATATGGCTATTCGTATCGGTATTAATGGTTTTGGTCGCATTGGACGTTTTGTATTTCGTGCATCTTTTGAACGTAATGATGTTGAAATCGTTGGTATTAATGATCTAATTGATGTTGATTACATGGCATATATGTTGAAGTATGATTCAACACATGGTCGTTTTAATGGCACGGTTGAAGTGAAAGATGGCAATTTGATTGTTAATGGAAAAGTGATTCGTGTGACGGCGGAGCGTGATCCTGCAAACCTTAAATGGGATGCAATAAAGACGGACGTTGTGGTTGAAGCAACGGGTCTTTTTTAACAGATGAAACCGCACGTAAACATATTGCAGCGGGTGCAAAAAAAGTTGTATTAACAGGTCCATCAAAAGATAAAACACCTATGTTTGTAATGGGCGTGAATTGTGCAACATATGCTGGACAAGATATTGTCTCAAATGCATCATGTACGACCAATTGCTTAGCACCTATTGCTAAAATTTTAAATGACAATTGGGGTATTGAAAGTGGTCTTATGACGACTGTTCATGCAACGACAGCAACTCAAAAAACAGTGGATAGCCCTTCAGCAAAAGATTGGCGCGGTGGTCGTGGTGCGTCTCAAAATATTATTCCATCATCAACAGGTGCAGCCAAAGCAGTTGGCGTTGTGATTCCTGAATTAAATGGTAAATTAACGGGTATGGCATTCCGTGTACCCACACCAAATGTATCTGTAGTTGATTTAACTGTAAATCTTGTGAAGCCTGCAACATACGCTGAAATTTGTGCAAAAATGAAAGAAGCATCACAAACAACCCTTAAAGGGATATTGGGATATACAGAAGATGAGGTAGTTTCTACTGATTTCTTAGGTGAGAAATGTACATCTGTATTTGACTCAAAAGCAGGTATTGCTTTAACGGATAAATTTGTAAAAGTTGTATCTTGGTATGACAATGAAATTGGTTATTCAAATAAAGTATTGGATTTAGTGGCTCATATTTCTAAATAAATTTTGAATTTTTCAAAAACAAAAAAGCGACTTTATAAGGTCGCTTTTTTTATGGATCTAAATTTCAATACATGCTTTTAAACATGCTTTTAAACATGCTTTTAATATAAGCTTAATAAAAGTTTATTTTGGTGATGGTCCGTATCTATTAGGACCATCAGTGCTATCTAGTACTGAAAAAATAAAGAATACTAAAATTCCGACGAGTGGAACAAGCAAAATTAGCAGCCACCAAGCACTTTTATCTATATCATGTAATCGACGTACTCCAACTGCCAGAGAAGGAATAATCGTTGCTAAGGAATATAATATGTATAGAGCAGTAAATAAATAGCTGCCTGATGAATAAAGCAGTGCAAGTAGCCAAGCAATTAGATAATTAAATAATGCAAACAGCCAGTATTCTTTACGGCGCGCACGTCCAAAAAAGTCAGCGTATTGTGTAAAACATTTTAGATACCATTGCATAGTGCTTAGGTCCTTGCTTTCTTAATAGAGATTCAAAATAAGTACGAGTATATAATTAAGTGCGCATTGTGGTCAATTTTTACGTATCAATTGTTTTCTTTGAATATTTTGCTCTCTTTTGGTAATGCTGCCCAAATTATTACTATCTGATGTTACGCTCTTCACAATTTCAGAAATCGTTTACCAGACACTTTCAAAAATTGTGAAGTCGTAACATCAGTTAGCTAATCAGAAATACTTGGTAAAGTAATTATGATTAATAATCCACCAGTTGTTTGATTTTGCGCAACAATGGTGCCCTTATGAATATCAATCGCTAATTGTGCAATCGCTAAGCCAAGACCTGCACCATGATGATCATTTTCTTGATTAGGATTTCGATAAAATGGTTTGAAAATACTTTCGAGCTCCTGCTCTTCAATCCCAACACCATCATCACAAATAATTATTTTAACCTTTCCAATCATAGGCATAAATGACATAGAGATTTTAGATTCCGCAAAGCGCAATGCATTTCGTAAGATATTTTCAACAGCACTTTGTAAAAGTATTAAATTAGCATTTAAAGAGACATCTGGTATTTCAGGCAAGTTAAATGAAATATTTTTCTCTGATGACTCAAAAATCATATCATCTAAAATTGGTTGCAAATATCACTCAAACTAGTGTGCTTTAGTGCTTCTTTTTCTAATACTTGAGCGCGAGATAATGAAAGCATTGCTTGAATCCTTGACTCCAATGCTTGTAAATTATGTTCTATTCGTAAAACTTCTACACTTAGTTCAGGTTGCTTGCGCCGAACTAATGCATTTGTCAGGGCAATACGTGCAAGCGGTGTTCTTAATTCGTGAGATAAATTTGCAAACAATTGATTTCGTTCAAGTTGATCTTTTTTAATAATATTAATCATACGATGAAAACTTAAGCCCACAGCCCTATATTCCATTGGACCTGAAATCATCGGTAAATTATTCCAATCCCCTAAAGCGACACTGTCCGCAGCCTGTCTAAGTGCTTTAACAGGACGCGTTAAAGACCACGATAAAAGCGCAATAAAGGGGACGCTACAAATCATCATCATAATCAACAGTAAGCTTGGATCATCAAATAAGCGAATAAGTATAAAATATTGCGCTCGTGCAGGTTGAGACATATAAATTTTAAGATTTGGCGCACTGCTTAAAGTGATTGGACCAATCATGAGGCGATCATCTATTTTTGTTGAAGAATTTTTCCACTGGTCGCTGTCTTAAGGATAAAGTTAGCAATATCGGGTCTTACTTATATAATATTGTAGTTGCTCTTCATATACATACGTATCAAAAAACCAAAAATAAACTTGATCATGATTTTGCCAACGGCTTCTCAATTTCCTATCATCGTTCTCTCGTTTGCCATCGTTCTTTTTTTGAGCCGCTTTCTGACTCAAAAAAATCAAATGTTCATTATTCATTTGGTCAAGATTTTGGTTACTGAATTTCGTTAATGCACCATTACAAATTTGTATTAACTTAGGTATAAAGCTACTTGGAACTTCTTTGATCCGCCGTTGATCAAAATTTGGAATGATTAATACCACCGTAATAATCACAAGTAAACACAAAGTAAAGCTTAAAAAAATACGTGTAAACAGTCGATCAAATAACGTCACATATTTTCGATGAAACCATTTAACACAACGATGATGTGACATTTAATATCCCTAAAAATAAGGTTCCTGGAAATATTTTATATGGGTATGATTTACATGATATTTTAAACCATACAATACATTTATTCTGACATTACAAATATGTATCCCCGACCATGCAATGTTTTAATCCACGGTAAATTATTAGGTCTTGTCGGCAATTTTTTACGGATATTACTCAAATGCATATCAATGACACGATCAAAAGCCTGATGCCTTTTACCAAGAACTTGTAAGCTAATTTCTTGCCTAGAAATTAAATTTGTTGCACGCTCGGCTAAATAATATAGTAAAGAAAACTCTGTACTTGTTAGCTCTATATTGTTCCCATTAAAACTCGCTTGCTGCTGCGCGGCGTTAAGTGCCAATCCATCAATTAAAATAATATTAGCCGTGCTAACTGGGCTAGATTGCAATCCTTGGCGACGCATCATTGCACGTATACGCGCAATGAGTTCTCTATCATCAAAAGGCTTAGGCAAGTAATCATCTGCGCCTAACTCTAATCCAAGTACTTTATCAGTACTATCTCCTTTTGCAGAGAGCATTAATACGGGTAACATGGCATGTGTTTGGCGAAGTGCTTTTAATGTATCCCATCCATTTAAACTGCGGCATCATGACATCTAAAATAAGTAAATCTGGTGTGTTATCTACTAAATATTCAAGGCACTCAAGACCATTGCATAGCGCAACAACATTAAACCCTTCTATCTCTAAGAGTTCAATAATAAGCTCTCTTAACATCTTATCATCTCAACGAGGCAAATATTTTTCATGCATTCCCTTAAAATTATCAAATTAAATATAAAGACATATAACAAAACCGCTTAGATATAAAAATCGCTACCTTTACAAACTAAGTGAAATTTAACAATTAAGATTAACAGCGGACCTTAATCATTGGCTTCAACAGTGATTGGCTTTAATAGAATACCTTTTAAAAAATACCTTTTTAAAAATATTATTCCCTTTTTTTTGATCTCAAAGCTGCTTGCAGAGCAAAAATGGGCGTTATATTAAATTTTGGATTAAATTTTAGAGATTAGTATTGTATATAAGCTTAAACTTTTTTTTGAGTAAAAAAAAGGATTTTCTATAAATTACAAGCTATTTACATTAGATTACATCCTAAGAAATGCATTTACAATCTAGCGCTTAAAATGACCCCCTTGTTTTTCAGAAGGGCATTAAATAATTATTTAGCCCAGTGCTTTCTATCTGTAATCTCATCGGGTTCGTACACTTGGGTATAAATATGAAAAATATCTTTTTGGAATTCATCTTTACGTGACAAATAAGAGTTGTTGTCATTTTTGTATGTTGACTTACTCACCTTTAATATTGTGATGTATTTTGCATACAAATTTAAATTTACATAGGAATTAAAATGAAATTAGTTAATAAAAAACACCCTTGTCGCAATAGGTCTTACTTTTATCGCAGGGTATGCAAATGCATCAGAAGTGAATTTTAGTCGTGTCGATGCTTTGAGTTCGCCAAAAGATCGTGTGTCTATTACAACAAGTGGTTCGACCTCTCTTTCTGCGGGTGCATTTAATCGCGTTGATGGATTACGTTCAAATAGAGATTTAAACCTTAGATCAGGCGAAACAGCCAAATTGTCAAAAGATGCTTTTCACAAATTAATACGTTAAGATCATCTAAAGATCTATTTTAAATCAACAGCTCAAAATTAGAATTCTGATCACAGAATTTAAACATAGTTTAATGATAAGCAATTTAGGCCATGAAGCGAATACTTCATGGCTTTTTTATATTCATCAATTTATCCATTTAACACTATAGAACCTCTCCATAAATTACTTTTAGCCTTCGTTATTTTTAGCAAAAGATAAGAATGAATCAAACCATTAAACCATACCTTGCGCGATCATCGCGTCCGCAACTTTCTTAAATCCTGCAATATTAGATCCATTTACATAGTTGATATAGCCATCTTTTGTCCCATATTCCGCACATGATTGATGAATCGACTGCATAATCGCATAGAGTTTTTCATCTACTTCTCCAGCACTCCACAGTAATCTCATCGCATTTTGACTCATTTCTAACCCCGAAACAGTAACGCCGCCTGCATTAGATGCCTTACCTGGGGCATATAATATTTGTGCTTTTATGAAAGCATCCATTGCTTCAGGCGTGGATGGCATATTCGCGCCCTCCGCAACAACAAATACAACCATTGCGCAGTAGAATTTCTGCATCATTTTGATTGAGTTCATTTTGAGTTGCACACGGCATCGCAACCTCAACGGGGATTTCCCATGGGCGTTTATTCGCAACAAATAGTAAGCCTTGCTCTTTGGCATACAATGAAAGGCGCTCGCGACGCTCATTTTTAATACCATAAGTGCTGACCACTGTGAATTTGTCATGCCATTTTCAAAATAAACATACCCTTCAGAGTCAGACATTGTCATCACTTTTGCATCCCATTCTAATAATTTTTGAGCTGCATATTGCGCAACATTACCAGAGCCAGATACTGCAATTTTTTTACCACTAATCGTCTGTTTACGCGTTTTCATCATCTCTTCAGCAAAATAAAACAGTCCCGTATCCTGTCGCTTCAGGGCGTATTAAACTTCCGCCGTACGTCATTCCTTTACCTGTTAATACGGAAGTAAATTCATTTGATAAACGCTTATATTGACCATAAAGGTAGCCAATTTCTCTGCACACCTACACCAATATCTCCAGCGGGCACATCATTATTGGCACCAATATGACGAAATAGCTCGCTCATAAACGATTGGCAAAAACGCATCACTTCTGTATCTGATTTCCCTTTTGGATCAAAATCTGAACCACCTTTAGCACCCCCATTGGTAGCGTTGTCAGTGAATTTTTAAAGACTTGTTCAAATGCTAAAAATTTCAAATTCCTAAATTTACACTGGGATGAAAACGTAATCCACCTTTATATGGACCAATTGCAGATGACATTTGAATACGATAGCCACGATTCACATGAAATATCCCTTGATCATCAATCCAAGGCACTCTAAACATAATGACTCGTTCAGGCTCCACAATTCGCTCTAATATTCCTTGTTGGAGATATTTAGGATTCTTTTCTAAAAATGGCCAAATACTGTGAAAAACTTCTCTAACCGCCTGATGAAATTCAGATTGTTCAGGATCGCGCTGTTCAATGATACTTATAAATTGGTTTAAATTTTTCATATAACCCCTTTTTAGTTTAGTGACTCAAATTTTAAAAAATTACAGGTATTTAATAAAACTTGCAATATGTGAGAATTTTAATTCTTTTATTCAAACGTCGCCATTTTTCTGGATCTTGATGTGCACCATTTTTCGACCAAATACCCAATTTTCGAGATTTAGCATTTTTCTCTGCTTGCACATAAGCAGGGTCTTTATTGTAGCGATGATATACAACCGCATTGCCAGATTTAATAATTTCAAGCCCTACATCAAGGCGCGGTGTTTTTCTAAATAAATTCGAACAATTTTACGTTGATACCGATCTGTATCAACAATTTCAATCGTGAATGCTTCATTTGAAATCAATTTACTTAGAAAATTCTTCGCAATCATCCCCCAAGGTGCTTGACCTGTTTCGGGTGCATCTAATCCTGAAAACCTCACATTAATATCTTTCCCCTCACACGATGCCCAAAAGCTATCACCATCAGATAATTTTTTAACACGGCAATTATAAAGAACCTTAATATTCTCATCAAACTTCGCCTGTGTAAGATTGCTAGCAATCTCTTTTTGATAAACGTTAATCAAGCCAATAGCAAGTGCAGCAATGATTACAGCGATTCCTTTAGGGCGTTTTTGACAAAGAAAAATGTCAAAATATATTTTAAATAATTCATATCGGTTTTTGCTGCCTTTTTTAACTAAAAACTAATTCGAGCACGTATTTTCTCGTGTATTTTTTGAAGATTATTTCTCCCAAGCCACGTAAGTCATCTGAATGAGAATGCGTACAATGTAGTTTATCGATTTTTATACCCGTCATCTTTGAAGATCCTGCTTTGTTGACAGCGTATTCTCACCCGAATCACTTACCTTATGTAAGCGCATCGGGGTCTCACATACGTGTCGCCTCGCAGTATCTCCAAATCTTTTGGGTATAGATCGTATTTTTCTGCACAGTCATCATAGATATGCCTTGAAATTTTACAATTGTCACGCATATTCTAGAGTATTGAAATGCTTTCATAATAGAAATCTTAGTAAAATAAAAATATTTAACAAAAATATTTAACAAAGATTTAAGACTCGGTTGAATTCAATAGTTGGATTCAATATTTTAATATCAAGGATAAATAGATGGAACAATATCGGGGAACTACAATCTGCGCTGTACGTCGCGGGAATACAGTTGTTATTGGTGGGGATGGTCAGGTTTCGATGGGCAATACGGTGATGAAGGGCAATGCTCGAAAAGTACGCCGTTTGTATAATGATAAGGTTATTGCAGGTTTTGCAGGTGGTACAGCAGATGCTTTTACTTTGTTTGAGCGCTTTGAAGGTAAGCTTGAAAAATATGGCGGTCATTTAACGCGTGCAGCGGTAGAGCTTGCGAAAGATTGGCGAACAGACCGAATGCTACGTCGCTTAGAAGCTTTACTTATTGTTGCAGATCATAGCGCAACGCTCATTATTTCAGGTAATGGTGATGTGATTGAACCTGAAAATGAACTCGCTGCGATTGGTTCTGGCGGTGCATTTGCGCAAAGTGCCGCGCTAGCGCTGTTACAAAATACAGACCTACCTGCTGAAGATATTGTACGTAAAAGTTTACTGATTGCTGCGGGTATTTGTGTTTATACCAATGAAAATCTTACTGTTGAAATCATGGAGTATTAATTATGACGCACTCAATCACATATTCAACACCCCAAATGACACCGCGAGAAATCGTCCAAGAACTTGATAAATATATTGTAGGGCAGGACAATGCAAAAAGAGCAGTTGCCATTGCATTACGTAATCGCTGGCGTAGGCAGATGGTTGAGGGGGAATTAAAAGCTGAAATTACCCCTAAAAATATTTTAATGATTGGACCAACAGGTGTGGGTAAAACGGAAATAGCAAGGCGTTTGGCAAAATTAGCAAATGCACCGTTTATTAAAGTTGAAGCAACGAAGTTCACAGAGGTGGGTTATGTTGGGCGGGAAGTCGATTCAATTATTCGTGATTTGATTGAAATCTCGGTAAAACAGGTGCGCGAAAAAGCAATTATTATTGCAAGACCTAAAGCTGAAAATGCAGCAATCGAACGTATATTGGATTGTTTATTGCCACCTGCACGTAATATTGGCTTTCAAAATGAACCCGTCCAAATAAATCCTGAAAATTCTAGTACGCGTCAAAAGTTTCGTGAAAAACTGGTGAGAGGTGAATTAGATGATAAAGAAATCGAAATTGAATTATCTCAAACAGCTGGGAATATGAATCTTATGACACCGCCTGGCATGGAAGAAATGGCAGAGCAGTTACAGTCATTATTTTCACAAAATAATACAAAAAAAGCAGCTAAAAAAATGAAGATCAAAGAGGCGCTACGTTTAGTTCAAGATGAGGAAGCGGCGCGTTTAGTAAATGAAGAGGATGTGAAAAGCAAAGCAATTGAATTGGCGGAGAATCAAGGCATTGTATTTATTGATGAGCTTGATAAAGTGTGTAGCCGTGGCGAAAATTCAGGTGCACAAGTATCGCGTGAAGGTGTGCAACGAGATCTTTTACCTTTGGTTGAGGGGTGTGCGGTGACTACGAAATATGGACAGGTAAAAACGGATCATATTTTATTCATTGCATCAGGTGCGTTTCATCTAGCTAAACCATCGGATCTGATTCCAGAACTGCAAGGGCGTTTGCCTATCCGTGTAGAATTAAGTGCGTTAAAAGTGAATGATTTTGAGCGTATTCTCAAAGAGCCAGATCATTCATTAATCAAACAATATCAGGCGCTTTTGAAGACAGAAGGCGTTGACTTATCTTTACTGATGACAGCATTTTGGCGATAGCAGAAATAGCATTTTCTGTGAATGAGCGCACAGAGAATATTGGCGCAAGACGGTTGCACACTATTTTAGAGCGCTTATTGGAAGAAATCTCTTTTTCAGCAGCGGATAAATCAGGGCAGAATCTTGAGATAGATGCCGCATTTGTGAATGCACGTTTGAGTGAGCTTTCACAAAATGAAGATTTGAGTCGATACATTCTGTAATTGCCTATTCTCGTTATAAAATATAGGGCATCTTAGGATGCTTTTTAGGATTAATTACATAGCATATCCACTCAATCTCTATTAAACTGCACACTTTAATTCACATGATGGAGTACTTAGTATGGCCAAAGGTATGCAGCAAAAGAAAGAAGTTAAGAAGCCTAAAAAAGATGCAGCGCTTGCTAAAGCCACACCCGCATTAGATGCAGAACGTCCAGTTGTACGTGTGACAGAAGTGATTCCTAAGGGGAAATTGAAAAATAAACCCCAATGATTGATATTACTAATTCTTAATTGAATTAATTCTTAGATGAATTCTATATAAAATTAAAGCCATATATTTTTCAATATATGGCTTTAATTTTATTATTTATATGCGATTGCGATTCTAACTGATCTTATTTGTTTGAATCATCAGGGTGATTTTTCTCAAAATAATCCCGTAGGCAGGTAAGAAAAATAATCCACAGATAATGAGTTTTGTTGCGTAATCGACCAATCCTAAAGAAAACCAATTGTCAGCCATGAAATTATCTGAACTTGCATAAAAATGCCACGAAAAAGAAAATAAATGTATCCAATGCCGAACTAAAACAGCGGCACAACTCGGTGCAACCCACCATGATTTTTTTGACGTAATTGATTGAATACGAATATATCTAATAGTTGCCCAAAGACATATGCCGTAAAACTGGCTAAGGCAATGCGAAAAACAAACTCATTAAAGACAAATAAAGGATTAATGCCAATAAATTCTGCATTTTGAAAAATTACAGAAATAGTGTAAGAAACAGATAAAGCAGGAATCATCGTCCAAGCTATATTTTACGCGCTAAAGTTGCCCCAAATATGCGTACAGTTAAATCCGTTGCTAAGAAAATAAAGGGAAATGTAAATGCACCTAAAGTTGTTGTTATGCCTACGATTGTGATCGTAAATTGAACGAGATAATTACTTAATGCAATGATTAAAATATGAAAAAAACATAAACTCAATAATGCCTTCCATTCATTTTTTAAAAGTAATAATCCGGGTGTAGATGATTGAAATGTCATAATAAAAAAGCCTTTTTGTTGGTTGGGGGTGAGGGAACCCAAGTTTTTGGTATAAAAATTGAATTGAGAGAGGTCGACTTAGTAATGACCGATAACAAAATCAGGCGTAATACCAGAAGAAATGATTTTTTCATGTACATCTTGCCCACGTAAAAAACCATAATCAGTCATTAATGCTGTTTTCATTCCTGCACCATTTCCGCCTAAAATATCGGTGTGTAATGTATCACCGACCATTAATATCCGACTTTTTCTAGGGGTTTAAGGTCATTTAACATGTGTACCTTATTCATGCTTTGAAATGCTAAATCATACATTGCAGGAAAAGGTTTACCAATCTTGCGACATCTACGCCTGCAATTTCTTCAAGAGCAAGGCAAAAAAAGCCAGGTTCTGTCGTAAAACTACTTTCTAAAGGGGCCGAGATATCAGGGTTTCCAACTAAAATGGGGCGAGGATTATGAATTAATGTATTGATTAGGTTTGCTTGACGTGTTTGATTCCAGTGAACCGCGCCTAAAAATAGAAATCCATCTACCTGATTAAGTAATTGGGATTCATTATCAGATGATAAATAAACACACCGTGCGGGAAGCCTTTCAATGTGTGATTCAGGCATTCCAATCACACCCCAAAGACCATTGTTTTTTGTAATAATATGTGATTTTAACGCAAGCTCAACAGAGTCTCTCGAAGAAAGTACAAATTCTGGTGTAATCGGATATCCCCATTTAGGATATTTTAATGCAGTTACATCGCTAGGTAATGATGCGCCATTGGTTAATACAAAAATAGATTTTCCTGTATTTTTTAAAGTATTCAAAATGGCAGGCATCTCGGGAATAGCCGTTGTACCGATGTTAAGAACCCCAAAGCCATCTAAAAGTAGCGCGTCAAATTCATCTGCAATGTCGAATAAACTCATTATGTTACGAATATTTTTAAGCGGTGGCGTGTATCCAAGTATTTTTAGGGGTGCATAATGTGCTTGATATAAATCCCATGCTTTTTGAAAATTCATAATTATTCCTTAAAGTGATCCTTAAAGTGATCCTTGATGTGAAGTTTGAGATTATTTAATAATGCTTATCTAATTGAATATACTAAAATATAAAAGGAAGGCCGTTATTTGCGAGAATAGCGTGCTACAAAATAGTCGCCGAGCATTTGCATACCTTGAACGATGAGCGTGAGTAAAATAACAATCGGCCACATGTATTCAGGGCGAGACCTTTGGTATCCATAACGCATTGCTAAATCACCTAATCCACCACCGCCCACAACGCCAGCTAGAGCAGTGTAAGAGAGCAACATGACCGCAGTAACGGTGATTGCAGCGATAATTCCAGGTTTTGATTCAGGCAGTAATACTTTCAATATAATGGTTTTGAGCGAACTCCCCATGCTGATCGCCGCTTCAATAACGCCTTTATCAACTTCTCGTAAGGCGGTTTCAATGATTTCGCGCAAAAAAAGGCGATGCGCCAATAACAAGCGGAGGAATAACACCTAAAACACCAATTTTTGTGCCCACTAGCCATTTTGTTGCGGGCATTAATACAATCATGAGGATTAAAAAAGGAGGTGAGCGCAATAAATTTACAAGCAAAGATAAGATGCCATAGGAAGTTGACTCTGCGAGTAACTGCTTTGGACCGATCAAAAATAAAAGAATTCCCAGTGGTAAACCTAAAATTATAGTGAAAATTAATGATATGCCCAGCATTGAAAAAGTATCCAATGTCGCTTGTAATATTTGAATTTGAATGACTGAAAAGTCCATTTTAAATGTCCTATAGTTTAATCAGGTTGCGCAATTATACGATTGATACAGCTGGTATAGTGCTATTGAGAGAGTGCAATGCAGGTAATGTTTTTTGATTTAAAACTATTTAACGCGCAATTGATCATTTGAGGGCTGCCCTCTAATGCGACGATTAATTGACCATAAGGTAAGTCACGAATGTAGCCAATGTTCCCTGATAAAATCGAGAATCCTATGCCAGATTCTTTGACTATTTCACTTAAGTGTGGCGAGAATGCCTCACTTCCAGAATAGGTGATTTGATATACGGACAAACCCATTTTTATTTCATGCAGAATGCTCTTTTTGGATTCACTATCTTGACTTGCTTGAATAAAACTTTGTGTAACCGCATGTTGAGGATGTAAAAATACTTGCTCAACAGGACCATTTTCAACAATCACACCATCATGGATCACTGCAACTGGTGGCAAATTTTGCGGATGACTTCCATTTCATGTGTGATAAGTACAATTGTTAGATTTAAATCTTGATTAATTTGAGATAGTAAATCAAGAATTGATTGTGTTGTATGTGGGTCAAGGGCGCTAGTTGCTTCATCGCATAATAAAACAGTTGGAGAGTTTGCCAAAGCCCTTGCAATGCCAACGCGCTGTTTTTGCCCACCTGATAATTGGGAGGGATATTTATCTGTATGATCAGTTAGATCAACTAACGCTAATAATTCATATACACGTTTTTTGATGGCATTTTGAGACCATTTTTCTAAGCGTAAGGGATAGGCAATGTTATCAAAGACAGTTTGGCTGGATAATAAATTAAAATGCTGAAAAATCATCGATACTTTACGTCGCATTTGGCGTAAATCAGATTGATTTAAAGCCATTATGTCAATGTTATTGATTAGGATTTTGCCAGATGATGGGCGTTCTAATAGGTTTAAGCATCTCACTAACGTGCTTTTTCCTGCGCCAGAATGACCGATGATTCCAAATATTTGACCTTTTGGGATATGTAAATTTATATCCGCCAATGCGACAATGTTTTTGCCTGCAACCGCGTAAGATTTTTGTATTTTATCAAGATTTATCACAATAGAAAACATGTACAATAGTTAGTATGAAGCTGTTAATCATACATTAAATCTATATTTTAAACGATACGGTTTGTCAGATATTAATCTTTTTAAATATGTTTTATAGGAGACGATACATGAATACTCAGTCTAAATGACTCTGCAAGACAATGAACACACTCAATCTCTTGATCTCTCTACAAATGTAAAAGAGGGCGTAGAAGGGGGAGTTGTGTTGGAAAATATGATACACCCAGAAACGGCGAATGCTCATAAATTCCTTTTTGATGATTTGCAACGTGCATCAAAATTGCATCAAAACACAACAATTTCTTCTTTATTTGATCAAAATCCAAAAGAGTATCTGATTTTAGTATTGATTTTAATGATATTTATGTCGACTTTTCAAAACATCATATTAACGATGCATCAAAAAAAGCATTGATTGATTATGCAACACATTGTGGTCTATCAGAAAAACGAGCTGCATTATTTGCAGGTGAGAAAAATTAATGACACAGAGAAACGTTCGGTGCTTCACATGGCGCTTCGGGGCAATATCGAGGATGCGTATGCTCAAAATGGTATGTCTGTCATGCCTCAAGTTTTAAGTGAACGAGATAAATGTTATGCCTTTCAGAGTTAGTCCGCAATGGTGATTGGCTTGGCGCAACAGGAAAGCCCATTACAACGATTGTCAATATTGGAATAGGTGGTTCTGATTTAGGCCCGCAATTACTCATTGATGCATTGGATGATTACGTGCCGGACCATTTGAAAATGGAATTTATTTCACGTTTGGATGGCAAGCATGTTGCGAAAATACTTAATAAATTAGATGCAGAGACCACACTTTTTATTGTTGCCTCTAAAACTTTTTCTACTTTAGAGACGATTGAGAATGCAAAAGCATGTCGTGCATGGCTCACAAGTAAGTTGGGAGATTCGGCTACAGAGAAGCATTTTGTAGCTGTCTCGACTAATATGAAGGCGACGGCAGAATTTGGGATTGATCCAAATAATGTATTTGGATTCTGGGATTGGGTAGGTGGACGTTTTTTCTGTATGGTCTTCAGTTGGTTTGTCAGTCATGATTGCGATTGGGAAAACTGAATTTTCCGCTCTTTTAGAAGGCGCTCGAGAAGCAGATCAACACTTTTTAAATACACCATTTGAGAATAATATTCCTGTGATGATGGGCTTACTTGGATTTGGTATGGGCGCTATTTTAAGTCATCCGCGCATGTCATTTTATCTTATGATGAAGCATTACGGATATTGCCGAATTACCTTCAGCAGCTAGATATGGAGAGTAATGGAAAATCAATTGATCATAATGGACAAAAAGTCCAATATCCGACAGGACCAGTTATTTTTGGCGGCTTAGGTAATGATGGACAACATGCTTATTATCAGTGGCTTCATCAGGGGCAAATGATTGTTCCTGCTGATTTTTTTGCAGCGACTCAAGCAAATATTAAACCTGATATTTTAGACAGTGCGCAATTAGCAAATCATCATGCACTTTTACTCGCTAATTGTTTTGCACAATCCCAAGCGATGATGTTGGGCGAAAGTGCCGACGAAGTACATAAGGAGCTAAGCGCTGCGGGTTATAATGAGTCTGATCTTTTAGCTTTGCAACCCTATAAAGTATTTGATGGTGGGCGACCAAGCACGACATTTTTATATCCCCATATGACCCCTAAAATACTTGGTTCTTTACTGGTATTTTATGAGCATAAAATATTTGTTCAAGGTGTTTTATGGAATATTAATTCATTTGATCAATGGGGGGTAGAACTGGGTAAAGCGCTTGCAGGCAAACTTATTCCCTTATTGAGTAAAGATAACAGTACATCGCTTAGCTCATCCATTGATAGTCAAAGAGCTGCAGTCTCTGAATCAAGAGGTTTTTTTAAACGCTTAAAGCGATTTTTCTCATCAAAAAATATAGGAAGTGAGAATTTTGATAAAACATCACAAAAAAATAGCTTAGATGCTTCAACTTTAGAGCTTATTAAACGAACAACTGAATCACAAAGAGAACGTTGATGTGAGTAGCGCAGCGCAATTACTTATGAAGCGTTATATTGAATCTATACCTAATAAAATTCAAGAGATTGATGTATTGTTTGAAATGCATGCGAAAATACCACACAAAGATTTTGCTTCGAATAAATCTAATCTGTATGTTTTTTTACATAATTTGTCTGGATCGGGCGGCATATATGGATTAAATGAGATCACCGTAGCTGCACGAGTTTGTTTAAACGTGCTTGAAGAGGGTAAAGGAGATATATTTTTATTAAAAACCAAGCTCTCTGTATTAAAAGTTACTTTGACTTTAATTCAGAGAAAAATATTCTGTAAATGATGAGGTAATTTAGATTATTCAAGGTTGTAATTTGATTGCAAGAATCACAAGAATCACAAGAATCACAAGAATTGTAAATATTGTAAATTTGTTTTAGAGTGGTTGATTTTTGGGAATTAAACAGTTTATATTGCTAAATTGCAGCCTATTAATAATTTAGGGTATGCAGCTTTTATTTATATTATATTAATGTGGGATCGTCTTATGAAAAAGTTAACTTTATCTATTTTATCAATTACATTACTTATTAGCTTGTCTGGTTGTGCAGGAAATGGGCCTAGTAAGTCTCAAATCGGTTGTGTAAGCTCAACTATTTTAGGCGCTGCTGCGGGTGCTTATCTGGGTGATAAAGTCGGTAAGGGGAATGGTAGAAAAGTAGCAAGCGTTGCTGGTGGATTAGGTGGTGCATACGCTGGTTCACAGGTCGGATGTGATTAATCGCATCTAAATTTTATTTTTAGTAAGCGCAAAAATACCTCGATAATTTATATACATATTTAAATTATCGAGGTATTTTTTGTGTTAAAAATGTAGTTAGATAGTTTTTCAAGTAAAAACTATTTATGCATTACCCGCTTCAGAGTTATTTTGTTCTAAGCTCTGCGCATAAAGCGCATCAAAATTAACAGGAGCGAGTTGAATCGCAGGAAATCCAGCTCTAACTAACAATGAATCGATGAGTTCGCGTGCATAAGGAAATAAAATATTAGGGCAAAAAGCACCTTGTAAATGACCTAACTGATCTTGAGTAAATCCTTTGGTGCTAAATATACCAGATTGTTCTACTTCACATAAAAATGCAACTTTCTCATCAATTTTAGCAGTTACTGTGAGACGAAGGTTTATCTCTGTGAGGCCCTCTGCATTTAAAGGATTTGCTGTATTTGCTAGTTGAATTGCAATTTCAGGTTTCCATTCTTCACCAAATATAGCTGGTGAGTTAGGTGTTTCTAAAGAAACACTTTTTGAAAATATTTTTAAAATATCAAATTCAGGACTATCATTAGATATATTTTGCTTGTCTGTTGTGTTCATGATTGATTACCTCTATTTGGTTTGTATTCACATTTCATTACGTCAATTATACTTTGTAATATTTATTTAATGCAAGTTGCATTATTATTACACAGATTTGTTGGCTAACCAACTGTCAAGTTCGCCCCGTTGTTCTAGTTCATAAAGGTCATCACAGCCTCCAACGTGACGATTATGAATAAATATTTGAGGCACTGTACTGCGTCCAGACCTAGCCTTTGATATTTCCCAATTCTTTGGGTCTTGATTCACATCAATAATATCGACGGTAACATTTTTACTTTCAAGTAGGGTCTTTGCTTTTTTACAATACGGGCAAGAGTTGGAGTAAAACATTTCAATAGACATAATTCTTATATTTCCTTTAGTTCTAGTACCAAATATATTTGGCGGTTACAAAATTACGTTAGTTTGATTATTGTGTTTTGAAAGAGGGAGATTGTCTTGCTTCCAATTATCAATTCCACCGTGTAGGTTATAAACTACATTTGTTGTTTGCTTTTAAGTATTTTAGCAGCTTGAAATGAGCGGATACCTGTTTGGCATACGAAAATTAACGATTTATCTTTGTATTTTTCAATAATGCTACCTGTTTTGGCTGTAAGCTCATTTAAAGGTATGTTTATTGAAGTGGATATATGCCCTTTTCTGTATGCTGCTATATCTCTTACATCAATAATAATAGCTTCATCATCATTACTTAGGCGAAGTAATGCTTGGTTGCTTATTGATACCACGCCACTTGCCTTACGCTGTATTACTGTGCTGACAAGTAAACTTAATATAACAAAAAAAGCAGCGAATAAATACCAGTTTAGTTTTGTAAATTCAATAAGTTGATCCATTTTTAGCCTATTCCGATAGTTGAAGAGTTGCGGTTGAAGATTGATTAAAAGCATATTCTACCTGATGTTGATGAATGTCGTATAGGGGTGACCTGTACGAGTTACTCTAAGTAGCGAGCAAGCATTGTCATTGTGTCTGTTGGTCCTATATTTGCATAAAATACATGTCCAGAACCTTTTGCAGTCATTTCGAAAATACCTTTTTCAGTTTGTAGGCTTTCTAAAACAATATCACGATTACCATGTTGATGAATAATTTCTAGTCGATCCCCAACATTGAATTTATTTTTAACTTCAAGGCGAGATAACCCTGTCATAGGGTCATAATGTGATACTTGAGCAACAAATTGTTGTCGGAAATGAATAGAGTTACCTGTTAAATAGTTTTGATAAGCGTGAGGTGCGTGGCGCTGTAAAAAACCATCGGTATATCCTCTATTCGCCAGCCCATCTAATTTGCCATAAAGTTCTGGATTAAATTCTTTGCCAGCAAGTGCATCGTTAATTGCTTGCTTATAGAGTTGAGATGTTCTAGCAACGTAGTATTGAGACTTCGTACGACCCTCTATTTTGAGGGAATCAATGCCAATTTCAACTAATTTATGAACATGCTGTATTGCGCGTAAATCACGAGAGTTCATGATGTAAGTACCATTTTCATCTTCACTAATTTCCATCCACTCGCCTTTTCGCTGATTGTTTTCTTGAATTAGATAGTCTTGAGTTGCTTCTGGGTGTGGGGTGTAATTTCCATCCATAGAAGAAGCGCCATCAAATGCAGATCCTTCAAGTGCGCTTTGAATAAATTGTAGAGGGTCATTTAAATCAGGCTCAGAGCTGCTACAACCACTCGTTACTTGAGGGAATGGTTTTGCTGTTTGCGGATGATTTGAGTCCAGAGTGTAAATTCTACTTAGATCAGTAGAATGAGGTACTAACTCTCCTTCAGGTGTGCTTTTTGCATTCGTTAGGCCATAATTCCACCGACAAGCATTTGTACAAGTTCCTTGGTTTGCATCACGATGATTAAAATAACCAGAGAGTAAGCATCTTCCAGAATATGCGATACAAAGCGCACCATGTACGAATACCTCTAATTCAATATCAGGACATTCTTGACGTATCTCATGGATTTCGTTCATAGAGAGTTCGCGGGAGAGTATGACTCGGGTTAAGCCTTGTTTTTCCCAAAATTTAACAGTTGAACTATTGACTGCATTGGCTTGAACAGATAAATGAATATTAGCATCTGGCCATCTCTCGCGAACCATCATTATGAGACCTGGATCTGCCATAATAAGCGCATCAGGTTTTAAATCAATGATAGGTGCTAGGTCATTAACAAATGTTTTCAACTTTGCGCCGTGAGGCATTGTATTGAGTGCAAGAAAAAATTGCTTATTGTGTTGATGTGCATAATCTATGCCCATTTTGATGCGTTCTTCATTTTTGAAGTCATTGTTGCGAGCGCGTAGGCTATAGCGCGGCAAGCCTGCATATACCGCATCAGCACCGTATGCAAACGCATATTTTAAATTTTCAAAAGTGCCAGCAGGTGCTAAAAGTTCAATTTTTCGTGTCATCAATAATATCCTTACAGGGGATGTAGGCGTATAGCCTAAACATGTATATTGTAAACATGTTTTTTAGGATGCGTTTTTTTAATTATAAAAAAAATAAAAAATATTTAAAAAATGTGTTGACAATAAAATGAGATTCTCTATAATACGCATCTCTCAAATGGTGGGGTACCCAAGCGGTCAACGGGGACAGACTGTAAATCTGCTGGCTCAGCCTTCGAAGGTTCGAATCCTTCCCCCACCACCAATATTAACATCTTAGTGATGTCTTGCGGGTGTAGTTCAATGGTAGAACTTCAGCCTTCCAAGCTGATTGTGAGGGTTCGATTCCCTTCACCCGCTCCAAATAAATGCTCTTGTAGCTCAGTTGGTAGAGCACACCCTTGGTAAGGGTGAGGTCACCAGTTCGATTCCGGTCATGAGCACCACATCTATAGTGCGCATCTACAGGGTGCGTTTTTTTTGAAGTTTTCTTTATTTTAGAGTGCTTAAAGATGTCAAAAGAAAAGTTTAATCGTACAAAACTACATGTAAATGTGGGTACAATCGGTCACGTTGATCATGGTAAAACTACCCTGACAGCCGCATTGACTAAAATAGGTGCAGAACGCTTTGGTGGCACATTCAGTGCGTATGACCAAATTGATAAAGCGCCAGAAGAAAAAGCGCGTGGTATTACCATCTCTACTTCTCATGTTGAATATGAGTCACCTACTCGCCATTATGCACATGTAGATTGCCCAGGACATGCGGATTATGTTAAAAACATGATCACAGGTGCAGCTCAAATGGATGGCGCGATTTTAGTGTGTTCGGCTGCTGATGGTCCTATGCCTCAGACACGTGAACACATCCTCTTGTCTCGTCAGGTTGGCGTACCATATATTCTTGTCTTTTTAAATAAAGCAGATATGGTTGATGATGCTGAATTGATTGAATTAGTTGAAATGGAAGTTCGCGATCTTTTAAGTTCTTATGACTTCCCAGGTGATGATACGCCAATTATTGTTGGTTCTGCGCTTAAAGCACTTGAAGGTGATCAGTCTGATATCGGCGTTCCTGCAATTATAAAATTAGTAGATGCACTTGATACATGGATTCCAGATCCAGTTCGTGAAGTTGATAAGGCATTTTGATGCCAATTGAAGATGTATTCTCAATTTCTGGTCGTGGAACAGTAATTACTGGTCGTATCGAATCAGGTATAGTAAAAGTTGGCGAAGAGTTAGAAATCGTCGGAATCGCGGCAACTGCAAAAACAATTTGTACTGGTGTTGAAATGTTCCGTAAGCTTCTTGATCAAGGTCAAGCAGGTGACAACGTTGGTGTTTTACTTCGTGGTACTAAACGTGATGACGTTCAACGTGGTCAAGTATTAGCAAAACCTGGTACAGTAAAGCCGCATACAAAATTTGAAGCTGAAATTTATGTTTTAGGTAAAGATGAAGGTGGTCGCCACACTCCATTTTTTAAAGGTTATCGTCCGCAGTTTTATTTCCGTACTACAGACGTAACAGGTGCTTGTGAATTGCCTGAAGGTGTTGAGATGGTTATGCCTGGTGACAATGTTAAGATGGTCGTTGAATTGATTAATCCAATTGCAATGAGTGAAGGTTTACGCTTTGCAATTCGTGAAGGTGGTCGTACTGTTGGTGCGGGCGTTGTAGCTAAAATCATTTTATAAGTTTTTAGGCTAGTAGCTCAATTGGCAGAGCGACGGTCTCCAAAACCGTAGGTTGGGGGTTCGATTCCCTCCTAGCCTGCCATATATGGCAGATATTTAAAAATGCAGCTGGTTTCAGTTGCATTTTTTTTATAAAATTTTATAAGAATCAATTTGAGTGATATGCTAAATTTATGGCATAATGCCAAATTGTTGAATATGATATATTTGTTTTTTTAATGAGTAGGGCTGGCTAATGAGTTTAATTGAGAATAAATCTTTTCATAAGACAGGTGTTGATAAGCTAAAATTATACGTTGCAATTGTAAGTGTCGTGATTGGGGTGGTTGTTTTAACCTTGGGCTACTGAAAAATGTTTTTGCTCAAACAGCTGTTTTTGCAGCGTTTAGTTTGATTGGTGTCGTTTCTGTATTTAGTTCTACATATGGTCGTCAATTTATAGTTTTTTTTAAGGAAGCAAAGGTTGAGTTAAGGCGAGTTGTTTGGCCTACAATGACTGAGACGAAGCAAATGACTTTTGCTGTGATTGTCGTGATTGCTTTGACGATTGTTTTTTGATGGTAGTAGATGGGCTGTTGCGCTATTTGCTTCAATTATTTATTAGCTTGAGGTAAGGTATGCGTTGGTATGTGATACAAGCTTATTCTGGTTATGAAGGTCAAGTGATGCGTTCTCTGAAAGAGCATATCGTTCGCTTAGAACTTGAGCACATGTTTGGAGAGATTCTTGTCCCAACTGAGGAAGTGGTTGAGGTTAAAGATGGGAAAAAACGTAAGAGTGATCGTAAGTTTTTCCCAGGCTATGTTTTGGTGCAGATGGAGATGGATGAGGCATCATGGCATTTGGTTAAAAACACGCCAAGGGTAATAGGTTTTATTGGTGGTACAAGTGATAAGCCTAGACCTATTTCAGATAAAGAAGCGGCGCTTATTCTGAAGAGGGTTGAAATTGCTGAAGAGGGACCAAGGTTGAAGGTTCTTTATAATGTGGGTGAACAAATAAGAGTGATTGATGGACCATTTAAAGACTTTAATGGTCATGTTGAAGAGGTTTTGCCAGATAAAGGACGTTTACGCGTTGCTGTAATGATTTTTGGGCGATCAACGCCTGTTGAACTAGAGTTTACTCAAGTTGAAAAGGGTGCTTAGAATTTTAAAGCACGAATAGCTATTCTTGGTATTGTTGTTTGAAAGCGTGTATACTTGCTTGTCAGAATCATAGCTAATAGATTCTTAAGTTTTCTCGTAGTTTTATTTTAATTTTTTAGGGGAGCGTTTTTCGCGATTACCCATCATTTTAGGAGTTTTTTATGGCTAAGAAAGTCACTGCTTACATTAAGCTGCAAGTTGCAGCAGGTAAAGCTAATCCTTCACCTCCTATTGGTCCTGCATTGGGTCAACATGGCGTGAATATCATGGAATTTTGTAAGGCATTTAATGCACAGACACAACAGCTTGAAGTTGGAATGCCATTGCCTGTAGTGATCACTGTTTATAATGATCGCTCATTTACTTTTGTTACAAAAACACCGCCAGCAGCTTATCTTTTGAAAAAGGCTGCAGGAGTTAAATCTGGCAGTGCAACACCAAACACTAAAAAAGTTGGTACAGTAACGAAAGCACAGTTAGAAGAGATTGCTAAGACTAAAGAAGCTGATCTTTCTGCTGCTTCTTTAGAGGCTGCTGTGCGTACCTTAGCTGGCAGCGCCCGTTCAATGGGTCTTGATGTGGAGGGTATCTAATGTCTAAATTAACTAAAAAAGCAAAACAAATAGCGACCTTGATTGATGTAACAAAAGTGCATGCTGCCGTTGATGCATTTACAGCACTTGCCAAAATGCCGCAAGCAAAATTTAAAGAGTCAATTGATGTGTCTATTAACTTAGGTGTTGATCCTCGTAAATCTGATCAAGTAGTTCGTGGCGCAGCGGTTATGCCAAATGGAACAGGTAAAACTGTTCGTGTTGCTGTTTTCGCACAAGGCGCAAATGCGGAAGCTGCAAAAGCTGCTGGTGCAGATGTTGTTGGTTTTGAAGATCTAGCTGAAAGCATTAAAGCTGGAAATATGGATTTTGATGTAGTGATCGCGAGTCCTGATGCAATGAGAATTGTAGGACAACTGGGGCAAGTTTTAGGTCCACGTGGTTTGATGCCAAATCCTAAAGTAGGTACTGTAACGCCAGATGTTGCGACAGCAGTTAGCAATGCAAAATCTGGTCAAGTACGTTTTCGTACAGATAAAGCAGGAATTATACATGCTTCAATCGGTAAGGTAGATTTTGATGCTGTTAAATTGCAAGAAAATTTAAAAACATTGCTGGCGGAAATTATCCGTCTTAAGCCTTCTACCTCTAAAGGCATCTATGTTCGTAAAGTAACTGTATCGTCTACAATGGGTCCAGGTGTTACAGTCGATATTTCTTCGATCTAATTTTGGACCTTGCTGATTGTCGTATTTAATCAGCAAGTCTAAGACCGTAGATGCCTAAAACTAAGGTTGATGGCTTAATAAATGAGAGTGAGTCTACGCAGGCTTTAGGTTCTAATAAATTTAGACCAAGGCAATTATCCTTGCATTTACTATGCAAGATATTTTTTGATATTCTACTTAGAGAGTATAAAATGAGCTTAACTTTACAAGATAAAAAAGCAGTTGTTGCTGAAGTATCTGAAGTTGCTGCTCGTGCATTTTCAGCAGTGGCTGCTGAATATCATGGCTTATCTGTAACTCAGTTAACAGAGTTACGTAATAAAACTCGTGATACAAATGTTTACCTTCGTGTTGTTAAAAATACTTTAGCAAAACGAGCAATTATAGGTACGCAATTTGAATGTATGGCAGATAGCCTTGTTGGACCTTTGATTCTTGCATTCTCAATGAATGAAGAGGATCCAGGCAGTGCAGCACGTGCAATTAATGACTTCATCAAAATTAAAACAAATGAAAAAATGGTCGTTAAAGCCATTGTTCATGATGGCGAGTTGTATCCAGGTAAATCGCTAGCTGCGATTGCTAGTTTACCAACTAAGAACCAAGCTATCTCTATGCTTCTTGCTGTGCTCAAAGCACCTGTTCAAAAATTAGCAGCAACGCTTGCATCTGTTGGTGAACAAAAAGAAGCAGCTTAATTCTTTTAAGCCTGAATATTTATATTATATTAAATAGATTTAAATAATCTATTTAACAAATCAAATTTACTAGGAGCTACTCAATGTCAATCTCTAAAGATGATATCCTTAATGCAATCGATGCAATGAAAACTTCGGAAGTTATGGAATTAATTTCTGCAATTGAAGATAAATTTGGTGTAACTGCAGCGGTTGCAGCAGCAGGCCCAGCAGTTGCAGCAGCAGCAGTTGAAGAACAAACTGAATTTAATGTTGTAATGACTTCATTTGGCGAAAATAAAGTTAATGTTATTAAAGTAGTTCGTGCGATTACTGGTTTAGGCTTAGGCGAAGCGAAAGGCTTAGTTGAAAGTGCACCAGCAACGATTAAAGAAGGCGTTTCTAAAGAAGAGTCTGAAAAAGTTAAAGCTGAATTAGAAGCAGCTGGCGCAAAAGTTGAAATCAAATAAATATACAAAAATATAGCTATTTCCTTAATAGAGCTTAGTTGTTCAAAGCTCTATTCTGTAATTAAAGTTTAGGCTTAAATTATTTAAAGAAACAGAAAAAAGTGTGTATCTAAAATTGAATACAATTCGCAAAATAGATTAATTAATAAGCTTCAGGCTGGCGAGATCCTCGTCAGCCTTTGGTGTCTTCAAAATTTATGGTGTCATAATATTTACACATACTGTGTGTCAGTTAAATTGATTTCTTATGATGAATAATTATTTTAACTGTTGGGATGAAATTACTTACTTAATTTTAAATGTATGTACTTGCTGACCTCACTATTTATTTGGTTATTCATAGGTTTTAACTATGTTATCTATCTTATCAATCTATATTGTTGAATTGACACAATAAAGAAATGAATTTAACTGATATTTTTCAAAACACGCCTAGGAGAAAAGTTGCATGGCTTACTCATTTACAGAGAAAAAACGTATCCGTAAGGATTTTGGTAAACAGGAAAGCATTTTAGATGTACCTTACTTACTCTCCATACAATTAGATTCTTATCGTGAATTTTGCAAGATGGTGTTGCGAGAAAAAAACGTAGAGATCAAGGTTTGCATGCAGCATTTAAATCTATTTTTCCGATAGAATCGCATTCAGGAAATGCTATTCTAGAATATACGGATTATCACTTAGGAGAGCCTGGGTTCGATGTCCGTGAATGCCAGTTGCGCGGAGTGACTTATGCGGCACCTCTGCGTGTTGGTTTGCGATTAAAGCTTAAAGATGCAGATAAAGGTACGATCAAAGAAATTCGTGCGGCAGAGCTTGATAATTTTGGTCGTGGTGGTGTCTATATGGGTGAAATGCCCTTGATGACGAATAATGGTACGTTTGTTATTAATGGTACTGAGCGCGTTGTGGTCTCACAGTTGCATCGTTCACCAGGTGTGTTTTTTTGATCACGATAAAGGTAAAACACATTCTTCAGGGAAGTTACTATTCTCTGCAAGAGTTATTCCTTACCGTGGCTCGTGGTTGGATTTTGAGTTTGATGCCAAAGACTTATTATTTGTTCGTATAGATCGTCGACGTAAGTTGCACGCACAATTATGTTGCGTGCCTTAGGTTTGTCAAATGAAAAGATTTTATCAATTTTCTTTGATACAAATACGTTTTATTTTGAAGACAACCAAGTTCTGATGGATCTAATACCAGATCGTTTGCGAGGTGAAATTGCCTCTTTTGATATTTTGGTAGGAGATAAAGTTGTTGTTGAACGTGGACGACGCTTTACAGCAAAGCATATCCGTGATTTAGAGAAGGCACAATTAGGTAAAATTGTTGTTCCAAATGATTTTTTAGCTGGAAAAATTCTAGCAAAAGATTTACTTGATGAGTCTACTGGTGAGTTGTTGGCGTTAGCCAATGATGAATTAACGCAGGAACAAATTGAGAAAATGATGTTCCGTGGTGTGCGTTCAATAGAAACATTGTTTGTGAACGAATTAGATCGTGGGGCATTTATTTCAAATACATTGCGCGTTGATACAACACGTAATGCACTGGAAGCACAAGTAGAAATTTATAGAATGATGCGCCCTGGTGAGCCGCCAACAAAAGAAGCAGCAGAGGCATTATTTAATAACTTATTTTTCTCCGCAGATCGTTATGATTTATCTGCGGTTGGACGTATGAAATTTAATCGTCGCTTACATCGTGGATCAGATGAAGGTGCAGGTATTTTAAATCAAGATGATATCTTAGATGTGATGCAAACATTAATTGCTATTAAAAATGGTAATGGGACAGTAGATGATGTTGATCATTTAGGGAATCGACGCATTAGATGCGTAGGTGAAATGGCTGAGAATGTTTTCCGTGTGGGCTTGGTCCGAGTTGAACGCGCTGTAAAAGAGCGTTTAACACTTGCAGATAGCGAAGGCTATACACCAACAGATCTTATTAATGCTAAGCCAGTTGGTGCTGCGGTTAAAGAGTTTTTTGGCTCTTCCCAGCTGTCACAGTTTATGGATCAAAATAATCCACTTTCTGAAATTACACATAAACGTCGTATTTCTGCATTAGGACCTGGTGGTTTGACACGTGAACGAGCAGGCTTTGAAGTGCGAGATGTGCATACCACACATTACGGACGTGTGTGTCCAATTGAAACGCCTGAAGGTCCAAATATTGGATTGATAAATTCATTGTCTTGTTATGCAAGAACAAATAGTTATGGGTTTCTTGAAACACCGTATCGAAAAGTTGAGAATGCAACGGTTACCGATCAAGTAGACTATTTATCTGCTTATGAAGAGGGACAGTTTATTATTGCCCAAGCCAATGCGAAACTTGATAAAAATGGCACACTAACAGAAGATTTGATCGCGACACGTATTGCAGGAGAGACCACTTTATCAACGAAGGATCAAATCCAATATATTGATATTTCACCGAAACAAATTGTATCTGTCGCTGCTGCCTTGATTCCTTTCTTGGAACATGATGATGCCAATCGCGCACTAATGGGGTCAAACATGCAACGTCAGGCTGTTCCTACCTTGCGTGCTGATAAACCGCTTGTTGGCACGGGTATGGAAAGTATTGTGGCGCGTGATTCAGGTGTGTGCGTAGTGGCACGGCGTGGTGGTATTATTGATTCTGTTGATGCAATGCGTATTGTTGTTCGCGTTAATGATAATGAAACGAAGTCAGGTGAATCTGGTGTCGATATTTATAATTTGACAAAATATACGCGCTCAAATCAAAACACTTGTATTAATCAAAGAACATTAGTGCAGCAAGGTGACTTAGTTCAAGCACAAGATATATTGGCAGATGGACCGTCAACAGATATGGGTGAGCTTGCACTTGGACAAAATATGCTCGTGGCATTTATGCCATGGAATGGTTATAACTATGAAGATTCCATCTTAATTTCTGAACGTGTTGTGCGTGAAGATCGGTTCACGACCATCCATATTGAAGAGATGACTTGTGTTGCGCGCGATACTAAATTAGGTGCTGAAGATATATCCGCAGATATTCCTAATGTTTCTGAAGCCGCCTTGGCTAAGTTGGATGAAGCAGGTATTGCATACATTGGTGCTGAAGTGAAAACGGGCGATATTTTGGTAGGTAAAGTATCACCAAAAGGTGAAACTCAGCTCACACCAGAAGAAAAATTATTGCGTGCGATTTTTGGTGAAAAAGCATCAGATGTAAAAGATACATCTTTGCGTGTTCCAGCAGGAATGGATGGTACCGTTATAGATGTTCGTGTCTTTACACGAGAGGGCGTAGAAAAGGACCCACGTGCTAAAGCGATTGAAAAATCTGAATTAGATCGGGTGCGTAAGGATCTTAATGAGCAGTTACGTATATTAGAAGACGATCTATTTCAACGTGTTGAGAAATTAGTTTTAAACTCAGTTGCCGATGGCGGGCCTGAAGGTTTAAGGTCTGGCGCTAAAATAACGGCTCCCTATTTAGCACTGTTAAAGCGTGACCGTTGGTTTGAAATACGTCTTCAATCTGAAGAAGCATCTATTGAACTTGAACAAACAAAAGCGCTATTGACGCAAACACGTAAAGAATATGACGCAAAATTTGAAGAAAAACGAGGTAAAATTACTCAAGGTGATGATTTACAGCCTGGTGTTCTCAAAATGGTTAAAGTTTACTTAGCTGTTAAACGTCGTATTCAACCTGGTGATAAAATGGCGGGTCGTCACGGAAATAAAGGTGTTATTTCTATGATTGTACCTGAACAAGATATGCCATTTATGGCTGATGGTACACCTGTTGATATATGTTTAAATCCTTTGGGCGTACCCTCTCGGATGAATATTGGTCAGATTTTAGAAACGCATTTGGGTTGGGCAGCACGAGGACTTGGTCTTAAAATCGGTAAAATGATGGCTGCCAAAGCTAAAATTAATGAATTGCGTAAGTTTTTGAATGAAATTTATAATAAAGATTTGTCTGCGCAAAAAGTTGATTTTGATGGCTTTAGTGATGATGAGATCATTACTTATGTGGTAACTTGAAAGGCGGTGTGCCAATGGCAACACCTGTGTTTGATGGCGCTTCTGAAGATGAAATGCGACGCATGTTACGTTTAGCAGAGTTACCAGAATCGGGCCAAACAACTTTATTTGATGGACGTACTGGCGATGCATTTGATCGTCCTGTGACAGTTGGCTACATGTATATGCTTAAGCTTAATCATTTAGTCGATGATAAAATGCACGCACGTTCAACTGGTCCATACTCGCTAGTGACACAACAACCTTTGGGCGGTAAAGCACAATTTGGTGGACAGCGTTTCGGAGAGATGGAAGTCTGGGCATTAGAAGCATATGGCGCATCATATACACTACAAGAGATGCTAACGGTTAAGTCGGATGACGTTGCAGGGCGGACTAAAGTGTATAAAAATATTGTTGATGGCGATCATCGTATGGATGCTGGTATGCCAGAATCCTTTAATGTATTGGTTAAAGAAATTCGTTCACTTGGGATCAATATCGATTTAGATGTCGATAAAGATTAATAAATAGTCTCGAACTTAAATAATCATCATCTATATTTTGGATGATTTTGAATGATTTTGGATGATGATTTAAGTTTATTTGAATTGATAATCCCTAAAAAAATATTGGAAATAAATAGATGAAAGACTTACTCAATCTTTTTAAAAGTCCTGAAGAAGCTAAAGACTTTGATGCGATTACTATTGGTTTTGCATCTCCAGAAATGATCCGTTCTTGGTCTTTTGGTGAAGTAAAAAAGCCAGAGACAATTAATTACCGTACATTTAAGCCTGAACGGGATGGCTTGTTTTGTGCCAAAATTTTTGGACCTGTGAAAGATTATGAATGTCTATGTGGGCGTTATAAACGCTTGAAACACCGTGGTGTTGTATGTGAAAAATGTGGCGTTGAAGTGACATTAGCTAAAGTGCGCCGCGATCGTATGGGACATATTGATTTAGCATCGCCCGTTGCACATATTTGGTATTTAAAATCATTGCCTAGTCGTATTGGTTTGTTGCTTGATATGACATTGAGAGATATTGAAAAAATTCTTTATTTTGAAGCATTTGTTGTTATCGACCCAGGCATGACACCGCTTGAAAAAGGTCAGATTCTAACAGATGAAGAGTATCTAGATATTGTTGATGAGCATGGCGATGATTTTAATGCGCTTATGGGTGCAGAAGCTATCTTTGCATTACTTAAAGCTTTACAATTAGAGCAAGAAGCGTCTCGTCTTCGTGAAGAGTTAGAGCAAACTGGTTCTGAAACTAAATTTAAACGTTTATCTAAACGCTTAAAATTAGTTGAAGCATTTATGGGGTCAGATAATAAACCCGAATGGATGGTACTCACCGTTTTACCTGTGTTACCACCAGATTTACGTCCATTAGTTCCGTTAGATGGCGGTCGATTTGCAACATCTGATTTGAATGATTTATACCGCCGAGTGATTAATCGTAATAATCGTCTGAAGCGTTTATTAGAACTTACCGCGCCAGATATTATTGTTCGTAATGAAAAGCGTATGTTACAAGAGGCTGTGGATTCACTTCTTGATAACGGTCGTCGTGGTCGAGCGATTACTGGCGCGAATAAACGTCCACTTAAATCATTAGCCGATATGATCAAAGGTAAACAAGGTCGTTTCCGTCAAAATCTATTGGGTAAACGAGTCGATTATTCAGGTCGTTCTGTTATCGTAGTTGGTCCGACATTGCATTTGCACCAATGCGGATTGCCTAAAAAAATGGCATTGGAATTGTTTAAACCATTTATTTTTTCTAAATTAATTCGTTCAGGCGTGGCAACAACGATTAAAGCTGCTAAAAAAATGGTTGAAAAAGAGGTTGCTGAAGTATGGGACGTTTTAGAAGATGTGATTACGGAGCACCCGATTTTATTGAATCGTGCACCAACATTGCATCGCCTAGGGATTCAAGCATTTGAACCTGTTCTTATTGAAGGCAAAGCAATACAGTTGCATCCTCTTGTTTGTACAGCATTTAATGCTGACTTTGATGGAGATCAGATGGCGGTTCATGTGCCGCTTTCTATTGAAGCACAATTAGAAGCACGTACGTTAATGATGGCATCTAATAATGTCTTGTCTCCTGCAAATGGTGAGCCGATTATCGTACCGTCTCAGGATGTTGTTTTGGGACTTTACTATATGACACGTGAACGTGTGAATGGTAAAGGTGAAGGGATGATGTTTGCAGATTTTAATGAACTTCATCGTGCCTACACAACTCATCAAGTTGAATTACAAGCTAAAGTGCATATTCGTTTACCTGCATGGATGGTTGAAGATGATATTAATGCGGAAGGTTTCCGTCGTGTTGAAACGACAGTTGGTCGTATATTGTTGTCAGAAATTTTACCTAAAGGTATCCCATTTTCATTGATTGATAAGCCATTAGTTAAAAAAGCTATTTCTAATTTAATCAATCAAGCATATCGCCGTTTGGGTTTACAAGCATCTGTCGATTTTGCAGATAAATTAATGTATACAGGCTTCTACTATGCAATGCGATCTGGTGCATCAGTTGGCTTTGAAGATATGGTTATTCCAAAAGAGAAAGTAAAAATTGTTGCGGCAGCTGAAAAGAAGTTAAAGAAGTTCAGTATCAATATGCACAAGGCTTAGTTACTAACGGTGAACGTTACAATAAAGTTATCGATATTTGGTCAAGAACCAATGACGAAGTTGCGAAAGTGATGATGACAAACCTTGGTACTGAAAAAGTAATTAATAAAGAAGGTGTTGAGGTTGATCAAGTTTCATTTAATTCAATTTTTATGATGGCAGACTCTGGTGCTCGAGGCAGCGCAGCGCAGATTCGTCAGTTAGCGGGTATGCGTGGATTGATGGCAAAACCAGATGGTTCAATCATTGAAACACCAATTACAGCGAACTTCCGTGAAGGGCTCGATGTTCTTCAATACTTTATTTCAACGCATGGTGCACGTAAAGGGCTAGCCGATACAGCACTTAAAACGGCAAATTCAGGTTACTTAACGCGTCGTTTAGTGGATGTATCACAAGATTTAGTCATCACAGAGGATGATTGTGGTACGACAGATGGTCTTTTAATGACGCCCGTTGTTGAAGGTGCCGATGTTATTGAACCCCTACGGGATCGCGTATTAGGGCAAACGATTGCTCAAGATATTTATGAACCAGGCACAGATAATATTTTGTTTGCAGCAGGTACATTAATGGATGAAGCCGCTGTTGATATCCTAGATGAGAAAGGTGTTGATCAGGCAATTATTCGTTCCGCTGTGACGTGTGCAAATCGTTATGGTCTATGTGCTAAGTGTTATGGTCGTGATTTAGGTCGTGGACATTTGGTGAATCCTGGTGAGTCAGTAGGAGTTATTGCGGCACAGTCAATTGGTGAGCCTGGTACACAGCTGACAATGCGTACATTCCATATTGGTGGCGCGGCATCAAGAGCAGCTGCGGTTTCAAATGTACAAGTAAAAACCAAAGGTTCTTTAAAATTGGTGAACATGAATACCGTTGTAAATCGTGAAGGTAATTTGATTTCTGTATCTCGTTCTGGTGAAGTTGTGATTTCTGATGAGTTCGGTCGTGATCGTGAAAAATACAAAATTCCTTACGGTGCGATACTTTCTGTTAAGCAAGGTGGCGAAGTTAATGTTGGGCAGATTGTTGCAAATTGGATCCACATACGCACTCACTCGTTACAGAGGTTGCGGGGCGTGCAATATTTAAAGACTTTGAAGATGGTGTGACAGTTCAACGTCACACGGATGATATTACAGGTTTGTCATCTATCATGGTATTGGATCCTAAAGTTCGCAGTGGTGCTGGTAAAGATAT
Source organism: Sweltsa coloradensis (assembly GCA_024449915.1). Lineage (NCBI taxonomy): Eukaryota > Metazoa > Arthropoda > Insecta > Plecoptera > Chloroperlidae > Sweltsa > Sweltsa coloradensis. The sequence continues at coordinate 984,577 of JAMZAV010000013.1, forward strand.
GCGACCAGCAATTCGCTTAGTTGATACAAATGGCGATGATGTATTAATTCATGGGACTGACGTACCTGCTATTTATTACCTTCCTGCAAATGCGATTGTGAATGTTGCCGATGAGTCAGATGTATTGATTGGTGATGTCATTGCACGTATGCCTCAAGAGTCATCAAAAAACACGTGATATTACGGGTGGTTTGCCACGAGTTGCGGATCTTTTTGAAGCGCGTAAGCCAAAAGAAGCCGCGATTATGGCTGAAATTGCAGGTGTCGTGAGCTTTGGTAAAGAAACAAAAGGTAAGCATCGTCTTGTTATTACGGATCGAGATGGCAATTTGTATGAGGAATTAATACCTAAATGGCGCACTATCAACGTATTTGAAGGTGAATCTGTTGATAAGGGTGAAGTTGTTGTAGATGGTGAATTAAGCTTGCACGACATTCTTCGTTTGTTGGGTGTTAAAGCATTGACAGCTTATTTAGTCAAAGAAGTGCAAGATGTATATCGCTTACAAGGTGTTAAGATTAACGATAAACACATTGAAGTTATCTTGCGTCAAATGTTGCGTAAAGTTGAAATCATTGAATCGAATGATACTAATTTTATCAAAGGCGAGCAAACTGAACGCGTTCGAGTATTGGAAGAGAATGATTTAGCAGTAGCACAAGGTCGCGTGCCTGCAACCTTTCAACCAATTTTATTGGGTATTACGAAAGCATCTCTTGCGACAGAAAGCTTCATTTCTGCTGCATCTTTCCAAGAAACGACCCGTGTGTTAACAGAAGCATCTGTACGTGGATTACGTGATGATCTTCGTGGTTTGAAAGAAAATGTAATTGTTGGACGCTTAATTCCATCAGGAACAGGTCTTGCACATCATTTAGAACGTCGCGGCGGAAAAAGCGCTTAAACGTTCTGCCAGAGCAGCTATTTTTGATACGAGTGAATTTGGACATGTACCAACACGAACATCACCGATGACTAGTACAGACGAAGATTAATTCATATTTAAAATTATTTATTTTTTAGGTTATGAAATTAAATTTTAAATATAAAGTAAAAAAACACCCTTTGTGGGTGTTTTTTAATATGTGTATTTAGATAAATTAATCTGAAGACTGTTTGTCATGATTGTTATTGAAGTGGGACTCGCATACTGGTAGCCAAAATAGTGCCTTCAAATCTTGTGGGTATATATTGCTTTTTGTGAGCGTGCTTGCTCTATTAATCCTTTAAATACCAAATTTTTAGAAAAAATAATAGGTGTGTCCTGAACACGCTTTTTAATTTCATTACACAGCCACAGACCATTGCCGCCACTCACATACACGGTTAAATTTAAAAAATCTACACGTGCATCCATTATTGCGCTGATACATGCACCCACAATGGCATGATATAAGCCTCCACCAACACACGTTTTTGTATTAGTCCCAACACGCTCAACTAAAGTAATATCGTCGACCATTACTGCTGCTGTATTCTTAAATAAACTCTCGCGCATTAATCTCATACCAGGCTGGATAAAGCCTCCAAGATGTAAGCCCGAATTATCTATCAAGTCAATCGTTAAAGCTGTACCAATATCTATTACCAATATTGGAGATAGCTTAGCATGTTGAATCCAAGCGCCTAGCATACCCAACCAACGATCAACACCTAACCTATTTTGTTGACAATAACCATTCGTTAGACCAGATAAAAACGGTAAACTTTCTGCTATAAACCGAGGACAATTAATTGATTGTTTAATATTAAAAACATGATTATCCAAATGAACGGGATTAATCACACTCGTTATTAAAAATATGACTCACATTTTTAAAAGGTGCATCTGATAATGTTTTAATAAAATCAGGAATAGATTCATTATTCACACCAAATTTAGGTCTTAAGATACTGTCTTTATCTAAAAAGGCCCATTTTAGGCTGGTATTTCCAAAATCCAGTAATAAAATTTTAGAGTGCGTAGACGCTTTCACATTTATCTCTTTCAATATATTTATTTGATTATTTTCCATAAAGTCTTTATTAAGTGATTCAGATGGAGTAATAGGCATATTATTAATTGGACGCAATGATAACTCTCCCGCAAAAAAAGGCTTTATTTCACTAAACTGTTCTTTCCCAAATTTATCATAGTCTGTCACTTCAATTAATAATGCACCCTGATCATTAATACCTCGTTCAATCCCATTTTGTTCAAAATAAGGAGAGTATAAATGAATATTTTGATCAATCAATGCACTGTAATGTGGCCAAATATGAGAAATTTTTGGTACGCCTGATCTTTCAATTTGCTCATGCAGTGGAATTAATTTGTTTAAAATTTTTGCTATTAAAATATTTCGATCAAAGGGCTTATAGATACCTTGTGATGGGCTAATAAGTGTCTCGCAGTCTGTATATTTTGTAATACTGTACTTCGATCACACTGACTCGTATTAATACCAATTCCGATGATAATATTAATACTTCCTTCAATTTCAGCACTTACTTCAATTAAAATGCCTGCAATTTTATGCTGGTTCACCCAAAATATCATTTGGCCATTTGACCTTAGCATTAATATCATAACTTGATAAACATCAGCAATCATAATCCCAATAGAGGGGCTTAAAGCGGTTAAATTAGCCATTGTTTGATTATAAAAAGGCACTTTAAACGAACCCATTAATCCTGATCCAAATGGTGATTCCCACTGTTTACCTGACCGACCTCGACCTGAAATTTGTAATTCTGAAAGCACAATGCCAATGCCAACATTGCCTAAAAGCTTTGCATCATCATTCGTTGAATTTGTTACCATCGAAATAACGCAATCATGCAATGATTTTTTATAATGATCATGTAATCCATTTCTAATCGACTGCTCGTTTAAAGGAATAAAAGCACGAGTCAGTTGATATCCACTTTTACCAATACTTTGTATATCAAGCTTTGCATCTTCTTTTAATTCCTTAATTGCTTTCCAAATACCTTGTCTAGTCACACTCAAATGCGTCGCTAGAATTTGACCCTTATGCAGCGCCCCATCGGATAATATCAATAACAACTGTGATGCTAATGGCGACATTTTAGAAAACCACTCAAAAGTAAAATGTAGAAATAATAATTATAAAAAAGGCATGAAAAAAGCTGAATATGGATTCAGCTTTTTTCATATTATTTTATCAACCTAAGATAATAGAAAACAATAATATCCAGGACCCAATACAAATTGCAAAAATAATAGGAAGTGGTAGATTTTCAAAACTCATATAAATTCTCTTTATGTTAATTCACAACAGATGTTCAATATGCAAAGATCTCACCATACATTAGAGAACGCTTAAAATAGCAGTTGCGGCCTGTTCAATATTAGCATTATTTAATGCTGCAACACAAATGCGCCCAGAGCCTACGGTATAAACAGCATGATCTTTTTTCATTCTTTCTACTTGTTCAGTACTAAGCCCTGAATAAGAAAACATGCCCACTTGATTATTAATGAATGAGAAATCTTTTTTTGACTGCCCCTGATTTAACATTTCAACCAATTTATTTCTCATCTCTTTAATACGATCCCTCATCCCACTAAGCTCTGACATCCACATTTGAGTAAGCTCAGGACTTTGCAATACAAATCCAGCCAATTCAGCTCCATTCAAAGGGGGAGATGAATAATTACCACGAACCATTTGTTTTAACTGTGATAGCACACGTTTTTGCTCATCCGCATTTTGCGTAGTAACAGATAATGCGCCAACACGTTCACCATATAAAGCAAATGATTTTGAGAACGAACTCGCAATAAAACAATCAATATTATGTTTAAGCATGATATTGATAGGCGCAGCATCATCGATAACAGACTTAGAAAAACCTTGATATGCCATATCTAAAAATGGAATTAACTCGCGCTCTTTAATTACATTTGCCAATATTTCCCATTGAGCTAAAGTTAAGTCTGCACCTGTCGGGTTATGACAACATGTATGCAAAATTAAAATCGACTTAGCTTCTAGAGTGTTAAAAAATGCGATCATCTTATCAAATGCAACGCCACCTGTTTCACTATCAAAATATGGGTAATTAGAAACAGGAAAACCAGCACGTCCAAAAATAGCACGATGATTATCCCAAGTTGGATCAGACACATACACATTGCTGTTAGGAGTGATGCTTTTTAAAAATCAGCACCCACTTTAAGTGCACCAGTTCCACCAAGACTTTGTAGGGTGGCAACGCGACCTTCTTCTAAAAAATGATGACCATTAAATAAAAGCGTCTGTACTGCTTGTGTATATCCTTTCAAACCATCTATTGGTAAATAGATTTTAGGGTTAGGGTTTGCGATCATGTGTGCTTGTGCAATTTTAACGGCTTCAAGCATAGGTACTTTTCCATTTTCATTCGCATAAATACCAATACTTAAATTCACTTTATTTGGTCGTATATCTTGATTAAATGCTTCAACAACCCCTAAAATAGGATCCATTGGTGCTAACACAACATTTTCAAATAAATTCATTACACTATATCCCTTTAAAATTAATTTAACTATTTTGACAAGCAAAACTAAAAAAATTATATCTGCACATACACGCAAATGATACTGTATTTTACTTACTTTTATCTAAAAGGACTTCATGAATTATTTATTACTCTTAATCTTTATTACAACTCTAATATTTATTATTTATATGGTTAAAATAACCAGAGCCCGTGAGAAAATACACAATCGGCATAATAAACAAGCTAAAAAACTACGAAAGCAGTCCATTAAAAACAGCACATTAAAAAAATGGGAAGATACAGATGAAGACAATAGAGAATAGGAACAAAACTTTCAAAGCCCAAGCTTTTTGATGTAAAAATATACTATAAAATCATACTGATAAAAATATCACCTACCAAATAGTAACTTGATAAACATGAGCAATAAAAACGCTGCAAAAATTCTTTTAATCAAGATGATTGGTAAGGTATGCGCAAGTCGTACTCCAAAAGGTGCAGATAAAATACTTGTTGCAACAATTCCAATTAGCCCTGGTACATAAATATAGCCAATTGAATAATTTAGCTTCCAATTAGTAATATCCCACCCTGAATAACCAGAAAGAATCGTTCCTGTCACCGCAATTGGGAAGCCAATTGCAGCGGAGGTCGCAATTGCCTTACGAATATCATGTCCTAATGCTGTCAAAAATGGAACAGTAATCGCACCGCCACCAATGCCAACCAGTGCAGAAATAAATCCAATAATACTTCCCCAAAGAAACATTATGTTATGAGAAAGTGTTTTTACCAATATATGATTTCTAGTGTGATTTGGTAGTGCCATTTTAAGTGCTGAAATTCCTAGGAAAATGGCAAAAACATTCTTGAGTATGTAATTGGATAGGCATGATACGAACAGTCCACCTATAATTCCTGCCAAAATAATACTTGGTGTTAATTGCTTTACCAGCTCCCAGTCAATTGCACCTCTTTTGTGTTGTGACAAAATACTACTAATAGATGTGATCATTATGGTCGAAAAAGAAGTGCCTAGACTCAATTTCATGATAATGCTGTCATCAAAATTCAGCGCCTTTAAGCTAAAAATCATCACAGGCACAATAACAATGCCGCCACCAACACCAAGTAACCCTGACAAAATACCAACTAATAAGCCAAGTAACAAAAAAATAATGAGCGATGTAATCATGAGACCTTAAATATAAAATAATACGAGACTAAAAGTAAAATGATGCAAATATAGCTAGCTAACCAACTAATCAATGTGCTTTAACGATGTGAACTACCTAACACTATATTCTTCATGCCATTTTTCTTGGCAATATACACCCAATAATCCAACAATTCCCCCCAGTAAATGAGTGATTTGAGAGATATTATCACTTTGAAAAAGCATATTATAAATATCTTGTCCTAAATATAAACCTGCAACAAAGATTAGAGTAAGAGGTAATGTGTTTTTATTCCTATTTGTAAATGAAGTCATGATAATCATCATAAAAAGTACACCGCTTGCACCTAATAAACCTTCGTTAGGAAAAATAACTATAAAAACAAGACCTGCCAAAAACGCATTTATAAGAGTCAAAAATAATAAATATAAACTGCCATACTTCTCTTCTAATAAAGGTCCTACTAATAGAATTAGCAAAAAATTATTAATAAAGTGAGATAAATCTTTATGACCCAAAATATGAGAAAAAAAGCGAAAATAAAACTCAATATCATTCCACTGACCTTGATACATCATAAAGTATGATTTTGTAAAATTAATATCAAAATTCTTCATCAATACCGTATCTATAATTAATATAGATAATGATAACAAACAATATGAGAGTGTTAAGGGTGCGTTATAACTAATTTTATTCATCATGCTATTTATGCTTTTGCAGTCCAACAAAGGTCGAATATTATAGCGATATTTAGATCGCAATCAGTAAAAATTTAGGCACAAAAATCGCGTAAGCTGATACTACATTTCTTGGTATCATTTTACGCGGTTCTAGTTCTCATTTTTTGATGCGGTACATAGGTCAAATTGCGCAATCCGTGCACGCACTGAACGGTCGGAAAATTTCCTACGGCGTTGCATTTCGATGATGAATCCAATGGATAATCAATTAGTTGCTTTAAGTGAAAATGACAAAAAGCAAGGAAATTTTAAGCATGTAAGTGAGTTGGAATTATTAGATAAGTAAGCAGTACGCGAATGACTAGAAGGCTTTGATAAGGGAGCTCTCATTGTTCACCAAGTCTTTAGAAACAAAGATGGCAGTCTGGGATTATTAAATTTGCTATGCAGTGGTCTAATGCTAACTGGTTCAAATACTACAAGAATCTATAAAAATAGAAGCATTTCACAAATCGTTAAAATCTAATGCTGCATTAGCCAAGCCACCAACGCAGACGCTTATTGCAACCAGAATGGCGTTTTTATACCCAAAAGATTTGAAGATACTGCGAGGCGGCAAGGATACGAACCCGATGAGCTTACATAAGGTAAGTGATTCGGGAGAGAATACGTTGTCAACAAAGCAGGATCTTCAAAGGTGACGGGTATAGTAATAAATTTTCAAATTTGAATATATGGTTTCTAGTTTACAGAGATCGTTAAATCACTCGAAACGGTAACTACTTGCTTTGCAACTAATTTACCGCTTAAGAAAGATTTCGCTAGCGGGTTTTCAAGATGAGTTTGGATAGCTCGTTTTAATTTATGTGCGCCTAATATTGAGTCATGACCAATTTCACCAAGTTTATCTAGTGCGCCATCGGTGATAACTAAATTAATGTCATTCTTTTTCATGCGATCAACCAAGAACTTAACCTCTAAGCGAGTAATGTTTCTGATATGTTCAACATCAAGTGGTGAAAATGCCACAACCTCGTCGATTTGATTTATAAATTCAGGTCTAAAGTGAGTGTGAATGTGATTTATTCCAACTTCTTTAATTGCTTCATATAAGTCTTCTTCGCGAAGATTTAGTTTTTTTCCTGCTACGGCTTGCTCTTTAATTTCATGAGATCCTAAATTAGACGTAATGAGGATGATTGCATTTCTAAAATCAACAAGGCGACCTTGTCCATCAGTCAATTGCCCGTTAGTTAAAATTTGCAATATGATATTAAGCACATCTGTATGGGCTTTTTCGATTGAATCTAATAAAATAACAGAGAATGGTCGTCGACGAATACATTCAGTAAGGTAGCCACCTTCTTCGTAGCCTACATATCCTGAAGGACTTCCAATTAAGCGTGCAACAGAAAATTCTGCCATATGAATACGAGTAATGGCAGATTCAGAATCAAATAGTAAGGCTGCAAGTGATTTAGCTAATTCCGTTTTACCAACACCACTAGGTCCAAGTAATAAAAAAGATGCAACAGGACGGTTTGGGTTTGAAAATCCAGCACGCGATCGGCGTATAGCATCACATACAGATTTTATTGCTTCGGATTGACCAAAAACATCATTATTTAAAATGTTTTCCATATTTAAAAGTTTAAACTGTTCACTTGTTGGATTTAAAACCTCAATATTTGAACTGTTTGAACTGTTTGAACTGTTTGATGTCTCTACACTTTGAGCTCTTTTTAGTTTTTGTTCAAGTTGATCAATTAAAGATAATTTGTCTTGATCAATTTTTTTCTCTTCAGTGTTCGTGTTGACCATTGCAGGATACCCTCATAAATAAAATTATAGTCTCTGTACATTTAAATTTGCTGAATTTATAAAATTTAATTAGCGCCTAATTATACTCTGAATCAATTTATTTGACAATTTTTTTACCTATATTATTATTTGATGTATAAAATATATAAATAAATGGTTTTCTAGGCTAATATTGTGCACTTCTAAACTTTTAAAGTGGTTGATAAACATTTCTGAGCTCGCATACTGGTAGCCAAAATAGTATCTCAAAATCTTTTGGGTGTATCCCAGTCATTTTTGAAGATCCAAATCTTTTTGCTATAGCATCATTTACTGAATATGCATTTTTAGGTTTCCATCGATAGAGACAGTTTGTTTTGGAGCAATTTCACCATTTAAATATGCTTTGGCTAATGGATTTTCAATATATGTTTGAATAATTCTTTTGAGTGGGCGTGCGCCATATATAGGATCATAGCCAAGTCGGCCCAATTCATCTAAACCTGCATCATTAATAGCTAAATAAATATTATTATTTGCCATGCGGGCGGTGAGAGCAGTCATCTGTAGGCTAGCAATTGCTCTGATGTTTTCAGCTGCGAGAGGATGAAATACAACCACTTCGTCAATTCTATTAATAAATTCAGGTCTAAAGTGTTGGCTTACCTCGTTCATTACAGATTCTTTGATGGCGTTATATTGCTCTTCTGTGTTTAACGTTAATTTTTTCATAGCAATGGTTTGTTCTTGAATAATATGGGAGCCTAAGTTTGATGTCATGATGATTACTGAATTTTTAAAATCAACAGTGCGTCCTTGCCCGTCTGTTAAACGACCGTCATCTAATACCTGCAGCAAAATATTCAAGACATCTGGATGTGCTTTTTCAATCTCATCTAATAAAATAACAGAATATGGACGGCGGCGAATGCATTCAGTTAAATAACCACCTTCTTCATATCCGACATACCCAGGAGGTGCGCCAATTAGGCGAGCAACAGAGTGTTTTTCCATAAATTCGGACATATCAATGCGTACCATTGCAGTCTCGGAGTCAAACATAAAGCTTGCTAAAGCCTTGGTAAGTTCAGTTTTTCCTACCCCAGTTGGCCCTAAAAACAAGAATGAACCAATAGGTCGATTGGGATCAGACAACCCTGCCCGAGAGCGGCGTATACCGTTAGATACAGCATGAATTGCTTCGGATTGCCCTACAACACGAGCACGTAGAATATTTTCCATTTTTATTAGTTTAGAGCGTTCGCCTTCGAGCATTTTTGATACAGGAATGCCTGTCCACTTAGAAACGATATCCGCAATTTCGGCATCAGTGACTTTATTTCGGAGCAATTGATTAGGTTTAGTCTGATGTGCTTCTAAATCTTGAGCTAGTTTAAGTTTTTGTTCTAATTGAGGAAGCATGCCATATTGAATTTCACTCATTTTAGCTAAATCACCAGCACGATGAGCAGCATCTAACTTAGTTTTTGCCTTTTCAATGTCTTCTTTAATATTGACAGTGCCTTGCATTATTGTTTTTTCAGTTTTTAAAATCTCATCAAAGTCTGCATATTCTTTTGACAATCGCTCAATTTCTTTTTCAATCAGTTCAAGTCGCTTTTTAGATGCATCGTCTTTTTCTTTTTTGATTGCTTCTCGCTCAATTTTAAGTTGAATTAAACGGCGTTCTAATTTATCCATCTCTTCAGGCTTTGAGTCCATTTCCATACGGATATGGCTACCCGCTTCATCAATTAAATCAATTGCTTTATCTGGTAGTTGTCGGTCTGTAATATAGCGATGTGATAAGGTTGCAGCAGCGACAATTGCAGGATCGGTTATTTCAATACCGTGATGAATTTCATAGCGCTCTTTAAGGCCCCGTAAAATAGCGATAGTGTCTTCAACTGTAGGTTCATTAACCAATATTTTTTGAAAGCGACGTTCTAGGGCAGCATCTTTTTCAATATATTGACGATATTCATTTAGCGTTGTTGCACCAATGCAATGAAGTTCACCTCGTGCTAGGGCAGGTTTTAGCATATTGCCCGCATCCATTGCGCCATCACTTTTCCCTGCACCGACAATCATATGAATTTCATCTATAAATAAAATAATTTGACCATTAAATTTGGACAGTTCATTTAAAACCGCTTTTAATCGTTCTTCAAATTCACCTCTAAATTTAGCGCCAGCAATAAGCGATGCTAAATCTAATGATAAAACAAGTTTATTTTTTAGACCTTCAGGAACTTCACCATTGATGATGCGTTGAGCTAACCCTTCTATGATTGCAGTTTTTCCAACCCCAGGCTCTCCGATCAGCACAGGATTATTTTTGTTCTACGAGATAGCACTTGAATTGCGCGTCGGATCTCATCATCTCTGCCAATTACAGGATCAAGCTTGCCAGTAGCAGCAAGTGCGGTTAGATCTATACAGTATTTTTTAAGTGATTGTCTATTTTCTTCTGAATTTTGATCTATCACTGGTTCTTCTCCGCTAATTTCTTTGATGATTTGTGTCAGTATTATTTTGTTAACACCACATTGCTGTAATATTTTTGCTAGTTTGTCATTTTCTTCTAAAATACCAAGTAGAAATATTTCAGAAGCAATAAAGTGGTCTCCCCGTTTTTGGGCTAGTTTATTTGTCGCATTTAAAATACGTTGCAAGTTATTACTAATGTGCATTTCATTTGAGCCGTGGACTTCAGGAAGCTTGGCAATTGTTTCATCTAATGCTTGATTTAGTTTTATTATGTTTGAATTCGCTTTTTGCAAGATAGGTAAAATACTACTACCTTGCTGGACGAGCATTGCTTTTAGCACATGTTCAGGCTCAATCATTTGATGATTTTTTCCAAGTGCAAGGGCTTGTGCATTATTAAGGGATTGCTGAAACATAGAGGTAAATTTGTCTTGGTTCATTTTATCATCCTACTTTTTGTTTATATTAATATGGATAAAGTGGGCTTTTTTTTGAAGAAAACAAGTGCTACTAAAGCTTGGTAATTGTATTTGCCCCATCATGCGTTTATAAAAAAATACATATTTCAACTTTTCAACTTTTCAACCGTAAAATTTAACTATGCGCGGCATATTTGCGAAATATCAAAAAAAAGCCCTTGCATGTAGTGAACTGAACTGCATGCAAGGGCTTTAAATTTAATTAGTTTGGTTATGATTCATAATCATGCTCTTTAGGTTGACGACCAGCCTCAAGATGTTTCTCTTTTAATGCAACCAATTTTCGATCTAGTTTTTCCATTAATCCATCAATTGATGCGTACATATCTTCCGTTTCATGGGCGATGTGAATGTCTTTCATGTTGGCAATTGATAATGTCGCTTCAATGATTTGTTTTTGTTTTTCAATCGCAATTATGAAATTTGTTTGGGTCACGTTATCGCTTATTTTTGCTAACCTTGCATATTTTTCTGATATATATTTTTTAAGCGCTTCAGTAACTTCAATATGACGACCAGTAATAGTTAATTTCATAATATTATCCTCTTATCGTTAAGGTTAAGTTCCATACAAAGTTCTTTATATGGAGATTTAAGTCTAGCCTGTTTTTATAAGGTTTGCTGTACTTTTTAATCGTTTTTACTGCTTTAATAAATAATGCAACCGCTTTGTTTTTTATTTTTTTATTTTTTTTAATTTTTTTAATTTTTTTTATATTTTTAATTCTTATTCTTGGTTGTAACCAATATTTTAGCCAATGACAGATGACTAAGTTTTGATGATATTTTTGGCTATGCGTTATTTTTGTATCGTATCGCGATGATTTACCAATATCGTACTGAATTAAAAATATTTTTAAATATATATAAATATATCTTTAAAAATAAATATAATACGAGGCGCATTGCTTTATGTACAAAATTTAATTGTAGGAGTTCAATTGTTATGACTTTAAATAAACCGTTAAATGTTGTTATTTTAGCCGCAGGTCAAGGTAAACGGATGCAATCTTATCTTCCCAAGCCATTGCACACTATCGCAGGGAAGCCGATGTTGTCACATGTGTTAGATACCGTTCGCGGCTTGAATCCTCAAAAGTTAATTGTGATTTATGGGCATGAAGGACAACAATTATTGGATGCATATGCAGTAGTTGAAGATATTATTTTTGTAGAGCAAAAAACTTTTCTAGGTACAGGCGATGCAATGAAGTACGCAATGCCTTCGATTGATCCAAATGCTAAAGTATTATTGCTATACGCAGATACGCCTTTAGTTGATGTAAGAGACTTAGAAAAAATGGTTTCAAGGTGTGATGAGAATAATATTTCATGGCTATCGGTGATGTTAGATAATCCAGCTGGATATGGGCGAATTATAAGAGATCAATCGCAAAAAATGATTGATATTGTAGAAGATAAAGATGCGAGTATTGATCAGGCAAAAATATTAGAAATTAATTCAGGTATTTTTGTTGCACCTGCAGAATTTTTATTTCATGCCTTACCAAAGTTGACAACAAATAATGCTCAAGGTGAATATTACTTAACAGATATTGTTAAATTAGCGGTGAAGTCAAATCTTCAAATTAATACGACACAGGGAAATTCTGATACTGTTCGCGGTGTGAATGATCGTATTCAATTAGCACAATTAGAACGTATATATCAGAATAGTGCGGCTGAAAAACTTATGCTTGCAGGGGCAACTGTTTTAGATCCACATCGTTTGGATATTCGCGGAGAGGTAAGTGTCGGGAAAGATTGTATTATTGATGTAAATGTTATTTTTGAAGGCATTGTAGCAATTGGTGATCGCGTACGTATCGGCGCAGGTTCAATTATTAAAAATACGTCCATTGAGTCAGGTACAGAAATTTTACCTTATAGCGTTATTGAGGGTGCTAAGATTGGTCAAAATGCTCATATTGGTCCATTTTCTCGGATTCGCCCACATTCTGTTATCGGTAATTCAGCTAAAGTAGGTAATTTTGTTGAAACAAAAAATGTCATTTTAGGTGATGGGGCGAAAGCGAATCATTTAACATATGTTGGAGATGCCGAAATTGGAAAACAAGCTAATTTAGGTGCAGGAACAATTACTTGTAACTATGATGGGCAAAATAAGTTTAAAACGATTATCAAAGAAAATGCATTTATCGGTTCAAATACCGCGTTAGTCGCGCCTGTGGTAATTGGTGCAAATGCAACGGTTGGCGCAGGTTCAACTATTACAAAAGATGTCCCAGACCAAACATTGGCGCTCACCCGTTCACGGTTGATTCAAAAATCTGATTGGCATCGTCCTGCTAAAATAAAGAAAGAGATAGAGTAAGAGTAAGTGATGACTGTGGAGAAATGAGTATGGAAAGAGTGGATATAGAAAGGATCAATAATGACTAATGCGATATTGTCGGGTGTTATTTTGTTGCAGCGGCGTGTATTTTTGTACCTTTAATGATTCGGCTTAGTTTGAGCCCAATTTTAGGGTATTTGATTGCTGGTATTGCGATTGGACCTTTTGGTTTGAGTCTTGTTAAAGACAGCGAAGATTTATTTCATATTGCTGAATTAGGCGTTATTTTTCTTATGTTTGTTATAGGGTTAGAGCTTAAACCTTCTCGGCTTTGGGCAATGAGGCGTGCAATTTTTGGTTTCGGGCAGTTGCAAGTTATATTAACAATGGTTGTTATGATTGGTGCAGGCTACTTATATGTATTCATGCCTTTTACACCGCTTAATTTTTTAGATATTAATACGGTAGTTGTGGCAACAATGGGTTTTGCATTATCCTCGACAGCAATTGGCGCTCAAATGTTGTCATCCAAAGGATTATTACCCACTCAAGGTGGGCGCTTAGGGTTTGCGATTTTACTTTTTCAAGATATTGTTGTTATTTTAATGCTGGCGATTTTGCCAATGTTAGGGCGCACAGAGGAAGGTTTTGCGCCACCAGGATTGTTAGATACCGTGAAAGGGCTTTTAATTATTGTCGCTCTGATTTTTGGTGGACGTTATCTCACTAGGCCTTTATTGTATTATATTTCACGCGCTAAAATCAGAGAGCTATCAATTGCGGGCGCATTTGGCATGGTCTTATTGTCATCATATTTGATGCTTTCAATAGGATTATCTGCTGCGTTGGGCGCATTTTTAGCAGGTGTATTATTGGCTGATTCTGAATATCGTCACGCAATTCAATCCGACATTGAACCCTTTCAAGGTATCTTGATGGGTCTGTTTTTTATTATGGTGGGGATGCGTGTTAATTTTGATGTTTTATTAGACTCACCTTTTTTAATTATAGGGCTGACGACAGCGTTGATTACAGTGAAACTAGCTGTAGTATATGGTTTAGGTAAATTATTTGGCTTATCCACGTTAGTTGCTTTACAAATTGGTTTATTGCTTGCTCAAGGTGGTGAATTTGGTTTTGTTTTATTTGCAGAAGCGGTACAAAAAAAGGCTTTAGATCAATCGACTTCAGATGTACTTATTCTAATAATTACATTGTCTATGGCTGCAACACCTATTTTGTGGATTATTTTTGAGAAGTTATTTACCCCTAAATTGGTGAAAGGAATTAACAAGCTAAACTCATCTGAACCAGAAGAAATTATAATGAGAAGAGTACGGTTATTTTGGCAGGTTTTGGTCGATTTGGACAAACAACCGCACGTTTTTTTGGCCGCGAACAAAATTAATTTTACATTTTTGGATAGTAATCCACAACTAGTTGAAAAATTAAGAAAATATGGGATTCATGGTTTTTTTGGTGATTCAAATCGAATTGAAGTGTTAGAAGCTGCGGGATTAGCAGATTGTAAAATTTTGATTATTTGTAAGGATTCAGAAGAAGCTGGATCACGTGTCACACATATGGTTCATCAAAAATACCCAGATATTAAAATTATGACCCGAGCATTTGACTTACATCATATGTTTGATTTAGAAGAAAAAGGTGCCTCTTTTGTTGAGCAGGATACTCATGCTGCATCAATCAATATGGGAGTAGCCGTTTTAAAAGCGTTAGGAATGGATGCTTACCCAGCTTTCCGTGCAGGTCAGAAATTTAATGAGCATGATAAAAAAGCGATTGCGCATTTACGCCAATTTGTAGATGACGAATCATCTTTTATATCTGAAGCTAAACGCGCACAAGAAAATCTGACGCAGCTTTTTGAGGATGATAAAGAGTGGCAAGAAGAGTCCGTTAAAGAAGAGTGGTAGCTTTAAGGTAACATTATGATTTTATTAATTGATAATTACTGTTCGTTTACATTTAATGTTGCTCATTTGTTATCTGCCTGTATTAATAGGGATACGGGACTCTCCTTTGATATTTGTACTTATCGTAATGATGATATTAGCTTACGCCAAATAGAGGCACTTAATCCAAGTCATATTGTTATAGGTCCAGGGCCTGCAAGCCCTATTGATGCGGGAGTTTCTCTGTCGATTGTGCAACATTTAAAAGGGGGATATCCAATTTTAGGTGTCTGTTTAGGTCATCAAGTGATTGGAGAGGCTTTTGGTGCAAAAATTATACGTGCTAAACAACCTATTCATGGGAAGGCGGAGTATATTTATCATAAAAATATTGGCATTTTTGATGGATTACCAACGCCTTGTTTACAAGCCAGATATCATTCGTTGATTATTGAAAAAAATAGCTTGCCTGATGATCTAGAGGTGACTGCATGGACTCAAACTGATTTGGGTTTTCATGATGAAATTATGGGGATTCGTCATCACGCATATCAAATTGAAGGGGTACAGTGCCACCCAGAATCAATTTTGAGTGTTGGCGGAAAAATGATTTTTGATAATTTTTTATCAAAAATAAATTGATTGAATACAAGTCTGTGGTATGTTTAATCAATCAATACCAAACCTTTAAATAACCCTTAAGTAACCCTTAAATAACCCTTAAATAACTTTTACATAACTTTTAAATAACCTTTAGGATTTAACATAAATTATGTCATTTAGCGCTGCTTATCCAAATTTAAATACTGTTTCCCAAAAAATTTATGCACTAGAAAATACGCCTCAAGAGGGGGTTACGTTTAGAGATATCACACCACTTTTAGCCGATGGTGAATCGTTTAAGATTGTGATTGATACGATGGCAGAGCGTTTAAAAGAGCAAGATATTTACCCAGATGCAATCATTTGCCCTGAAGCGCGTGGATTTATTTTTGGTACAGCGCTTGCTTATAAATTAGGAATTGGGATGATTCCTGTGCGTAAACCTGGAAAATTGCCAAGAGAAACAATAGAAGTGTCATATGATCTTGAGTATGGGCAAGATACTTTGCAAATGCATAAAGATGCAATATCTAAGGGTCAAAATGTGATTATTGTGGACGATGTTCTCGCAACGGGCGGCACAATGAAAGCGTGTTTGGCGTTGTTAAATCAACAAGGTGCAAACGTGCTGGCATGTGTTTTTTTAATGACGTTGAATGAGTTACACGGAAAAGAGTTATTGTCTCCGACACCGATTATTTCTTTGCTTGATTATTAAATAGGCAATTAATATGAATATGAAAAATTTAAAATCTAACAATCCTTCTTTAAGTAACAGCTTGAAAAAAGATTTTTTAAGTAAAAACTTAAATAAAGATTTAAATAAAGATTTAAGTAAAAATTTAAGTAGAAAAAAACTAAAAACGAGCGCTTGGTATTATCAATTAAGCACGGCTAAATTTTTTATCCCTTTGCTAATAAAATTATTCCGTGGGTTTATTTATTGTCTATATTGTTTTTTTGCGTTGGGGCTTTTTTTGGATTACTCGCGTCTCCAGAGGATTATCAGCAAGGTAATACGGTAAGGATTAATGTATATCCATGTGCCTGCTGCGATGTTATCCAGTGGACTCTATATATTTATGGCAATTTTAAGTGCAATTTTCTTTATTTGGCGAATTAAGTTGGCTGTGATTCTTGCGCGTAGTACAGCAGTTGTTGGCGCGGTAATGACGCTGGTTGTATTAATTACAGGTGCAATTTGGGGAAGACCTACATGGGGGACATGGTGGGAATGGGATATGAGGCTCACATCATCACTGATTATGTTCTTTTTATATGTGGGTTACATTGCATTAGATTCAGCATTTGAAGATCGAGCTAAAGCAGATAAAGCGATTTCTTTATTGGCACTGATTGGCATTATTAATGTGCCTTTGATTAAATTATCCGTGTATTTTTTTAATACGCTTCATCAAAAATCTACTCTGTTTTCAACACAAGAATCAACAATAGCAATGAGTATGTTAATTCCTTTATTGGTCATGATGGTGGCGGTATCTCTTTTTTGTGCTGCTAATATTATGCGCCGTGCGGTGAATTATATTTTAGAATCTAAATTAGATGCCGTACGCATTGCACAGGAGGATCTTGATGAATGAATTAATAAATATTACTTACGCATTCAGTAACTTTACAGACTTTATTACAATGGGTAAGCATGGATTATATGTTTGGCTAAGTTATGCGATATTTTTAGTTTGTATTTTAGGGTTGTTTTTAACTGCTCATTTTAAATCAAAAAAATAAAGCAATTAAGTCTTAGATTAGATGCCACATTAGATGCCAGACTAAACCTGATAAAAAAGAATTAAAATTTTGGCATTGTTTTTTAAAAATACTCATTTGTTATGAATCATCTAAATAAATTTAAACAACTTAGATTTAACTTTAAAAAACGTTATTTTATAGAAAAAGATAGACAGAATTTTCAAAATAGCTAAGATTGTCGTTTGATTTAATAAGCCCTAATAATAGAATGCGTATGCAGAAAACAATCCTTTTATTAAATGGTCCGAACCTCAATCTATTGGGGGCGAGAGAACCAGAATTATACGGTGCTCACACACTATTAGATGTTGAGAATAAGCTAACGACTCTTGCTGATCAAGCAGGTTTTGCTTTAATTTGTAAGCAATCTAATCGCGAGTATGAATTATTAGATTTGATTCATGAGCATCAATCCAAACCATATCACTTTGCAATCATTAATCCTGGTGCTTTTACCCATACCAGCATTGCCCTGCGAGATGCATTTTTAGGCGTTAAACTGCCATTTATTGAAGTGCACTTATCAAATGTTTATCAGCGTGAAGTATTTCGTCATCATTCTTATTTGTCAGATATTGCATCTGGTTGTAATTGTGGGGATGGGAATATATGGGTATGAAGCGGCTCTTAATTGTATTATTAATCAGTCAATTATTAAATAAATTTATTTAATAGATTTATTTAAAAAACTTATTTAAAAAACTTATTTAAAAAACTTATTTAATTAAGCACCATTTTTACTACCTTGTTTGTAATGACGGTATAACTTTTTATTAATCTGTAAATCAAAGGAAAGATTCATGTCAATGGATATTCGTAAAATCAAAAATTTAATTGAACTTATTGAAGCGTCTAGTATTGGTGAAATTGAAATTGTTGAGGGGGATGATTCTGTTCGAATTACGCGTATTGGTGCGAATGTACAGGTTTCTCAAATGCCATATTCTGCCCCTCAAATAAGCCAACCTGTAATGAATTTAACCAATACTGCTGTGCCTACTGATCTTGCGAGTATTGATATTGCGGATGTGCCTGCTGGAAAGATCATTAAATCACCAATGGTTGGAACATTTATCGTTCAGCATCACCAACTTCAAAAACATTTGTTGAGCTTGGGCAAGAGATCACTACAGGCGACACAATCTGTATTATTGAAGCGATGAAAATGTTTAATCAAATTGACTCTGATCATTCAGGTAAAGTCATTAAGATTTTGGTAGAAAATGGTCAACCTGTTGAATTTGATCAACCTTTAATGATCCTTGAGTAAGGTGCTGTTATGTTAGAAAAAGTTGTTATTGCCAATCGCGGTGAGATTGCATTACGCATATTACGTGCGTGTAAACAGTTAGGAATTAAAACGGTTGCAGTTCATTCAACGGCAGATCGTGATTTGAAACATGTCCGCTTGGCTGATGAAACCGTATGTATTGGACCAGCCTCATCTCGTGATAGTTACTTGAATATGCTGCATTGATTGCAGCCGCAGAAGTGACTGATGCGCAAGGTATTCATCCTGGATATGGATTCTTATCCGAAAATGCTGACTTTGCTGAACGCGTGGAACAATCGGGTTTTGTATTTATTGGACCTCGTGCAGAAACGATTCGCCTGATGGGTGATAAAGTATCCGCAAAGCGCTGTATGATTGAAGCAGGCGTACCTTGTGTACCTGGTTCGGATGGTGCTTTAGGTTCAAATATTGAAGAAAATCTAGCCCTAGGTGAACGTGTTGGTTATCCTGTGATTATCAAAGCATCGGGTGGCGGTGGCGGCCGAGGGATGAGAGTTGTACGTTCTGCTGAAGATTTAATAGAATCTATTGAATTAACGCAAGCAGAAGCAGGTGCGGCATTTGGAAATTCGATGGTATATATGGAAAAATACCTTGAAAATCCAAGACATATTGAAATTCAAATATTAGCTGACGAACACGGCAATGCGGTTTATTTAGGCGAACGGATTGCTCAATGCAGCGGCGGCATCAAAAAGTTGTTGAAGAAGCGCCTGCACCTGGAATTACACCAGAATTACGTAAAAAAATTGGTGAGGCGTGTGTCGCAGCTTGTCATCGAATCAATTATCGTGGCGCAGGTACTTTTGAGTTTTTTATTTGAAAATGATGAATTTTATTTCATTGAAATGAATACCCGCGTTCAAGTTGAACATCCTGTTACAGAAATGATTTACAGGTGTTGATATTGTTCGAGAGCAATTGTTAATCGCATCAGGCTTGCCTTTGTCGGTTAAACAAGAGGATATTAAAATTCAAGGGCATGCAATTGAGTGCCGTATTAATGCTGAAGATGCCGTCACTTTTATGCCTTCACCAGGTTTAATTACAACGTATCATGCGCCAGGTGGTCCTGGTATTCGTGTCGATACACATATTTATTCAGGATACCGGTTGCCGCCTTATTATGATTCAATGATTGGTAAGCTCATTGCATATGGCGAAACTCGTGAAATTGCAATCGCGCGTTTAAAATTGCACTACATGAACTCGTGATAGAAGGTATAAAAACCAATAAAGAGTTGCATGAACGGATTTTGAATGATGCACACTTTATTGAAGGCGCACCCAATATTCATTATCTAGAAAAAATGTTAGAGAACTAAGTTGTGACGTTAAAAATAAAAGCCACTTTATTAAAAATTAAGTGGCTTTTCTATATAATTAACTGATGTTACGCACTCAATAAGAAAGTAGATTGTTTTCATAAAAACTGACTTAATGTCATTGCTGACTTGATCCGCAATCTCATGCTCGTTTGTAAGGTTGCGGGTCAAGCCGCAATGACCAAGATCTACACATTTTTTCAGTCCTTCCCCTTTATGAAGGGGGAGTTAGAGGGGTTTTAAATCAACTCCTTATAAGATAAAAGCCTTTTAACTTAATTTGTTACGGGTAAGTTGAATTTTATTCATCCCACTTACCCATAGAAAATGGCAAAGAGCCAAAATTGATTATGATATCTCTATTGATTTATAGGGTTATTCTATATTATTGCTGTATTTAAATGGTCAGTTAGATTGTGTTGATTGATATTCTTAACTTTGGGAATGTTTAGATGGCGAGAAATTATTACACTGATGCAGAAATAACATTGTGTGTTTATGCTGCACTCTATGATGCAGTTGATTTTGGAGGGCGGATGTTTATTACTTATTAACTAAACGAAGCCAAAAATCTATTTATATGAAAATTCGTAATATTGTGCGATGCTAGATTCAAAGAAATTAAGCGGTCTAATCAGTTGCCTGGTTTAAGTGGTCGGACTACAGGAGAAGAGGCTCGAAAGACAAATTGGGATCGTGTTGAGAAATTTGTAAAACTAACCAAACATGATTTATTGGAGCAGTGCAAAAAATTAATAGAAAATAGTGACTAACAGCACTTTTTAACTTTTAGAGCTATACACCCAAAAGATTTGAAAATACCGCTTTGGCTACCAGTGTTGCACACTGCAAGTGTACGAACCCCGATGAGCTTACAAATGGTAAGTGATTCGGGTGAGTATGCGCTGCCAACAAAGTAGGATCTTCAAAGGTGACAGGTATAAACTAAGATAGATGACATTATATATTCTTTTCTGTATTACCAAGGGTTGATTATGAAAATTCTATTATTTATTGTTCCTTTAGCAACCTTGCTTGTAATTATTTGTGGGATGGGTTTTTTTTGGGCAGTAAGAAGTCGCCAGTTTGATGATATGGAAGGTCCTGCGCATCAAATATTATTTGACGATGATGACCCAATATTCCAGATGGGCACATTGATTATTCGATTGACTCTGATCAAAAGCAAAAAGAAATATCTAAAGATAATGCCTAAAAATGAGGTTGAGTAAATGTATTGTGCTGTATTTAAAAGTTTAAAAAACGAGATCATTTTGTATATTTCTTGTACTAAAGAGATGAATGAGCTACAAGTCTCCTCATGGAGTCTTTAGCGCCATTTGAATTTATTTTGTCATTAAATTTAAGCCCTCAGCAGTAAGCTTGCAAATAAAAATCCCCAGAAAGTCTTGACCAGTTTATTGGAGAAAGGTTTTTTTATACCATTACCTCCTAAATCATTAAATAATATTGTAATGTTTAATGAAAAACTAAGTCAGGCTTGAGTTCGTATCACTAACGCAAATTAGATGGGACATCTCTGGTAAAAATACCTTTATTTAACCAACAACAGGAATTAAATATATGTTGCTCATCCCCGCAATTGATTTAAAAAATGGTGAATGTGTTCGTTTACGCCAAGGCGATATGAATCAAGTCACGATCTTTGAAAGTAACCCTTCTGTTGCTGCTAAAAAATGGGTTGACCAAGGATGCACACGGCTACATCTTGTCGATCTCGATGGTGCATTTGAAGGTAAACCCGTTAATTTTTAAGTGCCATTAAAAAAATCTGTGACGAATATCCCAAACTCATCATCCAAGTAGGGGGTGGTAGCAGAACCCTAGAAATTGCACAAATGTACATTGATGCAGGTGTTAACTATTTAATTATTGGTACCGCTGCCATTAAAAACCCTCAGCTGGTGAAAGATTTATGTAAACAGCATCCTGGGAAAATCATTGTTGGTATTGACGCAAAAAATGGCTTTGTGGCAATAGATGGCTGGGGCGATGTGTCAATGTCACCGCCATTGCAACAGCGAAACAATTTGAAGCAGATGGTGTAAGTGCAATTTAAATTTATACCGATATCTCACGAGATGGCATGATGCAAGGCACTTAATCTTGAAGCCACCGCACAACTTGCGAGTAGCATTTCAATTCCTGTGATTGCATCTGGTGGCGTTACCGATATTCATGATATTGAGCGATTACTTACGGTGAAAGAAAAAGGGTTTGTTATCGGAACTATTTATTGGACGCGCCCTATACGAAGGCACACTTGATCTAGCACAAGCACATGCACTAGTTCAATAAGAGCTTATATTCAAACGATGATGGAATTAATGGCATAAACCCAAACGGTTCATGCCATTAATAGCGGCAACACGATATGCTTCTGCCATTGTTGGATAATTAAAAGTTGTATTAATAAAATACTCCAAAGTATTACCCGTTCCTTCTTGAGCAAAAATTGCCTGTCCAATATGAATAATTTCTGCCGCTTGATTTCCAAAACAATGAACGCCTAAAATTGCCAATGTTTCACGGTGAAAAAATAGCTTGAGCATACCAACAGTCGAGTCAGTAATTTGAGCACGCGCCAATGATTTAAAATAAGCATGTCCGACTTCATATGGTACTTTAGCAGCTGTAAGCTCTTTTTCAGTTCGTCCTACTGAACTAATTTCAGGCAAGGTTATAAATCCCTGTAGGCACATATTTCACTAAATGATGATTACATTCACCATCTACAATATGTGTTGCCGCAAAACGCCTTGATCATACGCCGCCGATGCTAAACTCGGGTAGCCTATAATATCCCCAACTGCATAAATATGAGGTACTTGTGTGCGATAGTTAACGTCCACAACCAATTGTCCGCGACCATTTGCTTTTAGCCCAACTACATCCAAGTTTAATTCTGCCGCATTACCTGTGCGTCCATTTGCCCATAAAACAATTTCATTTTTAACTTTTTTTCCTGATTTTAAATACATCGAAACGCCATCTGCTTCGATTTCAGATGATCAAAACTCTTCATTATGACGAATCATCACGCCTTGATCACGCATATGATAGGACAAAGCTTGGGCGATTTCGTCATCTAAAAAGCTTAATAATTGCTCACGCGTGTCTATTAATCAACTTTACATCCATATTACGAAACATCGACGCATACTCACATCCAATCACTCCAGCCCCATATACAGTGACTGAACGTGGGGTTTCTTTAAGGTTTAAAATTGTATCTGAATCAAAAATGCTTGTATTATTAAAATCAATAGAAGGGGGGCGATAAGGTTTTTGATCCCGAAGCAATCACAAAATTTTGAGCAGTGACTTGATGCGTAATCACACATTGTCTGTATTCCTAATCTGGATTGTGTTGGCATCAACAAAAGATGCTTGTCCGTAAATAAGTTCAATATCATTGCGCGCATAAAATGCAGAACGCATAGAAACTTGGCGAGCAATAACAGATTCTGCACTTTGCAACATATCTCCAACGAAATGCCTGCATATTTCCCCGCAGAATTCCGATATAACGGGTTACGATTATATTCAAAGCATCGACTAATGCTATGCCTCAATGCTTTTGAAGGAATCGTCCCCCAATGAGTGCAGCCACCGCCTACTTTAAAATACCTTTCTATTGATACAACGGTTTTGCCTTGATTTAATTGCTTTCATAGCAGCACCTTCGCCGCCAGGCCCTGTACCAATCACAACCACATCGACTAAAATTTCTTTCACACTTTCCTCTTTGCATATAAAATGTCTGAAAATTTATTAGATAAAATATTGTTTATATTTACATTCTTTTGATATAAAAAAATTATATCAATTGCTATTTTCATAAATTCCATTGATTTCAAACTATTTAATATCTGCCCGCGTAGTCTGTGCAATTTTATCCAGAATCCCATTAATAAATTTATGCCCCCTTCTGCACCAAAGCGCTTCGCCATTTCAACAGATTCGTTAATAATTACTTTATAAGGAATGTCTATGTGATTAAGCAACTCAAATGTACCTACCCATAAAACACCGCGCTCGACCGCATCCAACTGGTTAATTGGGCGATCTAAAAATGGGCTTATTGTGGCATCCATTAAAGCTGTATCACCTAAAACACCATTTAAAATTTCAAAAAAATATTCACGGTCTACTTTATAAAATTCTTCATTATCAGAGAACTGTACGCGTAAAGTCGCTAAATCTGTATGAACCAATTGCCATTGGTAAAATGCCTGCATTGCAAAACTTCTCGCATATGTACGCCCCTGTTTAGGTGATGAATGAGGTTTTATGTTGGTTTTAGTTATCGTATTTTTATCATCTGAAGGTAGGTTCATTAAATTTCTCTCTAAATTATTTTATTTAACTGACTAGTAAATAGTTATTTTAACGGATCTATATCAATCTATAAACCAAGCATAATATGCTATGAAAAGAAATAGATGTCAAATGTATGATTTATTGTCCATCTATTTGTAAGGTAGTGGTTTAATTATTTAATAATATATATCCAAAAGACTTGGAGATGCTGCGAGGAGGCAAGTGTACGAGCCTGATGAGCTTACAGATAGTAAGTGATTCGGGAGAGTATACGCTGCCAACAAAGCAGTTGCATCTTGCAAGGAGATCTTCAAGTATGACGGTATATTCATTTTTGTTTTTCTCGAACAGGTTAATCCGTCCCAAATATACCTTATGCTCAATCAGCTCTCAACGTCATTAAGCTAATGCCCTTGGATAGCACGCATTTCATTTTCTGTTAACTGTAGTCCTGATCTTAATTTATTTAGTGCTAAAATTTTAGGGTCATTGTCTTCATGCAGTTTTTTCAAAATACCTACAATTTCATCAAATTGCAGAGTTTCATCTTCAAATATATAGTCAATTAAGCTTAGTCGAGCGAGCCAAGGCTGTGCATCAAGCCCTTCAAAATGCTGTAAAAGTTGTGCATATTATGATATATGGGTTTAGTTTGAATGCTTCGGATGACAGAGAATAAGAGCTTTGCTCCACGAATAGGGGTATTGGCTAAAAAATCAATCACCTCTAAACGTCTTGCTAAATCTGGTGAGCCTAAAATTATAATCAAGGCTTTTTCAACGCTGCTGTGTGGGGGGATTAAAAAAGCTAATGTCATTTGGAAGAATTTGGCTAGGCTGATTTGAGTTAATGCGTTTGTATTTAAATTTAGTTATTTTTTCTGCATAGCGCATTTTTAAAAAAAGGCGCGTTTTTCTTTTTATTGCGCCCATAATTTTGATACGGCAATAAATTTTGTTTGTTGAAATCTTCAAATGGTTTGGTTGGTTGTGATTGATTATTTGTCTTTGCATCATGTTTTTGTAAGTGTAAAAATCAGGTTGTGTCGAAAAAGCAAAAGGGGATTCATTGGCTTGAGAATGCTTTAAATATGTTGATGCACTGACTTTTAATCGATCCTGCAATGCTTCTTTTTAGCATATCTTTGATTGGTGTGTCAGGCATTTTCCTATTAATGCCATCCCAAGAGAGAGCGCCTCTGCTCGTCCTTCTAAGGTGTCTATTTTGAGATCTTCTCAATATGGACAAGCAGATATTGGAGAGACTATTTGCTATTTTTGCACGCTCTAAAAATGCATCTTTACCTTCTTTTTGAACCAGTGAATCTGGATCTTCACCATCAGGTAAAAATAAGAAAGCCATCTCTCTACCTGTTTTGAGCACGGGTAAGCCTGCATTAAGGGCCTTCCAGGCGGCATCTTTACCTGCTCGGTCACCATCAAAGCAAAATACAATCCTTTTACAGACCTTGAATAATCGCTCTATTTGATGGTTGATGTTGCTGTGCCAAGTGTTGCAACCACATTGTCGATGCCAAATTAGCCAACATCACAACATCCATATAACCTTCTACGATGATGATCTCATCAATCTGGCGCAGTTGCATCCGCATTTCATAAAATCCATATACTTCATGGCCTTTATGAAAAAAAGGTGTTTCAGGAGAGTTTAAATATTTAGCACTTTGATCTTTTTTCTCAAGAATCCGCCCACCAAAACGCAATGACTTGACCTTTACGGTCTCGTATTGGGGAATATAACTTTCTGGAAACGGTCAAAAATTTTTTTGGGATTCAGATTGAGTCACTAACCAGGGGTTTAATAAGTCTTTGTCTAGTGCGCCTTGATTGCGTAATGGTCCAGTAATTGTTCCCCCCTGTGGGTGCATCCCCAAAATCCAAAAAACGCCTGAAATTTTAGGGCAATGCCTCGCTCTTTTATATATTGACCGCAAGGGCTTTATTAGAGTGAGTTCGTAATTGTTCTCGAAAAAATCAGCATGAGCTGCACCCAATTTAAAAAAGTTTGATCTTTGCTTTTTTGGGTGTAGGTTTCATTTGCGCGTTCGAAAGGGAAACTTTTTGCCCAAAAATTGAGAAAAGTTTTTTCTACGGCTCAAAAAACTCAATTTTTCAAACCCTTAGGTTTTTTGACGTTGCCTGTTCACCACACCCAAAGCAATAAAAAAAATTGTTTTGCAGGCTTACGGTGAATGAGGGTTTTTTTTCATTATGAAAAGGGCGCATCCCATATTCTCTGCCTTTTTTTTTTTAAAGGCACGCGTGCTTTTAATCATCAACAATATCAAAACGCGTGCCAAAAATCTTCAATAAATTCATTAGGGATTCGCCCCCTTTTCTTTCTTCCCCCTATCATTTTAAGCAAAATGCCTTTATTAACCCCTGACTTTTCCCATATCTGTGCGTGATTTTAGTTTGACTTTTGCAATCGCCCTTACTTTACCCCTATCTTTCATACCCTTCGCCGCTTTCTCAATCGCTCTTTAAAGATTTTATTTACTTCAGGCCGGAAAGGGGTTTAGTAGATATTGTGTGATAAAGGCAAGTTCACCTCTCAATTTTCAACAAGTCTTGTCCCATTTTCTTTACTAAATTTATCAATTGATTCTCGGGGTTGCTTAAACTAATTTTGTCAAAATAGTAGCACATCTTCCTCTGAAAGCTCGCGACGTTCATCGATTTCGATCTGCTTTATGGCGCTGTCACCTTCTCAAATCCCTAATTTTTGAGCTTCTTTAGCCCCCATTGCATCTTTAACATCAGAAGGATTTTGTTTTTAAGCGCTATCTTGTTTTCCTAAATAGATAAAAGAGATAAATTTGGGGCATAAATAAATTTATAATAAAATTTTTGTGAATTTTACAGCAAAAGTGTGCCCATGCGTAACAAATATTATGATATCCCCGCATACTTGAAGATCCCGCTTTGTTGGCATCGTGTACTCACCCCAATCACTTACTATTGTAAACTCATCGGGTTTTTACACTTGCCGCCTCGCAGTATCTTCAAGTCTTTTGGGTATAGTTAGATAGCCTCATATATAATTATTGAAAAACATTCTTTTACTCCCATTTATTTCCAAATTTATTTCCCAAAGAAATTTTATAATGCAAAATAAATATTTATTATTCAGGTGGTTTATTGAATATAAGTCCTGAAATGCTCAATTAAATTTTGGCAGAGACGTTTCATAAATCACCAGAACGTTTCCCCAAAGTGGTTCTGGGGAAAAGAAATATGTATCAATCAAAACTTAAGCAAAGAAATGCGCTTGAGAGAATAGATTTGCTTACAAACTAGGATTATTTGGTTTATATGAAAACCCTTTGATGCAACAAAGACGCGTATAAGTCCTAAAAACATGTATGACAGTACAATTGCAGCTGGTTTTTGGGTGAGATTAGTTGCGTTTGCTATAGATGCATTTATGTTAGTTATTGTGCTATACTGATTACACCGCTGATGAATGTGTACCCAGAGATATCAGGCGGTTTACTGCAAAAGCGAGCACGGTTCTTGTGTATTTTTCGGGGTGCGCCATTTTCTTTAAAGGGGGCACATTAGGGAAAAATATGCTAAGAATTATGGTTGTTGATGTACAGGGGCAACCCTTTTAAAATTAAAGCCCAAAGTACATTGAGAGCGGCAGCTTATTTTATTTCAGGATTTACACTGCTCATTGGATTTATTATGGTAATTTTTTCGCCAAAAAAAAGAGCACTGCATGATTTTAAATTTCAATACTTATGTTGTTTTTAAGAATAAAAATTTTAAAAAATACTCAAAATAGTTTTTTAAAGAAAATGCTGTTTGATGTCTTCAGGGGTCTATAGTCTTGCTTGGCTTTTAATTGATTGCATAAATTTTTAAATTTGGTGATAATTTAATACTTGAATTTTAAGTTTTAAACTTGCGGTATATGAAGCTTTATAATCAACAAGTATTATCAGTTTATTTGATAGCATTAAACAAAGAAGTCTCTGGATTGCACTAGGCTGGAATGATGTTCGTGCGCTTTTATCGGCGCTCTACATTAGGGCCTTGGTGGCTAACGATTAGTATAGGAATAACCATTTTGGGGATAGGTCCTCTCTAGGGCGCGATGTTTAAAACACTCTATGGCGGATTTTATCCCGCACTGGCATTAGGTTTTTTTTTTTGGGGATTTATTTTATCGTCTATCACAGAATCCTGTGATGCCTTTACCAGTTCCCACATTATTTAAAACAGACTAAGTTGCCATTTTCAATCTTTATTTCTAGAGTTTGTTATAAGCATGTGATCATATTGGGGCATAATATTTTAATATACCCAATTATTTTAATCATCTTACAAAAAATGCTTCCCGCAAACTGCAATTTACTCTATTGCTGGTTTTTTATTGGTTTTAACCAATGTATATTTTTGGGGATTTACCTTAGCAATTTTTGTACACGTTATCGTGATATGCAGCCTGTTGTTGCTAGCTTAATGGGGCTTTTGTTTTTCATTACGCCCAAATTTTTTGGAAGATTGAGCAATTGCCGAAAGTAGGCGTTATATGGCTACACTGAATCCAATTACATCGTGGTTAGAAATCATGCGTGCACCGATTTTAGGCAATATACCAGATCCCAAATATTGGATTATTACTATCTGTACCGCATTAATAGGTGCAGTATTAGCACTTATATTTTTCACCAAAACCAGACACCGCATAACTTATTGGCTATAAATAATGAAAATTTCTCTTGAAAATGTATGCATCTTTTTCCCCGATATATGATGCCAAGCAGCGCTCGTTTAAAAAAACTCTGCTAAAAATTTGCAACAGGTGGGCGGATTAATAACAACATGGAAAACAACTTATGTTGAATCATTAAAAGACATCACCTTTAATGTTAACGAAGGTGAACGCGTTGCGCTGATCGGGCATAATGGATCAGGAAAAACAACACTTTTGCGCGTTCTTGCAGGTGTGTATGAGCCTGTTAAAGGCAAAATAAGCGTGCATGGCAAAGAAAACCAGCCTACTTGATTCAACCTTAGGTATGGATATAGATGCAACGGGGTTTGAAAATATCCGTTTAAGAGGTCTGTTTTTAGGCTTATCTACTAAAAAAACTGAATGATGGGGATAGAAGAGATTGCAGATTTTAGTGAATTAGGTAATTTTTTAAATATGCCAGTGAGAACCTATTCAAGTGGCATGGTATTACGATTGGCTTTTCTATTTCAACATGCGTCACACCAGAAATTCTATTAATGGATGAATGGATGAGTGTGGGAGATGATTCTTTAAGCATAAAGCAGAAAGCTAGGCTAGTACAATTTGTTGATAAGCAGGAATTTTGATTCTAGCAAGGGCCCTGATCATAAAATGGTTGAACGGATTGCAACTAGAAAAATTTATTTAGAACATGGAATGATAGATAGAATTGATAATGGGTTTGCAGAACAACTTTGAATAACTTTTTGGGGAAGCTCTTCTTCTAGAACAAGAAGTCTGTTCTGTTTAATATTACGCCCTAAATCTATAACAATATTTGATAGCAGAGAGTTCTTTGGGGAAAAAATGAAAATCTATGTAAATTATTAAATGATACAAAAATTGTATCAAACGATATATTGACACCAATCCAAATTGGGAAGGCAGTATCAGAACAAGTATTAGATATGATTGGGGATGATACAGGAGATAATATTTTCTGAAAAAAACTCAATCTATTGGGGAATTAACAGGACAATATTGGGCATGGAAAAATGATCAAGAGTCAGCTTATTAGGTTTCATGCATTACAGGAGATTTCTAGACTTCAGTAAGGAAAAGCACCCCTGTGATAAGTTGCATGGTGTATTGATGATCATATTGGTGAAGATTTTATAGATAAATATGGCTTGACTGAGGATAATATTGCTGTTTGGTGTGTAATTATGATGCGATAGTTCCGAATCCTTTTAATGTTAGCCTTGCTGGTTTTGATAGTGTAGAGGATAACTATAAAATTTCAGAACACCATAAGGCATCTGATTTAGATTTAATGAAGTCTGTTTTTATAAATAAATATCCACATGATGAAAAATATTTAAATGAGATGTTAGAAGGAAATATATTATACCCATGTAATATGTTTATTTTTAAAAAAACAGCTATTTAACGAGTACTGTAGTTGGTTATTTCCAATTCTATTTGAACTTGAAAAAAAATAGACTTCACATCATATAAAAATTGGCAAGAAAAAAGAGTGTTAGGTTATCTTGCAGAAAGGCTATTTACTGCATTTGTTTTAAAGATTCAAGATGAGGCAAAATTAAAAATTTGCTACTTAGATCGTATTATTATTAAAAATGTATGTATAAAACTATATGCCCCAAAATGCCTAAAACAGATTTACCGATTATCAGTGTTGTTTTAGCTTCGGATAAAAACTATTTGCCTCATCTTGTGCGATGATTGCCTCTATTGTGTTAATTTTAATAAAAACAAATATTTGGACTTTATAATATTGAATGATGGCTTAACTGATGATGAATTACGTTCGGTTTCATTTTTAGAAAAATATAGCCCCAATATGAAAATATCGTATATTGATTTGTCAGATAAATTTCAAAATGTAGGTATGCATTCTCATTTTACAAGGAGTACTCTTTATCGATTGTTTTTACCAGATTTACTAACTAATAGGCAAAAAGTTTTATACCTAGACGTAGACATGATTGTTTTGTCAGATATTAGCGAACTTTTTGATCTTGATGTGGATAAATACGCTGTAGCTGCAGTAAAGATATTACGATGCAATCATTTTGTACCTTGGGTGTACGTGCGATAGGAGGACTACTAACCAGCAATTACATAGAAAAACATTTAGAGTTACAAAAAGAAAGTAACTACTTTCAAGCAGGGGCGATTGTTTTTAATTTAGAATATATGAGGAATAATTATATTGGAAAAGAATGCTCAAGGACATAGAAAATAATACATTTTGGTTTTTAGATCAAGATGTCTTGAATAAACATTGTGATGGGCAAGTTTATTATCTTGATAATGCATGGAATGTTGTTGTTATGCCAAAAGATAATGTGGAGAGTCTATCTAGCAACTTAGAGTTGTATATGAGCAATCTATTTCTAATCCAAAAATTATACATTTCGCAGGGACAGACAAGCCATGGAATGGTGCAGAAAGCCTTTTTAGCTTTCATTACTGGTATTATTTGAAATTTACACTATATTATGAAACTGTATTGTTAAGGGTTGTTAGAAAAGATATAAAATTAAATTTATCTACTGTAGATGCAACAAAGCAAAGCACCGTTTTTCGTAAGCTTTCTATACGTTTATGGCATCTGTTGCCTGAAAAGCTTAGAAGATTTTTATTCCTTTGGTGCATAAATTTGATAAGTGGACTTGGAATCATGAATAATAAAGTGTTGGTTGTTGGCGCAGGTTTCAGTGGTGCGGTTGATTGCTAGAGAGTTGGCTGAATCTGGCTATGCTGTTGATGTAATTGAGTCTAGGAGCCATATAGCAGGGAATTGTTTTACTAAGACTGATGAAAAAAACAGGAGTTATGGTTCATACTTATGGGCCTCATATATTTCATACAGACAATGAAGATGTTTGGAATTATTTGAATAAATATTCAGTATTTCATGATTATACATGCCAAGTAAAAGCTACGACCCAAGGTAGAGTATTTAGTCTTCCCATAAATTGCTCACGATTAATCAGTTTTTTTAATACGACATTAAATCCTTCTGAAGCTAAAGATTTTATTCAAAAAAAAAAGAAAAAATAGCCAATATTAATAGTTTTGAAGATCAAGCATTGGCTTTTTAGGTCGAGAATTATATGAAGCATTTTTTAAAGGTTACCCGATTAAACAATGGGGTCTTCATCCGTCTGAATTACCTGCTTCTGTTTTGAAACGTTTACCTGTACGGTTTAATTATAATGACAATTATTTTAATCATAAGTATCAAGGGTATCCCTTCGGATGGCTATACATCCATTGTGGAAAAACTACTTGATCATGAGTTAATTACTGTTTCTTTAAATAGGAAATACACTAATGATGATCGCCCAAACTATGCTCATGTTTTTTTCTCAGGACCATTAGATAGTTGGTTTAATTATAAATTAGGTCGATTGGGTTATAGGACATTGCGTTTTGAGAAGAGTTACCATGATGACGATTTTCAGGGCTGTGCTGTTATGAGCTATCCAGATTTGGATGTTGCTTATACTAGAATTACAGAGCATAAACATTTTACACCTTGGCTTTCTCATAAAAAAAACAATAGTTTTTCATGAATATAGTAGTTATTGCAAAGAGGTTGATGAACCTTATTATCCGATTAGGTTAGCAAATGATGAATCTATGCTACTGGATTATATTAATATAGCTAAAAAAGAAGAAAATGTGACTTTTGTTGGGCGGTTAGGCACATATCGCTATCTTGATATGGATGTGACAATTGCTGAGGCACTTAATATTGCTAATTCATTTAAAAAATTAAAACTCAATAATGAAAAAGTACCAGTTTTTTTTAATTCTCCAGCATGATTTTCAAATAAGGTTGTGATTATGGTAATGAATAGGTGTTTGATTTTAGGTGGAGCGGGTTTTATTGGTGCACATTTAGTTAAACGTTTGGTCGAAAAAAAGATTACTGTAAGAATCTTTAGCAAAGGTAGTGTCGAGGAAACTCAACCACTGTTTACTGAATTAGATCAATCTTATATTGAAATAGTTAATGGTGACTTTACAAATGATCATGATGTTTATAATGCCCTCATTGGATGTGCCTCTTGTATTCACTTAATCACCACAACCTTGCCCGCATCTTCTAATAAAGATATTAAATTTGATATTACAAGTAATTTATTAGGTTCAATAAATTTATTAGAGTCCGCAAATAAACTAGGGATGAAAAAAATTATTTTTTTATCTTCAGGTGGTGCGGTCTATGGAAATCCAGATATACACCTATCGATGAACTACATAAAACAGATCCATTATCTTCTTATGGCATAACAAAATTAGCCATAGGGAAAAATATATGAATTTATTTGGGCGTATGCATGGACTACAACCAATTATTTTAAGAGTATCGAACCCATACGGACCAGGTCAAAATACTAGTGGAATACAAGGTGCAATAGCTTCTTTCTTAAAAAAAGCAAGTGATGGCTTACCGATTGAAATTTGGGGTGATGGGTCTATTGTAAGAGATTATATTTATATTGAAGATGTGTTTTCAGCAATAGACGTAAGTTTGGATTACGAGGGGATGAAACCCTATTTAATATTGGATATGGCAAAGGGCATAGTCTAAATGAAATTATAGCCAAAATTGAGATTCTCTTAAATAAAAAATTAGATGTGATTTATAAACCTCACAGGGTTTTTGACATACAGATTAATATTTTAGATGTGGAAAAAGCTAAAGTTCATTTAAATTGGCAGCCTAATGTATCACTTAGCGAAGGACTTTTAAAGTACGTGCAATCAGATGTTTTTATAAATTAACTACCTAACTAACTCATAGCTGTTAGAGAATAAATACAGTATTCGTTTTTATATTATGGGGCAAATATCTTAAATGCAAAAATTAAATGGAAGGCTGGCAGGTCTAGACGGCTTGAGAGGGTTACTTGCTTTATTTGTTGCATATAGCCATTCATTTAGTCATTTTCTTGGTTGGGGTAGCAAATATAGCTTTACGGATAATGTATTTTATGCTGTCGATGTGTTTTTTATAATGTCAGGTGTTGTACTATATCATGCATATAAAAATAGATTTAAATCTGATAAAGAGTCAATTAAAAAGTTCATTATGGTCAGAGTGATGAGGTTATTACCTGTACATATCTGTGCCCAAAGTTTGCTGTTTTAATCGTTTTTCTCGTAACTACAGGGTCAATTCTACCTGACTGGATACCTGTGGATAGTGTTCGTGATGTTATTCTTGATGCTTCATTGCTCAGCTCGGTAGGGTGGTTTGGGGTTTCAAATACCTTAAACCATCCAAGTTGGTCAATATCAGTGGAATTATGGGTTGGTTCTTTAATAATGTTGCTTGCTCTATGGCGCTGGCAAACGATGATTATCATAGCCTTATTTTCTGCGCTAGGGATCATTTATATTGATATATTTACTAGAGGTGGTTCTGGTCCAATTTATTACTTTTTATCCTCTGGTTCTTGGAGATGTTTGTTGGGAATGTCCCTCGGTGTATTGGGTTATATTTTTTTTCAATCTATTAGTGGAATATTTAATCAATGGTTTACTAATTTTGTAGCTGGTTTTTCGCTGGTTTTGATCTTTATGGAAATGATTGGATTCATGGCAAATGGAAGTATTTATGTACTATTAATGTTTTAACAGCAACGACAATATTGTTCATTCCTAAGTCAAATGGCTGGGTGATAAACATTCTTGAATGTGCACCAATAAGGCGATTGGGTGATTTATCTTTTAGTTTATATTTAATCCATGTGCCAGTAATCTACTTTTTCCTACCTTTAAAAACTTTTAGTACCCCAGTAGCCATTTGTGCAGCGCATGCTGCAGTAATTTTTTCTATATTTATATCGGCATATGTCAGTAGACATATTGAAAAGCGGTTTGCATATAAATGGAAGAGTGAGTGAAAATTTTTCATTAATTCAACAGAAAATATAATGGGTGGGCTAGCTTGACCTTTAGTTTTTAAGAAAAATTCAAAATGCAATCAAACTGATTCTATGAACTTTAGTGACGGGCTGGTTCATGGAATATTGTGTTTTAATTTAGTGTTTTACTATTAAAGTGATATTGCTTGTTTTTAATAGTCAATCTGGTTTTAGTAAATTTTTTAGCTAATTTAATGTTCATTTTTATCAAGGTGATTATAATCATGAGGTTACAAGACAGTAACATTTTTAATATGTTATTTCCCATAACACAAAACGTAGGTTAATCTTAAGACTTGCTAAAAAATTTCTTTCTAACCCATTCTATTATGCAAAGCGCGTTAAATTAAAGCACCTAATACAATTAATAAGAGACGATATTGTTGTTGTCGAAAATGCCTATAATATTGCACATGAAAGCCATCGATTTAAATCTATGGGTGTATTGAATTTGGTTTTATTGAAGAAAAAAGATCAGTTTACACCGCTTGTTTTTGAGCATCAGGATACACCTTTGGTGTCAATTATTATTCCTGTGCATAATCAATGGGCATTTACCTATAATTGTTTAAAATCAATCTTATGCCATACAACAGGTATCAGTACGAAATCATTATTGCAGATGATCTTTCAATGATGAAACCCAGTATATTGATCAATACGTTGAAAATTGTTGTAGTCAGAAACCCTAAGAATCTTGGTTTTTTATTGAATTGTAATCATGCGGCAAAACATGCTAAGGGGAAATATATACATTTTTTGACAATGATACCAATGTTCAAGCTGAATGGTTGTCTAGCATGTTGTCCTTATTTGAAACAGATCCCAAGGTTGGATTGGTTGGTTCTAAGTTGATTTATCCTGATGGATTATTACAAGAAGCAGGCGGAATTGTTTGGAAAAATGGATCTGCATGGAACTATGGTTCGCGTTGTAATCCCTTATTGCCACAATTTAATTATGTAAGAGAAGTAGATTACTGTTCAGGCGCTTCAATTTTGATCAAGCGAGAGATGTTTGAGAGCTTAATGGTTTGATGAGCATTATCTACCTGCATATTATGAGGATACTGATTTAGCCTTTAAAATACGTGCTTTGGGTCAAAAAGTGATGTATCAACCGCGTTCTATGGTTGTTCATTATAAAGGTATCTCACATGGTACAGATACGAATCGGGCATTAAAGCGCATCAAGTGACAAACAACAGAACTTTTTGACTCGTTGGCAAGATGTCTTAGCCTCAGAACATTATGAAAATGGGAAGGATTTTTTTTTTAGCCAAAGATCGTATGAAGGCTAAAAAAGTAATTTAGTAATAGATCATTATGTACCTCAGCCTGATAAAGATGCAGGTTCAAGGAGTATGCTCCATATTTTAAACGTGTTAGGAAAGGGCAAGGGCTAAGGTAAAGTTCGGGTCTGATAATTTAATGTATGACCCAATTTATGCACCAATGTTTCAAGAGCTAGGGATAGAGGTTTTTTATGGGGATGATTATGTCGATATTGATCAGTGGTTGAAGAGCAAGCTCCCTTATCTTGATTATGTGTTATTAAGTCGCCCTCATGTATCGGTTAAATTTTATTCATCCAATTAGGAAATGGACGCAGGCCAAAATTTTATATTATGGACATGATATTCATTATTACGCTTAAAAACAGAGCTAGATTTATGCTTACTAAAAGGGTGATGACCAGGCAAAAATTTCCATGATTCAAGAAGAAATGACAACATTTGAATCCATGGAAAAATTTTTTATGGAAGTCTGTAGATGTTATCTTTTATCATCAATCATAGAAACAACTCAGGTGTTAGCGTGGCTAGCTCAGAAAGAATCTCAAAAACAGCTTATACAATTCCAGTCTATTCCTTTGATTCATTTTCCCTTTAATCCTTGGGAACAATTAAAAAAAGAGCGGATATTATTTTAGTTGCAGGATTTGCCCCACCAATGTGGAAAGGTGCGCTTTGTTTGTGAATGAAGTCTTTTCCGTTTAAATTCAAGCGAAATTCCCATTAGCCCTTTACGTTTGATTGGTTCAAAGCCAAGTTAAATGTTCAAAAATTTAGTAGTGAGTTCATTACGGTAAACAGGATTTGTTAGTGATGAGGTGCTCGAATCATATTATGAACATGCAAAAATATGCATTGCACCTCTAAGATATGGCGGTGAATGAAAGGTAAAAATAATCGAGTTTGATGAAGTTTGGTGTACCTTGTGTCACAACTGAAATTGGTGCTCAAGGGTTTTGGGTCTTGCAAAATCTTTTCTTCAAGTTGCATCAAATCCTCATGATTTTGCAAGTACGATAATCGTTTATTTGGGAGATGGAAACAGAATGGCTACGCATATCAAAAGAATCGCAAGATTTTTTTCAAACGCATTATTCTGATAAGGGATTAGGAAATTTTTAGCCAAGGAGAAATTTATTGGGTATAAAAACGATTATAAGTACGCCCATTACATTTATTTTGGTGGGCATATATTACCCGCCTTGCCTTCATGATATGTATTGTTTGATTTTAATAGGTGATTTTAGAGGATTATCATGAAATATCTAGACCCAAAAAATGACATTGTGTTTAAAAAGATATTTGGCAAAAAATAAGCATCTTCTCATTAGTTTATTAAATGATCTTTTAATGCTAAATGATAATGAATGTATTCAAAGTATGAATATTTATCACCTGAACAAGTTCCTGATGTTTTAGATCTTAAAATTCTATTGTGGATGTTAAATGTACAGACAAAATGAGCGTATTTTTTATTGTTGAAATGCAAATGCTATGGACTGAATCATTCAAACAACGCGTTCTTTTCACGCAAGTAAAGCATATGTGAGTCAATTAGGTAGGGGGCATAAATATACAAGCTTATATCCTGTGTATTCGCTGAATATTTTAAATGAAATTATCATCCAGATAAAAATCAATATTACCATCGATATAGCATTGTTGAGAATGCAAAATACGCACGAAAAATAGATGGCTTAGAATTCGTTTTCATTGAGCTGCCCAGTTTTTAAAGAATCCTAATTCAATGAGACCAAGCTTAAGAAAGCTTTGGTTAACGCTGCTGACTATTTCAGAGACAAATGAAATACCAGAAGAGCTAAAAAAAGATCCTCTAACAAGTGAGGCACTTAAATTAACAGAAGAAAGTTACTATAAACCTGGAGAAAAAGCGGCCTATGAGCGATATTGGGATGCAGTAAGCAGTGCGAGAACACTCATTGACGAAAGCAAAAGGGATGCAATGGCCAAAGGCTTAGCAGATGGTTTGGCTGAGGCTTAGTAAAAGGCTTAGCGAAAGGTTTAGCTAAGGGCAAAGCAGAAGGTAAAGCAGAAGGTAAGCAGAAGTAAAGCAGAAGGTAAAGCAGAAGGTAAAGCAGAAGGTAAAGCAGAAGGTACGGCTGAGGTTGCTAAAAATCTCCTTGTTTTGGGTGTTGATGTTGAGGCAATTTCTAAAGCAACGGGGCTATCTATTGAGGAAATTAAAAAGCTAGCCTCTGTTTAGTTGATCTAAATGCCTTGTATATTACCCGCCTTGCCTTCATGATTATGTTATTGTTTGATTTTAATAGGTGATTTTAGAGGATTATCATGAAATATCTAGACCCAAAAAATGAGATTGTGTTTAAAAAGATATTTGGCAAAAATAAGCATCTTCTCATTAGTTTATTAAATGATCTTTTAATGCTAAATGATAATGAATGTATTCAAAATATTGAATATTTATCACCTGAACAAGTTCCTGATGTTTTAGATCTTAAAAATTCTATTGTGGATGTTAAATGTACAGACAAAAATGAGCGTATTTTATTGTTGAAATGCAAATGCTATGGACTGAATCATTCAAACAACGCGTTCTTTTCAACGCAAGTAAAGCATATGTGAGTCAATTAGGTAGGGGGCATAAATATACAAGCTTATATCCAGTGTATTCGCTGAATATTTTAAATGAAAATTATCATCCAGATAATAATCAATATTACCATCGGTATAGCATTGTTGAAAATGCAAATACGCACGAAAAAATAGACGGCTTAGAATTCGTTTTCATTGAGCTGCCTAAGTTTTTAAAGATCCTAATTCAATGAGACCAAGCTTAAGAAAGCTTTGGTTAACGCTGCTGACTATTTCAGAGACAAATGAAATACCAGAAGAGCTAAAAAAAGATCCTCTAACAAATGAGGCACTTAAGTTAACAGAAGAAAGCTACTATAAACCTGGAGAAAAAGCAGCCTATGAGCGATATTGGGATGCAGTAAGCAGTGCGAGAACACTCATTGACGAAAGCAAAGGGATGCAATGGCCAAAGGCTTAGCAGATGGTTTGGCTGAAGGCTTAGTAAAAGGCTTAGCGAAAGGTTTAGCTAAGGGCAAAGCAGAAGGTAAAGCAGAAGGTAAAGCAGAAGGTAAAGCAGAAGGTAAAGCAGAAGGTACGGCTGAGGTTGCTAAAAATCTCCTTGTTTTGGGTGTTGATGTTGAGGCAATTTCTAAAGCAACGGGGCTATCTATTGAGGAAATTAAAAAGCTAGCCTCTGTTTAGTTGATCTAAATGCCTTGTATATTACCCGCCTTGCCTTCATGATTATGTTATTGTTTGATTTTAATAGGTGATTTAGAGGATTATCATGAAATATCTAGACCAAAAAATGACATTGTGTTTAAAAAGATATTTGGCAAAAATAAGCATCTTCTCATTAGTTTATTAAATGATCTTTTAATGCTAAATGATAATGAATGTATTCAAAGTATTGAATATTTATCACCTGAACAAGTTCCTGATGTTTTAGATCTTAAAAATTCTATTGTGGATGTTAAATGTACAGACAAAAATGAGCGTATTTTTATTGTTGAAATGCAAATGCTATGGACTGAATCATTCAAACAACGCGTTCTTTTCAACGCAAGTAAAGCATATGTGAGTCAATTAGGTAGGGGCATAAATATACAAGCTTATATCCTGTGTATTCGCTGAATATTTTAAATGAAATTATCATCCAGATAATAATCAATATTACCATCGGTATAGCATTGTTGAAAATGCAAATACGCACGAAAAAATAGACGGCTTAGAATTCGTTTTCATTGAGCTGCCTAAGTTTTTAAAGAATCCTAATTCAATGAGACCAAGCTTAAGAAAGCTTTGGTTAACGTTGCTGACTATTTCAGAGACAAATGAAATTCCAGAAGAGCTAAAAAAAGATCCTCTAACAAGTGAGGCACTTAAATTAACAGAAGAAAGTTACTATAAACCTGGAGAAAAAGCGGCCTATGAGCGATATTGGGATGCAGTAAGCAGTGCGAGAACACTCATTGACGAAAGCAAAAGGGATGCAATGGCCAAAGGCTTAGCAGATGGTTTGGCTGAAGGCTTAGTAAAAGGCTTAGCTAAGGGTAAAGCAGAAGGAAAGCAGAAGGTAAAGCAGAAGGTACGGCTGAGGTTGCTAAAAACTCCTTGTTTTGGGTGTTGATATTGAGGCAATTTCTAAAGCAACAGGGCTATCTATTGAGGAAATTAAAAAAGCTAGCCTCTGTTTAGTCGATCTAAATGTCTTGTATATTACCCGCCTTGCCTTCATGATTATGTTATTGTTTGATTTTAATAGGTGATTTTAGAGGATTATCATGAAATATCTAGACCCAAAAAATGACATTGTGTTTAAAAAGATATTTGGCAAAAAATAAGCATCTTCTCATTAGTTTATTAAATGATCTTTTAATGCTAAATGATAATGAATGTATTCAGAGTATTGAATTTTATCACCTGAACAAGTTCCTGATGTTTTAGATCTTAAAAATTCTATTGTGGATGTTAAATGTACAGACAAAAATGAGCGTATTTTTATTGTTGAAATGCAAATGCTATGGACTGAATCATTCAAACAACGCGTTCTTTTCAACGCAAGTAAAGCATATGTGAGTCAATTAGGTAGGGGGCATAAATATACAAGCTTATATCCTGTGTATTCGCTGAATATTTTAAATGAAAATTATCATCCAGATAAAAATCAATATTACCATCGGTATAGCATTGTTGAGAATGCAAATACGCACGAAAAAATAGACGGCTTAGAATTCGTTTTCATTGAGTTGCCAAGTTTTTAAAGAATCCTAATTCAATGAGACCAAGCTTAAGAAAGCTTTGGTTAACGCTGCTGACTATTTCAGAAACAAATGAAATACCAGAAGAGCTAAAAAAGATCCTCTAACAAATGAGGCACTTAGTTAACAGAAGAAAGCTACTATAAACCTGGAGAAAAAGCAGCCTATGAACGATATTGGGATGCAGTAGCAGTGCGAGAACACTCATTGACGAAAGCAAAAGGGATGCAATGGCCAAAGGCTTAGCAGATGGTTTGGCTGAAGGCTTAGTGAAAGGCTTAGCGAAAGGTTTTTAGCTAAGGGCAAAGCAGAAGGCAAAGCAGAAGGTTTGGTTAAAGGCAAAGCAGAAGGCACGGCAGAAGGTTTGGCTAAAGGTAAAGCAGAAGTTGCTAAAAAGCTCCTTGTTTTGGGTGTTGATATTGATGCAATTTCTAAAGCAACAGGGCTATCTATTGAGGAAATTAAAAAACTAGCCTCTGTTTAGTCGGTCTAAATACCTTGTATATTACCCGCCTTGCCTTCATGATTATTTATTGTTTGATTTTAATAGGTGATTTTAGAGGATTATCATGAAATATCTAGACCCAAAAAATGACATTGTGTTTTAAAAAGATATTTGGCAAAAATAAGCATCTTCTCATTAGTTTATTAAATGATCTTTTAATGCTAAATGATAATGAATGTATTCAGAGTATTGATATTTATCACCTGAACAGTTCCTGATGTTTTAGATCTTAAAAATTCTATTGTGGATGTTAAATGTACAGACAAAAATGAGCGTATTTTTATTGTTGAAATGCAAATGCTATGGACTGAATCATTCAAACAACGCGTTCTTTTCAACGCAAGTAAGCATATGTGAGTCAATTAGGTAGGGGGCATAAATATACAAGCTTATATCCTGTGTATTCGCTGAATATTTTAAATGAAAATTATCATCCAGATAAAAATCAATATTACCATCGGTATAAGCATTGTTGAGAATGCAAATACGCACGAAAAAATAGATGGCTTAGAATTCGTTTTCATTGAGCTGCCCAAGTTTTTAAGAATCCTAATTCAATGAGACCAAGCTTAAGAAAGCTTTGGTTAACGTTGCTGACTATTTCAGAGACAAATGAAATTCCAGAAGAGCTAAAAAAAGATCCTCTAACAGTGAGGCACTTAAATTAACAGAAGAAAGTTACTATAAACCTGGAGAAAAAGCGGCCTATGAGCGATATTGGGATGCAGTAAGCAGTGCGAGAACACTCATTGACGAAAGCAAAAGGGATGCAATGGCCAAAGGCTTAGCAGATGGTTTGGCTGAAGGCTTAGCTAAGGGTAAAGCAGAAGGTAAAGCAGAAGGTACGGCTGAGGTTGCTAAAAAACCTCCTTGTTTTGGGTGTTGATATTGAGGCAATTTCTAAAGCAACAGGGCTATCTATTGAGGAAATTAAAAAGCTAGTCTCTGTTTAGTCGGTTTTAAATGCCTTGTATACCCATCATCTTTGGATGTTTTAAGAGGGTATAGCTAATATATTCAACTAGATAAGTATTTCTGCGCAGTTTAAATTTTATTTAGCGCCGTTTCAGGCTTAATAACACACAGCAAAGATGACGAGT
This sequence comes from Sweltsa coloradensis, assembly GCA_024449915.1. Taxonomy (NCBI): domain Eukaryota; kingdom Metazoa; phylum Arthropoda; class Insecta; order Plecoptera; family Chloroperlidae; genus Sweltsa; species Sweltsa coloradensis. The sequence continues at coordinate 1,027,636 of JAMZAV010000013.1, forward strand.
CCTGCGCCAATCCAGCCATAAATACCTAATCTTTCACCCCAAAAGAAATGTGAAATGAGCGCACCAAATACAGGATTTAAATAGTAAAAAGGTGCGAGTATAGATGCGGAAACATAGTTGTTGGCTCGGGTTAAAGTCATTTGTCCAATTGTGCCTAATATTCCATAAGTGCAACAATGCTCCAAACAAGAGGCGTAACGGGGAGTTTTATCCCCATGAATAAGCCAAAAACAATGGACAAAATTGTACCAATTAGTGAAAAATAAAAAACAATCTCTATCCCACTTGCAATATGGCTCATGCGCTTGATTGATACCATGGCGAATGCTGTGAATACGCCAGATGCAATCGGGAGTAGTGATAGCCAAGATAAATGAGGCTTATCCAAGCCTGATAAAAATATTGTGCCAATAATGGCAATCGTAAAACAGGGAATGAGCATCATACTCAAGCGCTCTTTTAACCATATAAATGCAAGTAAAGGGATAAATAATGGGCTGATTGAGCGTAAAACAGTTGCATCTGATAAGGGTAAATATTGAATGGATAAGAAAATGAATACCATTCCCAAAATACCAGAGAGAGATCTAAGTAAATGTAAGGGAATACGCCCAAGCGAATCATATGCATGGCTACTCTTTAGAAAAAGAGGGGCAACTAATATGAGTGTAATGATATTACGGAAAAATAAAATGGTGGCGAGTGATATTTCAGTACTCAAATATTTAATCGTGCTATCCATTAAAGAAAATGCGATTTGGGAGCAGTGATTAATAAAATACCAATACTGCTGGGTTGAATAGTGCGCCGCATAAGTATCTCCTATTGTCATTATTAAAATACATTAATTAGATATACTTTTGCGATTTTTTTTTGAGTTGTATACAATAAACGATGATTTTTTTTCGATAGATCAGATCAATTGTCATCAGTTATTATCACTTAAGGAAGTAAAATAAGAGTATGAAATATTTAATAGTGCGTTTATTAATAAGACTGTTCTTGCTGGTGCCACTTTGGCTGTATTGTCTGCATGTTCAACTCAAGATATACAATCTCGGGATCGCCTAGATTATAAATCCGCAGTTGAAACCAATCCTTTGGAGCTACCCAAATTTATCTGCAAATGTAAATCGCAACAACGCCGTGAGTTTACGTGATTTTTATCAGAAGACAGCACAAAAAGCAGATGCACGCGTTCTTGTGAGTAAGGCAGATATGCGTATAGATGGGCAGGAAATGATCGATATTTAAGCATTACTGCTTCACCTGATACTGTTTGGAATGCATTATTAGCGGTGATAAGAGATTCAGGCTTAGTCGTTGGCACATCAAATCCTGAAGCGGGTGTATTAGAAACCAATTGGGCTGAAAATCGTGCAGATATTCCAGATGGTTTTTTACGTAAAACATTGACAAAAGCAGGCGGGCGGTTTATATTCAGCAGCCACACGTGATATGTATAAGGCAAGGCTTGAGCGTCGCGGTAGCAATGTTTTAGTATTTATTAGTCATTACGGAATGAAAGATAAAACTTCTGGCTCTGATGATCAATTTCACGCATGGCAAGATCGTCCGAGTGATCCACAATTATCTGGCGCGTTGCTAAATCGTTTATACGCTAAGTTAGCGGGGATTTCGGATACTAATATTGCAGGAGGACAAAGCGCTGCGGTTGTTGTGCCAACGCAAAATTCAAACGTTATTCAAGTCAACCGAGATATTCAAACAGCTTGGAAACAAGTGGGTGATGTGTTAGATGAAGGCTCACAGCTAAAAGTAGAACAGCAAGATGCGAATACAGGCAGTTATGTTGTTGCATGGCAAAATCCTGCTAAAGCAAAAGGTGCGTTTAGGAAATTGGCTTTCTGGAGTGCAGATGTTCCACCACAACGCTTTAAAGTAGATTTGCTTCGTGTGGATAATGGTCGTACGCAAGTAAGTGTTGTGGGGCTTGGGTAATGAAAGCTCTACAGATATTAAATTTCATCATGGATAAATTAAGAAATCAGTTTTTTTAAATTATTTGTATTCATAATATTTTTAAAATTCTCTTTTTAAAAGAATAAATGTGACCCGTCATGAATTTGAGTGACGGGTTTTTAAATGATTTAGGATTGCAAAGGACACATCATGATTTATACATACCGATACATTTCATGCGATGCGTAGGATTCGACGCATCCATTTTATTGGAATAGGCGGATCTGGCATGAGCGGTATTGCCGAGGTTTTATTAAACCTTGGTTATGATGTAACTGGCTCGGATTTACAAGATTCTGCAACGACACGCCATCTTGCACAAATGGGTGCGACCATTAAATTGGTCATGCTGCCAAAATGTGGAAGGTGCGGATGTAATTGTTACTTCAACAGCGGTTAAAGAAGATAATCCTGAAGTAATAGAAGCGCGTAAAAATCGCATTCCATTGGTTCCAAGAGCATTAATGTTGGGTGAACTCATGCGTTTTCGTCATGGTATTGCTGTTGCAGGTACACACGGTAAAACAACGACAACAAGTCTGTTGGCAAGTATTTTAGCAGAGGCTGGGCTTGATCCTACATTTGTCATTGGAGGGCGTTTAAATAGTGCAGGTGCAAATGCAAAGCTAGGGCTTGGTAAATATTTGGTGGCGGAAGCGGATGAGTCTGATGCCTCTTTTTTTACACTTACAGCCAATGGCAGCAATTGTCACGAATATTGATGCGGATCATATGAGTACATATGGTGGTGATTTTGAAAAGTTACGCCAAACATTTGTAGATTTTTTGCATCATTTACCCTTTTATGGCTTGGCTGTTTGTGTTTGGATGATCCAGAAGTCGCTAAGTTGGTGCCAAGAATTCACCGCCCGATTTTAACGTATGGATGACAGATGAATGTGACTTTCAGTTGCTAAACTTTGAAGCAATTGGGATGAAAACACGTTTCACAGTGAAAATGCCTAATGGAACGAGTGAATTTATTGTTAATCTGCCTGGCAGACACAGTGTTTTAAATAGCCTTGCCGCCATTGCGATTGCGTACGACTTAGGTGTACCTCAACCTGCTATTCGGCGTGCGTTACAGCAATTTAAAGGGGTTGGTCGTCGATTCCAATCACATGCCGATTTAATGTTGGAAAATGGGGGAGTTGCATCAATCATGGATGATTATGGTCATCATCCAACTGAAATTGCAGCGGTATTATCTGCCCTAAAAAGTGCATTTCCTGAACGTCGGATTGTTCTTGCATTTCAAACCGCATCGCTATTCTCGTACGCAAGAATTATTTGATGATTTTGCAAATATTTTAAGTAATGTAGAGCAATTAATTTTAACCGAAGTATATCCGGCAGGTGAGAAGCCAATTGCAAATGCGGATGGTCGCACTTTAGCGCGTGCGATACGTACTCGAGGTAAGAGTGATCCTATTTTTGTGGAGAAAGCATCTGAAATTAAGGATGCCTATTGTGCGATTGCGAAAGATGGCGATTTATTAATTATGATGGGCGCGGGAGATATTGGTGCAGCAGCAGCTAATTTTCATAAGCTTCATAAGCTGTAATAAGTTTAATATCATATTCATCATATTTGAAGATCTTGTCCTTGCAGGATCTTCAAGTATGACGGGTATAGAATAAGGCGCAACATCAGTATATGCACCATAAAATTCCCTGTTCACAACTAATTTCAATGTAATCGTTCAAGGCTATATTACTCAAGCCTTGCCCTGATCCTAAGGCTAAATCAGTATTTTTAAATGACCATTTAGCGCCAATAAGAGATACATTTTTGCAAGCCTGTAACGGGATTAAACTAAATGTTTGCCCTTTGTTTAAACATATTTTTTTGGTTAGATTAGTGGGTCGGTCAGATAGATCTATTGAGTTTATGCTTGTATTTGTATTTGTATTTTTTAATACATTGAGGTTGTATGTTTTTCCGATGGTGATTAAATGGTTTATGCCATCAGTATGGATAAAATTAATTGCCTGATATTGCAAAGGCATTAAATGTAATGCAAGGCAATGATCAATTCGTCCACCGATCCCCTCAATAAAATACAGGTAGCTGCGCCCTTCTCTTTGGCAATATTCAACGCAATCTCGGTATCTAATAGATCTTTATCGCACGGAAAAACACATTTCTCAATGTCCTGATAGCGTGCTAAATCAAACTGATTTATTTCTGTTGGGATAGAGTCAAAATCACCAACCCATAAATCAGGTATTATATGAGTGCTTTGGCATGAACAATCCCACCATCTACGGCAATAATGAGGCGTGCAGAATCAATATAAGATTCAATCAAGGGCGTTATTTTGAGCGCACCTGGTAGTAATAAAAAACAATTCATGATGTATCCTGAATTTTTTTATCTTTGAAGCTCTGAATAAGCCTGAAGGGGATATGTGCATTAGCCTAATGTGTCTTCTAATATTAACCAACATAAAGTATTAAAATCAATCCCTGCTTGCTTGGCTGCCATAGGTACTAAAGAATGGCTTGTCATGCCTGGAACGGTATTAATTTCTAATAACCATGGCTTTACCGCTGTGATCTAATACAAAATCAACTCTTCCCCATGTTTTGGCATCTAATGCATCGAATGCTTTTTTTACTACATCTTGTAATGCTTTTTCATCAGATTCTGGCAGCCCAGATGGGCAAAAGTAACGCGTATCTTCACGTAAATATTTAGCATCAAAGTCATAAAATTCCAAATCAGTTTCCATACGGATAAGGGGCAAAGGCAATCCCTTGAGTACTGCTGCGGTATATTCACCTTTGCCGATCATCCATGGCTCTGCAAATACAGCAGAATTATGTCCGCCTGCATTTTCCCATGCTGCTGCCAAAGTTTCAGGACCATTAACGCGGCTTACACCAATGCTAGAGCCTTCTTTTGCAGGTTTGATTGCCATTGGGAATCCAATAATATGCGCTGCATGTTTGAGATCATTTTCTGAAGCAATTTCAAAAGAGCTCAAAACAGGTAAGCCTAAAGCTTGCCAAATTTGCTTGGTTTTTAGTTTATCCATCCCAATCGCAGATGCCATTACACCGCTGCCTGTATAGGGGATTTTGATGTGATCGAGTGCGCCTTGTAAAACACCATCTTCACCACCGCGCCCATGTAATACGATAAAAACACGATCAAACCCTTCTGATTTGAGTTGATTTAATAAGTCGCATTGAGCAGGATCTAATGGGTATGCATCGATATTTTGTTCACGCAAAGCGTTGAGTACTGCCTCGCCAGACCAAAGTGATACTTGTCGTTCTGCTGAATCACCACCATATACTACGGCAACTTTTCCAAATTTCTTTGGGTCAAGGGACAATTGAGTAAGGGATGAGTACGAGTCGTTAGGCATGATGTATCCTTGGAAAAATCAAGTAAAAAGGAAATAATAAGGCGGTTATTTTGCAATATTTTTCAGTATTTTTCAGTATTTTTCAGAATTTTTCAGAATTTTGTAATGTAGCAGATGAGTATTTATGATATTTATAAAATTTAGTCTTTGCTTTTATGTAGTCAGTTCGTAATATAATTCGTGCATGAATGTTTGGTTGATTTATAATGTGCTTATTTCAAGCTCTCCTTTTAATGGGTCTGTAGGCATAGTTTATTTTCACTATTTATTTTCACTATTTATTTTAATTTTTTTTCTAAAAACATTGTGGAGCAAGGCATGCAAAAAGGTACGACGTTATCTCAATATTTGATTGAAGCGCAAAGAAAATATCCTGATGCAACAGGTGAGTTTACTTTATTGATGAACGATGTTGCGGTTGCGTGCAAACAAATTGCATCTGCGGTAAAAAGGGGCAGCTTGCAGACGTACTCGGAAGTGCAGGTACAGGTAATATTCAAGGTGAAGAGCAAAAGAAGCTAGACATTATTGCGAATGATATTTTTCTTCGTGCAAATGTATGGCGCGGTCACGTTGCAGCAATGGGCAGTGAGGAGATGGAAGGTGTTTACCAGATTCCAAAAGAATATCCACGTGGCAAATATTTATTGATGTTTGATCCGCTTGATGGTTCAGGGAATATTGATATTAATGGTCCAATAGGAACTATTTTCTCGATTCTGCGTGCGCCAAATAGTGAACCAACAGAGCAAGATTTTTTAAAGCCAGGTGTTGAACAAGTGTGTGCAGGTTACGTATTATACGGGCCTGCAACAATGATGGTGGTTTCAATCGGACATGGCACGCATGGTTTTACACTTGATCCTGATATTGGAGAGTTTATCCTCACACATCCAAGCTTAGAAATACCTGATTTTGCACAAGAATATTCGATTAATCAGTCAAATAGATTAGTGTGGGAACGCCCAATTTTAGAATATGTGGAAGCGTGTGAGTTGGGTGAAAATGGTCCCCGTAAACAGCATTTTACAGTGCGCTGGGTCGGTGCAATGGTGATGGATATTCATCGTATTTTAATGAAAGGAGGTCTATTTGCATACCCGATTGATGAACGAATACGTTCTCGTGGTGGGCGTTTACGTTTAATGTATGAAGCCAATCCAATGGCATTTTTAGTTGAACAAGCTGGCGGAATTGCCACAACTGGCTATGAGCGTATTCTAGAAATCCAACCCATTGGTTTGCATCAACGGGTACCTGTGATTATGGGCTCTAAAGTGAAGTGAATTGGATTCTAGATGCACATAAACGTTATGCAGCAGAGAAAGGCATTCCTTTTAAATATTAATTTACCCTTCATATTTAAATATACTGCTTTGTTGGTTTCGTACACTCACTTAAATCACTTACCCTTTGTAAGCTCATCGGGACTCGTATATTTGCTGCGTCGCAGCATTTTCAAGTCTTTTGGGTATATTGGGTATAGCGCTCTGGTAGGTCGATTTGGTTTGATGTAAAAAACTCCCCAGAAGGGGAGTTTGACGGGATAATATCTGTAAAGGAATCGTCAAAATGATTATGCAATCATCATAAATAAAGGAATAATGACTGCATTTAATAAGTCAATAAAAAATGCACCAACCATTGGAACAATAAGAAAAGCGAGTTGTGATGGTCCAAAGCGTTTTGTGATTGCTTGCATGTTAACGATTGCTGTCGGGGTTGCGCCTAGTCCAAAAACCACAATGTCCGACTGAAATAACAGCCGCATCATAATTAGAGCCTAATAATCTAAAAGTGACAAATATGGCAAAAAAGGCCATGGTTGCAGCCTGAACTAATAAAATAATTAACATAGGTAGTGCCAAATTAGCCAATTCCCATAGTTTGAGTGTCATTAATGCAAAAGATAAAAATAAAATTAGGCTAACATTGCCGATGACAGACGTGGAACGACCATGGACATTATATAATTTAGTAAAAGATAGAAAATTATTAAACATTGCAGCAATAAATAGAACAGAAACAAAGACAGGCAACTGAAATGTACCAGAGTCAAATTTAAATACAAGAAAAGGCGTGACGAGTTGCCCTAAAAATATACACGTAAAGAGTAGTAGCAATGTTTGAATAAAATTGAGTGGCGTGATGCGGCTTTCAGTTTCAATTGTTACGAATTGATATTCTGGACTATCTTTTTGGGACTTCTCTACTGCTGATGTATCGATGAGTTCTTGAGGGGGATTTTTAATTTTGGTGAGTAAGTGTCTCCCTACTGGTCCACCAATTAAGCAACCTAAAATTAAACCAAATGTCGCACCAGCAATACCAAGATCTTTGGCTGTTGTAATGTTGTAAGGCTCTGCCATAAGTGTCGGCCCCCAAGCACTTGCCGTGCTATGCCCACCTGATAATGTGATTGATCCTAAAATAACACCCATTAACCCATCTAAACCTAGTAGTTTTGCCAATGCAATACCCAATGCATTTTGTACAAAGAGCATTCCAATGATCGCGACCAAAAATATAGACAATGCTTTACCACCAGATTTGAGTGTTGCAAGGTCCGCACTTAAACCAATAGTTCCAAAAAATAAAAGCATTAGAGGTGCTTGTAATGTGTTGTCAAAGCTTATAAAAATATTAAATTGACGTAGAATAAGTACTATGATTGCAATAAATAATCCTCCGATAACAGGTCAGGGATAGAATAATGTGCTAATAATTTAGATTTTTTTATACAGTAATGACCAATAAGCAAGACTAAGCATGCAATAATTAAAGAAGGGTAAAGTCCAAAATGAATGGGGTCTGTTAAATTTGGTGAAAAAATGTTCAAAATAAAACTCCTTATTGTATTGATTTGTTTGATAATTAAATTATAAAAATAAAGTTAATGTAATATAAACGACACGTATACCTTCACCTTTGAATATCCTGCTTTGTTGGCAGCGCATACTTTCCCGAATCACTTACTATTTGTAAGCTCATCGGGGTTCGTACACTTGCCGCCTCGCAGTATCTTCAAATCTTGTGGGTATATTATATTGATTTTATTTTTTTAAATATTTTACTGTATTTGTTGGAGGCATATATTTTTTTCTAGCGTGAATGGTAAAAGTATGACGGGTATAGATGTGTTTTTTATGAATATTTAGTATTGGTGGTTTGCATCAATAATTTTATTTAACTCAAAAAGGAAGCTTCAGTGATGAAACAAACAAAGTTGCAATTTCTAAAAAGTATATATTCTAACAAATGCTTAGTGAAGTTTTTAGGGGGCGTATTGATACTTATTTCTCTTATTTTTCATATGTCTAATGCACAAAGTGCCAAAGAAAAAACGATTATTAGTACTATAGAAAACCGAGATGATTTGTCAATGACTGTATATCAAAATGGTTTGGCAATGGTTCAAGATACAAGAAAGGTGACCTTATTAGAAGGGGTACAAATGCTCGCATTTGAAAATGTTTCTAATCAACTCATTCCTGCTTCTGCATTATTTTCAGGTACAAATATTAATATTTTACAGCAAGTATTTGATTATGCTTTGATGAGTACTGAAAATATGTTGAGACTTTCAACGGGTAAATCTATCAAGCTTATTACAAGTAATATAAAAACAGGAGAGAGCGTAATTGATGATGCAATCATCATTAGTACAACACCACAGCTTGTCGTACAGACTAAAGACGGGATTCAAACTAGTCCAACTGGAGAGATTGTTTTTTTAGAGATGCCTGTGGGATTAAGTAAGTCGCCAGCATTAAAGCTTTTCCTAGAAACAACAAAGGCTGGCGAACACCAGGTTGATTTGACTTATTTAACAGAAGGGTTGAGTTGGAAGGCTGACTATATTGCGAAATTAAATTCTGAACGCACAAAAATGTTATTACGTGCATTTGCAACAGTGAGCAATAATACGGAAATTGCTTACCAGAACATGTCACTGAGTGTGGTTGCAGGCAATGTGCCACGTAATCTTAGTACGATTATAAATACTAAAAGTGAAATAATGGATGCCCGCGCTTATAAAAAATCATCTACGCCACTTGTCGCTCCTGTGAATGAAGCGTTGGGTAATGTGCAATTATTTAAACTACCCAAAAAGGTTTCGATTGAAAGTCAACAAACGAGACAATTTCCTCTTTTATCCGAGATTGAATTAGATGTGTCAGAGGTTATGACGGCTAGCCATTATTTTTCTGGGCAGCAAGAACTGTTTGATATTAATCATATTGAACGTCCACAAGTGGAAATTCAATTTAAAAATACAACTAAGAGTCCACTGCCTGCTGGTGAATTTAGAATATACGAAGTAGATTCAAGCCAAAAAGATCATCTAACCAGTGAGCTTACAATAAAAGATAATGCTGAAAATGAAATGATTAATTTACAATTAGGTGAGGCATATAACCTTAGAGTTATCCGTAAACAGCTTCAGTGGGCACCAATTTTAAATTTTAAGCAAAAAAATATTGGTGGTACGGCTACATATGAAATTACAGTTACGAATGCTGATGATAAAACGCATTCTGTTAATTTATTGGAAATATTTAATGGCAGCACTGTGATTGAAAATGAAAGCATTAAAAGCACAAAATTAAATAGCAGTACTATTGGCTGGATATTGAATGTACCTGCAAAAGGTGAGGCAAAGCTGCGCTATAGTATTTCAACGCGCGAACCTTAGGGGAGAATATTTTGCTCATTGAGGAGTTGGTCATTGCGGACTTGATCCGCAATCTCCCCAATTTATAAGTCTACTTTTGGGGATTGCGGCTCAAATCCCGTTACGGGGGTCAAGCCCTGTTACGGGTCAAGTCCGCAATGACGAATGGCTTTTAAATCAATAAATTATATTTTAATTATCCTTAACCTAATGGCGTTGTGACTTTGCCCTGCATTATAGGAAAATGCAAAGAACCCTAATTTTTCTGTAAAAAAATATACTTGACAGTTGATATAAACAGTTATATAAATACGCCACAACAATAAGAAACAGTATTTCAGTAGAGGAATAAGGAGTTTAAACAATGGCTTGGAATTATGCTTGTACAATTGATAAAGTTTCAAAGGAACAGCCGCACCATGTGAAATTAAATGACATTGCGATTGGTATTTATCAAGTTGACAATGACTTTTACGCATTAGAAGACGTTTGTCCACATGCATACGCATTGCTAACGCAAGGATTTGTAGAAGAAGGGACGGTTGAATGCCCACTGCATGAAGCAATTTTTGATATTAAGACAGGAAGTTTTTTAAAAGGTCCCGATTGTCGGCATCTTCATAAATATGAAATTAAACAAGAAGGCAATGAACTTTTTGTACTACTGGAGGAGTAAAATATGCAATCAAATCATTCTCAAGATTATAATGCGCGTTTGCAGCATTGGGATCGAAAAATTCCGACCAAATTAGCAGGTAAAGGGATTTTTGAAAGACCAGGTGAAACAGTCAATACAATCTGGCAAACCCGTTCTCGTTGTACCAACTGAATTTGAGTCATCGTTACTTAGTGAGATTCAAGAAGCTTATGAAGCTGATGCCAATACGCCCGATAAAATAGCAATTCATCTAAATGCAGTGGGTATTTTTGATGAATTTGGCACTGCATGGACAGCAGACTCTTTAAGTGCATATATTGCAAAAGTTGGCTATTAGACGGCATCAAAGCTATTAAAAGCTATCAAAAAATATCCCGATCATCTTTGAATATCTTCAAAGGTGACGGGTATAGTTGAATAGCCGTTAAAAAAATGTTACTAAAAAATGTTATTAAAAATAACTTAATATATTTTGGCCTGGAGGAGAATAACTTAATGAGTGATCAATCACAAAAACTACAAGAATATTTAGATGTTGGTATAAAAAACATGTGGTATCCCGTTTTAGCGAGTTGGGAGCTAGCTGCCGAACCTCTTGGCATAACGCGCTTAGAAGAGAATATTGTGCTTTGGCGTGACAAAGAGGGAAATGTAAGTGCAATTGAAGATCGTTGCCCACATCGTGGCGCAAGATTATCAATGGGCTGGAATTTGGGCGATAAAATTGCATGTTGGTATCATGGAATTGAGGTAGATGGTGATGGCATTGTGAAAGATGTGCCAGCCTCTAAAAATTGCCCAATTATTGGAACAGCCTGTTTAAAAAAATATCCTGCAATTGAAAAACATGGTGCAATTTATCTGTATTTTGGACTAGATAATTCAGATGCAGATGCAAGTGATTCCAGAGCTGGTTTTTCCAACGGAGCTTGCTGATACTGAAGAGTATAGTAACTTTTTATGTATTGCGGACTGGAAATGTAATTATCATATGCCATTGATAATGTGATGGATCCAATGCATGGCGCATATTTACATGCAGTATCACATTCGATGGACTGTGGTGAAAAAGATGCAGAAATGCAATTAGTTAATACGGAACATGGTTTGATTTTTGAAAAAGTAGGTCAACGTGGTGTCAATTTTGACTGGGTTGAATATGTAAAATCAGGGTGGAATTTTTCTAAAACTAAGTATCCCGTATAAAAAACGTTTTGGGCTTGGTGGGCATTTTTGGATTGTGGGAATGGTTTGTGCCGCTTGACCGAGATCATTGCCGTGTATTTTTCTGGCGAATCCGCCAAGTGAAAGGGTTTGATCGCCATATGTGGCGCTTTATGTATCGTACTCACTTAGAGAAATTACATTGGGATGTGTTAGAGCAAGATCGTATGGTGCTTGAAAATCTTGTGCCAGATGCGCGCAACCAAGAATTTTTATATGCACATGACACGGGACTATCGCGCGTACGTCGTATATTTAAAAAGACTGCCGAAGCACATTTAAAAGCAATGGGCAATAAAATCATGTTGAAGGATAAAAAAATCATTGTTACAGGTGCTGCAATGGGGCTGGGCAAGGTGTTTGCAGAAGCAGTATTAAATGCGCATGCACGTATTGTAATCATGGATATCCAAGAAGACATGTTACGCCATACACATCAGAGTTTATAGCAAAAGGGTTTACTCCAGATCAAGTTCAGTATGTTGTGGCAGATATGGGAACCCTGATTCTATCAAATCAGGTATTGCAGAAGCGGCGCAAAAACTAGGTGGTATTGATGGTTTGATTAATAATGCCGCGATTGCGACCAATGTGGGCGGCAAGTTTATGGAAGATGTGGATATTGATTTATGGGATCGCGTCCAGCGCGTAAATGTGCGTGGCGTTTGGTTAACAAGTGTTGCCTGCCTGCCATTTTTGAAACAATCGATACATGGCAAAATCATTAATATTGCATCGGATACAGCCATTTGGGGTGCACCCAAGCTTATGGCTTATGTTGCAAGTAAAGGTGCAGTTTTATCAATGACAAAAAGTATGGCAAGAGAATTAGGTGCATTTAATATTTGTGTCAATGTGATTGCGCCAGGTCTTGTGCGTTCAGAATCAACTGAATATGTACCTAAAGAGCGGCATGATTTTTATGAAAATGGCAGAGCTATTTCAAGACCTCAATATCCTGAAGATCTTACGGGAACAGCTTTGTATTTATTGTCAGATCATTCTAATTTTGTGACGGGTCAAACATTGATCGTTAACGGCGGTTTTGTATTGGCATAATTTTTAACCTAAATAATTAGAAAGTGAATCAGAGAATAGATGAGTGATCAATAATTATTCCAGCTTTAGATCATGCATTGAAGTTACTGTTTGTCCTAGGTGAAAGTACCTACCCTTTAACGTTATCTGAACTATGTACTCGAACAACTATTTCAAAAACAACGGCTTTTCGGTGTTTATATACGTTAGAGAAAAATCGTTTTTGTGCAGAAAAATCATCATGCAAATACATATCAAGTGTCGATTGGTGTTTTAAAGTTGGGATTTTTACATTTATCACAGTTAGATTTGCCTGAATTGGGGCAACCTATTTTAAATGCACTTCGGGACATTGTTGGGTACTCGGTTCATATTGCGATTCGTGATCAAGCAGATGTTGTGTATATCGCACGGGCTGCATCGCATAGAGTTATTTCAACGGCGATTGGACCAGGTGCAAGATTGCCCGTTTATGCCACTGCGGTGGGTAGAATATTAATTTCACATCTAAATTATGATGAGTTGTTGAGTTGTATCCTAATGATATTGTTCAAGAAAATAGTTTTTCAGTGAAAAATCGAAATGAGTTATGGGAGACACTCCAAGTAGATAAGAAAAATGGATATGCAATTTCAGAGTCTTATTTTCAAAAAGGTATTTGTACGATTGTTTATCCAATTTTTAATATACATCATGCAGTGAAAGGTGTTATTTCAGTAAACGGTTCCTGCGGAAACGCATTGAAGATGAACAAAAAGAGTTTTTGAAATTACATACCCATGGATGCAGCAAAACAGTTAACAGAGTTAATGTGTTTGAAGCCTATGTAATTTTTTTAGTAATTTTTTAGTAATAAATATATTTATATAAAACATAAAATGGAGAGCATCATATGAGCATTGTCGGTATTGAAAAATTACGTTTTGGTGTGGAAGATCTGAATCGTTCACGAGAATTTATTACTAATTTTGGTTTAAAGGCAGATCCTGCTCAAAATGATGTTTTTGTTACCAAAATGGTGCGCAAGTTTCTATTCATCCAATAACAGATCCAACTTTGCCTGAAGCTTTTGAGAAAGGCTCTACTTTAAGAGAAGTATCTTGGGCAGTAAATGATGAACAAGGATTAGCAGCAGTTAAGGCTAAAATTATTCATTTAAGTAGTTTTAGTGAGACAGATAATAGTGTTGCATGTGTTGACCCTAATGGCATGACGCACCGTTTTGTAGTATCCAATCTGAAAAAGGTTGATGTTCAGACAACACCAATGAATCAGTGGGGAGATTATCAGCGTATAGATGAACCAAGCCCTGTTTATGATAATGCGGATCCAATTAGTATCGGTCACGTGGTTTTTTTCTGTGAGGATTTGTCTGCGGTGGAGTCATTTTTTGTAGACACTTTGGGATTTCATGTTTCAGATCGTTATTAGATCGGGGGGTTTTCTTGAGAGTACAAGCAAAATCTGGGCATCACACTGTGTTTATTTTAAAATTACCTAATCGTGGCAAAGGGTAAATCATGTTGCTTTTACAGTGCGTGATATTCATGAAGTCTTTGGTGGCGGTATTTCGATGAGAAAAAGAAATGGCCTACTTTATTGGACCTGGTCGTCATCCAATTTCATCTGCATACTTTTGGTACGTTAAAAGTCCTCTAGGTGGCGCATTTGAGTATTACTCCAATGAAGATTCACTGACTGAAAATTGGAAGCCGCGCGAAATGCTGCACAGTACAGAGCACTTTACTGAATGGGCGATAGAAGGCGGAATTGATCCTGATTCTCGCCGCCAATATAAGTCTAAATAATCATAGGTGTGAATATGGAATCGTCAAAGACATCAAAAACATCAAAAACAAAAATAGTCATTATTGGTGCGGGTCAAGCTTCAGCCGCGTGCATTACCGAGCTTAGACGTAAAGAGTTTACAGGGATAATCACGGTTATCTCAAATGAGAGCCATCTGTTTTATGAGCGCCCACCGTTATCTAAAGCGGCATTGTTTCAATCGGAAGATGATATTTCTGTGTTTTCTATTTATTCTCCCGAAAAAATGGCGAGTTTAGAACTTAATATTGTTCTGGGAACGGCGACTGAAATTGATCGCGAGGCACAGTTAGTTCATGTACAAAATCAAGATAGTGTTGCGTATGATTATCTGGTGATTGCAACGGGTTCAACACCTATATTTCCTGATCCTAATTGGGGGAATATGGCGCAGGTTCATACTTTGCGTGATTATGGAAATACTTTGGCTTTGAAATCAAAATTAGATTGCGCCCAGAATATTGCATTGATTGGGGGAGGTTGGATTAGTTTAGAACTCGCTGCATCGGCACGTAAAAAAGGTGTTTCAGTCACTGTATTTGAACGTGCGCCTCGATTATGTATACGTAATTTGCAAACAGAAGTGTCAAATCATTTGGCTGATATACATTTTAAAAATGGCACAGAAATACGGTTTAATGTGACAGATTTATCGATATCTGAACAATCTAGCGCAGCAAAAGGGCTTACGGTAACAAGTACGGTTGCCAGTACAGAAAAAAAACGGATACATATGATTTAATTGTTGTGGGCGCGGGTGTTAAATTAAATCAAGGGTTGGCATCTGATGCGGGTTTAGCCTGCCAAAATGGGATTGTTGTGGATGAAAATGGTCAAACTAATGACCCTATTATTTTTGCGATTGGTGATGTAGCGCAAAATGCGCAATTAGGTATGAGCTTACAAACTTGGGCAAATGCGAATGAAACAGGGGTAATTGCTGCGCGAGGTATATTACAGTTGGCGCAAGATACACCAGAAATTCCTTGGTTTTGGTCTGATCAATATGAAACAAATATACAAATATTGGGCTTACATTCTGCATCTGATCGTTTATTGACGCGCCATATAAGTGATTCAGAAAGTGTGTTTATGTATATCAATGAGATGGATCAAATCACGCAAGTGATTGCATTTAATCAATCCAGATTTCTAAAGCAAGCAAAGCGTTGGATGAAGGCAAACAAGCAGATAGATCCGATAAAGTTTGAAGATCAAAACTTTGAGTTAATGAATATTTAATTTGATATAAATCAAATTTGGTTTTTTAACACTTAAGAGCGTTGAAGAATGTTTAATGTGCAGAATGGCATCATGAAGGATATATTTATGAAAAAAATGCACTCGCGCTGGTGGGGGTTTTTGCGCTACTTTTTTAATTATATTGGCATATGCAGACCGCGTTAATATTTCTGTTTTATTGGTAAATCCAGATTTTTTAACCCATTTTGGGTTAACAGATGATAGAGCGCGTCAAGGGTCTTTAATGACAGCCTTTCTCATTGGCTATGGTTTATCTGCAATGCTGCTTACGCCATTCCTTGAAGTGCTCACGGGATATCGCACTGGATTGATACTTAGTGTTATTTTTGGGCACTATTGACGGCCATTTCACCACTAGCGGGCTCCGTTGTTGTGTTATTGCTTATGCGGGTTTTATTAGGGGTAAGCGAAGGTCCTTTATTTTCACTTAAAACAATGTATGTAAGTGATCATTTTGCATCTCATGAATTAGGAAAGCCAAATGCAATTACCGCGATGGGTGTTTCTTTTGGGCTAGTGATTGGTTTTCCTTTAACCGCCTATTTAATGAGTCATTTTGGATGGCAAGCTTCTTTTTACATACTCGCAGGCATTAATATTATTGCTGGACTGTTACTTGTTAAAATATTTATTCATCCAAAAAATTATCCAAAATCTTGGGATTTTTCTAAAGAAAAACGAGGTGAATCAAAATGTAAAAAGGTATGGCAGACATTTGTGATGGCATGGAAAATGCCTATGATTGCTTGGATCATGGTCATAGAAATTGCAACGTTAAGTTATTTATGGGGAGCTACCTCATGGCTACCCGCTTATCTTACTCATGAAAAAGGTTTTTCAATCAAACAAATGGGATGGTTATCATCTTTACCATTCATTGTCAGTATTTTATCTAAGTTATTAAGCGGTGTATTATTGGATAAAATAAAAGCACATCAAGCCCCTTTACTTTTTGGCTTCGGTGGTGCAGCAACTGCATTATGTGTGGTTGGTGTCATGCAAAGCAATGAATCTGCTTGGATCGCATTTTTTTTATTGGCAGCAAATGCTTTCTGGGGCGCACAAGGTGCTGCAATACCTGTTTTAGTACAATATTATGCCAAGCCAGAAGCGGTTGGAAGTGCATATGGTGTGATTAATGGAACAGGCAATCTTTTTGCAGCATTTATCCCAATGATAATGGGGGTAATCATGGGATATTATGGTGATATATCATCAGGATTCTCGGTATTGGTTATTTCACAGGTATGCGCAATGATTGCAGGCTTAGGATTATGGATTGTAATGATGCGGCGTGAGTAATGGGCTAATAAAAATTAAAATCAAGTATTAAATAAGTATTAAATAAGTATTAAATAAGTATTAAATAAGTATCCAAGCTACACATATAAATAAACAAACAAATAAATAAATTTAATCATTAAGGAGAGATTCATATGCAAACAGCCAATCGCTGGGGAGTACCTTTAGTTTTATTATTGTGCGTGATATTGGCATTTTTCGATAAAGTCAGTATTGCAGCACTTTTTAACAATACAGAATTTTTAACGGATATCGGTTTAGGGGCGTTAAGCCAGCCAGAGCGGGTGGTGAAGTTAGGTTTATTAATGACGGGTTTTTTATTGGCATACGGTTTTTCATCGACTTTTTTAAGTTTCATCGGTGACTTGATTAGTCCGATAAAGCTTTTGATTATGATGATGATCTCTTGGGGTATTTTAATGCTCCTGACAGGTTTAAGTAATAGTTATGAGATGGTATTTTTTTACCGTATTTTATTGGGAATTGCTGAAGGGCCGCTTTTTGCCATTGCCTATACGATTGTTAAAAAAGTATTTGAGCCAAAAGAGCAAGCACGCGCAACAATGCTTTGGTTGTTAGGTACACCGATTGGCGCATCTATTGGCTTTCCAATCACATTATATGTACTAGGGCATTACGGTTGGCGTGCAACGTTTTATGTCATGGCTGGGATTACAATCGCTGTTGTTGCGGTAACGTACATAGTGTTAAAAGGTGTTGATCTATATAAGAATAGTCCTGAAAATGACCCTGCTGTGGTTAGGTTAAGTTTTGTAGACCATGTGATTGCGAGTAAATCATTGATGACCAGTTGGATTTTCTGGTTAGTATGTCTGTTTAATGTGTCGTTTTTAACATATTTATGGGGCATGAATAGCTGGTTACCTACTTATTTAAGCCAAGATCGGGGCATTGATTTAAAAGTGTATGGCTTTATTGCTTCATTGCCTTTTATTGGGATGTTAATTGGTGAAGTACTTGGATCTGTGGTTTCGGATAAATTAAATCGACGTGCATTAATGTGCATGATCTCTTTAATAGGTGCGGGTTTAGGTTTAATTGCGGTTGTCAATATTTCGAATAACTACGCAATGATTGGCGCGATGTCGGTCAGTATGTTCTTCTGGGGAATTGGCGCACCTAATGTATTTGCACTGTTAGCGAAAGTAACGGATATACGAGTAAGTGCGACAGCAGGCGGTATTTTTAATGGTTTGGGTAATTTTGCCAGCGCATTAGTACCTTCTATTATTGGATTTTTAATTGCTAAATATGGTGATTTGAACATGGGAATCTTATTTCTTGCAGGTATGGCATTTGTCGGCAGTATCGCTTTAGTGCCTCATGTATGCAAAAAGATTTGATTTTTGATTTTTGATTTTGATTTTGATCAACCAAAGAGGGATAGCAGTATGAGTAAATATGCTTTTGAAAGTTGGAATAAGCCGCAAGATAAAACTTTATCTGAATGGGTGGAAAGTCGGGTTGCACGTTTAGATGGTCGTACTTATGATTGGAATGCTTTGAAATTTCAGGCGGATTATGATCCTAAATATAAACGCGCTCAAATGCGTTATATCGGCACAGGCGCATCGGGTGTTGCTGCGGATGTGAAACACTGTTCCATCTGAAAACTTTACTTTTTCAACGATGGTATTGCCTGCAAAATGTGAAGGTCCACTTCATTTACACGATGATGTAGAAGAGGTTTTCTTTATTCTTCGAGGGAGCATTACCTTGATGATTAAAATGGGCGATGAAGAGATCACTACTATTTTGAAGGAGCGGGATTTAATTTCTATTCCCCCTGGTTTATATCGTGGATTATTTAATCATGGTGAAGAAGAAGCGTTGATGTGTGTGATGTTAGGTGCACAAAAACCTGTCATTCCGACATATCCAGATGATCATCCATTATCAAAAATTAAACGTTAATTTTAATTTTAATTTTAATATTAATTTTAATTTTAATTTTAATATTAATTTTTAATATTAATTTAAATATTAATTATTTTTTATCAGACATGTAAGGAATCTTATGACATCTCATGATCAATTAATTTCATTAGATACCAAGCCTAAAGTTGCTCAATTTTCATATACGCAATATGGCTCGTTAAATTCTTCAGGGGTTCCATTAGTTTTCTTACATGGTATTAATTCAGGCGCTGCTTCATGGCGCTATCAACACAATATATTTCAAAATGAGAGTGAGAGTGAGAGCCAGAATCATGATCATTTAATGATTTACTGGAATATGCCAGGTTATGCGCAGAGTGATTGCTACTTAGATGCACCATTTGCACATGATTATGCGGCGCTTTTACATCAATTAGTTACACAGCTGGGAATTAAAGAATTTATTTTGGTAGGGCATTCTTTGGGCGCATTAATTGCATATGCCTATTCCAAAGATTATGGCGATTCGCTTAAGGGACTTTTTTTAGCGAGCTGCACACGCGGTTATGGCGATAAAGCAAATGATATGAAAGAAAATATAGCCAATCTTCGCCCCAATTTATACAAAGAAAAAGGGCAGCAAGCGTACATTGATACAAATTTAAGCCGTCTGGCGCATTCAGTGATAGGCGAGAAATACGAAATTATTAAGCAAGTCATTAGCAATATTGGTTTTGAGGGAATTAAAGCGAGTTCTCATTTATTGGCATATAGCAGAATTGATGCCTACAAACATCTTGTAAATGTGCCTTTTCATATGGCATGTGGTGAGGACGATAAGATTACTGAATTTGAAGATGTGAAGTGCTTAAGTCAGGAATTAGGGGCGCAATTTACAGCCATCCCAAATGCAGGGCATCCTTGTTATTTAGAAAATGAGCATGCATTCAATCAGGCATTATTGCATTTCATCGAACAGGTTAAAGCCGATTAGTTGCTAACGCAGTGAAGATAGATAAGGAGAGTGACGATATGTTTCAGCTTAAAAATAAAATTGCCATTGTAACGGGCGGTAGTTCAGGGATTGGTTATGAAACGGTGAAATTATTAGCTTCACAGGGCGCACGCGTTGCATTTTGCGGTCGTAATGCATCTAAATTAGAGGCAGCGAAAGTGGCAATAGGTGCGCTATTTCAGATGCAGTTTTATTTGTTTCCCCGTGTGATGTGCTTGATAAAAATCAAGTTAGCCAATTTGTTAATGCAGTTCATCAGCATTTTGGTGGTTTGGATATCCTAATATGTAACGCTGGGCAAGGTTTGGTCGGGCATTTAGATAATACGCCCGAAGATGCTTGGTTGTCAGAGGTACGTTTGAAGTTGTTCAGTGTGCTCAATATTGTTAATTCAGCTAAGCCTTTACTGATGAATTCTGATCATGCATCCATCACGTGCGTTAATTCATTGCTCTCTCTTCAGCCTGAACCGCACATGATTGCGACATCTGCTGCACGTGCGCATTTATTAAATTTTACACATAATTTGGCGCATGAATTGATCAAAGATGATATCCGAGTGAACTCGATTTGATTGGCATGATTGAGTCAGGGCAGTGGCACAGGCGCTTTGAACAGCGTAGTAATCTTGAATTATCATTTGAACAATGGAGTCGGGAGATTGCTTTAAATCGAGGCATTCCTATGAATCGTTTAGGTAAGCCGATTGAAGCTGCGAACGCACTTGTTTACCTTGCCTCTCCGTTAGCATCTTATTCAACAGGCAGCGTGATTGATGTGTCTGGTGGTTTTTCAAAACAAATATAAATACCCGTGATGTTTGAAGATCCGTACAGAGGTTCAATCTCCAGCCTTTAAAAAATATATTAATAAGCATATTAAAAACATATTAAAAACCTTTAAAACCCCCTCTAACTCCCCCTTTAAAAAGGGGAGAATTATTACAAGTCCCTCCACAAGAGTATAGGTATTCTACATGTTTTTAGTCCTCCCCCTTTTAAAGGGGGGAGTTAGAGGGGGTTTAAAATCAATAAATTATATTTTAATTATCCTTAACTTAATGGCGTTGTGGGTTGAACCAGCAAGGGGCGTTTTTTAAGAGAATGTAATCCATATATTCAATGAGATAAAAGCTGCAAAATGGTTACAAAAAACATATTAAAAATAAAGTAATAGGAAAAGTATTATGCGTAAATTAATGATCATTGGATCAGGTGCGATTGCGACAGAATTGATGGCACGCTTACCAGATTGGTTAAGTGTTTCCACTTTAGTGTGTTCTGCACGAAGCTTAGAGACAGTTAAAGCACAATATCCGCATATTGAGGTTGTGTGCGCCGTGAGTGATGCCACGACATCTCCTGATTTTGTGATTGAATGTGCAGGACATTCAGGCTTGAAACAGCACGGTTTGGCGGTGTTGCAACGAGGCTGGGATCTAGGGCATCATTTCAACTGGCGCGTTAACGGACGATGTTTTTTATCAGTCCTTGATTCAAGCATCAAAAGAATCTCATGCAAAAATACATATTATCACGCGGTGCAATTGCAGGCTTAGATGGCTTAGATGCTGCCTGTGAGTTGCATTCAAAGCATTCAAAAGAATCGATTGTAAACGTGACGTATGTGTCAACTAAATCACCTAAAAGTTGGGCAGGGGACACATGCAGAAACATTAATCAACTTGGATACGCTTAAGGAGCGCACTGTATTTTTTTGAAGGAAATGCCAGAGAAGCGGCAGCGTTATTTCCTCAAAATGCCAATGTTGCGGCAACCATTGCGCTAAGAGGTGTCGGGTTTGAAGATACGCAGGTGCAATTATCCGCAGATCCAAACATCACTAAAAATAAAACATAACATTCATGTACAAGGTGAATTTGGGGAAATTTCAATTGAAATTTTGGGTAATACTTTACCTAATAATCCTAAAACATCTTACTTAACCGCGTTAAGTGTGCTCAACGTGTGTAAAAACGCGATGCGATGAGCTTTAAAATTTTGAAATTTTGAAATTTTGAAATACTAAAATTAAGGAATCATTAACATGACAGATCATCCAGAAAACAAATCAAACGCATCAAGAAAATCAAAAACAACAAATACATCATGCAGATAATCCATTAGAGGCAAGAATTAATCAGTTGCCTATGGATTATCAACATTCATTGTTCATTAATGGACAATGGCAAATTGGCAAAGGGCACTTATTCAATGCGATTGATCCTGCAACGGGTGAAATTGTTGCCATTTAGTTGCGGCAAATGTTGACGATACTAATCATGCAATAGAAACAGCGCATAGGGCTTTTATGAGTGATGCATGGCAAAATATGCTTCCCCATGAAAGGTCACGGATTTTATATAATGTTGCCCGTTTAATCCGTGAAAACAAACCATTCTTGGCGGCATTACAGACCAAAGATAATGGCAAACCGTTGTATGAAACAGAAGGTTTAGTGGAAAGTGCCGCCGCGACGGCGCAATATTACGCAAGCGTGTGCGAAACGATGGAAGAGTCTATTACTACGCCGCGTATGCACGATATGTTAACGCTTAGTAAATATGAAGCATTAGGCGTTGTGGCGCGATTAGCCCTTGGAATTCACCCATTGCGAGTGAGATGCAAAAATTAGCACCCGCAATTGCAGCAGGTAACGCGGTTGTTTTAAAACCTGCGGAAGCAACCTCATTATTGGCAATTGAAGTGGCAAAATTTTTGAACAAGCAGGATTACCAAAAGGTATTTTAAGCATTGTTGTTGGGAAAGGCTCTGTGGTGGGTGATGCAATTGTGCGCCATCCCTTGGTGAAAAAAAGTGACTTTCACTGGTGGTACGACCACGGGCATTCATTTGGCTAAAATTGCTGCGTCAAAGTTAATGCCAATTTCATTAGAGCTTGGCGGAAAATCACCCACAATTGTGCTTGCAGATGCAGATATTGAACAAGCTGTAAAAGGGGTTGTTTATGGTATTTTTAGTTCAGCTGGACAAGCGTGTATTGCAGGATCTCGCTTATTTATTCATCAATCGATTTATCCAATATTTTTAGAAAAAAATGATTGCATTGACGCAATCTTTAGTGATTGGCGCACCGACAGACCCTAAAACACATATGGGTCCATTGGTGAATGCAGGTCACCGTGAAAGCGTGATGCAATTTGTAGAAAAAGCACGTCAAGCAGGTGCCGTCATTCAAACAGGTGGTTCGGCATTAAAAGGGGGTGTATATGATTTAGGTGCGTATTTTGGACCAACGATTATCACAGGTTTAGCTCATTCTCATGAAAGTTGCCAAGAAGAGATATTTGGTCCTGTTGTCATTGCTTTCCCGTTTGATGATGAAACAGAATTACTCCATTTAGCCAATGATTCTCGTTATGGTTTAGCCGCAGGTATTTGGACGAAAGATACGGCTCATGCGCTTCGATTGGGTCGGAAAATTGAATCGGGTACGATTTGGATTAATACGTATAAAAAATTCTCAATCTCAACACCATTTGGCGGATTCAAAGACAGTGGAATGGGGCGAGAAAAGGGATTAAATGGGATGCTTGCTTATATGCAACAGAAAAGTTTTTATATTAATTTGAATCAGGATCAAATGAATTGGGCTGATCCTAAATAGGTATCGGCATGTCATCATGATCATTTAATTATGATCATTTAATCATAATAAATATCTTAATAAGTTAATAAAAATAAAGGGTTTTATATGCATATTTCAGTTAGCCAATATATTGTCGATACACTTGTTACACATCAGGTTAAAGATGTTTTTGGAGTTATTTCTATCCATAATTTACCGATTGCTGATGCGATTGGTCAAAGCGGTGGCATGAATTTGTCCCTGCTCGTGGTGAAGCGGGCTCCGCCGCGATGGCAGATACATATGGACGTTTAAATGGCTTGGGTGTGGCATTAACAAGTACAGGTGCAGGTGCGGGTAATGCAGTGGGCGCATTGCTTGAAGCGCTCAATGCAGGTTCGCCAATGTTGCATATTACAGGACAGGTTGAAACGCCTTTCTTGGATCGCAGTGCAGGTTTTATTCATGAAACAAAAGATCAAATGGGTTTCTTGAAAGCATCTTGTAAAAGCGCATATCGTGTGCACCGTGCACAAGATATTCAAGGCGTTTTAGCGCAGGCAATTTCTGATGCCACGACATATCCGAAAGGACCAGTTTCAATTGAAATACCAATTGATTTGCAATTGGCAACGTTTATTCCCGCTAAGTTATCCGAATGTTTACCAACGTATTTGGCTAATCCACAGGTTGCATTACAATTAGCGGCCCATTTAAATAGTGCAATGAGACCTATTATTTGGGTGGGCGGTGGTGCAAAGCATTGTGCCTCTGAAATCAAACAATTGGCGGATCTAGGCATTGCTGTTGTCTCAAGCACTCATGGACGCGGAATTTTATCAGATTCTCATCCGCGTTCATTGCGCGCACATCACAATCATAGTGCGGTACATGCGTTGATTAAAGATGCGGATTTGATGTTGGTGATCGGTTCTAAATTACGCAGTAATGAAACCGCCAGTTATTCAACACAGCTAAGCCAGAAAGTCATACAAATTGACGCGGATGCACACGCATTACAGCGTAATTATCAGATAGATGTTTTTTATCATCATGAAGCTAAAGCTTTATTACAGGCACTCATTCCTCACATTCAAAAAAATTGGATCAATGACGATTATGATCAAAAAGTGGCGGCTGCAAGCAAGCAAGCAACACAGGATCTACGTGAAGCGGTTGGGCATTATGCAGAATTAAATGATTTTGTATTGAATCTCATGGGCAAAAAAGGTCTGTTTGTGCGTGATATTACAATTTCAGGCAGCACGTGGGGATCGCGACTTTTAGAGTGTCGTGCGCCTAGAACGAATCTTCATTCACTTGCGGGTGCAATTGGTTTGGGATTGCCTCATGCGATTGGCGCGAGCAGCGCAAAGCGTGATCATAAAGTCGTTGCAATTGTGGGTGATGGCGGCGTTGCTTTAAATATAGGTGAAATGGCGACATTGGCACAAGAGCAGTTAAATTTATGCCTTATCGTGATGAATGATGGCGGATATGGCGTGATGCGCGGTATTCAAGATAAATATTTTGATGGTCGTCAATATTATAATCAGCTGTCCACGCCTGATTTTAAAGTATTGGCAGATGCATACGGGATACGCTCTTTTAAAGTGCATCATAAAGAAGAATTACCCGCATTACTCAATATAGTCAAAGAATTGGATACGCCTGTTGTGATCGAAATTATGATGACGGATTTTGGTCCGCTTAAGTTTGCAGGACCACCACAGAAAAAGCTGTATTAATTTGATCAATTACATACAAATTACATAAAAGAGAGGCTTACGCCATGAAAATTAAAATTAAACAGATTAAATGTATGGTTTGGATGGTTTTATTAGGAGGGATGATTATGAATGTAAATGCACAAGAAAATGCACAAGAAAAAACTCAAGCCGAACATGCGCGTGAAACGGGTTCTCCGTGGTTATCAACTCGTTTATTAACGCCTCATTTAACCGTTAAAGATATTGCAGAGAGTAAACAGTTCTATCAAGATGTATTTGGATTCAAGCTTCGCCATGAAAATTTAAAAGAAGGAAAACCCGTACATGTTGAACTGAGCTATTAGGTGAATTGGTACTGATGATGGTGCCTGAAAATGTACATGGTCGAGATACATTAGCACCTATTTCATTTGCAAATGCCCAGCAGAAAACACAATATTACTATCTGTATGTTGAGGATGTAGATGCAACCGCACAACGTGCTAAAGACGCGGGTGCGACGATTTTAGAAGCACCGCATGATGCAGTATGGGGAGATCGATTTGCATTACTTGTTGATCCAAATGGATATCATTGGGGAATCGCACAAGCAAAACGCTTTCCTGGTAAGTGATTCGGGTGAGGATGCTCTGTTAATAAAACAGGCGCATCTGCACGTTTGATCTTCAAAGGTGACGGGTATATATATCATATATATTCAAACAATCAAAAGGATAGCAATATTATGTTTAGTCAATTACCTAAAGCAATGCAAGACCCAATCATGGCGTTGATGCAAGATTATTTGAGTAATACAAATCCTAAAAAAGTGAATTTAGGCATAGGGTTATATTATGACGCAATGGGGAAAATTCCCTTATTACCTTCAGTTGATGCAGCTCAAATTGAGTTAGATGGCGCAAAAAATCCTCATACATATCCGCCTATTGAGGGGCTTCCTGATTTTACTGCCAAAGCGCAAGCATTATTATTTGGCAAGACAGATTCACGAATTGCCACAATACAAACGCTCGGAGGTTCTGGTGCGTTAACGTTAGGCGCTTCCTTTTTACATGATTTATTTCCTAAAAGTGATGTTTGGGTAAGTGATCCTACCTGGCCAAATCATCTGCCAATTTTTCGTGGAAATGGTCTAACGGTGAATTTTTATCCTTATTATGATGAGTCAAATGGACAGTTGAAATTGGATGAAATGTTGGCATTTTTTAAGCAACTACCACAAAACAGTATTGTATTACTTCATGCGTGTTGTCATAACCCAACGGGAGTTGATTTAAATCAATCGCAATGGCTAAAAGTGGTTGATGTATTGAAAGCACAGAAATTAATCCCTTTTGTTGATATTGCGTATCAAGGCTTTGGTGATGGATTAGAGGAAGATGTATTCTTAATTCGTGAATTGGCTAAAACAGATATCACCTTTTTGGTCAGTCAGTCATTTTCTAAGAATTTTGCTTTATATGGTCAACGCATTGGTACTTTATCGGTTGTATGTCCAAATGAGGCACAAGCAGAATTAGTTAAAGGGCAGCTTAAAAGTCTTGTTCGTGCCAGTTATTCCTGCCCGCCGATTCAGGGTGCCAAAGTTGTAGGGAAAATTTTATCTTCAGATGTATTGAGTCAAAATTGGGTGGGAGAGGTGAATGAAATGCGGGCACGCATTTTGAAAATGCGTGAGTTATTGTCAGCAGGATTGGCAAATCATCCTGGTTTAGATGGTGCATGTTTTATTAATCAAAAAGGGATGTTCAGCTACACAGGGCTAAATGATCAGCAATTGACGCGTTTGCGTGAAGAGTATGCGATTTATTTGGTGTCCCCTGGGCGAATGTGTGTAGCAGGGCTAAATTTAGGAAATATAGATTATGTGATTGATGCGATTAAAGTTGTGACTCAATGACTAAGATCTGCACATTTTTTTAGTCATCCCCCTTTTAACAAAGGTATCTGCACATTTTTTTAGTCCTCCCCCTTTTTAAAGGGGGGAGTTAGAGGGGGTTTTAAATGCTTTAAATCAAATTACTTAAAAGATAAAAGCTCCTTAAATTAATGGCGTTGCCTCTTGTGAAGGGACAGAGGGAAGTTTTTTAAAAGACAACATAATCAATTGGATAGAGTGCTTAGTAGTTACTAAAATAATAAAAATAATAAAAATATAAAAAATATAAAAAATATAAAAAATATAAAAAATATAAAAAATATAAAAAATATAAAAAATATAAAAAATATAAAAAATATAAAAAATAATAATATTTAATTAGTCGCCTTAGGAGGGTTATTATGTCAAATCAATTTGATAAGATTTCAGCACGAGAACATGGTTACAACGGAAATTAACCGCAGGGCAAATGAGCATGATTGCCATTGGCGGCGCAATTGGAACGGGTTTATTTTATGGTAGCCAATTTGCGATTGAATTTGCAGGCCCGAGCGTTATTTTAAGTTATGCAATCGGTGGGTTCATTACATTATTACTTATGGGTTGCCTTGCTGAAATGACCGTTGCTCATTCAACATCAGGTTCATTTGGTGCGTATGCAGAACATTATATTAGCCCGTTGGCAGGATTTTTAGTCCGTTATGCATATTGGGCAAGTATCGTATTGGCAGTGGGAACAGAAATTACCGCAGTTGCTAAATATATGGAATATTGGTTTGGCGATACAGTTCCGAGTTGGGTTTGGTTGATTGGATTCTCAAGTATTTTAATTGGTGTCAATGCATTTAGTGTTAAAGCATTTGGTACGGTTGAATATTGGTTTTCAACCATTAAAATATTCGCCATCGTGGGATTTATTATTATGGGTGCTTATTTGGTTTGGGGTGCGGATCCTGCTCAAGTAGGCATCATTAATTACACATCTGAAAAAGGATTTTTAGCGGGATTTTTTCCAAATGGCCTTTGGGGGATGTGGTTGGCTGTGGTTATTTCTATTTTTAGCTATTTAAGCATTGAGATGATTGCGGTGGCAGCTGGTGAGGCTGAAAATCCTGAAAAAGCAGTGAAACAAGCGTTTAAATCCACCATTATTCGATTGGTGCTGTTCTACTTTTGCTCTTTGTCTCTGATCATTGCGATTACGCCTTGGGGGCAGTTAGTTGCGGAAGGCAGTACGAGTCCTTTTGTTACTGTTATGTTGGCATTTAAAATTAAAGGTGCTGCGGGAGTGCTTAATTTTGTTGTATTAATTGCGGCATTATCCGCCATGAATAGCCAGTTATATATTACAACGCGGATTATGTTTAGTTTATCGCGTGGTGGTGATGCACCCGTTTTGCTAGGTAAGCTCAATAAAAATGGCATTCCCTTTAATGCACTGATGTTATCCACAATTGGTGTGTTAGTTGCGTGTATTTTTCATTTAATGTACGGGCGAGATGCATTTATTAAAATGATTGCATTATCAATGTTTGGTGCTTTATTTACTTGGATGATGATATTTTTAACGCATTATTATTTTAGAAAGCATCATGATAAAAATGGTGGTTTAGATATTTCATTTAAAATGAAAGGATTCCCGTATTTAACTTTATTGGGTTTTTGCTTAATGCTTGCTATTTTGGTGACGACTATTTTTACAGATGTTTTTAGGTTAACCCTTCTTTTTGGTGTGCCATTTATTCTATTTTTGATCTTTCTTTTCTACTTTGTGCGCAAACCGCAAAAAACAGTTGATACATTTGACGGTGCATTAGAGGAAGAGATTATTTAGTGCTTACTTGACCCTGTAACAGGGCTTGATCCTGTAACAGGGCTTGATCCGTTACGGGGCTTTATCCGTAATGACCGAGATCTGCATATTTTTTAGTCCTCCCCTTTTTTGTAAGGGGAGTTAGAGGGTTTTAAATCTACTTTCTTATTGGATGTGTAACATCAATTAGGTAAGCACTGCGAGGTGGTTACCTTTTTCTTTATCCAAAGTATTTGAAGTGAGAGTATGTTTTTATTTGTCTTTACATCTTTTCTGTACATATTTTCTGTTCATATAATTTGATTTTATCAACTTTAGATGTAGAGCCGCCTCCTTCAAATTCAGACACTAACCATGCTTCAACAATCAATTTAGCCAACTCAAGCCCAATCACGCGTGCCCCCATGGTCATAATCTGTGCATCATTACTTTACGGGCTCGTTCTGCTGAAAAGTATCGTGGCATTGTGCTGCACGAATACCCAGTACTTTATTGGCAACAATGCTCATTCCAATTCCAGTGCCACAAATTAAGATGCCCGTGCATGTTTTCCAGATTTAATCGCGCTTGCAACACTATACGCAATGTCAGGATACATCGAGTTGTCGGGTAATATATCACTACTATAATCAATGACAGCATGACCTTTTTGAATAAGGTGAGTCATGATCTGGTTTTTAAAATCAAGTGCTGCATCATCAGCACCAATTGCAATTGGTAATATTTTTTGCATAAATGCCGCTCCATAAAAAATCAAAATAAAATGGTAAATGGTGAGTTTTTGGTTGTGTAATACCGATATACCCAAAAATCTGGAGATCCAAATCTTTTGGGTATAGTCATATTGATTGTTTAAAATTCTCGCATCATACAAATGTTAAGTCAATAAACATTTGATCAGTGATAATCATGTCCTGTTATGCCGAACTTGATTCAGTGTCTATTTTATAGATATAGATTACATATCAGTTGTGTATGAGCTATTATACTTAACTATCTGCCGAATGATTACAAATAATCGGCATTTTTTATTTTCAAATAGCGCTTGACAGTAAATGTTTTTCTGGTAATGTTTTGATCAATTGTTTTTTATATGAACGGATGATCAAATATGAATCCTATCTTTGAAGCAACTAACATTCAAAAAAGCTATGGCTCTGTAATGGCTTTAAAAAATGGTAGTTTACGTCTACACGAAGGCTCTGTTCATGCTTTATGTGGTGGTAATGGCGCAGGGAAATCCACTTTTTTAAGTATCGTCACAGGGCTTTTGAGTAAGGATTTCGGTACGATTAAAATTCATGATAAAGACGTGATATTTAAATCACCACAAGATGCAATAAATGCAGGGATTTCAATTATTACTCAAGAGCTTTCACCCGTCCTTGGAATGAGCGTGGCAGAAAATATTTATCTCGGGCAGCAGAATGAGCGTTTTGGAATCATGGATTATAAAAAACTCAACCAAAAAGCGCAGCGCTTAATGATTGACTTAGAGTTTATGATTGATGTAAAGCAACCCATGCACGCACTATCTTTAGCACATCGACAAATGGTTGAAATTGCCAAGGCATTTAGTCGCAATAGTAAAATTATCATTATGGACGAGCCAAGCTCTGCAATTGGCGAAAAAGAAACTGAAATTTTATTTCATGCCATTAGGCAAGCCAAAGAGCGCGGCGTTGGTATTATTTACGTGTCTCACCGTCTTTCTGAATTATTTGAAATTTGTGACCAGTACACTGTTTTTCGAGATGGGGCTTTTGTAGAATCAGGCTTTTTGAAAGATATCAATCGCACTCAACTGGTAAAACTCATTGTTGGGCGTGAGATTACGCATACACGCGCCTTTAGGCAGCCTCTTTCTAATACGCCGCTTGTCAGTACTTTCGGCTTAACCCGTAAAAATGAATTTAATGATATATCTTTAAGTGTAGCGCCTGGAGAGATTCTGGGGATTTATGGGTTAACTGGTTCAGGGCGGAGTGAATTTCTCAATGCTTTATACGGATTAACTACGCCGCATTCAGGCAGTATTACTGTTGGAACACAGACCTTTAGTAAACTTACACCAAAGCAATCTTTGAATATCGGCATGTCGCTTGTGACTGAAGATCGAAAGCAAACTGGTCTTGTGATTCAAGCCTCTATTGCCGACAATCTTAGTTACTCTCTCATGTCTAAAACTCAAAATATGGGTGTCATTGATTTTAAAAGATCAAAGGGAATATTTCCAAACTCATTTCCCTGATGAAAATTAAAGTTTCTTCAGATCAACTTTCAGTGGGTACTTTAAGTGGTGGTAATCAGCAAAAAGTGGTTTTAGGGCGCTGTATGTCGACCAAGCCTTTGTGTTTACTGTGTGATGAACCAACGCGTGGTATCGATGAGGGTGCAAAACAAGAGATTTATGCTTTTTTAGATGATTATGTCAAACAAGGTAATGCGGTGATTGCTGTTTCTTCCGAAGCGCCTGAACTTTTGTGGGTCGCAGATCGTATTGCAATTTTTAAACAAGGTCATTTAATTGAAATTATTGATGCAAAAACAGCAACACAAGAAATTCTGCTTCATAAAGCATCATAAAGCATCATAAAGCATCATAAAAATAGCTATAAAAAATCATCATGGAGTGTATGTACATGGATCACAGTTATCAAAAATTTAATTTCTCACAATTTCTACAAAAATATGGATTGTTTATTGCTTTTTTTGGGCTATGTTTTATTTTGAGCATTATCAATGAACATTTTCTTTCTATCAATAATATTACCAATGTTTTAAGACAAACCTCAATTAATGGCATTCTTGCTTTGGGGATGACTTTTGTGATTTTATCGGGCGGCATTGATTTATCAGTCGGTTCTATTTTAGCGTGTTCAGGCATGATTTCAGCTAGTTTTGTTGCAAAAGGCAGCGATCCTAATTTATTCCTTGCGATCACGAGTGCAATTGCCGTTGGAACGTTACTTGGCTGTGCAAATGGTGTATTAATCGCCAGATTTAAAGTGCCCCCGTTTGTGGCAACACTTGGCATGTTAAGTGCCGCCCGTGGTTTAACGTATATTTATAATGAAGGGATGCCGTTTTCAGGGCTGTCACCTGCATTTCGTTTTCTTGGGCAAGGCTACTTATTTGGTATTCCTATTCCAGTCTTAATTTTTATTATTCTTTCTCTTGTTGCATGGTTTGTCTTGAAATATACCATTTACGGGCGTTATATCTACGCTGTTGGTGGCAATATTAAAAGTGCTAAAACCAGCGGCATTGGTACGAAAAAAATTATTTTCTCTGTTTATGCGTTGTCAGGATTTTTCGCAGGTTTAGTCGGCTTAATTCTAACTGCACGGACAACCTCCGCACTTCCACAAGCTGGAATATCCTATGAATTGGACGCAATTGCAGCTGTTGTTATTGGGGGAACTAGCCTAAAAGGCGGCGCAGGTAGCATTTTAGGAACTTGTCTTGGTGCACTGATTATTGGTGTTATCAATAATGGGCTTGATTTAATGGGTGTTTCTTCTTATTACCAGCAGGTCATTAAGGGTTGCATCATTATCTTAGCTGTCCTTATGGACAGTACGCGTGAGACTGACTGATCAGATTGATCAAATTATAATTAAAACCAAGGAGATATATCTTATGAAATATAAAATGACTAAACATATTCTAAGCGCGGCACTTATTTTAGGCGTTGGTGCGCTTAGTATCGCGCAAGCACAGGAGAAATATCGAGTTGGTGCTGCTGTATACGGGTTAAAAGGTGAATTCATGCAAATGTGGGTGAATGAACTTAAAGCGCATCCAATGGTTAAAGATGGCACGGTGAGCGTCACAGTATTTGATGGGAAATATGATGCGCTTACACAAAATAATCAATTTGATACAATGATTACGCAGAAATTTGATGCCATTCTTTTTGTACCAATAGATATTGAAGCGGGCGCAGAAGCGGTTGAAAAAGCCTTTGATGCAAAAATACCAGTTGTGGGTTCAAATACTCGGGTTAATTCAGAAAAACTCACCGCTTATGTGGGTAATAACGATGAAAAAGCAGGAGAACTACAAGCACAAGCGATTGCAAAAGCAATTGGCGGTAAGGGTAATATTGTGATATTGGAAGGACCAATTGGTCAATCTGCACAAATTGAGCGCAGTGCTGGGAATCAAAAAGTGTTAGATCAATATCCTGATATCAAAGTACTGATGAAAAACCAGCAAACTGGTCACGGGCTGAATCAATCACCTTGATGGAGAACTGGTTAACTGCTTATCCAGGTAAAATTAATGCGGTGATTGGTCAAAATGATGACATTGGTTTGGGTGCTTTTGAGGCGGTTAAAGCGCATGGTATCAGTGCTAAGGATATGCCAATCTCTGGTATTGATGGCATTATGGATGCCATTGTTTCAGTCAAAAATGGTGAGTTGATGATCAGCTACTATCAAGATTCTAAAGCACAGGCGCAAGGTGCATTAGATGTCGCTTTACGCCATTTAATCGGTGAAAGTTACACGCCTAAATCAGCGATTTGGGAAGAATATAAAACGGATATGCCTTGGAATGGCGGCACGGCAAAAATTTATGAAGTGCCATGGACTGCGATTACACCTGCCAATGCAGATGCTTTTATTAAAAAATTAGCGCCTTAGTTTTATTTATTATTAAAAAAGCATTAACCGAGTATTAATCAAGGAAATTTATTATGTCGACACAAATTCCTGAAAGACAACTTGAAAGACAACATGCCGTTGTTGCATACGCACCAGGCGATTATCGTTTTGAAGAAGTTGAAATTCCTGCCATTTCAGATGATGAGATGCTAATAAAAGTTGAAGGCTGCGGTATTTGTGCGGGCGACTTAAAAGCCTATGAAGGCGCTGCCAGTTTTTGGGGTGATCATGAACAACCCGCTTATATTAAAGCACCGATGATTCCTGGTCATGAATTTGTGGGACATGTGGTCAGTTTTGGTAAAAACATCCGAGGCTTTAACATTGGTGATCGGGTGATTTCTGAACAAATTGTCCCGTGTTGGGGCTGTCGCTACTGTGATTCTGGTAAATACTGGATGTGCGAAAAACATGATGTCTATGGTTTCCAATCCAATGTGAATGGTGGAATGACCAAATACATGAAGTTCCCCAAAGGCGCAATCATTCACCATGTGCCCAATACCTTAACTTTGGAACAAGCGCTATTGATTGAACCCTATTCTTGTTCTTTTCATGCAGTTGAGCGGGCACAGATTCAAATAGGTGATGTTGTGGTAGTGTCAGGCGCTGGTACGATAGGTTTAGGTATTATCACTATTGCAAGTCAACTTGGGGCAAAATACTTGATCTCGCTTGATTTGAATGATGAGCGCTTAGAAATCGCAAAAGCCTTTGGTGCGGATCTTGTGTTTAACCCGACAAAAGTCAATGTGACTGAAGAGATAAAAAAACTCACAGGCGGTTATGGTTGCGATATTTACATTGAAGTATCGGGTCATCCGACTTCGGTAAAGCAAGGGCTTGATATGATCAGAAAATTGGGGCGATTTGTTGAAGTCAGTGTGTTTAAAGATAATACGTCTGTTGACTGGAGTATCATCAGTGATCGAAAAGAGCTGGATATTTTAGGTTCACATTTAGGTCCTTATTGTTATGGACGTGTGATTGAAGGCATTGCATCTGGAAAATTAGCCACAGAAAATGTGGTATCTCATCAGTTTCCTCTCAAAGATTATCTGGAAGGCTTTGAGTTAGTGAAATCGGGTAAGAATTCACTCAAAGTTATTTTAATCCCTTAAATATACCCGTCATACTTGAAGATCAAACTTGCAGGATGCAACTGCTTTGTTGGCAGCGTATCCTCTCCCGAATCACTTACTATCTGTAAGCTTATCGGGATTCTTACACTTGCAGTGTGCAGCACTTGCCGCCTTGCAGTATCTCCAAGTCTTTTGGGTATATAGCTTTCGGGTATACAAAATTTAAAAGGAAATGCTATGGAATACACAGGGTTTGATGCAAACTTTTCTTTAAAAGGTAAAGTCGCCGTCATTACGGGCGGGGCTGCGGGTATTGGACATGCCATTGCAACGCTCTATTTACAAAAAGGTGCGAAGGTCGTACTTCTGGATCGCGCAGATACCGTGGGCGATATCGCCAAAGAATTAAGTGCGCATGATGCAGCAGGTTTTTATTGTGATGTGAGCCAAAAGCAGTCCGTAGAATCAGCAGTTCAACAAGCCAAGGAGCGATTTGGTCAATTAGATATCCTTGTTAACAGCGCAGGGATTGTTGCATTGGATTCTGCTATAGATGTTGCCGAATCAGATTGGGATACGACGATTGCGGTCAATTTGAAAGGTGTATTTTTAATGAGCCAAATTGTAGGTAAACACCTAATCGCGCAAGGTCATGGCAAGATTATTAATTTGGCATCTCAAGCAGGTATTGTCGCTCTGCCTAATCATTTAGCGTATTGCACGAGCAAAGCAGGTGTTATTGGGATGACGCAAGTATTAGCGCTTGAATGGGGACCGCTTGGCGTACAAGTGAATGCTATTTCTCCGACTGTTGTTTTAACAGAATTAGGGCGTAAGGCTTGGTCTGGTGAGGTTGCTGGGGTCATGAAATTAAAAATTCCAACCCGTCGTTTCGCGCATCCACCTGAAGTCGCTGCGTGTGCAGTATTTTTAGCCAGTGATGCTGCAAATATGATCACAGGTGCTAACTTAGTCATTGATGGAGGTTATACCATTCAGTAACTGATGTTACGCAATGACCAAGATCTGTATATTTTTATATTTTTATATTTACAGGAGATCACTATGAATCGAATTATCAATGATCCAGATCGTGTTGTTGAAGACGCGATACAAGGCTATCTTGCAGCACATCCTGAACTATTTTCTCAAACATCACATGAGCGAGTACTTAAATATCCAAACACGCCACAAAAAGGCAAAGTAGGTATTGTGACAGGCGGTGGATCAGGACATGAACCTGCATTTCTGGGCTATGTTGGTAAGAATATGTTGGATGCGGTTGCGATAGGTGAAGTTTTTTCTTCACCCACAGCGGGCGCATTTTTAGAGGCTTTTAAAGCAGCAGATGGTGGAGCAGGGGTTGCGTGTCTTTACGGCAATTACGCGGGCGATAATATGAATGTCAAGATGGCCGCAAAAAAAGCAGCTACCGCAGGCATTATCGTGAAAACTGTAGTGGCGAATGATGATGTGGCTTCTGCGCCTGTGACGGAAAAAGAAAAACGTCGGGGCGTTGCAGGGGAGATTTTTATGTGGAAAATTGGTGCCGCTGCCGCTGCAAATGGCTATGATTTAGACGGTGTCATCCAAGTGGCACAAAAGGCAATTGACCAGTGTCGTTCTATCGGTGTAGGCCTTACCTCTTGCACCATTCCAGCGGTTGGAAAACCAAACTTTCATATTGCAGATGGCACAATGGAGATAGGAATCGGTCATCATGGTGAGCCTGGTATTCGGGTTGCACCGCTTGAATCTGCTGCGGATATGGCAAAAACGATGCTAGATTTAGTGGTTGCTGATGTGCCGTTTGTTGCAGGTGATGAGCTTGCTATTCTGGTTTCAGGCTTAGGGGCAACACCCACGATTGAGCTTTATATTTATTATGCGGAGATTGCAAAAATATTAGCGGCTCAAGGCATCCAAGTATATCGCCCTTATGTTGGTAATTACTTTACGTCACTTGAAATGATGGGCGTGACTTTAACGCTGATGAAGC
Organism: Sweltsa coloradensis; assembly: GCA_024449915.1. Classification (NCBI taxonomy): domain Eukaryota; kingdom Metazoa; phylum Arthropoda; class Insecta; order Plecoptera; family Chloroperlidae; genus Sweltsa; species Sweltsa coloradensis. The sequence continues at coordinate 1,064,661 of JAMZAV010000013.1, forward strand.
TAGATGATGAGCTTAAAACATTACTAGATGTGCCCACTCATTCATTAGGCTTAACGCAAATAGGAGTCTAATATGATGCAAAAGCTACCAACAACTCACGGACGTGAAATTGTAGAAGCACTCGTGACCACAATTGTTGCTAACCGTGAATACTTAAGTGAAATTGATGGTGCGATTGGAGATGGTGATCATGGCATTAATATGTCGAAAGGATTTAATCTCTGTGGCAAAACAATTAAAGATCAGTCTTTAACATTATCCGCAGCCTTTGATGCACTCGCAGATGCGTTGATGGAAGGGATAGGCGGTTCAATGGGGCCGCTATATGGCAGTATTTTTATGGGAATGGCAGATAGTGCGCGTGCTCATGAGTATCTTGATGCAACCGCATTTGCGAGTATGTTGAGAGATGGTCTTTTAGGATTACAGGAGATTAGCAGTGCGTGCGTGGGTGATAAGTGTTTAATGGATACACTTGTTCCCGCAGTAATTGAATTTGAAGCCGCCGTTAGGCAAGGAAAATCTTTCACGGATGCGCTGGATATTATGAAAGCAGAGGCCATTATGGGTCGAGATTCAACATTTGATTTAGTTGCTAAAATTGGTCGCGCCAGCCGTTTGGGTGAACGCTCTAAAGGTGCTTTGGATGCAGGTGCAACGTCGTGTAGTTTGATTTTGAACCAATTGGCAGACTCTGTGAAAATATATTTGGTGTGAGTATTCTCGTTATCTTCAATTATTTTGGATATATCCTTAATCTTTGAAGATCCGAGATCTGTTTGTTTGGAATTTACTCTCATCAACAATCCATATTTAGAACGGTGCGAGCATTCGCGCCACTGGTTGCAATCACATCTATCACACCTGAACGTAGAGCACCTAAAATAGCCATTGCTTTAGTGTTTTCTGAAGCAATCGCGATCACACAAGGGATTTTTCGTAGCTCTTCTACGCTCAAACCAATCACCCGATCATTCATCACTGTGTCAACAGGCTCTCCTTGAGCATTAAAGAAACCATATCCTGCAATTTCCCCAGTCACGCCTTGCTTAATGCTCGCAGACACAATTTCTTGTGGTGTAAACCAACCCAGTTTCACCATGTAGCTATTCTCATTCATATCACCTAAGCCCACCAATGCGATATCTGCTTTGCGTGCGCGATCCAGTGTTTCTTTAATCACCCCATTTTGCATAAAGGCTTCTTTTAATGCACGATTTTCAACATAGGCGGGTGCATATAAAGTTTCACTGCTCGCATTAAATTTTTTGGCTAAACGTCGGCTGATATGATCTGCATCAATCGCATCGCCTGAACGATGCGTTCCTCCGATACCGCAAATAAATTTGCAATCTTCTCTTTCAGGATACGTTGATACATGATTTGCGATAGCCGCGACATTTCGTCCTTGCCCAACTGCGACTATCATGCCATTTTTTAAAATGCTAGATAGGTAATTGATAGCTAAGGCTGCTACTTGGCGGCGCTGTTCATCTTCATCTGGATGATCAACAGCAATGAGCGCACGGGTTATGCCAAAATGTTTAATCAGTTCTTGTTCTAACTTCGTGCTAAATACAGGATGATACTTCACTGTAATTTCAACGATACCTTCTTCTCGAGCACGTTTCAGTAAGCGACCAATTTTAATCCGTGAAATACCAAATTTCTTTGCGATTGCGTCTTGTGTCATCTCATTATCGTAATATGCGATGGCTATTTCGGTCAGTAATTCATTTTCTTGGTAGGTTTGATGGTCAATATCCATTATTATTTTGCCTTAATTGAGAAGTAGGGTTTAAGGTGAGTTCGCATCATAAACGCAAAATGACGAACGCTCTAGCGTCAATCCCTGTTGCTTCTAAAAAGCATCGTAAGGTGTTCTATGCAGGAAAGTATTGGTCAATCAAACGTGAGATCATATGATTGGCTTACAAAACCAGATAAAGGAACATCCCAATGGTTTTTTTCTATTAACTCATCTTCTATAAGTTGGAAATCCCAGCCAACCCCGAGTAATTTTGGTCTCACATAAGAGTTGGAGGTGATTAAGCTTGCAAATGTTTTATCATAAAATCCACCACCAAGACCAATTCTGATCCCTGTCCTATCACATGCAACCAACGGTGAATGACTAAATCTAATTGATTGGCAGCAATAAACTTATTAAAACTGGGTATCGGGATATTATATTTACCAGGAATAAACAGAGTGTTTTTATCAAATAATGTAATTTGAGGATACTTTGATCATCAGAAATAATTGGTAAATAAGTATTAATACCTAGGTGATGACATTTTTCCCATAAAATGTGCGTATCCACTTCATTGCCAACAGGATGGTAAAATGCAATATGCTTATTATGGATGCAATGACGCAATAGGGTGTCTAAAATCAGATTAAGATTAGTTTCTTTATAATTTATGCTTAAATTATTTCGTATCTTGCAAATTTTTTTCTAACTAAACTTTGAGGTGATATTTTAGCATTCATTGAACGATGCCTTTGATTGCGTAAATTCAGGCTAGGAATATTAAAGCCTTGAAGAAATAGGAGAGTGCAACCCATTAATGCCGTTAGGAAGTCTGGACCCTTGAACCTATTGGTTCAAGGCGGGTGCTCAGAAATAACTTGGGGCTTCTTACTACAAGGTAAGTTTGCACGGCATTATTAAATAAGCATCCTAAAGTTAATACTTAGGGTCAAGGGGATAATAGACTCATAAACACGAACATCACAGGCTACACTCATGCGCACATTGTAAGATAATTTAGGAATGTTTACTATGAAAATAATCAGTCTTGGTGTTTATTTTTAGTGCCCTTTAATTAGGCTATCTATTGCTTTGAGCATAGTTAATAGCGCTTTCATTTCTGATAATTTAACAGCATTAGGACCATCAGATAGTGCTTTAGCAGGATCAGGATGCGTTTCCATAAATAATCCTGCAATGCCTACAGCCGTTGCTGCACGAGCAAGAACAGGTACAAACTCACTCTGCCCACCCGATGTAGCACCTTGTCCGCCTGGTAGTTGGACTGAATGAGTGGCATCAAATATAACAGGGCAGCCTGTCGTTTGTTTCATAATCTCAAGAGATCTCATATCAGATACTAAATTGTTATAGCCAAAGCTTACACCGCGTTCACACACCATTATTTGATTATTACCAGTACTTTTTGCTTTTTCTACAACGTGTTGCATATCCCAAGGTGCTAAAAATTGCCCTTTTTTAATATTGACAGGTTCATTGTTTTAGCGACGTTTACAATAAAATTAGTCTGACGACATAAAAATGCAGGAGTTTGGAGTACATCAACGACAGCAGCAACTTCGTTTAAAGGTGTGTCTTCATGAACATCTGTAAGAATAGGAATATTAAATTCTTTTTTTATTTTTTCTAAAATTTTAAGACCAGTGTCTAAGCCAGGTCCACGAAAACTGTTATTAGAACTGCGATTTGCTTTATCAAAAGATGATTTATAGATAAAAGGGATTCCTAAATCGCGTGTAATTTCGAGCAATGTACCCGCAACATCTATCGTCATTTGTTCAGATTCAATGACGCACGTTCCAGCAATGAGAAAAATTTCTTTATCATTGCCAACAATAAAATTTGATAAATTCATGATATTCCTATTTCGTATGTAATTAATTTTGGGCTTAATTTAGCGTTTAATGCGATCTCGCTCGATGTTAAAGAAGGTGCACTAATCTTTGTATTTTTGACTTTTAAAAATGTCCAGTTGCCTAAAAAATTGACTTTAGACTGTTCGATAATTTTTATACCCGTTCGTTCGATTAAATCATCTAACTTAACGCCTGGTTGGAATCCAAATGCTTTGGTAAGGAATGGATTTAATAAATTTTCAAAAAAAGCGATGAATCGATTAGTGCTGTAAAATGATTGACAATATATAGCTCTCCGTCTGGTTTACAAACACGCTCCATTTCAGCGATAAGTTTTTCAGGATTAGGCACGACAGAGGCAACATAAAGTGCAACGACTTTATCAAATTGATTATCCATAAATGTCATTTCTTCGGCGTTCATTTGTAATAAGGTGACATTATCCATTTTATTTTCTACAACACGATGACGAGCGATATCCAGCATATCAACAGATAAATCTATTCCCGTAATGTGTACATTTTTAGGATACAAAGACAGCGCTAGCCCAGTTCCAACACCTACTTCTAGTATTGTATGATTTTCCTTGCATTCAAGCTTCTCAATCACTTTTTTTCGACCAGGATTAATAATGAGACCAAAAGTAATATCATATATCTTTGCATAACGCTTATAAGTATTTTGTAATGACTCTTGGGTTTGCATATAAGTCCTTGGTTTATATCTATATCATAGATTGATATAGGAATGTAATTAGCTATTTATTAAAAATTTGGCTCATTCTACAAAAAAAAATAGTTTTGTAGTACTTTTAAATATTTGTAACTTGACGTAATCCAATTCTCGGCTCTTTGCCATTTTCTTATATACCTACCAACTTTGAAGATCAAACTTGCAGAATTTTCAAGGATTACGGGTATAAGCGGCTGGTTGATATTCATTTACATAAAGTCATTACCAAGATAAACACGTCGAACTTCTGGATCATTTAAAATTTTTGTTGCATTACCCTCGGCAAAAACCCTTCCTTCATTTAGTACATAAGCGTTCTCACAAATACTTAAGGTTTCTCGTACATTGTGATCAGTGATAAGAATGCCTATATTACGTGCGGCAAGTCCTTTTATAATCATTTGTATATCGGCAACAGAAACAGGATCTACGCCTGCAAAAGGCTCATCTAGTAATAAAAAACTTGGTTCTAGCGCGAGGGCTCTTGCTATTTCAATACGGCGGCGCTCACCACCAGATAGAGAAATACCCATTGAATTTGCAATGTGTGAGATTTTGAACTCTTCGAGAAGCTTATCGGTAAGATCATTTTGCTGTTTTTTATTGAGATCACTTCTAACTTGTGCAACGGCGAGTATGTTATCTCGAGCAGTCATTTTACGAAATACACTTGCCTCTTGCGGTAAGTAACCAATGCCTAGATGTGCGCGTTGATGCATTGGTAGGGTGGTTATTTGCCGATCATTTAAATATACATGTCCAAAATTAGGTGAGATTAATCCGACCATTATATAAAAACTTGTTGTTTTACCTGCGCCATTAGGACCTAATAAACCAACAATTTGTCCGCTTTCAACACTGAAAGATGCGCCATTGACCACATTGCGTTTTTTGAAACTCTTCACTAATTCTTTAGCAGATAATTTCATGGATGCACCTCAATTAACTGTCATTTTTCATTTATTTTTTCTTAAGTTCACTATTTGCTTTAATTTCAATTCGGACACGTTCTTTATCTCCCCCTACAGCTTTTATTACACTTGTATTTGTATTGTATGTCATACATTTCCTGTAATTTCATCACCTCCTTGTATCACTTTTGCTTTCCCTGTTAATGTGGCAATACCTGTTTTGGCATCATAATGTAGCTTTTCTCCTGTGCCGTTTATCCATGGTTTTGCTTGATCTGGTAGATATTTCATAAAAATAGGACCATCTCCCTCAATATAGCTAAGCTCTTGTTCTACCATATAGACGCGAGCTTCTGTAGCTTTAAGCTCCATTGTTCCTTGTATTAAAATTACATTGCCTGTATAGATTGCTATTCCTTTTTCTTGATCACAATTGAGCAGAATCAGAGCTTAGTTCATAGGGCAGTGTTTTATCTTCAGGCAGTGCGAATGCTATATTTAACAGTATCATCAAAGGTGCGATTAAAGATAATGCGCAGATTTTTTTCTTATGGTGCTGGTGCATAATTAGTTTTTAACCTCTTTTAATATTGTAAATTGATTTTTTTTGGGAAATCCAATTAGACCAATCCCTGTTGTTGAATATGGTAGCTCATTTATGGTAACTCTCTGATCTGTATCAACCCTCTGTTCTGTATTATAATAATATAAAACAGATTGTCGTAAGATGCAAACATCTTATTGGTTTCTAAGTTGGGTTTAAAAAGATTGACATTACCTATAAGTGTAAGTTTGTTCTTATCTGGTGATATGGATGCATGGTTGCTTTTTGCTTTCAACTCTCTTGAATGAGATTATTTGGGTGTAGTGAATAGTTTTTTAGTTCAACCGTATCTGCCGTTGCATCAATCTGACTTTTATAATATTTTAAATTTTTCCCCGCTAAAAAATATATCCTATTACCCAATTGATCATATTGAGTAAGATCGAATGTTTGCATTGTTACATTGGGAATATGAGAGAGATTATCAACTGTTTTGCTATTTTTTTGAAGTTTCCATGAAAAATAGCCTGTAAAGCTTAAAAAGCAAGCCAAAAGTAAAGTCAATGTTATTTTTTTTAAATATTGGAATATAAATTTCATATTATTTAGAGTCATTAGTATTTAGCGGTGCAAGTTTAACAAATATTTTAAGTACTCTAAATTAATATTTTTGTGTTGTTACACCAAAATTTATTTTTAATTGAATATTGAGTGATTAGCATATTTAAAGATTACGTAAGGATTGTATATGGCACAAATCGTTTGGTTTAGAAGAGATTTACGTAGTCATGATCATCATGCTTTATATGAAGCTCAAAAATATGGATGTGTGATTGGTGTATTTGTTTTTGATCCTGATATTTTGAGGGATTTTCCTAAACACCATCCTGGTCTCAAATTTTTATTGAATACAGTTCATGAATTAAAGATTCAATTATCAACGCTTAATATCCCATTGGTACTTATGTATGATCATCCAATTTCAGTATTTTCTAAGTTGATTTCTCATCTTCAGACATACAATATTTGTGTTGATGGGATTTATGCCAATGAAGATTATGAAGAGAGTGCGATTGTTAGAGATTCTCAGGTAAAGAAACATCTGGCTGAATTAAACCTTGAATTTGTGCAATGCAAAGATCAAGTTATTTTTCATAAAAATGAGATTGTGAAGCAAGATGGAAAACCATATACAGTATTTACACCTTATAAGAATGTTTGGTTGAGATGCTTTGATTTAGAGGATACTTTGCCTTTTGTTGTTCATTCACAGGTAGCTTTTTCTCAAGCCGTATTAAATTCATTACAATTTTTGTCTGATCAAGCCTTGTTAGATTTAAGTTTGCCTGAGGAGATATCTCAAAATGGAATAGCATCTAAAGATGATTCTGACAGCATTGATAGCGCCCATACTGCTTTAAAAAATTTTCAGGATAAAATTTTAATTATCATGAGAATAGAGATTTTCCTGCATTAGATGCAACTTCTCGGATATCACATCATCTTCGTTTTGGCACACTTTCTATTCGGGAATGTGTATTAATTACACAAGAACAGCCTATTAATGAAGGCTCGATTACTTGGTTAAATGAACTGATTTGGCGAGAATTTTATCAACAATTACTATGGCATTTCCCAAATAGTGCGCATGAGTCATTTAAAGAAGCTTATAGAACATTACATTTTGAGAATAATCCCTTATATTTCGAGGATTGGTGTGAAGGGAGAACAGGTTACCCAATTATTGATGCGGCAATGCGTCAGTTAAATCAGACAGGGTTTATGCATAATCGATTAAGAATGATTGTTGCAAGTTTTCTCTGTAAAGATTTATTGGTAGATTGGCGTTGGGGTGCGCAATATTTTAAAGAAAAATTAATTGATTATGATTTAGCTTCAAATGTAGGTGGCTGGCAATGGTCAGCATCTACAGGTTGTGATGCACAGCCTTATTTTCGTATTTTTAATCCAATTTTACAGTCACAAAAGTTTGATAAAGAGGGTCACTTTATTAGGCAATATGTACCTGAATTATATTTATTGAGTGCTAAGGATGTTCACTTTCCTGCAAATGCAAAGCAATTACCCATTAATTTTGTACTTGGAAGAGATTATCCACATCCAATTGTTGATCATGCTATACAGAGGAAACATGCATTAGACATGTATACCCGTTATCTTTGAAGATCCAACTTTGTTGGCTACGTATACTCTCCCGAATCACTTACCTTACTGATATTACGCATTCAATAGAAAGTAGATTGTTTTCATAAAAAACTGACTTAATGTCATTGCGGACTTGACCCGTAACCATAGGTATCTACACATTTTTATTGCAATATGTTAAAAGAAAAATTAAAACATGAGCTTTTCAAATGAACACATCATATTCTAATTTTTGTATATCAGGGCTAGATGCCCGTCTTATAAATCGGTATAAAACTATGGTTAAACAACATATTAGCCCTGCTAATCTATTATCATCAGCCATTAAAGATTTAGCGTCTACTCATACTCAATCTTTTGCAACAACTCAGTCAGTTTGGCGTTTTTTTCAAAATGATAGCGTTACATTGCCGATATTGAATGCGCCACTGATTAATTTAGCTCGGGCTACGACAACAGCGTCAAAACATGAATTTGCACTGGTTGCGCATGATTGGTCGCGATTGCCTTTTTTAGGTCATACTCGAAAAAAAAATCAACTCAAAATGTCCCATAGCAAAGATGTTGGCTATGAATTACAAAGTAGTTTATTGATCAATAGTCAGACTGGGATTCCCATTGCTCCACTATCTTCAAAACTTAAAGATAGTGAAAATAGTTGGTCTACTTTGGATGTGCCAGTTGATTCGAAAGATACTCATTTAAATGCATTAACAGATGTTATTTCTACAATAGAAAGTCTCAAATTGTCTCCTAAATTAGTTCATATTATTGATAGAGAAGCTGACTCTGTTGCGCATTTAAGAGAGTGGTCTCTCCAGAAATGGCAGTATTTAGTTAGGGCAAAAGAAGGGCGTATTGTTTTGCATGAAGGATCTGAAAAAAAATAAAAGATATTGCCGATGATTTGAATATGAAATTTGTTAAGCATTTGAAATACAAGAAAGATAGTGTAAAATTGAGTGTCTCAGAAACAATAGTCACATTGGCTCGTCCAGCAAAAGCTAAGCGACGCAATCCGACAACAGGTACGTGTCAAGATCTGAAAGGTGATCCGTTGCCATTACGTTTAGTTGTTGCACAATTATCTGATAATGAAGGAAAGATTTTAACAAGATGGTGTTTATTATCCAATGTGGAAAGCAATATAGATGATCGACAACTTGCACAATGGTATTACTGGCGTTGGAATATTGAATCATTTTTTAAATTAATTAAAAGTGCAGGGCATGATATTGAAGGTTGGTTGCAACAGAGTGCTCAAGCAGTGATTAAGCGGTTTTTAATTGCCTGTATGGCATGTGTGCTGGTCTGGCAGTTGCAAAATAGACAGACGGAAGAAGATATGCGGACACGCCAATTTTTAGCCCGTTTATCAGGGCGGCAACAAAAAAGAGGTCGAATGGAAAGCGCACCAGCACTGCTTGTAGGGCTTTCTATTCTACTAAATACATTATCTTTGCTTGCAGAATATGATCTAGAAACACTCTCCCAAATGGCAAATGCAATATTGGGAGAGACGATAATAAATGTGTAGATACCTATGTTTAAAAGGGGGAGGACTAAAAAATGTGCAGATTTTGGTCATTGCGGACTTGACCCCGTAACGAGGCTTGATCCGCAATGACGGAGGATTTTAAATCTACTTTCTGATTGAATGCGTAACATCAGTTAATAGTTTTTGATATGTAATTCCTTGCTCGCAAAGTAACATATCAATAGATCTAGGTCTGGGTAAGTCAATATTAACTTCCTGAATGATTTGGCTTGGTTTTCCATCTAATATAATCACTTTGTCTGATAATAAAATGGCTTCATTTAGATCGTGTGTAATCATGAGTACAGATTTTTTCTGCTTATTTTTAACTTTTTTTGTTTCTTGATTATTTTCAATATTTTCAATATTTTTTACACTATTTTTTTTATTTTCAATCAGATTTCTGGATTCAATCAAATCAAGAAAGAAGTCATATATTTCTATTTTTGTAAAATGATCTAAGGCAGAAAATGGCTCATCAAGCAGTATTAAGTCGCTGTTTGTTAAAAATGCACGCAGTAATGCGATACGTTTTTTCATACCACCACTTAATTGTGAAGGATATTGCATGTGGCAACTTTCAAGTTTTAGTTTGCTTAGCCATTGTATGCAATGATCACGCGCTTTTGGATAATCTGAACGGGGAATATTTGCATTGAGTTCAAAAGGTAATAATAAATTCTCTAATATAGTTCTCCAAGGCAATAATAGATCATCTTGTGGCATATAAGAGATTGAATTAACTGACTTATTAATGTGTCCAGAATCTGGCGATATGCCACCTAAAATACTTTGAAATAATGTGGATTTCCCGCAGCCACTTTTCCCAAGTATGCTGATAATTTGACCTTCCTCAACGGTTAATGAGATATTTTTAATAATCTCTTCATTATTATATTTTAATGTAACTTGATCTAAAGATAGATAGATTTGTGGATCTAATGATTTGTTTTTATTTGTTTTAATTAGTTTTTCATGAAAAAAAGATGTTTGCATTGTCTTACCTTGTATCATCTTATACCCAAAAGACTTGGATACGTTGCCAACAAAGCAGGATCTTCAAGTATGACGGGCATATATTATCCTGTACTTAATCGTATAAGATTAATCTTGTTGAATAAATTCATTGGTAAACATCGTATGAGCATTGAGTGCTTGATCAATTAAATTATTATCAAGTAACCAAGTATTATAACGCTCGAATACCTTAATATTCTGTATTCCCCAATGTGTTTGCTCTGCCTTATATCTTGGGCTTAAATAGGCTTGGCTTTTATGTGCGAGCTCTTTATCCATTTCAGGTACGGCACGTAATAAAATATCGGCAGATTCTTGTGGGTGCGCAATCGCGTACTCGTAACCTTTTTGAGTTGCTTGCATAAATGTACGGATGAGCTCTGGATCATCTTTAATGAGTGATTCATGTGTGATAATTATGGGCGTGTAATAATCAAAAGCAGGTTCGTAGTCTTTAACAGGGAAATATACGGTTTCAATATTATCCAAAGATGCTTTTATCCCAGTCCAACCTTCATAACCCCATACAAAATCGATTCCTAAGCCTTCTGTTTTAAAAAAATCAAGGCTTCCAATACCAATGTGTTTGATTAAATTAGGGTCTCCTCCGACATTTTTCATAACTGTTGCAATTGTTTTTGTTCAACTGGCGCATTCCAGCTGCCGTATGTTTTTCCCTCAAAATCTTGGGTGATTTAATATTACTATTGGCTTTTGCATAGAATCCACTGGTATTGTGCTGGACAATTGCAGCAATAGAAACAAGCGCTAAGCCTGATGCTCTACCAATGCTTAAAGATTCTTGATGCGATATCCCAAAGGCTACTTGTTGGTTTGCGACCATTTGCGAACTGGATAAGTTGCCTGCTTGTTGTATGGTGAGTGTTAATCCTAATTCTTTGTAATATCCTTTGGCTTGCGCCACGTATATGCCTGTGTGGTTAGTGTTGGGTGTCCAGTCTAATAGTAAGGTTGCGCTACTTAGTAGAGTACTGCTTGCCATGCTGATATTTGAGATTAAAAGTAGAGAAATACTCAATATGCTTTGAATGATGTAAGCATTAATAGATCTTTTGTTTAAGAAATAAATATGAGATGAGTTCAAATAATTTTTAATGTATTTCTACTGTATTTTCTACTGTATTTCTACTGTATTTTTTCATGTGCGCCTCAATATACGTGTTTCTAGAATATTTAAAAGTTGGTATAAAATGCAAGTAATGACGACGATGGTGATGATTCCTGCAAATGCACCATCTGTTCTAAAACTTGCGATATTTCTTTGAACATAAACGCCGATGCCTTTTTCCGAACCAATAAATTCCCCGATCATGGCGCTAGAAACACAGTAAGTGACTGCAATTTTTAGTCCAGATAGCAAATTAAATAGGGCATATGGCAAATATAATTTAAAAAATATTTGAGATGAGTTGGCATTAAGGTTCTTAAACATCACGATAAAATCAGGATGAACGCGTTTAATGCCATCTAAGAAAGCGCGAAGCATTGGAAAAAATGCACCCAACATGACAATAAATATTTTTCCTGACAATCCAAAACCAAGCCATAAAATTAAAATCGGACTAATAAGAATAGTGGGAATCATTTGAGAAATCATCACATGTGGTAAATAATTGCATTGAGTTTATGTGAATAACTCATGAGCCCACCCAAAATAATTGCTAAGCATGTTGCTAATAATAGCCCGATTAATGCAGCAGAGATTGTCCAGTATAAGTGATTGCTTATGATTGATTTGTCTTGCCATAGCTTGAGTATAACCGCACTTGGTGAGGGGAATCGTTGAGCGAGGGATATGATTATAATCAATAATTATTTCCCATATGATTAAGAAAATGATGATGCTAAGTATGGATAAAGCAGGCAAATAATATTGCCGTGCTATCAAAAAAAAATTCATTGATGATCCTGCTTTAAATGACGTGCATGAGTAAAACATGAATAAAAGCTATTTATTTTTATTTTTATTTACCTATATTTAATCATTTTTTCTGAAAATGTAATCCCATAGGGCGATAATCAATTTTAATATTTGTGATGACTCGTTCAGCGCCAAATTGAATACTTAAAGGGTGTAATATTTCAACCAAATTTATAACTCAGATAAAAGTGCCCTCAATCGTTGTTTCCATAGCGCCAACTTCATATTTAAGTCCAGTTGATTGAATATGCGTAATTATCTTATCTACAATATCCGCAGGTTCTATTTTTGTTGTTTGATTTTGAGCGATTTTGGAATCATTTGAATACTAAGTAATGTCATCATGATAAATACCATAAAATACGGGCTGACAACTTAAGACAAATAGCTATCCCTAAACTTTTGGATAAAATATTTGGACTCCTTTCGCTAGTATTATCTAGATCAAGTCAAAACGGTTTTCTCTCAGCCACATAAAGCACCCGCGCCCGTAAAATCTAACAGAATGTTTTAAATTGTCAAGCCTGTATGTTTAAGATGCGAACTCGCTATGTTTAATATCATAAAATGCGTATACATTTTATGCAAAAATTTACCTTAAATACTTCATGCGCTATCATGCATGAATTAATTATTCAGCTCTATTTTTTGCTTTTATTCTGCGATATTGTTGCAAATTTTTGCCCTATAAAATAATTATTTTTCCCTATTAAAAAGGTGTTCTTTAATGTTTGTGAATTTTTTACGCACTATTTTTAAATTTTTATATCGAGTCGATTTTCAATGTAATCATATTTCAAGTACAGCACATGGCGTGATTATTTGTAATCATGTTTCTTTTTTAGATGGATTATTATTAGGTATTTTTTTGCCACAAAAACCAGTATTTGTGATAGATAAGCACATTGCTGCACGTTGGTATTTTAGGTATGTCTTAAAATATGTTGATCACTTAACGGTTGATCCTCATCATCCGATGGCGATTAAAATTTTGGTCAGAGAAGTAGCACAAGGACGTACGATTGTGATATTCCCTGAAGGGCGAATTAGCGTAACGGGTAGTTTTATGAAATTCTATGAAGGTGCCGCCTTTGTTGCACTCAAAGCAGGCGTTCCCTTGATTCCTGTTTATTTAACAGGCGCGGAGCAAACTTTTTTTTCACGCCTTAATTATTTGATTGTGAAAAAGTTTTTTCCTAAAATTACGATTAAAGTACTAGCTCCTAAGATCATTGATGTACCAGAACATTTGAAAGGTAAAGCGCGTCGTGGTTACTTAGCCTGGCAAACGCGTGACATTATGATGGAGACACGTTTGGATGCTTTCGAGCCTAAACCATTATTTGAAGCATTGCTCGCGGCAAAAAAATATTATGGTGCCGCTAAAATATGCAGCGAAGACATTACACAAATACCAGAGTCTTATTCAAGTTTGATTAAAAAATCATTAGCGATAGGACGGTTGCTTAGCCATAAAACAGTTATTGGTGAGCGAGTCGGATTATTATTACCCAATAGTGTTGGGGGTGTTGCTGCATGTTTGGCGTTTCTGCAACAGGACGTATACCAGCCATGTTAAATTATTCCGCAGGGCGAGAAGGCTTAGATGCCGCATTGGTTGCGGCGCAGGTCAGTACAATTGTGACAAGTAGGATGTTTATTTTAAAAGGAAAACTTCAATATTTGGTGGATTCTTTTCCTGATAAAACATGGATTTATGCAGAGGATCTACGTAAGAGTTTAACTTTTTCTGATAAGATTTGGATTTTAAAAGCATATCTGAAACCTAAAAAGTATTTGCCATTGCAAGATGCAAATGATGAGGCCGTGGTGATGTTTACTTCAGGTTCAGAAGGTAAGCCAAAAGGCGTTGTTCATTCACATCGTTCTTTAACATCAAATATTGAACAAATTCGTTCAGTTGCTGATTTTACATCAGAAGATCGCTTTATGTTGACACTGCCAATGTTTCATGTTTTTGGACTAACAGCTGGTGTTTTATTACCTTTAATGACGGGAAGTTATACATTTTATTACCCTTCTCCATTGCATTATCGGGTCATTCCAGAGATCACATATGATAAGCGAGCAACCGTTTTATTTGGAACATCTACTTTTCTTGCCAATTATGCCAAGTATGCAAATCCTTATGATTTTAGCAGCGTGAGATATGTCGTTGCGGGTGCTGAAAAATTATCTGAAAACACAAAATCAATCTGGATAAGTAAGTTTGGTATTCGAATACTAGAAGGATATGGCACAACGGAATGTGCGCCTGTTATTTCAATTAATACACCGATGGCATATAAAGAATTCAGTGTTGGTTTGATTGTTCCAGGAATGAATACCAAAAATTATTACCTGTTGAGGGGATTGAAAATGGTTACCGTTTAATGTTAAGTGGACCAAAATTTAATGAAAGGATATTTGCGTTATGAGCGACCAGGTGTTTTAGAGTTGCCTATGGCGGATGGATGTGAAAATTGGTATGACACTGGCGATATTGTGAATATTGAGCGGCAGGTTTTCTATCAATTTTAGGGCGTTCTAAACGTTTTTGCGAAAATTGCAGGTGAAATGGTGTCATTGGAAAGTGTTGAGAAATTATTTTTTGATGCATTTCCTGATGTATTTCATGTTGCGAGTATTCGGCAAGATAAAGCAAAGGGGTGAAGCGATTGTTGATTTTTACACAAGAGCGAGATTTAGATAGAAAAACTAATTGCAAATCTAGCTAAGGCGCGTGGCATAACTGAACTAGCGATACCTAGGGATATTCGTTATTTACCACTTTTCCTGTATTAGGTTCAGGTAAGCCCGATTATGTGGCTTTAACACAATTAGCATCTGAAGAGGCATAAATGAAACAGTATTCAAAAAATAATACTCAACCCAATATTCAAAATAATACTCAACATTTATTGCAAAAAAATATTTTAAATAAACCGATGTACGCGGTTGGTTGTGCACAATTTTTTTCTGCGCTTGCAGATAATACGCTGCTATTTGCCTTGTTGAAGCTTTTAAAATCCACGTTGGATCCTGTGACACAAGCAATGTTATATCCGAGTTGGAGCGATTCTGCACTACAGGCGAGTTTTATTATTACGTATATTTTATGGCACCAATGGTTGGTACGATTGCGGATCATTTTCCCAAAAAGGTCGCGTGATGATGTTTGGCAATGGTTTGAAGTTATTGGGTGTATTGGGTATATTTGTTGGGCTAAATCCATTTATTTGTTATGCGATTGTTGGCATTGGCGCAGCTTTTTATTCACCTGCTAAGTTTGTGTTTTAGGGGAAATAGTAGAGCGCCATTTATTGGTGAAAGCAAATGGTTTTATTGAAGGGTCGACGATTGCAGCAATTTTATTGGGGTTTTTTTTTAGGTGGGCTTGCAGCGGATCATAGCATCGTTGGCGCTATATCTATCACTGTTGCGATCTATGTTTTTGCCATTATTTCTAAAATTTTCATCCCCAAAATTGTACGCGCTAAAAGAGCTGAAACATTTAATCTATGTATTTTATTTCGTGAATTTTTCACGACATTTTTATATTACTAAGAAACCGAGAGATTCGTTTTGGAATTATAGGGACTTCTTTATTTTGGGGAGCTGCCACAACTTTGCGGCTTTTATTAATTGTTTGGGCACCAATTGCGCTGATTGCAGATCAGGACGTATTATCGTTAACAGGACCAGATCTTGCTTTGCCAGCGATGCTAAATGGTTTAGTGGGTGTTGGTGTTGTATTTGGCGCGGCACTTGCAGGGTTCTTAATTACAATTGAAAATGCGCGTAAATGTTTGATAGCAGGCTTTGTGATGGGGGTTTTAGTTTTTATATTGGGCTTTCAAACAGAAATTTTCCAAAGTATTTTATATTTATTGGGCATAGGATTTTGTGGCGGCTTTTTTATTGTGCCACTAAATGCAGTTGTCCAAATGCGCGGTAAAGAGTTAGCAGGCGTTGGACATGCGATTGCGATTCAAAATTTTTGTGAAAATATTATGATGATTCTGTGTTTGTCGTTATTTGCATTTGTGACCTATATTGATCTTTCAATCACTGGTGTTATTGGGATTTTTGGCGGCTTATTTGCTTTAAGTGTATTAATTCTCGGAATATGTAATCGCTCTGTGCCGTGAGCTTGAGTGATTGCTTGATATACCCAAAAGACTTGCAGTATCTTCAAGTCTTTTGGGTATAGGCTATAGCCTATTGACTAGGTAATGTTAAAATCTCATAACCTGTGCTCGTTACAAGTACTGCATGTTCCCATTGTGCCGAAAGAGAAACGATCTTTGTAACAGCGGTCCAGCCATCAGCCAATACTTTACAGTGATATTTCCCGATATTGATCATCGGCTCAATTGTAAAGATCATTCCCTCTTTCATAATATCAGCAGAAAGAGGCGAACTATAATGTAAAACTTGTGGGTCTTCATGAAACTTAATACCTACACCATGCCCACAAAAATCACGCACAACGGAAAAATTATTTTTTTCTGCATGTTGTTGAATAGCCTTACCGATATTATTAAAAGGTGCATTGGGTTTCACTGTTTCTATTGCTAACATTAAACATTCACGAGTAAAATCAATCAACTTTTGCGCTTGAATTGACACCTCTCCGACAGTAAACATACGGCTTGTATCGCCAAAAACCATTTTTAATAATCGATACATCAATATTTAAAATATCTCCATTTTTAAGCACTTTGTCAGAAGGAATTCCATGGCAGACAACATGGTTAATAGATATACACGTATATTTTGGATAACCGTGATAATCAATACAGGCTGACACTGCGCCTAATTTATTGATAATAAAATCATTCATGCGATTGTCAAGTGATTCAGTAGTAACACCTGCCACAACAAAAGCGTAATCATTTCTAGTACATCTGCCGTCAGGCGAGATGCAATGCGTATTCCCTCAATCTGTTCGGGTGTTTTAATAATGATATTGGACATGATATGGATACTCTAAGATTAAATGATTCGGCAACTGCCTTTGTTATTTATTGCTCAACTAGCAATAAAATATTAACCGCGCTCGGTAGTGTTACGCCTGTTTGCCCTTGATACTTTCCATTACGATCTTTATAAGATATATCACACACTTCATCTGATTCAAAAAATAACATTTGCGCCACGCCTTCTCCTGCGTAAATACGTGCAGGAAGTGGGGTTGTATTTGAAAACTCTAAAGTAACATGTCCTTCCCATTCAGGCTCTAAAGGTGTGACATTGACGATAATTCCACAACGAGCATAAGTTGACTTACCTAAACAAATTGTCAGTACATTTCTGGGAATACGAAAAAATTCAACGGTTCTTGCAAGTGCAAAGGAATTAGGTGGAATGATGCAAACATCAGAAACGACATCAACAAAATTACCTGCATCAAAATTTTTAGGATCAACAATGGTTGAATTAATATTGGTAAAAATTTTAAATTCATTACTACAACGAACATCGTAGCCATAACTAGAAGTGCCGTAGCTAATAATTTTCTCATTGTTACGGGTGCGCACTTGATTGGCTTCAAAAGGGCTGATCATCCCATGTTCTAATGCTTGGCGACGGATCCAATGATCTGATTTAATGCTCATAATAATTCCTTGGATTTTTAAGTATAAATTGTAGACACAAATATAAAACGTAGTTTACCTAATCCATGTTACTGAAACAATAATAACATTCACTCATTTTTTCACGCATTTTAAACTACATAGATAGAAGTTTTCAAAAGCTTTTAATTATATACCCGTCATACTTGAAGATCTCCTTGCAGGATGCAACTGCTTTGTTGGCAGCGCATACTCTCCCGAATCACTTACTACTTGTAAGCTCATCGGGATTCTTACACTTGCAGTGTGCAACACTTGCAGTGTGCAACACTTGCAGTGTGCAGCACTGGTAGTCAAAGCAATATTTTCAAGTCTTTTGGGTATAGCTATAGAAATTGTAATAAATTATGTGCGATTATCTCTACAAATGCGTTAAAATGTTTTTTGCTAAAATTTGCAAATAAAGGGTGACTGTATTTAAATGTCTACTAAATAGGTAAAATAAAGAATATAAGCACAGTTTGTTTATTTTGCAGATGAGTCAATTTATAGATATACCCAAATGACTAGAAAAATATTAAAAATACTCCAGAATTTTAAATTAAAGATAGGTACGCCATGATCGGCAAAATTATTAAGGCAGTAGTCGGCACAAGAAATGATCGATTAATTAAACAAATGCGAAAAAGTGTCGCAAAAATTAACGCATTAGAAGCGAGTATGCAAAAATTAAGCGATGCTGAATTGCAAGCAAAGACAGCAGAATTTAAAAAAAGATTCACGGAAGGTGAAACGCTAGAAGACTTGTTGATTGAAGCATTTGCAGTTGCACGTGAAGGCAGTGTTCGTGTTATGGGAATGCGCCATTATGACGTGCAACTTATTGGTGGTATGGTATTGCATCGCGGTAAAATATCAGAAATGCGTACGGGTGAAGGTAAAACACTTGTCGCAACCTTAGCCGCTTATCTAAATGCATTATCAGGAAAAGGGGTGCATGTCATTACAGTAAACGACTACCTCGCAAGACGAGATGCCGACTGGATGGGGCGCTTATATCGTTTTTTTGGATTAACTGTTGGCGTGGTTGTGCCTGGGCAGTCGCCTGAAGAAAAACACGAATCTTATCAATGTGATATCTCATATTGTACAAATAATGAACTAGGGTTTGATTATCTACGCGATAATATGTGCATTTCTATAGAGCAAAAAGTAACAAAGGCCTTTAAATTTGCAATTATTGATGAGGTTGATTCAATTTTAATTGATGAGGCTCGCACACCTCTAATTATTTCAGGCCCAGCTGAAGGATCTGCTGATTTATATACCTCAATCAATGTACTCATCCCTCAACTAGTTAAACAAACAGAAGAAAATGGCTCTGGCGATTACGCGATTAATGAGAAGGATCGTCAAGTATTGTTGACTGAAGAAGGGCAATAAATGCCGAAAAATTGCTAGTATCCGCTGGTTTATTGCCAGAAGGGCAGAGCCTATATGATGCCAATAATTTGAAGCTATATCATCATCTTGAGTGTTGCTTACGCGCACACCACTTATTTTTAAAAGATGTAGCCTATATTGTTCGTAATGGAGAAGTCGTTATTGTCGATGAATTTACAGGACGTACTTTGTCAGGTCGCCGTTGGTCAGATGGATTGCATCAAGCAATTGAAGCCAAAGAAGGCGTGGAAATTCAACCTGAAAATCAAACGATGGCATCAAT
The DNA here is from genome assembly GCA_024449915.1 of Sweltsa coloradensis. NCBI lineage: Eukaryota > Metazoa > Arthropoda > Insecta > Plecoptera > Chloroperlidae > Sweltsa > Sweltsa coloradensis. The sequence goes on from JAMZAV010000013.1 coordinate 1,084,445, forward strand.
CACCTTCCAAAATTACTTCCGCATTTATAATAAATTATCAGGAATGACAGGAACAGCAGATACTGAAGCACCTGAATTTTTAGAAATTTATGGGTTGGAAGTTGTGATTGTTCAACCAATAAAGGTACAAAAACGTATTGATTACGGCGATCAAATATTTTTAACGCAAGCAGAGAAATATACGGCTGTGCAGAAAGATATCGCTGCGTGTTATGCACGTAAACAACCTGTATTAGTCGGTTACAACATCAATTGAAGTATCTGAATTAATCAGTGAACTACTAAAGAAAGATAATATCCCACATGAAGTATTAAATGCCAAACAGCATGAAAGGGAAGCGCTCATTGTTGCCTATGCAGGAAAACCTGGTGCAATAACAATTGCAACCAATATGGCTGGACGTGGCACAGATATTGTTCTGGGCGGCAATTTTGATATGGAATTGGAAGAGCAAGAAAAAACCTTAGATCGTGAAACTCACAGTAGAGGAAAAAACGTTTCTTAAAGACGCTTGGAAAATTCGTCATGATGCAGTAATTGAGTCTGGAGGATTGCATATTGTTGGTACAGAACGTCATGAATCAAGGCGAATAGATAATCAGCTGCGCGGACGAGCGGGTCGTCAAGGGGATGCAGGATCTTCTCGCTTTTATCTAGCGCTTGAAGATAATTTAATGCGCATTTTCACAAATCCATCGACCTATAATATGATGAAAAAATTAGGTATGGGTGAAGGTGAAGCCATTGAACACAAATGGATTTCTCGCACAATTGAGAATGCGCAGCGCAAAGTTGAAGGGCAATCATTTTGATTCGCGTAAAAACTTACTTCAATATGATAATGTAGCCAATGATCAACGCCGTATTATTTACCAACAGAGAAATGATATTTTAGATACAGATAATGTAAGCAATGCGATTAATATCTTAAGAGAAAGTGTATTAACTGATCTTGTGACAAAATATATTCCTCGATGACAATGGAACAGCAATGGGATATTCAAGGTCTAGAAAAAATATTACTTAATGATTTTGCCATGACAGTAGATATCAAATCTTGGATTAATGAAATTGATCATATTGAAGATGATGTCATCATGAATAAAGTGATCGAAGCCAATAAGAACTTCTATGCTGAAAAAACTGCTTTGCTAGAAGAGGAGCAAGTAAATTATTTGAAAAAAACAATATTAATTCAGTCTCTTGATTCGCAATGGAAAGATCATTTAGCGGCAATGGATTATTTGCGACAAGGTATTCACTTACGTTCTTATGCACAGAAGCGACCAGAACAAGAGTACAAACGTGAAGCATTTCAGATGTTTGAAAATATGCTTGATGAGATTCATTATCAAACAATTTCAATGCTTTCAAAATTTGTTATTCAATTGACCGCACCTGAACCTGTAGATCATGAATTAAATGATAATTATGCTTATATTCACCCTAAGGGCACAGAAAATGGAGATTTCATAGTAGAAGATATTCACGCAATTAAATTATCAGATGCTGTTTTGTCAAGGACTGGTCGTAACTCCCCTTGTCCGTGTGGATCAGGTAAAAATTTAAAGTATGTCATGGGAACTTAAGGACTTAAAGATACTCATTCTCTTTGAAGATTCTATCTTGTCACGCACATATCTCACTTAAATTACTTACATGAAGTAAGTGATTCGGGTGAGTATAAGAAGCTAACAAAGCAGGATCTTCAAAGGTAACGGGTATATTTATTAACTCTGTTAGCTTATGGTCTCTCCAGAAATAATTTGGGTAAAGCTAAGAAAAAATCCCATGGAATGCATGGGATTTTTTCTTAGCATTTTTATAAATAAAGCTAAACTTAAGTTCGCATAACTTACAATATTACACGAGTAAATTTACACATTTTAATTAAATATCAGTACAATCACTCGCCTAATTTTTTACACAATAGGATACCCATGAAAGAACTTAAACAACGCATTATAAGTGAAGGACGTTTATTGGATGGCGGTGTACTAAAGGTGGACCACTTTTTAAATCATCAGATTGATGTGGAGCTTTTAGATGCAATGGGTAAAGAATTTGCTCAACGCTTTGCTGGAATTAAAATTGATAAAATTCTAACAATTGAAGCATCTGGTATCGCAATTGCAGTAATAGCTGCGCGCTATTTTAATAATATTCCTGTTGTCTTTGCTAAAAAAAATCAAAGCTCAAATATGGATAAAGAAGCCTTTGAAAGTGAGGTATTCTCATATACTAAACAACAGTCTTACCGAATCCGTGTGGCACATCATTACTTAAAGCCAAATGAATGTTTTGATTGTAGATGATTTTTTAGCACACGGTAGTGCTGTATTAGGTCTAATTGATTTAATTGAACAAGCGAGTGCTAGAACTGTTGGTGTCGGCATGCAATTGAAAAGGGATTTCAAAAGGGTGGAAAAAAATAATACGTGATAAAAGCATACGTTTAGAAAGCCTAGCCATATTAAAATCCTTAGAGAATGATGAAATAATATTCGTTTAATTTAAATAGTATCTCGTAATTACTGATGCGAACTCAAGTAACTTTAAGGCTCTATCATATTCACGTTAAAATCAAAAGCGGTTATCCACGAGATAATTTCGCGTCAATTCGCTTGCTATACAACCTGTTTATCAGGGTTTAGCATGACCTCGTGCACATATTTCCAAGCTCTGGTTTCACCTGTCCAGCGATATGGTTTTTTAGTTTTTTCGGCCTCATAAACCGCCTTTCGCTTGGCTAAAATTGCTTGATCTTGACTAGCATATCGTTGATATGTGTGTAAACAAAGCCGATCTTACTATACCTATGCTGTTCGTTATACCAATATACAACTTGTTGCGCCCACTTTTGGCTTCTAAGAGTGTATCAAATGGGGTTACAGGATAATTGGGGCGATATTTTAACGTTCTAAAAGCAGATTCTGAATAAGGATTGTCATTGGAAACAGAAGGGCGGCTAAAAGAAGGTGCTACACCCAGTGCCTCCATCGTGCTCCGAAAGGTTGAACCACGCATTACAGAGCCATTATCAGAGTGCAGAACAACTTGGTTGGGTGCATTCGTACACAAGGCACGTGGCTTATTTCATTGCATTTTCAAGAGAAGTCATAATTTAAATTTTTGGATTTTTCAAGTCGGACAGGCTGCTAGGCATTAGTCTTTTTGCGTTTATGATATGAACTCACTTTTTTTCATTTTTTAAAAAGGGTTTTGTTTTATGCAAGCGTCTTGATCAGTTTTTATCACACACAACTCATTTATCCCGAGCCCTTGCTAAAATTGCTTTGAGGCATAAAAAAGTAAAAGTAAATGGTCTGATTGTTAAGATGGCAGTTTGAAAATAACAAAAATGATGCCGTAATGTATGAAGATCAGCTGCTAAGTGCACCAGAAGTTCATTATTTGCGCTTAATAAACCAGAAGGATATGTGGGGTAAGTCATGATGATGACGGGCATTTATCTGTATTTCGTTTGATAGATATTCAAAATCCTTATGAGCTTCATGTGGCTGGGCGATTAGATCAAGATACAACGGGTTTAGTTTATTAACAGAAGATGGTGCTTGGTCACATTCAATCACACACCCTAAAAAAATTATATAAAAAAAACGTATGAGCTTGAGTGTGCAGAACCGCTTTCATTAGATGCAATTGCTGCCTTGGAACAAGGTGTTTTACTTCATGGTGAAGATGCATTGACTAAACCTGCAACAATTGAAGTGATTGATTCAAAAAAGATTTTTTTGACTATCTCTGAAGGTAAATACCATAAAGTTAAGCGCATGTTGGCAAGTGTTGGCAATAAAGTTGTTCGATTACATCGGGTTCGATTGGTTCAATTATGTTGGATGATTTACCGCTTGGGGAATATCGTGAATTGACGGCAGATGAAATTGCATCTGCGGGAATTTGAATTTAATCATATCTTCAAAATGTTATAGAAAGCATGTAAAAGTATGTATATGGGAAATAAATTTTAGTGAAAATGTTAATTAACACCTGTTTGATGCGCCATGTGAATCTAGCGCAAAATATTAAAAGTTTAGTGGTTGCCGATGAAAATATACACGCATTGCCACTAGAATTAAAACACTGCCAAGTGATGACGAATCAATATGATCTGTGGTTGCGTCTTAAAGAAAATAATTTTGATGAAAATGTTTTACACTTTTCTGATTTTGATTTTCTAAAATAGAATGTGATCCCTAGATCAAATCATCATGCGATTGCCTAAATCTAAACCTGTGTGTTTTCATATATTAAATCAAAGCGCCCGGGTGCTAAAAAACTCAGGCGAGTTATTGCTTATCGGTTTGAATGAAGAGGGTATTCAGACCATGATAAAACATGCAAACAAAACGCATAGGGCAATTAGTTGAACAGCGTTTAGAGGGTAAAGGGATTCGTTTTGGCAGAATTCAAAAAAAATCATCTAACGCTAATATGATGGATAATCAGATGTTAGATGATCAGCAGTATTCATTATTACGCACCATTTCAGCTAAAAATATAGAGAAAGCGATTGCATGGATGAATGAAAATGATCATCGTAAAAATACAACTCGTAGTATGAATCACCCCGTGAATCAAAATATACCCAATATTGTTACAAAACCAGGATTATATGGCTTTGATAAAGTGGATCAAGGCAGTTTATTTTTAGTTGAAACACTCTGGCAATATTTTGAAAATGTTGAACGTACATTGGCTTTACATGCATTAAAGTTAGAGCAACAGCGTATTAAAACGATTAAACAACATGAGCGTTATTTAATTAAAACTGGGCAAAAAGATAAAAGTCAAGTTTCTAATAACCCAAATATAGATCAGGCGTGCCCTTTAAAAATTCTAGATTTAGGATGTGGATACGGATATTTATCATTAAGTTTTTTCAAATGTCTTTATCGTCAGAAAACTTTCCAAAAATTCATATTACAGCAACAGATGCCAATGCAGCGGCAGTAATAGCATGTTCTGAAAATTTTCAAAGGCAATCAGTTTTAGGTGATGTCATTGCAGATGATTGTGCTTTAAGTTTAGCAGGGCAGTCTTTTGATTTGATTCTATGTAACCCTCCTTTTCACCAAGGTTTTGATACAAGTCTTGCGTTATCAAATCAATTTATTGTCCGTATTAAAGAAAGTTTACATCCTAATGGTCAAGCTTGGGTTGTTGTAAATCGTTTTCTACAGTTTGAACAATTAGCAATTTCTCATCAATTAGCGAGTGAAATGATCCGTCAAAATGCACAATTTAGTGTCTTTACACTGACTCATGCCAAAGCAGAGCAGAAAAAAATGCAACGAGATGAGATAAGTGGGCAAGATAATACAGATTACAGTGACTATTTTTAGCTTGATCTCTTTAAATAAATGCTTTTCTTTTAATATATATGTTTTTATATAAGTGTTATTTATCATTTTGTTATATTATTTTTTTGTGATTTATTTTTTAAAATTGGTTTTTAAAGTAGATATTTATGCTTATATTTTATTTTATTGAAAATAACGCTTGCCAAGCTTAGTTATTTCCCCTATAATTCCGCTCCTAGACCAATCGCGGGATGGAGCAGTCTGGTAGCTCGTCGGGCTCATAACCCGAAGGTCGTCGGTTCAAATCCGGCTCCCGCAACCACAATAATAAAAGCCAGTATATATACTGGCTTTTTTCATGTATTTCATTTACGAATTAAGATTACAAGTTTGTGGATTGACTTGAATGTTATATGTAATTAATACGCTATTTGCTGTGTGATAAAGTGTTCGAGTTTATACTCGAACGACCTCATTCAGCACACAATTAAAGGCCTTTATGGCCTTTTTATTTAAACATTTGTTATATAAATTAGGAAAAAGAATGCGGAAAGATCCTTATGGTTTTAACCGAGTTACTGAGCCCTTCAATTACAGCAATGGGATTTACTGTGTGGGGGATTGAATATCATGGCAATACCGTGAATGCAATTTTACGCATTTTTATAGACCATGAAAATGGTATTGGTGTGGACGACTGTTCAGCTGTAAGCCATCAAGTAGCAGGGTTGTTAGATGTAAATGATCCAATTCCTGTGCGTTATACCTTAGAAGTCTCATCACCTGGATTAGATCGTCCTTTGTATACATTAGAGCAGATGGGGCTATATATTAATGGCACAGTTAAGCTTCAATTGAATACGTTGATTGAGAATCGTAAACGCTTTGAGTGTCAGATAATCAGTATAGAAGATGAGCTAATTACTGTTCATGTGATTGAGCGTATTTTAAAATCTAAAAAGAAAACTACAGTTGTAGATCCCATAGTGTTACAGATTCCGTTTGACTATATTGATAAAGCAAATGTTGTGACGCAATTTGATATCAAATAAAATATTATAAAGTGATGATTGAATGTCTTTTTTAAATATAAATATAAATATAAGTATAGATTAAATATCAAGTAATTAAACATTGAGAAGAGTACACACTATGAATAGTAAAGAAGTATTACAAGTTGTTGACGTGGTTGCCAATGAAAAAGAAGTTCCCCGTGAGGTTATTTTTATTGCTCTAGAATTGGCATTAGCAACTGCTGCACGTAAGTCATATGCGGTGGATGTTGATTTACGTGTGAGCATTGATCGTAAAACTGGACAATACATTACTTATCGTCGCTTTGAAGTCGTCAGTGATGATATTCCTTCAAATGAAGCGATTCCTACCAAACAAATTTCTTTATCTGCGGCACAGTTAGATGATCCTGAAATTGAAATTGGTGATGTACAAGAAGAGTTGGAAGATAATGTTGATTTTGCGCGTATTGGCGCACAATCTGCTAAGCAAGTTATCTATCAGAAAATTCGTGAAGCTGAGCGCGCTATTGTTGCGGGTAAATATGAAAAACGACTTGGTGAAGTCATCCGTGGTGTTGTAAAACGTGTTGAACGTGGCAGTATTCTTGTTGATTTGGGTGAAAATGTTGAAGCGGTTATTCCACGGGAATATGCGATTCCAAGAGAAATTGCCCGCAGCGGGGATCATATTAGAGCCATATTATTTGAGATTCGCCCTGAGAATAAAGGCCCTCAACTCATTTTATCTCGGATTGCACCAGAGCTTGTGATGGCACTATTTGACATTGAAGTGCCAGAGATTAATCAAGGCTCGATTGAGATGATTAAAGCTGCACGTGACCCTGGTTCTCGCGCTAAAATAGCTGTAAAATCGCATGATCAACGTATTGATCCAATCGGTGCATGTGTGGGAATGCGTGGTTCACGTGTTCAACAAATCACTAATGAACTTTGTGGTGAGCGTGTTGACATCGTATTATGGGATGATAATCCCGCGCAGTTTGTGATTAATGCGATGAATCCTGCAGAGGTTATTTCGATTGTTGTGGATGAAGATCGACATTCTATGGATATTGCTGTATCGCAAGAAAAATTAGCGCAAGCAATTGGTCGAGGTGGGCAAAATGTTCGCTTAGCATCAGAGCTAACTGGCTGGCTTTTAAATGTGATGACAGATGACGAAGCAACTGCGAAATCTGAAGAAGAAGGCGCAAAAATTCAACGTATTTTCATGGAACATTTAGGCGTTGATGAAGAGGTTGCTAATATTTTAGTACGTGAGGGTTTCTCCGCATTAGATGAGATTGCTTATGTGCCAGAAGCTGAAATGCTTGAAATTGAAGAGTTTGATGGAGATATTGTTGATGCATTACGTACCGCAGCGCGGGATGCACTACTTGCACGTGCAATTGCACGCCAAGAGTTAGGAGATAAAGCACCTAGTGCCGAATTAATTGCATTGCTTGATGATGAAGAGTTGGCTTTCTTGATTGCGAAGAAAGGCGTAAGCACTGTAGATGATTTAGCAGAGCTTGCGACTGATGAACTATTAGAAATGGTTGATTTGAGTGAAGAAAAAGCGAGCGCATTGATTATGCTTGCGCGTAAAACATGGTTCGAGGAGTGATATTCCCACAGACATTTTAATTGAGATATAAAAAAAATAAGCAACCTTGTGTAAAGTTTATTATTTTTATCATAAGGTTAATACGTTTAGTGTGGTGCTAAATGTTCAAGAAATTAAATAGTGGGAAATCCTATCCACTAGGTAAAATAAAATATGTCAGATATTACAGTTAAACAATTTGCAGAATCCATTCATACGCCAGCTGAGCGTTTAGTAGAGCAACTAATGATGCAGGGATACAAGTTAAATCAGTAGATGATGCGATTACAGATAGCCAAAAAGCAGCTTTACTTGAGCATCTAAATTCAGAAACTAAAGGTGGCGCTAAAAAAATTACTTTGAGTCGTAAAAAAACAACAGAACTTAAAGTTGCAAAAGGTGGTCAAGCGAGAACCGTTGCTGTTGAAACTCGAAAAACAAGAACATACGTAAAGCGTGAAGATGTCGCAATACTTGAAAAAGAAGTAAGCGAGATTGTTGTTGAATCTGAAAAAATAGTTAGCCAAGATACAGATTTATCTGTTAAGCCATTATCTTCGGGTGAGGCAAGTGCACCAAGTGCGCCAAACGTGCCAAATTTATCGGATTCAGTTGATATATCAGATAATATTGCTGTACTGATAGAAGATACGGAAAAAGAATCTGTAAAAGTGGCAAAATCGAAAAAAGCTGTAAAAACGACGAGTACCGAGCCTGATGTTGTAAAACAGGCAGATGCGTCTAAGAATATTAAAGCGACGAAAGTAAAAAACAGTACTAAAGCCGAGTCAAAATCTGAATCGAAAGCTGAAGTAGTAGATGTGGTAGACATTGAAGTGAATGAAAAATCATCTGAAAAGAAATCAATTACAGTAAAAAAAGTTATTTCCACAGTTGTTGCGCCATCTGAAGATCTTGTTGCTAAAAAAGAAAAAGCGAATTTAGACGCGGAGCGTGCACGTCAGCAAGAAGCAATTTTGTCTGCTCGTATGCGTGCGAATGAAGAAGCGCAACAAAAACAAAATGATGAAGATCGTCGTCGTCAACTGATAGAGCGTAAACGTGCAGATGAGATGTTGAAAATTTCAGAGGCAGCGCGTGCAGCTTCAACAGGTAGCACCGTTTCTAAAGTTGCGATATCATTTAAATCTGATGAGCCTGTTATTGTTAAAGAGCCGCGTCCAGCACGCCCAGCAGGGGATCGCCCATCGCGTCCAGCAGGAGAACGTCCTGCTTATGATCGTCCAGCACGTCCAGCGGGAGAGCGTCCTGCTTATGATCGCCCAGCACGCCCAGCGGGAGAGCGTCCTGCTTATGATCGCCCAGCACGCCAGCAGGGGAGCGTCCTGCCTATGACCGTCCAGCACGCCCAGCGGGAGAGCGTCCTGCTTATGATCGTCCAGCAGGCGCATCTACACGTCCTTCAGCACCTAAAATTGGTACAAGTGATGCACCAACGAGCACAGATCCTGCACGTAGCCGCCATGGCAAGCACCTGCTAAAAATTTAGATTCTTTGCGTCAAGATGGTCGTAATAAAGATGGTTCTGCTAAGAAAAAAGGTCGTGAGTCCGATAAATTTGTAAGATTCGGTGTGATGATGACAATTCACATCGCCGTGGCGGTAAACGTAAAAAGCATCCTAAACAAGAGCATGGATTTAATATGCCAACCGAGATGCAAGCAGTTGAAGTGCAGTTGCCAGAAACAATTTCAGTAGCGGATCTTGCGCACAAAATGCATTTGAAAGGCATCGAAGTCATTAAGGCTTAATGAAATTGGGCTCAATGGTTACGATTAATCAAGTACTTGATCGCGATACTGCAGCCATTGTGGTTGAAGAGCTTGGGCATACATATAAAATGGTCTCTAAAAATGCTTTGGAAGATGAATTAATCGCTGCGATTAATGATGGTAATGCCATTACAAGACCGCCAGTTGTGACAATTATGGGACATGTTGATCATGGTAAAACCTCAACGCTTGATTATATTCGTCGTACTCATATCGCGACAGGTGAAGCAGGGGGTATTACTCAACATATCGGCGCATACCACGTCCAGACAGATAAAGGTGCAATGACCTTTTTTGATACACCAGGACACAGTGCGTTTACAGCAATGCGTGCCCGAGGTGCTAAAGTTACGGATATTGTTGTCTTGGTTGTTGCGGTTGATGATGGTGTTATGCCACAGACAATTGAAGCGATTCAACATGCACAAGCTGCAAATGTACCTTTAGTGATTGCGGTGAATAAGATTGATAAGCCAGGCGCTGATCGTGAACGTATTTTGGCTGAATTATCTCAACATGGTGTGGTATCTGAAGAATGGGGTGGCGAAAACATTTCTGTTACATTTCAGCTAAAACGGGTGAGGGTATTGATAATTTGCTTGATCAAATTCTTGTTCAATCAGAAGTCTTAGAGCTAACAGCGATTTCTGATGGTCCATCAAAAGGTGCGGTGATTGAATCTCGTTTAGATAAAGGTCGTGGTCCTGTGGCAACGATTTTGATTCAATCAGGCAAATTGAAAAAAGGCGATATTGTATTGGCTGGTATTGAATATGGTCGTGTGCGTGCAATGGTGAATGAACGTGGTGAGCAAATTGAGGAAGCAGGACCATCAATGCCTGTAGAAGTCCTTGGTTTATCAGGTATTCCTGCTGCTGGCGATGATATGATTGTTGTGCAAGATGAGCGTAAAGCACGTGAAATTGCATTGTTCCGTCAAGGCAAGTTCCGTGAAGTTAAATTGGCTCGCTTACACACAACTAAGCTTGAGAATATCTTCACTAATATGGCAGAAGGTAAAATTACAACGGTTAATGTTGTACTTAAAGCGGATGTTCAAGGTTCAATGAAGCAATTTCTAATGCATTAACTGAACTTTCAAATGATGAAGTACGCGTTTAAAATCGTTTCAACTGGCGTAGGTGGTATTACAGAAACCGATGCTAACTTGGCGGTTGCTTCAAGTGCGATTGTGATTGGATTTAATGTTCGAGCCGATAGCGCAGCACGTCGTATCATTGAGGAAGATGGTTTAGATTTACATTACTACAGCATAATTTATGAAGTGGTTGATGAAATTAAACGTGCCCTTGAAGGTAAATTGGCACCTGAATTTAAAGAGCAAATCATGGTATTGCAGAAGTTCGTGATGTGTTTAAATCACCGAAAATTGGTGCAATTGCAGGCTGTATGGTGACTGAAGGCTAATTAAACGTAAAGCGCCAATTCGTGTATTGCGTGAAAATGTTGTGATTTATGAAGGTGAATTGGAATCGTTACGTCGCTTTAAAGACGATGTAACAGAAGTGCGCAGCGGTTATGAGTGCGGTATTGGCGTTAAAAATTATAATGATGTCAAAGCAGGCGATCAAATTGAAGTGTATGAACGAGTTCAAGTTGCAAGAACTTTGTAGATTTTAGCAAAATCATAATCTATCGCCTCTAATGGATTTGTATTTATTAGGGGCGTATGTTTTATTCTTTGGAGAAATAATATGGCTGATGTATCAAGAACGCGCCGTATCGGCGAGCAGCTAAAGCAAGAGATTGCATTAAAAATTCGGACAGAAGTGCGAGATTCACGTGCCTCAATGGTGTCAGTTACTGTGGTTGATGTGGTTAGAGATTTATCTCAAGCAAAAGTTTTGGTAACGTATTTAGGACCTATAGAGCATCGCCCTGAAATTATGGAAGCATTAAAAAATGCAGCGGGTCAAATTCGTACTGCATTAGGAAAAGTCCTTCGTTTACGTACGATTCCTAAATTATATTTTTCTTATGATGAACAATTAGAAAAATCAACGGCTTTATCCGCATTGATTAATCAAGCCGTAGCAAAAGATGCGGAAATTGCCAAAGTACGCGGATTTGAATTGGTTGATGATGAAGATGTGAATGAAAAAATAGCCAGTGAAAAGCCGACTGATGAGACGGTCAAATAGTTGATTTAATAGTTGATTTGGATACGATATTTCTAATACTTCCACAAGAAGATTATACCCGTCATACTTGAAGATCAAACTTGCAGGATGCAACTGCTTTGTTGACAGCGTATTCTCACCCGAATCACTTACTATTTGTAAGCTCATCGGGGTTCACATACTTGTCGCCTCGCGGTACCTTCAAGTCTTTTGGGTATATACCTAATTCTATCTCCGTCACCTTTGAAGATCAAACTTGCAGTATCTTCAAATCTTGTGGGTATATGCAGACCTGATGAATTTTTAAATAATTTTTATTTGGAGTTTATTTATGTCATTTTTTACCCCAAATCCAATTCTTTTTTCAGGGATTAGCAATGCACGTGATTTTGCAGGTTATCCAACTCAATATGGCTTGGTTAAGCCAAAAAAATTATTGCGCGGTGCTCACTTACATCAGATGACAATTGAAGATCAAAACACATTGAAAGATGTCTATCAGGTTAAATATATTATCGATTTAAGAACCAGTATTGAAGTTGAGCAACACCCAAATTTATCAATGATAGATACGCATTCATATCATTTGAATGTGGTGGGAGATCATTCGAGTTTGAGTGTAAATCCAGAAGAAATGCTTAAAGCGATTATGGCATCGAGTGATCCTAATAATTACCTTTCTAGTTTATATGAGGATTTTGTTGAGTCCGAAACAGCGCATCGTGCTTATTCTGCCTTATTTGATGTACTTTTAAATGAACCTAATTATGCAACATATTGGCATTGTACAGCAGGTAAAGATCGTACAGGTTTGCTAGTGCACTGGTTTTATGGGCTTTAGGTGCTTCGCAAAATGTAGTTATGCAGGATTTTTTGTTGAGTAATGAGTATCGGAAATTAGACAATATTGCGATTATGGCAAGTTTCAAACAGAACATTATTCAAAAGAAATATGTGCGGCTATTCATGCCGCATTGACGGTAAAGCAAGAGTATATTGGAAAAATCATGTGATTTGATTAATACAAAATATGGTGGAATAAGTATATATTTACGTGATGTATTAAATATGACAGATGAAAAAATTATGGCGCTACGTGCTATTTATTTGGACTAGAGTATCCCCGTCATACTTGAAAATCCTATTTTGTTGATTTCGCCATCAAATACAAAAGTTGCAGGTCCCTTCATGAATAGCGATTGTGCTTTTTCCCATGAAATACTAAGTTGTCCGCCCGTGAGATTCACGTTGACATGATGAGCAAGTAAGCCTTGTGCAATGCCAGAGGCAATTGCTGCACATGCGCCCGTACCACATGCATTTGTTTCACCAGATCCACGTTCGTATACACGCAAGTTCACGTTATTTGGGTTAATAATTTGCATAAATCCACATTGATACTGTGTGGAAATAGAGGATTATTTTGTAATAACTGGGCAATGGGTTCGATGTTTAATGAATCTAATTCATTAACTAATATAACGGCATGTGGATTTCCCATACTCACTAATCCAAAAGAATATGGAAAGTTTGGAATTGTATAAGTATGTGCAGGATTGAATGCATCATCCAATAAACATGGCAAGCTATTTAATATGAAATTGGGGTGACCCATATCAACAGTGACTTGATTCTTTTCATCTATTTCTAAAGACATCCGAGCTGTTTTTGTTTTCACACGTAAATATCGTTTATTTGTTAAGCCTCGCTCTAAAACATATCGCCCAAAGCAGCGCACACCGTTACCGCAATTACCAACCTCTGAACCATCTTGATTGTATATTTGATAGCAAAAATCAATTTCTGGTTCATCAGAGGGTAAAATAACCAGCATTTGATCAAAGCCAATGCCTGTAAAACGATTCCCTAAATTTGCAATATTCTGTGTTGTGAGCGTAAAAGGTGATTTAGTTGCATCAATGACCACAAAATCATTACCAAGCCCGTGCATTTTTGTGAATCTAATGATGTTGTTCATTGAGATGCCTCTTTGCTTATTTTTTATTTACTGATGTTACGCACTGAATAAAATTGATTTAAAACCCAGCCGTCATTGCGGATTTGATCCGCAATCTCACAAAGTACATCAAGGGGATTGCGGATCAAGTCCGCAATTACCAAGGTATACACATTTTTTTAGTCCTCCCCCTTTTGAAAGGGGAGTTAGAGGGGGGTAGCTATTTTAAATCAATAAAGTGATTAAAGCATTGTTTCTAATTCAAAGAGAGATTCAATCGTTTCTCTTTTACGAATGACATGAGACTTATCACCATCAATGAGAATTTCACAAGCACGTGGGCGTGTATTGTAATTGGAACTCATCACAAAACTATATGCGCCAGCCTGTAAAATGGCTAAAATATCACCCGCTTTGAGTGAGAGCTCACGATTTTTACCTAAAAAATCACCTGATTCGCAGATTGGACCAACAATATCATATGATTGCTTTGGCTCATCAGATTGTTGGGTATTTACAATACGCATCCAAGCACTATATAAGGTTGGGCGAATTAGATCATTCATCGCAGCATCCACGACGGCAAAATTCTTGTTTTCATTAGTTTTTGTTAAAATTACTTCAGTTAGTAAGACACCTGAATTTCCTACAATGGCACGACCAGGTTCGATAATTAAGTGTAATTTTTTGTATTAGGGCTTTGTTGCATTTTTTGTATGATGAGATCAATCCAAACTTTTGGAGAAAGTGGCGCTTCATTTTCGTAGCAGATACCGATGCCACCGCCCATATCAAAATGGCGTAAGGTAATCCCCGCGCCTGCTAATTGATCTATTAAGATGATGAATTTATCCAAAGTATCACTATAAGGCGCAAGCTCTGTGATTTGTGACCCAATATGGCAATCTAATCCGATGATTTCGATATGTGGTAATTCATGTGCTTTTGATAAACACTTAACGCTTCTTCTATCGCGATTCCAAATTTATTCTCTTTGAGTCCCGTTGAAATATAAGGGTGTGTTTTGGCATCTACATTTGGGTTAATACGTAAAGAAATAGGCGCTTTTTTATTCAATGTACTCGCAACATCATTGAGCATTAAGAGTTCTGCGTATGATTCAACATTAAAGCAACCAATATTTGAATGTAAAGCAAAAGTAATGTCATCAATTGTTTTTCCTACGCCAGAAAAGATGATTTTACTAGGGTCAGCACCTGCTTTAAGTACACGAATTAATTCACCTTTCGATACTAAATCAAAGCCTGAACCTAATTTGGCGAGTGTATTTAAAATCGCTAAATTGCTATTTGCTTTAACGGCATAACATACGGTATGAGATTGATTTCCAAATGCAATATCAAAACTTGTGTATGCATCTACGATGCTTTTTTTAGAATACACATAAAGCGGTGTGCCAAATTGCTTAGCAAGACTATTTAACTCAATATTTTCAAGGTGCAACGAGTTTTGATGAAGGTGCGGCATAGATTTAAGTTCCTTTGGAATTATTGGACATAATATTGCTATCAAGTGTGTGACTTTTGTGAATGATATTTTAAGGTCAATGTGTTGAGGCATACTTTAAATAGATAAAGTTAAAGATTAAAGGCTAGGGTACTCAAATTATAAAGTACACTAGCCTTTAAATATACCCGTCATACTTGAAGATCCTGCTTTGTTGGCAGCGTACACTCTCCCGAATCACTTACATCTGTAAGCTCATCGGTATTCGCATACTTGCCGCCTCGCAGTATCTTCAAGTCTTTTGGGTATAAGTCTTATTTTTATTAAAGACTAAGCCTTTTTAAGCCAACGCGTTTCAAGTGAAAAGTTACCTTTATCCAAACGGCAATCAATTTCTGTTTCGCTATCGGTGATGCGAATATTTTTAACCAAAGTGCCACGTTTAAGTACTAAAGAAGAGCCTTTTATTTCAAGTCCTTAATAATTGTGACAGAATCACCCTCATTTAAGCGAGTTCCATTACTATCTTTAACTATAATTTCATCATCATCTGGCACGTTAATCTCCTTCTATAAATATACGTGTGAGTTTTATTTCAATGGATTTCAATGGCAAAGGATATCATATTATGCGCCAAATTAGCCTTGTAAAAATTGGGAAAATTGGAAAAAAAGGACTTTATTATGATCCAGTTCACTAGCAATAAAGCACCGCCTTGTTTAATGTTTAATGATAATGCGATTGAGTTACTTAAAATCTTGAGGGTGAGCGGCAATATTCCCGCAGCGATAGCACATGAAGATTTGGCTTCTTTTATTGTGTTACTTCAAACAGAGGTGGCTAATTTAAGGCAATATAAATTAGAGGCGGATGCGGCTCTTGCGCTAATTGATCGCTTCTCTGATAAAACAATAGAAAGATCATTTGATCAATGGAATGATGATGATAAAAAAGATCTATTAAAACAAAGTATTGATTGGAAATATGTTGATGGTCAACATGTTGCTCACCTTATCCAATCTGCCATTATTCTTTTAGAAATGTTTAAGCTAGCAGAGCAAAAGGAGGATTTATTCAATGGGATTATGCATAACAACGCGTGATGAAATTTTTATGTCATTGGCTATAGAGCAAGCACATAAAGCAGAAATGCATGGAGAAGTGCCCGTTGGCGCGATTATCGTTAAAAATAATTATGTGATCGCCAGCGGGTTTAATCAAGCTATTATGAATAATGATCCCAGTGCACATGCGGAGATGATGGTCATACGTCAGGCATGTCAGTTTTTGAATAATTATCGTTTAACGGGGTGTGAATTATACGTGACTTTAGAGCCTTGTATGATGTGTGCAGGATTGCTTATTCACAGCCGCATATCACGGGTTGTTTTTGGCGCTGGGGATTCTAGAAATGGGGCACTGGGAAGCCAGATTAATATTAATGATATAAACTCATTTAATCATAAGCTTGATGTTGGTGATAGCGTGTTGAAAGATGAATGTAGTGGCATTATTAAACGTTTTTTTAAACGTCGTCGTTAATTTATTTATTCATGTTAAGAACTCCTCAATCCCCTTGATGTACTTTGTGAGATTACGGGGTCAAGTTCGCAATGACCAAGATCTACACATTTTTTTAGTCCTCCCCTTTTTAAAGAGGGAGTTAGAGGGGGTTTTAAATATTTTAAATCAATTGTTTATAAGATAAAAATTCCTTAACCTAATGGCGTTGAGGGTGCAGCCCTTGGAGTATCACAGTATATTCAAATGCTTTGGGTATATACCCTTCATACTTGAAAATCCTGCTTTGTTGGCATCGTATTCTCACCCGAATCACTTACCTCTTGTAAGCTCATCGGGATTCTTACACTGGTAGCCAAAGCAGTATCTTCAAGTCTTTTGGGTATATATTAAATCTTAAGTTATTGATAAAAAACGCAAATGAAATGCGTGGCATAGGGCAATTGCCAATGCATCTGCGGCATCTGATTGAGGTGGTTTGGGCAACTTTAATATTTGCATTACCATATGATTTATTTGGCTTTTATCTGCATGTCCATGACCTACAACGGCCAGTTTAACTTTTGTTGGCGTGTATTCATGAACAGGCAAGTTCGCAAGCGCCGCGACACACATTGCAACACCCCGAGCCTGCCCCAATTTAATTGCAGAATTGGGGTTTTTATGCATGAATGCCTGCTCAATTGAGAACTGTTTGGGCTTGTATGCACCGATTAAATAATCAATGCCTTCAAATATCGTTTTCAAACGTTCTGCGGTTGTATGCGCTGTATTCATACGTATGCAGCCACTATCAATATAGGTGGGCACATTATGTATAAATTTAATCACGCCATAGCCTGTAATACGAGAGCCTGGGTCAATCCCGAGAATAATCATCTGTTACATTATCCTCTTTGGATATAAATTTATTAAAATATGATATGGCGTTATAGCTGAGCCAAAATATCTTCTGGGATATCGGCATTTGAATAGACGTTTTGCGTATCATCCAAGCCTTCTAGCATGTCTAATAGCTTAATCATTTTTTGTGCATCTTCTAAATTTAATACTGTGGTGTTCTCTGCACGCATCGTGACTTCGCTTTCATCTGGGGTAAATCCAGAATTCACCATTAAATTATATACATTGGCATATTCAGCAGGGCTAGTTAATACATCAATTGAACCATCATCATTTACAATGATGTCATCAGCGCCTGATTCTATTGCGATGTTAGTGAGTGAATCTTCATCTGTATTTGCGCTGTAAGATAGAATTCCTGTCTCTGAAAACTGAAATGCCACAGAATTAGACGTACCTAAATTGCCACCACATTTACTAATGCATGTCGAACTTCTCCAACAGTACGGTTACGATTATCAGATAATGTGTCAACCATAACGGCAATTCCGCCAGGACCATATCCCTCGTAACGTATTTCCTCATAAGAGGAATCTCCTTCGCCACCTAAACCACGTTTAATTGCCCGTTCGATTGTATCTTTGGTCATATTTGCGCCCAGCGCTTTATCAATTACCATTCTTAATCGTGGATTTGTTGCAGGATCACCATTTCCATTCATGCGCGTTGCGACAGTTATTTCTCGAATAAAGCGAGTGAAAACTTTGCCTCTTTTAGCGTCTTGTGCATTTTTACGATGTTGGATATTTGCCCATTTACTATGACCAGCCATGCTTACCTCAGATAGTTTAAAAGTGATTAAATCCCCAACCTAAAGGGCGTTATCGCCTCAAATTATAACAGATCTCTTTTTTATAAAAATCAAACAAAATAAAAAATGGCGAGTTCGCATCATAATCGCACAATGACAAGGGTAATAAAAATGTGTAAATATTGGCGCTAAATCTCACATACTTTTAAATGTATATTGCCAGATAACATGCTTTGTATAGGGCGATCATTGCCTGACACTTCACTTAATAATCTGATTGTCATGCGATATTGGTTGCCTGAAAATTCAGGATATACAGGATAATCACCAATTGATACAGAGAGTAAACATGCTGCTCTAGGCACTGTAAATTGGCAGAATCCCTTTTCAACTGTAAGGCTTTTACAACAGATGCATCTTGATAGGCTTGAATAATGGCACGATTTGCCTGAATTAAAGGGATAATAATGTTACCCAATATTCAAAATCTTTTTGGCGCATTTTTGAATTAGGGCTTAGCCAGCAACCTAAACGGTGGTAATCAACATGATATGTAGGACCTAGTAATGTTAGTTTTTGTTTCAAGTGGTTTAAAAATTCATTATGGCGTAAGCCTTGTGCTGCTTTATTATCATAAAAATTAGAGAGCAATGTTTTTATTTCAGCATTATTTAAGGCAGTATCAATGCGTTCTAGTTCTTTTCCTACTTCCATATTAATGTCATATCGCGCACTTAAGTTAACAATATGGACTAAACTTTCTAGGCCTAAATATGATAGTGGCTCGTTAAAAGTAGGTGAGTCATTTGCCATTGTAATATATTTAAAAAGCTGTTCTAGGCGGAGCATTACACGTACGCGCTCTTTTAATGGGTGTAAGTAATTTAACATGGTGTTACCTTAAGATACATATTGTTACGAGATTATTGTGAGGTATTAGGGTTAATATTTAATAGGTTCAAGCACTGCATCAAAATTGTGTTCATCACAAAAATCTGAAAATCGATCACGCAAGAATGTAATTGATTCTGCTCCATTAATTCCTAATATTAATTTTATAATTTGCATGTTCTCATTGGTATGGCGAGCCAGAAATTGCTTACTAGAGCATTCTATAATTCTCGCAGAATCATTGAAAAAAGATAAAACAGAATTTAGTGCATAATTTTTATTGAAGACAATGAGTTCAAATTCATACGCCAGTTCATTGTCACCTGCATCATTTTCATGTCGACCGTAAGAGCAATCTATTATTTCATTAGAACGCAATTCATTAAGCTGTAACTCGACAATTGCAATTTGATTCCAAAGCCCTCTAATATCAATCAGAGCGACTTTAAAATTTGCTAGCGATTGTAGATTAAACTGCATTATTTGAGATTCAGATTTGGCAATGACACTCATCAGTATAGACAGTGCATTGTTATTGTTTGGACACTTTAAAATGACCCATAAAGTAGTATATTTTTTAGGCATATTAGATTCCGATGCTTAAAAAGCAGCCATTGTTTTTTCAAATTGATCTTTAAGCTTATCTTTTGGTTAATTTTTAAAAGTGAGTTTTAGGATTAATTTTTAGAATTAATTTTTAAATTATTTTGTTAAAAAAGAGTATGTTAAAAACATTAAATAAACGAGCGACTATATAGTAATTAGGCGCAGGTTTCAATTTTGATACGCAATGTATATTGTAACTTATTTATTTTATTGGTAACTTAACTTTATCATTACTTTATCATTACTTTATCATTTTAAATTATCTAGGTTTTTTTATGCAGACAGTTATTATTTCTGGGACAAGCACAGGCATTGGTTTAGCAACGGTTAAAAATTTTTTAAATAATAATATTCAAGTCATTGCACTCTATCGTGGGCATAAGCCTTATATTATTGAAAATGAATTATTACATTTAGTTAATTGTGAGTTGTCAGAGTACGATTCTGTTAATAATGCAGCAATAAAAATCATTGAATTATGTGAGGGACACGAAGTTCTGGCACTGATTAATAACGCAGGCTATGGTCAATATGGTGCAATTGAAGATATTGATCGTATGCAATTTGAATATCAAATGTCCGTTAACTTGCATGGTCCTGTACAGTTAACAGTTTTACTAATGCCTTTATTACGAAAATCAGTTGCACGTATTATCATGGTTTCAAGCGTGTTAGGTTTTACAAGTACGGCATTGCGTGGTGCATATTCAGCATCAAAGCACGCATTAGAAGCGATATCCGATACCTTACGATTAGAGCTTGCGAGTACAGGAATTAAAACTATATTAATTGAGCCTGGTCCTGTTAAAACAGAATTTCGGAAAACAGCTTGTAAACATATACAAGGGTGTTTAGATGCATATCCAAACACACATTATAGATGCGAATATGAACGCTTTATTGGGCAAGCATCAGATACAAAAGGGATTGTTAGCGCAGAATATGTGGCTAATATTATTTATACTGCTTCTACAGTAAAGACACCTAAAATACGGTATCGCATTTGTAGACAAACGTGGGGCGCTTGGCTTGGTAAACGTATTCTTTCTTCTCGGTTATTTGATTATTTGATCTTAAAAAATAAAGCGTAAACAACTTCTGTTGTGAGTAAAAATCTTTATCAGCCGATCATAAAAAAATTATTTTGGTGTTTATAACCCGTCATACTTGAAGATTCTGCTTTGTTGACAGCGTATTCTCACCCGAATCACTTACCTTATGTAAGCTCATCGGGCTTCACATACTTGTCGCCTCGCAGTATCTTCAAATCTTTTGGTATAGCTATGTACACATTTGAGATTGCGGATCAAGCCCCGTTACGGGGTCAAGTCTGCAATGATGGATGGGTTTTAAATCAATTTTATTCAGTGCGTAACATCAGTTTTTAATTAAAGCTTTTAAAACGCTCATCATCATTCATGAATGTTTTATCACCAGCTGGGCTAGCAATACCACCAAAAGGCATTTGTGCACTTAATTTCCAAGAGTTGGGAATTCCCCATGTTGATTTAACTTGATCTTCAATTAGCTCGTTATAATGCTGTAACGATGCGCCAATATTGGCATTTGCCAATGCAGTCCAAACAGAAAATTGAGCAATACCTGTTGAATGTTGAGACCAAATAGGGAAATTATTTGCATATGCCGCGAAATTAGTCTGTAAAGATTGGATCACAGTTTCATCCTCAAAAAACAAATAGAACCAAATCCTGCACGAAATGAATCAATTTTTGCTTCAGTCGCGCCAAAATTTTCAGCAGGTACGATTTTTTGTAAGGCGCTTTTCGTCAAATCCCAAAGTTGATTATGTGAATCACCAAATAAGATAACGGCACGAGATGATTGAGAATTAAATGAAGAAGGGCTTATCTTAATTGCATCTCTAATTATCGCATCAATCTCTTCTTGGCTAAGCGCCACATTTTTGTTTAATGCATAAATAGTACGACGCGCTCTACTGGCATCTAAAATTTATTCATAATATTAACTCCTACTTAATGTTTAATTTTAATTTTATTTTATACCCGTCATACTTGAAGATGCTGCTTTGTTGGCAGCGTATACTCTCCCGAATCACTTACCTTATGTAAGCTCATCGGGGTTCGTACACTGGTAGCCAAAGCAGCATCTCCAAGTCTTTTGGGTATAGATTATAGATCGTATAAATTAATCAATATTCCATAAAGTTGATATGGTTTCTATGGATAAAATAGTATAGAGGGCATGTACTTTTTATGCAGCAACCAATGAAACACATCATTTCATATATGAAAAATTGAGAGAAAATTATTTTGATAGAAGCGCATCACTGATATATTGATTTTTTCCCTTTGACATAATTTTTAGCAGAGTAATACATATTTGTCAATTTCAAGTGCAGATAATTTGCGTACATATCTGGCTGGTGATCCCACCCATAGTTCACCTTCTGGAATGATTTTATTAGGTGCTAATAAACTGCCCGCACCTAACATACTGTGTTTACCAATTATTGCGCCATCTAAAATTGTTGCACGCATACCAATCAGACATGCATCCCCGATTGTGCGCCATGCACATTACGCCATGCCCAATTGTTACATCTGATCCAACAATAGTCGGGTAGCCACCTGGCGAATAGGACCATCATGTGAGACATGAATAATCGAGGCATCTTGGACATTTGTTCTTGCACCAATGCGAATGAAGTTTACATCCCCTCGCAATATAGCCATTGGCCATATAGATGAGTCATCTCCTAAACTAACAGATCCAATCACGAGTGCTGTCGGGTCAATCCATACAGATTCTCCAATTTCAGGATATATTTGATTGTAGTGCTTGATCATTTGTTTTTTCCTTTAATCTTTGATTTCTATGAAAAAATATAGTTATTTTGCGGGTTTTTATTTTGATGATTATGAAATAATATTAGGCATGAATTTACTGTGGATTAACTCAAAAACTGTATCACAAGGAGCACTATTTTTGACAGGCACAATCTGCAAATTATTTTCTGATCTTAGCCAAGTCCGTTGACGTTTTGCATATTGTCTTGTGGCAATAATGCCTTTTTCTCGTAAAGTTTTGGCATCATAATCTCCCCGTAAATGCTCCCAAACTTGCCTATATCCAACGGCTCTTTGCGATGTATTCTCTATTGTAAGGCTTGGATATTTCGTTTGTAGCATTAATACTTCGTTAATTAGCCCCATCTCTAACATTAGATCAAAACGTTGTTCAATTCGTAAATTACCCGTGCGATATCTTCAGGTAGTAATGCAATTTTAAGAAAAGGATAGGGAAGTGTCGAGTTTGTTTGTTCACTCCAAAATTGAGTTAATGTTTTACCCGTTGTTAAATATACTTCTAATGCACGGATAATGCGTTGGCTGTCGTTAGGGTTTAATCTTTCCGCACTTGATGGATCAATGAGCGTTAGTTCTTTATGTAATGATAAAATTCCTTCATTTTGCATACGCAAAGTCAATGCAGACTGACACGCTAAATTAGTATGGGGCAGATTAGAAATGCCTTCTAATAATACTTTGAAATATAAAAACGTACCCCCAACTAAAATGGGTGTTTGCTCTTGTTCAAATGCCGATTCAATTAATTTAATTGTATCATGGCGAAATTGAGCGGCACTATATCGTTCTATTGGCGTAATAATATCAACTAATTCATGCGGATATTTTTTAAGCAAGTTTTATTAGGCTTGGCTGTGCCAATATCCATATCTTGATAAATTAAAGCAGAATCGACAGAAATAATGCGAGAAGAGAATTGTTCGCTAAGATAAATAGCTGTGTCTGTTTTTCCTGATGCGGTTGGTCCCATCAAGCAGATTATTTTTTTTTCAAATGCCACGACATGCTCACAATATTAATTAAATGTAATGATAGGTTTAGAATATATAAGATATTGTTTGTGTTGTTGTATATCAGAATATTGGGTTGTATTTTGTATAATGATGTGAATCCGCTATACTTAGTTCATTTTATTTTTTAAACATTATTTTTTAAACATTATTTTTAAACATTATTTTCTATGATATAAATAATTATGTTTATAACAATAAACAATAGAATAAGCGTATCCCCACAAAATTGAGTAACTATAATGCCAAAATTACCCGATATTTTACAGAAAATTACTGATAAAAACGCGAAGACTTAATAGCGCTTAAAAGCAATGTGCCATTGTTATCATTGAAGTCACAGCTATCAGAATTGCAGCCAACACGTGGCTTTTTAAATGCACTTAGATTGGCAAATGCCAATAGTCATTCAGCCGTCATTGCAGAAATAAAAAAGGCTAGTCCTAGCAAAGGTGTATTGAAAGAAATTTTTATCCCACAGAGATCGCTACTTCTTACCAGAAATTTGGCGCAGCCTGTTTGTCTGTTTTGACAGAATCTCATTTTTTTTCAAGGCAATAATCAACACCTTGTTGATGCAAAGAATGCATGTGATCTGCCTATTTTGCGTAAAGATTTTATTATCGATTCTTACCAGATTTATGAGTCAAGGGTATTAGGTGCGGATTGCATTTTATTGATTGTTGCCTGTTTGAGTGATCAAGAATTACATGCTTTTTATGCGCTTGCAATAGAGTTGAATTTAGATGTATTAATTGAAGTACATGATGAGATTGAGTTACAACGTGCCTTGGTACTTAATCCGCCATGATTGGCATTAATAATCGGATTTGAAAACATTTAATGTCTCTCTATCACTACAATTAATTTATTAAAACAGGTGCCAAAACATATTTTAATCATTACCGAAAGTGGTATCGGTTCTCAAGATGATGTATTTATGATGCAAGAATATAATGTAAATGCTTTTTTATGGGTGAAGCGTTTATGAATGCAAAAGAACCTGGGCTTGAATTAGCAAAAATATTTTTCGATTATATTTTCGATTTAGATAACCGTTGTGGTTAATTGATCAATGACCAAGGTCTACACATTTTTTAGTCCTCCCTCTTTTAAACATAGGTATCTTGTATGATAATTTTTTAATTAGAGCATATAAGATTAAGTTTGATTTTTCATTAGATTTTGATAAAAATCTAATGAAAAAACCAGCCAACAAGCGAAGCGCGTTAGCGTATATAGAATTAAATTTTTAGAGCAAATTTTATTTTCTCTAACCCTTTTTGGGGGGCACTCCAAAAATGCCGATTTGTATCTAATGCTTATAGCCAGTTGTGTAGATACCTATACCCTTTTAAAGCATAGGTATCTACACATTTATTATCGTCCCTCCCAATATTGCATTTGCCATTTGGGAGAGTGTTTTCTAGATCATATTCTGCAAGCAAAGATAATGTATTTAGTAGAATAGAAAGCCCTACAAGCAGTGCTGGTGCGCTTTCCATTCGACCTCTTTTTTGTTGCCGCCCTGATAAACGGCTAAAAATTGGCGTGTCCGCATATCTTCTTCCGTCTGTCTATTTTGCAACTGCCAGACCAGCACACATGCCATACAGGCAATTAAAAACCGCTTAATCACTGCTTGAGCACTCTGTTGCAACCAACCTTCAATATCATGCCCTGCACTTTTAATTAATTTAAAAATGATTCAATATTCCAACGCCAGTAATACCATTGTGCAAGTTGTCGATCATCTATATTGCTTTCCACATTGGATATAAACACCATCTTGTTAAAATCTTTCCTTCATTATCAGATAATTGTGCAACAACTAAACGTAATGGCAACGGATCACCTTTCAGATCTTGACACGTACCTGTTGTCGGATTGCGTCGCTTAGCTTTTGCTGGACGAGCCAATGTGACTATTGTTTCTGAGACACTCAATTTTACACTATCTTTCTTGTATTTCAAATGCTTAACAAATTTCATATTCAAATCATCGGCAATATCTTTTATTTTTTTTTCAGCTCCTTCATGCAAACAATACGCCCTTCTTTTGCCCTAACTAAATACTGCCATTTCTGGAGAGACCACTCTCTTAAATGCGCAACAGAGTCAGCTTCTCTATCAATAATATGAACTAATTTAGGAGACAATTTGAGACTTTCTATTGTAGAAATAACATCTGTTAATGCATTTAAATGAGTATCTTTCGAATCAACTGGCACATCCAAAGTAGACCAACTATTTTCACTATCTTTAAGTGTTGAAGATAGTGGAGCAATGGGAATCCCAGTCTGACTATTGATCAATAAACTACTTTGTAATTCATAGCCAACATCTTTGCTATGGGACATTTTGAGTTGATTTTTTTTCGAGTATGACCTAAAAAAGGCAATCGCGACCAATCATGCGCAACCAGTGCAAATTCATGTTTTGACGCTGTTGTCGTAGCCCGAGCTAAATTATCAGTGGCGCATTCAATATCGGCAAGGTAACGCTATCATTTTGAAAAAAACGCCAAACTGCCTGAGTTGTTGCAAAAGATTGAGTATGAGTAGACGCTAAATCTTTAATGGCTGATGATAATAGATTAGCAGGGCTAATATGTTGTTTAACCATAGTTTTATACCGCTTTATAAGACGGGCATCTAGCCCTGATATACAAAAATTAGAATATGATGTGTTCATTTGAAAAGCTCATGTTTTAATTTTTCTTTTAACATATTGCAATAAAAATGTGTAGATACCTATGCTTTTAAAGGGGGAGTTAGTGGGGGATTTAAATCTACTTTCTTATTGAGTGCGTAACATCAGTAATTAAAAACGTTACCTTCCTTTATGAATCCAGTTACAATAAAACACTATTTTTATTATTGATCTGGTACAAAAATATTATTTATGAATGATTATTTAAGATCTCCTAAAAAACGAGCAACGATTATTCATGTTGCTGCGATGGCCGATGTATCCCCTAGCACGGTATCTCTTTTTTTAAGACGTCCAGAAGAGGTCTCTGATAAATTAAAAGATAAAATTCAAAAATCGATTGACGCACTCTCGTATGTCCCTAACAAATTGCAGGAGGATTATCCTCTTCAAAGAATAAAACGCTTTGCGTTATTATTCCATCACTCATGAATACTTTTTTTGCAGGCACGGTTCAAGCAATGCAAAACGAATGTGATAAAGCAGGTTATACATTATTAATTGGAAGTACTGATTACAATTTAGAACAAGAATACAAACTCGTTCGTACATTTTTAGAATGGTCACCATCAGGCATTATCCTAACTGGTAAAGACCAAGCAAAAAAAACAAAAACTTACTCAAACATTCAGGTATTCCTGTAGCCCAAATGTGGGATCTTGGTGATATGGATTTTGACTTACAAGTTGGATTTAGTAATTACGCGGTTGGAGAAACAGCAGCAAAGCATTTATACCAAGGCGGATGTAAAATGTGATATATCTAGGCGCACGTTTGGATGAAGATAAACGCGCAGGATATCGCGCCGAAGGATACCAAAATATTGCTCAACTTCATCAAAAAGAGCCTCATATTATTGGATTATCGAGCTCTTCTAGCCAATTTTCATCCGTACAAGCGGGAGAAGCAATTGCAATGGCGTTATCCCTTGATCCCAGTATTGATGAGTTATTTGTTCTAATGATTCTTTGGCATTGGTGTCTTATTTGAAATGCAACGCCGTAATATTAGCGTGCCAGATAGGCTATCAGTCATTGGCTTTGGGGATCTTGAATTCTCTTGTGCCTGCACACCAACACTCACAACAATACGACCGCATAGAGAAAGAATTGGCACACTCACCGTTAGAAATTTAATTGATATCATCAATGAAAATACAGTGCCATCAGCGATTATTGATGTCAATTTTGAATTAGTACCAAGACAATCAACAAAATTATTCATTCCTGAGGTATGAACATGTCATAACTTATTTGCCATACCTCACCCACAAATAAATGACAAAGAGCCAATACCTATTACCAATAGTCTTTATTTAGAAAACTCTTTTTAAAAAAAACGATATAATTGTTTGTAGTTAAATTTTAAATTAATAGGACTCAAATATGAAAAAATTACTAACGATCTCAATTTTTGCTTTGTTACTGTCTGCTTGTGCGAAAAAAACTGATACACAGCAACTGCCAGAAGAATGTAATGAGTTCATTGCAACAATGGAAATTGTATTAAAAACATCAGGAATTGCTGGTGCACCAGGAATTCCTGATCAGGCAGGTTGGGATAAAATGCAATCAGACTTATTTGTTAGCGCTAAAAAAGACATTAACGCGGTAACGCTTGAATGTAAAAATGCCAACGAAGTTATGAAGCCAGTCCTAGAAAAATTAAGTCACTGCAACAAAATCAGTCACTACAACAAAAGTATTTTTATTGAATATTAAGTAATTACTCAGCAGGCATTAAAGATTTTCAAGTTAACTTGTCATTGCGGATCAAGCCCGCAATGACGACAATCAAGTTCGGTATCTTATGAATAGTGAGCATATTCTTACTTTTTTATACGCGCCTCGAGATGAGTAATAAAAAAACTAGAGCCAACGATAAGTCCTGCACCGACAATGAATAGCCAATTTACTCCCCAGCCAAAAAATAAATATCCCAATACCACATTAATAGGTAGCTTGAAATAATCAAAAGGCTGAATAAAAACCGCATCTGCAGCATGGTATGCTCTGGCAATAAAATATTGTGCCACTGCCGTTAAAATGCCCAATGCTAAAAATATCCACAGTGTATTGCTTGTGGGTAGTTGTATTTCAAATTGAGTGAAATCACTTAAATTGTCTGTTAGGGCAAGTAGTATATTAAACGGTGTCATCAATATATATAGATAAACGACCATTGTTATAGAGCTATCTTATCAGCTAAATCTTTCAGCATAATGGAGTGGCATGCCCAAAAAAATGCCGCTAGTAAAGGAAATAACATTGCTATACTGAAATTTTCAGACCATGGATTTAATATAATTAAGGCGCCAATAAAGCCTGCGAGCAGAGCAATACTTCTTTCTGTATTGATTGATTCTTTTAAATATAAGATTGCACCTAAGTTGCAAAGAGAGGAGATACCATTAAAAGAGCAAGTCCCTGACCTATTGGAATAGGGATTGATAGAGCTTTGACCCATAATTGAATGCCAATCACAGCCATGATGATCCGCCAAAAGTGTTTCCAAAATATTGTGTTTTTATACTTTTTTAATACTTTGATTTAAAATCCAAGGGAGCATGCAAAATAAAGCAATTAGATATTGATAGAAAGCGACCCATCCTGAACGCATTTTATATTTCTGCAACATAAGGAGTTAATACATTAACTCCTGCAAATGCAAGACCTGCCATAATCATAAAAAAAGCACCATGGGCAGGATTGTGTAATGTGTGTGATTTTAATAATGACATGAAAGATATACCTATAAAAATGGCAAAGAGCCTAAAAAATAAATCACAATATCTGTACAGAGTTTATACCCAAAATATTTGAAAATTTTCAAGGTAAAGTTTGTAGCATTGCGATTATGATTGGTAATCCTTTTTGCTATAAAATCGCAATCCTAAACCAATCAATAATGGGAACCAAATTAAGCTAGATGCATAGCTACCATAAAGTGCGACATGTGTATTGAATGGCATTAGAGCGACACAAGAAACGATCATCCATTCAGCTTGGATTTTTTGCCTGATCATAATCCAAAATACTGCTAAGTAAAGTACGAGATAGCTTAATAAGCCTATTGTGCCTGTTTCGAGCATCACTTCTAATATAAATAAATGTGGGAAATAGGCAAAATCTTGGTTACCTCTTTCATGGTAGGATTTTTGTGCATATGCATCATAAGATGCACCTACACCAACGCCATTGACTGGGTGATTTTTATACATCAATAAAGCTGTTTTCCAAAGAGATACTCTAGATGAAGATGCTTGATCAATACTGTAAGAATCGCCTGCAAAAACTTTAACAGATTGTTGCATCCTAGTCTGAACAGAGGGTACTTGTAGTGCTATCCCTCCAGCTAAAATCATGCCTAAAATGAAATTAGTCACAATTTTAATGGATATGGTTTTGTGAAATATATTCCAAAATCCCCACAATAAAAAACTTATTGCAAAACTGAGCCAAGCTGCGCGTGTATTTGAAATAATAATTGTTGCAACAAGTATTCCCAATAATGGAATAATGAGAAAACGTTTAATTTTATGATTTAAAAAATCACGCCGTAAGGTTTCTAAAAAAATAGGGCTGAGCAATGCCAAAATATAACCTAAATGATATTTAGGTGTAAAAATGCCAGTAATTCTATAGCCATCATATTTCATGCCAAATAAGTTGCTGCCATACAGCAATTGTACAATGGCATCAATACACCAAAATAGCATTAATCCTGTTAGCGCACGGGCTAATATAATTATAGTATTGCTGGATTGGCATAAATATAAAATAAAACTTGCTGCAAAAAATATATCTGGAAAATGCTAAGAGTGTTTTTAAACTTTCTGCCAGATTAAGCGAGTCTGGTAAGGAAGTTAAGAGAGGAAAGTAAAATAGCCCTATAAAAAATAGAATTTGAGATTTTTTAAAAATAGTCCAAGTCGTTTTAAAATTGAATATCAAAACAAATAATCCAATAACACCAATTAATGTCGTGCTTCCGTTAAGTAATCCTTGTTTAAAAGGAAATAACATAAAACTTAAAAATACAAGGAATACACCTATAAGATTAAAGATCTTATGCAGGGATATATTATTTTTCATTTCTTTAAACATAAGTACTCACATTGTTAAATAAAATAACAGTAGATAAACATAATACCCCCGTCATACTTGAAGATCTCCTTGCAAGATGCAACTGCTTTGTGATATCGTGTACTCACCGAATCACTTGCAGTGTGCAGCACTTGCCGCCTCGCAGTATCTTCAAGTCTTTTGGCTATATATATTCATAAAATTTAAAAAAATTGTTTTTATGAGAACTCTATATTTTCTTAATTATCGTATTT
The DNA here is from genome assembly GCA_024449915.1 of Sweltsa coloradensis. Lineage (NCBI taxonomy): Eukaryota > Metazoa > Arthropoda > Insecta > Plecoptera > Chloroperlidae > Sweltsa > Sweltsa coloradensis. The sequence continues at coordinate 1,115,331 of JAMZAV010000013.1, forward strand.
CTGTTAAATCAGATTTAAATATTTAATCTAATTGAAATTTAAGAGTTAATGCTTTTGCAATACGATAAGCCTCATTAAATTTAGGTGAAACTCGTGTGTTTTTGCATAGATTGAAGTCAGTTAATTGATTAGCTGTGAAAAAATTAAGAAACTGATTCTGTGCTAGATATCTATTATTATTTGCAATTTTATTACCTTTATTAAAGACCAAAGGGATTAAAGTTACATTGACATCCGCAGTGAGTGCTTCATATATCATAGAAACCGAATCTTCCGTGATTAAGCTGTATTTAGATAACAATAGTTGTGAGGCAATCCATCCAAAGGGGGTTGATTCATGTGAGATAATTTCAATTTGAGTCAGATTATTATTTGCTAACATAATAGATAATTCAACTAAAAACGATTTAGGAGTTCGTCTTGAGGTTGTTAAAACAACTTTCACGTTTGAGGGTAAATGACGAGTCCACGTAATAATTGCATTCATAACATGGAATTGATCCCAAACAAAATGTGCGCTGTTACCGCCAATTAAAATAATAGCTTGATTAGTTTTCGCTACTTGCAAAAATGGTTGGATGTATTGATAGAGTTTAAAGCGCCTTCAGAGAGTATGATGTTTTTAGTTTCAGGCAGATTGTCGTGGCGAGGAATAATACAGGCATCAAAAAAAATGTGGCAAGCTAGGTTTCATCAAAACAATTGCTATTGCTTTGCAGTAAAATTTCAATATTAATAATGTTAAGTGCGTGCGATGACCTGCGCCAATTATAATTAATTCATTTTTTTTATTTTCTAGAATTAAAGTGATTGCTTCTGGTAAATTAGTTAACTTTATTTTTATAGGAAGTAGTTTGCAAGGATTATTTTAATTAACAACAGGTTAGATAGGTGTTTGGCATTCATAAACTTGAGAGCCTTCTTTTACCAAATAAGCTAGTGCATTTGTTAATCCAATACTTTGGCTATCATGACCTGGTTTTCCATCACTTATTCTGAGGATTATTTTCATGGGTTTTCTTTTATGGTTTTTTTCAAATAATGTTTTTTAAATAATGAAAGCTATTAAAATAAATCAATAATAAAGCCCTAGAAGAGCGTAGCTTAATTCTAGGGCTTTATAAATTTCATTGTTTTATTTGTGTAAAAAATTATTATCAATTAAGCGCGACGTGTTAATTTTTCTTTAATACGTGCTGCTTTACCTTGGAGGTCACGAAGGTAATATAATTTCGCACGACGAACTAAGCCGCGACGTTTTACTTCTAATTTTTCAATTGTAGGACTGAATGTTTGGAATACACGTTCTACACCTTCACCATGAGAAATTTTACGAACTGTAAAGGAAGAACCTAAGCCGCGAGAGGTTTTTGCAATAACAACACCTTCAAAAGCTTGTAAACGCTCACGTGCGCCTTCTTTTACTTTTACGTATACAACAATTGTATCACCAGGGTTAAATGAAGGGAGTTCGCGAGTCATCATTTCTTGTTCGAGAATTTGAACAATATTCATAATTAATAGCCTTATAAATTTTAATTAAATCAATAAAATATAAAAAGTTCAACTGTATTTTCAATTTTCACTTATTTAAACGTAAGCGGTCTGTAATCAAGTAAAGGATTTACAAAGGGAGTTATTCTATACTTTTTTATAGCTAACTGCTAGGCATTATTTTCTAGTGATTACTTCGTTTATCGCTACAGCAAAACCTATAAGAGCACCCTCATTAGCATGCAAAGGTGTCTACTCATCTCCTAGCAACATAGCTCCTAAATATTCTAGGAACTTCGGGAAACTCATTTTAACATTTGAGTTCCAATCACTAACGCACAGAATTTTTAAATCCGCTCGAAGCAATTTAACGTCAGCAGGATTAATGCGTCTGATGTTTGAGAAATGGCTCAAAATTCGCCATTAATGGCGATGCCCACAAGCAAGTAGTGTGTGGGTAACTAAAAGGCTTTGATAAAAAAATTTGATTATTCGCCAAATTTTTATGAACCAAAGATGTTAGCAGGAATTCGTTAAATTTTGCGTGCAGAAATCTAATCTTAACTATTTATATATTACAATAATCTATAAGGATATGGAATATTGAAGTGTTTCATCAGGGCTGCTCCAGCTTAAAAATATTCATATTATAAATAAGTGCTAGTATTTGTATGGCAATGTAATTATTATACGTCAACTTAAATTTAATTAGATCTAAATCTATAAAATCCTACATAATAACTCATTGGGGCATCTTCATTAATTCAATTATTACCATTTTTCAAACCAAAAAAAATTGATTTTATTAGAAATTAATTTTTATTTTTTGCTAAAAAACTAATTTATGGAGGTGCCCATTAGTTATTTTTCAATAGTCAATTCCCATAAGTGAGACTTAAACACTTTAAAAGGCTATCTAAAACCTTAAGGAATGTTTTACACATGATTAATACCGATAATGCAAAAATTAAAGTTGCACTTGATGTTGGTACGAGTAAAGTTCGTATCGTCATCGGTGCTATACAGCTAAATGGTGATATAGACATAATTGCTCACGGAGAAGCGCCTTCTAAGGGGTTGCGAAAGGGTGTTGTTGTCAATATAGAACAAACTATTAATACAATTAAAATAGCGAAAACTCATGCTGAAGTAAGTTCAGATCTTGAAATTAATACAGTTAGTGCTATTGTTTCAGGATATCAAATTATGACTTATCATTCTAATGGGGTCATTAAGATAGCTGGGGAGGCGGTTTGCGAAGATGATTTTCCGAGGTAATGGAAATTGCTACAGCACTGGCATTACCTCAAAATCAAGAAGTAATTCATGCATTTTCAAAAGAGTATATACTTGATAATCAAAGTGATATAGTAAATCCCATTAATTTATCAGGTGTTCGTTTAGATGCGCACGCCTATCTAATTGCATGTAAAAAGACAAATATTACAAATCTTACCAAATGTATTGAAGCGCTTAATGTTGATACTGATTATCTTGCGATACAGTCGATTTCTGCTGCTGCTTCTGTTCTTTCTGAGGAAGAGAAAGAGCTTGGGGTATGTGTAATTAATATTGGAGCTGGCACAACAGATATTGCAATATTTCATAAAGGCACATTAAGGTATACGTCTATAATACCAATAGCGGGAGAGACTGTTACAAGCGATATTTCTCAAATGCAACGCATATCGACCCCACTTGCTGAAAATATTAAAATTAATTATGGCACATGCATACAAAGATCAAGTCATCAGGATGAGATGATAGAGCTTCCTCAAGCAAATGGTCGGAATAGGCTACTTTCACAAGCTGAGCTTACTAAGATAATTGCTGCTCGCTACGCCGAGATCTTTGAGATGGTACAGACAGAAATAGAACGAAGTGGTTATAATCATTTACTTGCAAGTATAGTGATGACAGGCGGTGGTTGTTTAATTGAAGGTTTGCCTGATTTTGCAGAAAATATATTCCATTTGGATATAACGATAGGCATTCCTAATATCAGACAATATATGACATATAATGATAGCTCCATACTGCTTAGACCTGAATATGCGACTGTTCTTGGTTTATTTATGGATATTCAAAAAGATGACTTCCATACGCGGAAAAAAATAGATCCGCCAAGAAGTTTATTTTCTAAATTAAAAATAATTTCTAAAAAATATTTTAAACAAAATCTGTAAAAAAAGATCTCTTATGATAGAATTTCTAAATTATCGTATTTAAAACAACCAACTTGAGGCTGACTATGTCCGTTTTTGAAATTGTGAACAACTTATCTCAAAATCCTATTATTAAAGTAATCGGCGTTGGCGGCGGCGGCGGGAATGCAGTCAGCCAAATGGTAGAATCAGGATTAACAGGGATTGAATTTATTGCAGCGAATACAGACGCGCAATCGCTTGAAAAGAGTAAATCAAATATTATTATTCAAATAGGTAAAAATATTGACGAAAGGTCTTGGGCTGGTGCAAAGCCCGAGATTGGTCGCCAAGCAGCTTTAGAAGATCGTGATCAAATCCGTGAGCTTCTTGTCGGAACAGATATGTTGTTTATTGCAGCTGGAATGGGTGGTGGCACTGGCACTGGCGCCGCACCTATAATTGCTGAGATTTCAAAAGAACTCGGTGTTTTAACTGTTGCAGTGGTTACTCGTCCTTTTAAGTTTGAAGGTAAAAATCGTGAAAAATTGGCGAATGAAGGAATAAAAGAGCTTTCAGCGCATGTTGATTCTTTGATTACAATTCCTAACGAACGGTTGTTAACAATTTTAGGGAAAGATGCAAGCTTGAATGAATCATTTAGAGCTGCTAATAATGTATTACTCGGGGGGGTACGGGGGATCTCTGATGTCATAACGCGTCCAGGTCAAATAAATGTTGATTTTGCTGATGTGACAACAGTTATGAGAATACAAGGGCTCGCGATGATGGGGACAGGTGAAGCAATAGGGGAAGATCGCGCTAGAGAAGCAACCCAACAAGCAATTGCATCTCCATTACTTGATAATATGAGTTTAGCTGGCGCAGAAGGTATTTTGGTAAATATTACTACAAATGGAGACTTGACTATTGGTGAATACAGTGAGGTTGGTGAAATTATACAAGAATTTGCAACAGACAATGCGCATGTTATTATTGGTACGTGTCAAGATGAAGAGCTAACTGGTGAATTCAAAGTAACAATTGTTGCGACTGGCTTAGGCAAATTTATTGATAATACCAATCCTATTAATAGCAGAATTCGCCAGAATAGACCTTCGGGGGATAGTAGCCCTGCACAAGTAAGTCAAAAAAATGATCAAGAAAAGCTTTTTGGTGATATATTAGATGTACCTGCATTTTTACGCCGCCAAGCAGACTAAAGCATTGCTTATACGTAGGTACTTCAAGGGATTTAATACATGATTAATCAGAGGACACTTAAAAGTGTAATTAAAACAACAGGAATAGGTTTGCATTCAGGTGATAAAGTTTACTTGGCGCTAAAACCTGCTCCTGAAGATTCGGGTATTATTTTTATTCGTACAGATTTAAAAAATGCGCCGCCAATAAAAGTAGGACCGTTTTCTGTGACGGATACTCGGATGGCGACAAAAATGTCCGAAGGGATCTCAAATATATCAACCGTTGAGCATCTAATGTCAGCACTTGCTGGTCTGGGTATTGATAACGTCATCATAGAAGTTAGTGCTCCTGAAATTCCTATTATGGATGGAAGTTCTGCACCATTTGTATTTCTTATTCAAACAGCTGGCATATTAGAGCAAAATAGCCCTAAGAAATTTATCCGTATCAAAGACACTGTGAAAGTTAGTGATGGTGATAAGTGGGCATCTTTGAACCTTATGATGGATATATGATTGATTTTAAGATATCTTTTGATCATCCAGTTCTAAAGAGAACAAACCCTCATGTATATTTTGATTTTACAAGTAAAAAATATATTCAAGAGATTTCTCGAGCTAGAACTTTTGGATTTATGCGTGACCTAGATGTATTGAAAGAAAATAATTTAGCATTAGGTGGTAGTTTAGATAATGCGATTGTAATAGATGATTATCGGATATTAAATGATAATGGTTTGCGTTATACCGATGAGTTTGTTAGACATAAAGTGTTTGGATGCAATAGGGGATCTATATCAATTAGGGCATCCAATTATTGGTAAATTTAAAGGGTATAAATCAGGGCATGGTTTAAATAATCTTCTTATTAGAGAGTTGATGGCAAATCCAAATGCATATGAATTTGTGTCTTATTCTAAGAAAGAAGGAAAAAAAGAGAGGAATATTTTTAGTTTACCAATCCTTACACCTATCTAATTTGCATTGAAGGATATAAAAAACCCCTGTTTAGCACTAATTGAAGTGCTAAACAGGGGTTTTTTTATATTGATGAGAATAATCAATGATTATGTTAACGAGTACGCGATTTACCTGATGAATTTCGGCGATCTATTTTTTTATTTGCACCTTTACGTACATCACGTTTAGCAGATTGGGGACCTTGATTTGTCTTTTGACCATTTGCTTTTTTACGCTTATCTTTATTATCCATTAAACGGCCTAATACATTATTTAATTCATCTGGTAGCGGTGCGCTAAAGGCATAGCTTTTGCCGTTAAAGTCTAACATTAGGCTGTGTGCATGAAGAAATAATCGGTCTAAACCATACTTTTTAAACTCTGCATTAAATGTTGCATTGCCAAAAACGATCATCTCCTGCGATTGGATGTCCTGAATGTGCTGCATGTACGCGAATTTGATGCGTTCTACCTGTATATAAACGTGCTTCCAAAAGGCTTGCACCTAAATAATCATCTCTTGGTGAAAAACGCGTGTGAGCAGGGCGACCTTTTTCAGAAACGATGACGGGGTCGTTCACACCATTTCTCGGTTTTCAACATCTTAAGGGGTGCTTTTTCATCAAAGACACTTTTATTCCAGCGCCCCATTACTAGGCATAGGTAACGTTTATCCATTTTGGTATTTTGGATTGTTTTAAGGGCAGCACCATTTTTTGCAATGAGTAAACAGCCTGAGGTGGCTACGGTCTAAACGATGAACAAGTTCTAAAAAATCTAAATCTGTACGTGCAGCACGCAAGCATTCAATTACGCCAGTGTCAGATCCACTTCCACGGTGTACAGCAAGGCCTGAAGGTTTATTTATAACTAAAACATCTTTGTCTTCAAATAAAATATTTTGGAGTAAATAGTCTTGATACTCCTGTGGTGCCTGTGCTTCAGTCCGTACAGCTAAATAAACAGGTGGAATACGAACAATATCCCCTTTTTTTAGTTTTGTTTCAGGTTTGGCGCGGCCCTTATTAACACGTACTTCCCCTTTGCGAATAATTTGGTAAATTTTGTTTTTTGGAAGGGATCTAAATTGTGCCATTAGAAAATTATCGAGTCGTTGTCCTTTTTGATGCTCGGTGACAGTTTCTAAACGTATTTTTGTACGTATTTGATTTTCATGATTATTTGTAAGATGAGTGTTTTCTTCTGTAAACTGGGAAATTTTTTTTTGAATTATTTTCAAAATTTTCTTCTGTGTCTTCTGTAAAATCATTTTCAAAGCTGTGATTTAAATTGTTTTAAATCATTATTTGAAGTGTTTACGGTAGAGTTTCAGGTTTATGTAATGAGGATGATGTTTTTGTGTCTACAGTTCATTGTCGTTTATGCTTTGCTTATTATCGTGTTCGTAGGTCAGATTATTTTTCCGTAAAATGGCGAATATTGTAGCATTTTGGAATTGACTTATCATAAAATCATTGAAACAAATGTGCATTTTCTTTTTGGCTCTTTTTTATTTATTTGTTTTTTTTGATTTTTTGATTTTTGATTTTTTAAATGAAATATTAAAAATTTTAATAGCCAAGAATAGGCGTTTACCAGTAATATCGAGTGCCTTTTTAGGCAATCGATATTTATGACGATATTTATGATTATAAAATGAGGGCTGAAATAATAATGGCATTAATTGTACAAAAATATGGTGGTACTTCGGTAGGAAGTGTCGAACGCATAAAAAATGTTGCAAAGAAAGTTTTTGCATTCAAAGAGCAAGGTCTCAAGTGGTATTTTGTCTTATCTGCGATGTCTGGCGAAACAGACCTTTTAATTGGTTTAGCCGCAGGTATCTCATCTTTTCCTGCAAGCGTGAAATGGATGTTTTACTCTCAACAGGTGAGCAAGCTACGATTGCATTATTATGTATGGCATTAACAGAATTAGGTCAAAAAGCCAAATCATATACAGGGACGCAAGTGCGAATTCTGACGGATGAGTCTCACACTAAAGCGCGTATTAAAAAAATAGATGCACATAAGTTGCAAGCAGATTTAGATGCAGGTTTTGTCGTTGTGGTCGCAGGTTTCAAGGTGTGACAATTGATGGCGATATCACGACCTTGGGGCGTGGTGGTTCAGATACAACCGCCGTTGCACTAGCTGCCGCATTAAATGCATCAGAATGTCAAATTTATACGGATGTTGACGGTGTATACACGACAGATCCACGGATTGAGCCAAATGCAAAGAAACTTAATACGATTACATTTGAAGAGATGCTAGAACTTGCGAGTTTAGGTTCAAAAATTTTGCAAATTTCCCGTTCAGTAGAATTTGCAGGTAAATACAATGTACCAGTTACGTGTTTTATCTTCACTCACAGATAGTGTCGCTTGCCGACAGATGGCACTTTAATTACAATTGACTTAGGGGAAAATGATATGGAATCCGCTTTGATTTCGGGTATCGCAGCCAATAAAGATGAATCACAAATTACGGTTTTGGGTGTGCCTGACACGCCAGGAATTGTTTTTAATATTTTAGGTGCAATTAGCGATGCAAATATCGAAGTAGATATGATTGTGCAAATATCGGGCAAGATGGAACGACGGATTTTACATTTACCGTTAATCGTCCAGATTATGATAAGGCTATGCAGATTAGTCAAAATGTTGCTAAGACATTGGGCGCACGTGAAGTTGTTGGTGTGACAAATATTGTCAAATTTCTCATTGGTTGGTGTTGGTATGCGTTCTCATGCAGGTGTTGCAAGTCGTATGTTCCAAGCCTTAGCGCGAGAAGGGATTAATATTCGCATGATTTCAACATCTGAAATTAAGATTCTGTGGTGATTGATGATAAATATTTAGAGCTGGCAGTGCGTACTTTACATAGTGAATTTGAGATGAATAAGTAAGTATTTGATGTTACGTATGCCTCAATTTTAAGCGCTTTAATCTTATAAGAAATTGATTTAAAACCCCCTCTAACTCCCCCTTACAAAGGAGGGAGGATTTTAAATCAATTTTATTCAGTGCGCTCATGTGGATATGAGAAATGATGTAGTATCAACAGTTAAATCAGCTCTTTATGATAATAAATTAAAAAAATTGGTGGTTTCTTATGATTAAAAACATTTATTGTATAGGAAGAAACTATACTGAGCATGCTAAAAACTTGGTAATAATATAGAAGAAGAGCCTATTGTTTTTAGTAAACCAAACACATCAAGTATTGACGGAAAAATAATAACCCTGCCTAGTTTTTCAAATGAAATTCATTTTGAGACGGAGTTAGTAATAAAAATATCAGATGATTGTTTTTAATTAACAGAGTATGAGGCAGAAAATTTCTATAGTGAAATTGCTATAGGGCTTGATCTGACAGCTAGAGATATTCAATCAAAGCTTAAAGAAAAAAAACTCCCTTGGTTATTATCAAAAGGATTCAAAGGATCATATTATATTTCTGAATTATAAACAAAAAAGAACTAAATAAAAATATTAATTTTCATATGGAGCTTAATAATATCTTAGTTCAAAAAGGAGATTCAAAAAATATGATATTTAGTTTTGGTAAAATAATATCATTTATTAGTCACTACATAAGATTAGAAAAAAATGATGTGATTTATACAGGAACACCAGCTGGTGTTGGAAAATTATCAAAAGGGGATGAAATAAAATTATTTATCGAAGATAAATTAATTTCAGAGTTAAATGTAAAATGACAGAGCAAACCCTAACCTTTTCATAGAAAGAGGCAAAGAGCCAAAAAATCTTGCATTAAGGTAATGTCATTTATCAGTCAGTGCAAGGACATGTTTTTTTAAGCGGAAATTTTGGTGAACTTACCCACAATTTTAAGCTCTTAATCAAATATTGATGAATACTTACAAATTTAACTCTATAGAAAACTAACGGACTAACATGTGTTCGTTAGTTTTTTCATTAGATTTTTGTCAAAATCTAATGAAAATCAAGCTTAATTTTATGCACTGTACTTGAAAGCGATCATGCAAATTATCGTAAAGCTTTAGCGAGTTTGATAATCTCCAACCGTACTTCATTCGTTGTTGTTGCAGGTTCTTCGAAAAAGAAACGATGCAATGCATCATCTTCGCCCAAAATAATCCCATATTGATCAATACTGACCATGCGCCGATGTGGATGTGGATGCAAAGAATGTTTTTTACGTGATTTTAAAAGATTAATAATTGTGTCTAAATGGTCATTATCCATATGATCTATAATTCTTTTTATTGCTTCTGCACTAATGGAGATGGTGACAGTACTTCCGATTTATTAATCCAATGAATCATGCCAAACCCATTAATAAAACGATATTTTTCAACAACAAAAAATATAAAAAGCGAAATCATGAACCGTATGATATTCATCACTGTCTGGATAAAAACGGCTATATAACTCCGCAGTCGTTTCATAATCTTGTGGGTCAATTGGCTTAATATTACCGACCAGAGTTAAGCGCCATCCTGTTTGAATATTATTAACGTTGGTATCATAAATCATGAGAGACGCTTTAGAGTTTGCCTGAATATTTTTAGTATGCTGGGCAATATTACTGATGAGCAAAATAGGCTGCCCCATTTTATTTAAACAAAAGGGGACTACAGATCCTAAAGGATACTCTGCTAGATCATGCGCATCTCGCATAATTGTAGCCAAAGCTCCCATTAAAGCTGGATAGTAAGTTTTTTCGTGCATCAACAGCAGCTTGTGATTTCATGTAAGGGGGAATTGCTGGCTTAAGTACAGGTGCTTTAAGTGTCACAGCAGAGCTTATTGAATTGGATGGGGTAGATTGGATAGACATAAATATGATCCTTGTAGTAAATAAAAATAAAATTAATATAAAACATGACGTTAGATGGTAAATCAACTAATCTGATCCAGATGCTAGGTGTGCATGTTGATAATCTGGATGCGATAGTTGAATAAAAGGTACTTTAAATACTTGCTCTAATGTATTTGTGGCAATTAAAGATATAGGCGTATACATGCCTATCATTACGCCCTGATCCATCAAAATAATACGGTCAGCAATTTTTAGTGCCGATTAATATCATGCATCACGCACACTGTTGTGATGGATAACTCTTTCAATGTACTGAAATATTTCAATAATCGGTGTTGATGGTATAAGTCCAAATGATTGAAGGGCTCATCTAAAATAAATAGCGCCGAGTTGTCTCATGTTGATACAACGCTTGCATTAATACTCGCCCAATTTGAACACGATGTTGTTCTCCTCCTGAAAGGCTTTGTAGATTCGACTCATTAAATGGGCTAAACATAAAATTTCCATCACCTCATCTAACAGCTTTTGAATTGCATTGGTTTTTAATGAAACGGGATACGGCATAATCCCATCATTAAAATAGCGCGCACATTGATCGAAAAGGGGATATGGTAATTTGAGGTAATACCGCTCGTTTTTGTGCCAGTTGCAGAATGTTATAGTCCGATAAAGGATGTTCATCTAATAAAATATAACCCGTATCAGGCTTTATATCGCCCGTTAATAGCTGCAATAATGATGTTTTACCTGCGCCATTTGGACCAATCAAAGCAACAAAATCACCCGTATCTACCTTAAAAGAAGTAGGGGCGACCAATTGTTTCCGTGTGTCCCTGAAGATAATTGATAGGAAATTTGTTCTGCGATTAACATAAAATTCTGCCTCGATATATTTATACCCTTCATCTTTGATGATCAAACTTGCCCGATATTCAAATTTTTTGGGTGCATCCATCAAATATATGATTATTAAATAGGATCATTAAATATGATTAATAGAATCAAAATCTATTACTGGACGGTTTGTTTATAAACCAGAAATGCGAGGAAAGGCGCACCCTTAATGCTGTTAAAATACCAATCGGTATTTCAGAAGGTGCTGCAATCGTCCGTGCGAGACCATCGGCTAAGCATAGTAAAATTCCACCAGATAAGAAGGATAGCGGTAAAATTAGCCGATGATCTGAACCAAATAACATACGCATTAAATGCGGCATCAATAATCCAAGAAAACCAATACCTCCTGAAAATGCCACAGCCGTTCCCGTTAAAATGGCAACAGCAAAGATCTGCTGTTTTTTAAGACGCTCAATATCAATTCCAAGATGTAAAGCAGGTTGCTCACCTAATAATAAGATATTGATCTGTTGGCTTTTCATTAAAATAAAAGGCAAATCAATCCTTGCACACCCATCAATAGCGCGATTTTATGCCAAGTAAATCCGCCTAAACTGCCTAAAGACCAAAATGTGAGTGATCTAAGTTGGGTATCATCCGCAATCATATTAATGATGCGATCATTGCGCCTGTAAATGCGTTGATTGCGATCCCCAGAAGCAGCATCGAACTCACGCTGACGGACTGATTATGGCGTGAGAAATAATAGAGTATGCCCGTTACAAACCAGCCACCCATACAGGCAGCAACGGGTAATGCATAATCCTCCAGCATGAGAAATATCGTAGGTAGCCACGTTTGCCCCAATACAATTCCAATACTTGCAATAATGCAGCACCACTTGAAACGCCAATAATGCCTGATTCCCCCAAAGGATTGCGAAATAACCCTTGCATAATCGCACCAGAGATTGCAAATGCGCCTCCACCAAAATAGCAGCTAATACACGCGGTAAACGCACATTCCAGAAGATGAATGCATGCATATCTTCATTCGCCCAGATTGTTTGCCAAGATACTGTCAGTGCGCCAATATTACTCATCCACATAACGGTGATGGCAGTACAATTCCCGCAAGCACGATGAGTAGACGATATGATATTTCATGATTTAAAATTTTAATATTCACGTTGTTTCCGTCCTAGCTTGCTTTTGGAGAAACACGTTGAAGGCACTGTTTGATTGCTGTTTGCAAATCTATTGCTGCGGATATACTAAAATACCAAATGTTAAAAAGTAACCCATATCAATTTCAATCTGGCAGCGTGGTGTTAAATCCTGTTTTGAGCGTTTTATTGGGGACTCTAAAATCTGATATTTTTGTGCTAAGGCACCATAATTTTTGACTTTTCCAATCAACAAGACATCAGCCATTTGTGTGAGTTGCGCTTCTTCTGTCACTGCCTTATATCCTTCAAAGTTTTTTGAAAAAAACATTTTCCGCACCCGAAAATTGGAGCAGAGCATCTGCAGATGTGTGTCTGCCTGCAAAGTTTTTAGAGCCCGTTCCGCCTGAATCCATCATGAGCATTACCTTCACTTTTTTCTGTGAATTCTTAGTGTTTTCTATCTCTAAAGCAGCCTTTTTTTGCATCAGCGCTTGAATCAGATCTTCCCCTTTTTCAGGCACATTCAGATGTTGGCTAATCATCTTAATGGCTGTAATTATCGTCGCCATTTCATGTGGCTTAGAAGGGATAATCTGATACGCAACGCCTGTTGCCTGTAACTGCTTAATGACCGCTGGCGGACCTGAGTCATCTGCTAGCACAATATAATCAGGTTTGAGCGATAAAATACCTTCCAACGATAAATTACGACGATAACCAATATCAGGTAAGTGCTTCATTGTTGGTGAATCTATGCTTGTGGTATCTACGCCGACAAGTTCTGATTGTTTGCCCAGTGCGACAATAATTTGAGTCAGATAATTTGCGGTTGAAACAATCCGTTTTGGTGTATTTTTATTCATGCTTTCCGCGTAAGCCTGCGGCATCAGAATAATGCATAATAATGCTGCTCTGATATGAGACCGGGTGAATAATTTAAGTAAAAAAGTAACCCCAATGTCTAACATGCATATTTCTCCTTTAGTCTTATATTTTGTTTTATTTTGTTTTATTTGTTTTTATGCTCAAAAAAATTGGAGATACTGTTTTGGCTACCAGTATACGAATGCCCGATGAGCCTACATAAGGTAAGTGATTCGGGAAAGGGGTACGCATCCAACAAAGCAGAATCTTCAAAGTGGTGGTTTTTAGCTGTTAAAAAGCAATTTTAAGAGAAATCGCGGCATTAATACCAGGTGAGAAGTACGCCTTAAAGCCGCATAGTTTTGATCATTAGCACCCATCCGCGTACCCCAATCCCAATGTTTTTGATTTGTAATGTTATAAATACCTGCATTTAAGGTGGCATTTTTTGTAAAGGAATATTCTCCAATCAAATCAAGTTTTCCGTAGCCTGGCGAACCTGTGATACCTGATTTTTGCAAACTATCTGAAAGATCTTTCGATTTTTTCGCTTGAAATAATCGCCATTTTAATGCGAGCATAAATTTTTCATCGTGTTCATACGTGATCCCCCAAAATGCCATTTAAAGGATCTATCGAATTAAGCGGCTGATTATTTTTTTTATCCTTACCTTTGGCGTACGCAATCGCTCCATTTAATGTCACTTTATCTTGCCAGTCAAAAATATTAGATAGATTCACGCCTATTTTTGCTTCCGCCCCATAAATTTCTGCTTTATCCAGATTAATCGCCTTAAAGACCATTAATTTGCTTACAGGATCTATTCCTGATTACTACGCTCTTCAATGAAATTATTATAAGCATTATAAAAGCCCGTGACGCTGCTAGTAAGCGTATCGCCTTTGAAATGCCAACCGAGTTCATAAGATTGACTGGTTTCAGCTTTCAAATCAGGATTTGGAACGGCGGTATAACCTTGTTGTAAGTTACTAAAACCCGTATTAACGCTACTAAAACTGGGCGCTCTGAACCCTTCTGCATAGTTTGCATAGAATGTGTTTTGTGTATTTGGATGAAATAACAAACCTAAACGCTTTGATAGATGTCCTTGGCGGATAGACACAGGGTCTTTAATGCCTGTATTTGACTCTTTAGATGCATCGCCTGCCGTTGGATTCAATCTGTAATGGTCATAACGCAATGCGGGAATAATCTCAACTTTCCCATCTATAATCCAATGCGGTCTTGAATGAAGATTCCCATTTTTTTAATTTTTGAATCAGGAAAACCCTGGGTAGGAAATTGTTCTCCCTCAACAGATTGATTGTTTGTTCGATTAATTGTATTACCTAAGCGCAACGTGCTGACTTTTTCCTCTGATAGGCTAAAGCCGTAAGTAAGCTCTTGTGTGGCGATTTTTGAATCAATCAACTTAGAAATTGTGTGTCTAACCCCAGTGTTTTTATTATTAAAATAAGAATCTCTGGTTCTATCAACGGTACGTTTGGGCGCTCTGCGGCTTGCAGGTTGATCTCGTACTTCATCGGTATGCTGATCTGCACTTGTTTTCTGCCAATAAACTTGCCAATAACCTTTATCAAATAGGGGCGTTGCGGCATTAATTTCATGACGTAAGTTTTACTTGCTGACGCTTTTGTTCATCTTTGGTGCGAAGGCTGGTAATCAAGCTAGTGCCGATTCTCGTATTAAACTGGCTGAATAGAATTCCATCATTTTTTTCTCTGAAATTTTCATAAGACAAAATAAATTTGTGATCTTCACTAGGGCTAAATATCCATTTAGTTGAGATGTTTTGCATTTTATGATTTTCAGGATTTGGCGTAGTGCGCGTTGCACCTATATTTGTATGCCCGACTCCCTGATCAATGTTCTCGTTCTCAGAATAATCTCGCCCTGTATAACGGATCATGGCTGAAAGTGATTTTGTGAGTTGCGCAGCGCCCGTTAAGGCAAGCATCCTTGCATCTGCATCACTATTGTAGCCGAGCTTTATCTCACCCCGTATTTGTGATCTGGGTTTACAAGATAATCAACAGGATCTTTGGTGAGCATTACAATCGTACCTGCTAAGGCACTGCTTCCATAAAGGGTAGAAGAAGGGCCTTTGATCACTTCTATGGTTTTGAAATTATCAATATCAAAATACTGCCGCCCCATTTTTAAATAACTGCCAAATGCATAGGCAGAGGGAGTCGGCGCACCATCAACTAACATCATCACCCGCTCATCACCAAGGCCTCGAATACGCACATTGGATAAAGCCCCGCGTCCATTATTATCAATGCTGATCCCTGGTTCATATGCCAGTGCATCTTTCAGATTAGTTGCATTTTGACGTCAATCTGCTGTTTAGTGACTTGAATGACACTCATTGCCGTCTTTTCAATGCTCGTCGCTTCTCTGCAGCCGTCACAGTGATTTTATTTAAATAAATCACCGCTTCAGGAACAGAGATAGAGGTTGATGATGCTAATGTTGATGTCGCATTGGCTGAATCGGTCGTTTGAGAAAATGCTTTCAAGGAAATCAGTGTTAATACAATAGAAATGGGGAATGATGTCTTCATTGATACCTCTTTAAGATTAGATGCAATAAATTACTAAATGATATTATTATCATTTAGATATTATTCACATTAGAGATAATAAGTCAATTAAGAGTTTTTTGTTATTGAAGGATGTTTTAGATGTTTATTGTCTAAATACAGTTCACAGTTGAATAGTGAGTTATTTAATCAGGACTGAAAAATAAAAATGTAATAGATAGTTTATGGCTTGGTGATATTCCAACCAATTTAGTATTTTATTTGAAACTTAATATCCTTTTTCTGGAAGTTAAATTATAGTATGCTTTTACTTTCAAGGAGCAAATATCATGATTATTATGAGATTAGAAATTAACAATGTTGCATCATTTAAAAATACTAAATTCGACTTTAGTTATCCCAGACGGATTAAAGACAGCACAATTCCCTATGAATTTTTAGAGGGTAGAGAAAATTTTAGATTTAAGCGCGTTAATATTTTAATGGGCGCAAATGCATCAGGTAAAACAATGTTTGGACGTATTTTGCTCGACATTCATAATTATATGAATAATAGCCTTTTAGGATTTACAGACTGGATTGATGACAAAACGGAAACTTCATATTTTGAATTAGATTATGTTCATGAGCTAAAATTGTACCGCTTAAAAACCACTTTTAATAAGGCTGGTATTCTCTCTGAAAAACTGCAATCAATTGAAATCATGAAAAATGACTCTTATGAAAGAGCGATAGAGAGGCTATTAATAAAAAAAGAAGACGCTGGATATACTTATAATTTGATTCTACAAATGAGGAAGTACCCCAAAAACATCCAAAATTTTCCTTACCGCCAAATATTTAATTCCCTCTAGCTGGCTGTATTTATTATCTGAGAATCAATCTAATAAACAATCTAATAATCAAAAAGATTTCACGCCTATAATATTTAAGCAACTAGAAATTGATGTCACAATATTAAAAAATATTCTCATTGCATTTGATACAAGTATTCAAAATGTCATTGATATTGGTACAACAAAAAAAAGCTTTCTCATTACCTTTAATAATGGAGATGAGGTCACGTTAACGGATGGTGAGTTAAGCAATCACAATAGATTATCAAGAGGTACACAAGAATCTATTAAAGCGGCACTCATTGCAAGTCGGATGAAGACATTTGCGTCTGAAATTTCCGTTGAAATTTCCACAACTTACTTTTCTGATGAATTAATCTCACATGCTCATTCAGAAATGGAACAAGCAATTCTAAATTTATATATCAGTTTATTAGGTAGACATGACCAACTTTTTTATACCACACATAATCATGATATTTTAGAAATGAGCATTCCATTACACTCATTTTTATTTTTTAAAAAAGATAAATATACAGAAGTAATCTATCCCACAGAAACCTATAAAAAAAATGATCGAAATTTATTAAATGCGGTTAAAAATGATGTTTTTCAAATGTTCCCAGATACACATCACATCACAAATCTAGTCGGTGATTTAAATGAGTAAATCGTATCTTTATATTGTCGAAGGAGAGACTGAACAAAAATTGGTTAATGCCTTTAAAAATCAAGAAATCCTTGCAGGAAAGGTTGAAATATTTAACTTATGGGATAAAAATATCCAAGACCTAATCCGTAAAATTCGCCGTGAGACAACAGGCGTAATTTGTATACTAGACACAGATATAACAAAAAATAAAGATAGATTACAGTCCAATTTAGAGGAGATGCAAAATCTCCTCAATATCTCATGTGAATCTATTAATAAAATTAGAATACATACCAATCAAAAGATGCGATTGTTGCCACAGAAGAGGTAAAACCTTGCCCAGAAGTCTATTCAGATTGATGCAAACTCACCATTAATTATATGATCGTTATGGCCATTTCACTTCGCCTTTCAATACTTTAGCACTCATTTCTAAGCTGGAAATTTGTTTTAGAGCTGGGTAATGCTGTGGCATTGCGGCAATTAGTGCGGCGGAATTTTTGGCTTTAGGTAACTCTGTTTCCAGTGTGGTGAGGTAGTTTTGGGTAAAGGTGACGGATGCCAATGTTTGTGATGCGTCAGGTAAAAAGTGCCCAGGGACAACAATCTTAGGTTTGAGGGCTTGGATATCTTTTAGTGTTTGTTGCCAGTGAGCGCGGGCTGTAGCGGTTTGGCTGTCTGCAAGCCAAGTTGCGTAGTGTCACCAGCGACGGCTACTCCACCAACTACCGCTTTTAGTGCGGGGATCCACACGTAAGAAAGTTCTGTCGTTGAAGAGGATAAACCTTTTACTTCAACCTGTTGCCCATCAATAGTAAAACTATTGCCTTTCAATGCTTGAGGGACGATCAGAGTTTTTGGTGCATTTTCTTTTAGAATCGGTCCCCAATAGGCCATTTTGCCGTCTTTACTAGCCTCTATCGCTTTAATGGTGTTGGGTGATGCGATAATTTTTGCCTGCGGGAATGCCGCTTGAATCACATCTAACCCAAAATAGAAATCTGGATCAGAGTGACTAATGTAAACCGTGGTTAAGTTTTTGCCAGTTGCTTTGATTTTTTAACGAGGGCTTGTGCGTCATTACGCTGGAATTGAGCATCAATCAGGGCTACTTCATGTTTACCGCTTATGATCTCGAAGAGACTGAAAAGATACTTTTTTCACCTGGATTATATACTTCCATCGTCAGTGGCGCGCTGCGGTAGCAAAAGTGCTAAGCGTGGCGATTGTGGTAAAAGCGAGTGATAATAATGGTGTCTTAAACATATGAAAATATCCTTTGGGGTTGGTTGATCTTGCCTGATCATATAGGCAGACGTATTTTCATACAATCATTTCTACACACAACCAAAGTGCTATTCTTCGAGCTTATTATATTGATTAACTGTTTGTTTATAATTATTTTTTATAGAATTAAATGTTGATTGCGCCTAAAAATTGGAAATATAATTTAATGGATGATCGCTTTATTCAAGGTTGAAGTTTGGTATCGTTCGTTCTTGGTAGATATGACGAATAACTTTTAAATCAATAGGTTATATTTTAATTATCCTTAACTTAATGGTGTTGGAAGATCCCTTGCCCGATGCAACTGCTTTGTTGGCAGCATATATTTCCAGAAATCACTTTGATGAATAGCCAATTTTGGGTTATTCATCAAACACGAATTCTCATAAATCTGGCAAATTTAGGTACACCTTTTTTAGTTAAACCATCATATTTAAAAGTGATGCGAGTGCCAATTTTAGGCGGATTTCGACGCATTTCATCTTTAAAACCAGTGCCCAATTTAAAATGTATCCGTTATCTAATTTCAGCATTAATGCGCCCATCATGCCCACATATTTTCCTTTCCCTTCGATATATGAAATAACCGTTCCTTCTGGGTCGTGTGATTTTTTTAGTTTTAATAAATTATTGGTTCTACCTTCTTGATAATATGCGCTGTTTTTATGGAGCATTAACCCTTCCTGGCGCCTTGTCTTGTGATTTTGACAAATAGTCATTGAGTTCTGATTTTGTTGCTATTTTTATTTGAGGAATCATTTTTACCCAAGGCGCGTTTATTTCTAGCACTTTGTTTTGCATTGCTAAAATGCGTTCTTCAAATATGCCTTTATGTGAGGGCAAATCAAAGAGCATCAATTTAATGTGCCGCCAATCTTCATGGTTCGGATTATTAGCGCGTATTAAGCCTGAAGTGTAATCAAAATAATCTCGTTTAATCCACAACTCACCATCAAGCGGATCACTCCCTAATGTGCGCGTGAACCAGTCGGGAGAATTGATTGGATAACCTTGTCGAGTGAGTAATTGTGAGCCATTCCAATACGCACGAACACCATCTAATTTCTCACTTACCCAATAATCGGATACAACAATATCGGGTATTGATGATTTTGATGATTTTGAAGATTTTTGAATCAGATTTTGTGACGAGGCATGTTCAGGGGTATAAATATTTGCTAATTGTAACGGTGGTTTATCGACATTTTTAGCAATACTTAAAGTACAAAATAGACTCGTTAAAAGCCATAAAGTACGCCAAAATTGCGCTTTATGATTGATCTTTTTGGTGCCTTAGATTAAGTCTTATTTCTTTTTTAATATTTTGATTATTCACAATATCCTTTAAATTGAAGATTAAACTCAAGTATTTTTATTTTAAATTCAACAATTCAGATGATTGCAATTTTAATAAACTCGATAGTGCATGATGCACAATTGACCATGCATCTGTGCTTGGGTCAACTAATTCAAAATGCCCGATATTGGGTAAAACATCTAGTAAACAGCCCCATGTAAGCGTGCATGATTCACATACTCTTCTAAATAATTAAGGGGCACACAATCATCACATTCCCCAATAATATGCCATTGCGTTACATTAAAAGGCAATAATGCATGTGGCGAGCTTGCATGATAACGGTCAATATGGGTATTGATATCCCCACCTAAAAATTCTTGTACAGCTGATTGGCTTAGATTCTCTTGGCAGCCGCTACTAAGTCTGGAATTGCTGTTTAAAGCGACCACACCACAAATGGGTAATGGATTTTCTCTCCATAATGGGCTTGTTGGTAGAATTTTATGACTTTGCAGCAAGCCAAATGCTAGTTGTCCGCCTGCTGAATGTCCCATAGAAAAAACACGATTCATGTCCAGATTGTATTGAGTTGCCATATCATGTAAAAATTCAGTTGCAGCCATCACATCATTAAATGTTTCAGGAAATCCTCCGCCATTTCCGATGCTTCGATATTCGATATTCCATACAGCAAAGCCTATTTTGGTTAATGCATGAGCTAAGGAACTTAGCGGTGCTAGAGTATATTGAGATCGCCAAAAACCGCCGTGTATTAAGATAATAACGGGATGAGGTTTTGAATTTTTTAGATTAATTTCAAGTTTATTTTCAAGTTTATGTTCAGGTAAATAAAGATCCCCAAATTGTGCAGAGGCGCTTCCATAAAAGAGTCTGGTATTTGCTTTAATGGTTGGTAACGCGATGTAATCATCATCTGTTAACAGCTTGTGATTTTGGTTTTGGTTTTTATTTGTCATAACACGCCTAATATATTTATTTTTTGTAATATTTTTTGTAATTTTTATTGATATTTTCGAATATCAATAAGTTGAGGGATGTATAAAAGTATTATGGTGCAAAATTGCGATACGCACATCAAGTGTAATATGACGGGATATTTTTGCCTTATTTCAAATTATTTTTCAAATTTTTTAAAACTATTAATCTGCGGTATCAAACTCAAAAGGAATAAATTATGCGTATTATTTTAGTGGGCGCACCTGGCTCTGGAAAAGGCACACAGTCTGAAAATATTGTTAAAAAATTAGGTGTGACACATCTTGCCACAGGAGATTTACTGCGTGCTGAAGTTGCGGGAGGTACAGAACTTGGGCGTAAGGCGCAAGAGATAATGGCAGCTGGACAATTAGTCTCTGATGATATCGTTTTAGGCATGATTAAATCACGCATTAGTGATCTTAAAAATGGCTTTTTATTAGATGGTTTCCCTCGCAATTTAAATCAAGCCAAAGCATTAGATTCTTTGCTTGCGGAAATAGGGCAGCCTGTTGATAAAGTAATTCATTTTAATGTACCTTACGATGTGATTAATCTCGTTTAATGAGCCGTGGTCGCCCAGATGATACCGCTGAAACAATAGATAAACGTTTGGTTGTATTTGAAACAGAAACACATCCTTTAATTGAATATTATCAAGCACAAGAAAAATGTACGACTGTATTAGGAGTCGGCGAAATAGATGTCATCAGTGAACATATTTTTGCAGCACTGGACGCATAATTACCATAATTTTTCTTAGGGCGATGCCCTAAGCTAAGTTTGAATATTTTACCAATTTTTGTTTGAGCAAATTTTATGTATATTTAGGGACTTAAAAATGCGTACTTTTAATTATGAGTTGGTAAATGTGTTTGCACAAACCCATTTTGGCGGTAATCCGCTTGCGGTTTTTACAGATGCCACAGGCTTAGATGAACCCTCAATGCAGTGCATTGCGCGGCAAATGAATCTTTCTGAAACAGTATTTATTTTTCCATCAGTAGCGCCCAATTGTGTAGCGTCACTGCGAATTTTTACACCAAACTATGAACTCCCTTTTGCTGGGCATCCAGTGATTGGCAGTGCAGCTGTTTTGAATCGATTACAAAATCTTCCGTATCATTTTAATCTTGAAACACGTGCGGGTATTATCCCAATTGAGCATCAAAAATGTGATCATCATGAACGATTTGCGTTGTGTGCCAATATGCCTACACAGAGAGAAAGTACACTAGATCGTGCGAAAGCCGCTAAAATATTTGGTCTTGGACCAACAGATATCGCAAGCAATCCTGTTTGTGGATTAATACAGGCTCCGAGCAATTACTCATTCAAATATCTAGCAAAGCAGCATTAATGGCAGCCAAGCCAAATTTTGATGCCTTTTATAGAGGCGCACGTCAAAATCCAGATCAAGCGCCAGCGCGGTGTGTTTGCTTACTTGTGGCATATATCGGAAAATCCAGATCCTATCGCATCAGTGAGGCTATTGCAGTGCAAAATGGGGGGATTATTGAAGATCCTGGTACAGGATCGGCGTGTGCAAATTTAGGGGGATGGTGTGTTCTTAATAAACTTAGCCCGCTTAACTGGCGTGTAGAGCAGGGTGAAAGCACTTAATCGACCTAATATACTTTATTTGAACATTGATTCTGATCACACGATTTCTGTTGGTGGTGATGTTATTTTCATCGGAACAGGTCAAATGCAAGTTCCTTAAAACTTAAAAACTTTAAAATCTAAAATCTAAAATCTAAAATCTAAAATCTAAAATCTAAAATCTAAAATCTAAAATTTCAAAAGGATTTACCATGAATGATATTCCTAAAATCTCGCATTTAAAGCACCTTTATGCAGGTAAGTACGTGATATTTATGAGGTAGATTCGGACAATATTTTGATTGTTGCGTCTGATCGTTTGTCTGCATTTGATGTTATTTTACCTACTGCAATCCCAGAAAAAGGCGCTATTTTAAATGCCATATCTAATTTATGGTTTGAGAAATTAGGTTATATCATTCCTAATCATTTACAACTGGCGACAAAAACATTGGAAGATGCGGTTCCAGAGGAACACTTACGTCAATCCATTGCATCTCGTTCAGTCGTTTGCACGAAAATTACGCCCTTTGCCGATTGAGGCTGTTGTTCGTGTTATGTGGTTGGTTCAGGTTGGAAAGATTATCAAGCCACTGGGAAATTTCAGGCATTATGCTGCCTTCAGGAATACAGCTTGCTGAAAAACTAGATTCCCCCATTTTACCCCTTCGTCTAAAGCTGCGTTGGGAGATCATGATGAGCCGATTAGTTTTGATAAAGTAGCCGAGCTGATTGGCAAGCCACTTGCTAAACAAGTACGAAACATTAGTTTAACGTTGTTTCAAGCTGCATCTGAAATTGCATTGCAAGCAGGTATTATTATTGCAGATACCAAATTTGAATTTGGCTTAGATTGATAATGATGAGTTAGTTGTTAATGGATGAAATATTTACCCAGATTCATCTCGTTTTTGGCCTAAAGATGAATGGAAAGTTGGCAAAATCCGCCTAGTTTTGATAAACAATTTGTCCGTGATTATTTAGAAACACTTGATTGGGATAAAACAGCGCCAGGCCCTAATATTCCTGATGATATCATCCAAAAAACACATGCTAAATATCAAGAAGCCCTTACTTTGATTAAAATGGTGATTAAGCCGTGAATATTAATGATATTTTTAATGAATCTCTTATCGCTAAATACGATAAAGCAGGTCCACGCTACACATCTTATCCAACTGCGGTGCAATTTCATTCTGATTTACGCATGAGGAATATCAAGAAGCGGCGATGAAATCGAATACAAGTGATCGTGAGCTATCACTTTATTTCATTTACCTTTTTGTGACACGGTTTGTTTTTTTTGTGGATGTAATAAAATTATTACCAAAAATCGCAAACGGAGCCAGCCGTATTTAGAACGTTTATATAAAGAAATTGATCTTCAAGGAAATTGTTTGATAAAAATCGTATTGTTAAGCAATTGCATTGGGGTGGTGGAACACCTACGTTTTTAGCTCAAGATGAGATGAAAATGCTCATGAAACATACGGCAGAAAATTTTCTCTTTTACCAGAAGATCAAGGTGAATATTCAATAGAAGTTGATCCTAGAGAAGCAATGCCGAAACAGTCACTTTTTTGCGGCAGATTGGATTTAATCGTCTAAGTATGGGCGTACAAGATTTTGATCCAAAGTACAAGTGGCAATAAATCGTATTCAGCCTTTGGATATTACTTTAGAAACCCTTAATACTGCACGAGAAGTTGGCTTTAGATCCATCTCCATCGATTTAATTTATGGCTTACCTTTTCAAACTGCGCAATCGTTTAGTAAAACAATTGACATCATTTTAGAGCTATCCCCAGATAGACTTTCTATTTTTAATTATGCACATATGCCACACTTGTTCAAAACTCAAAAGCAGATGAATGCATCTGATATGCCAAATGCGGTTGAGAAACTTGCAATATTGAAAATGATTATTTCTCGCTTAACTGAAGCAGGTTACATCTATATTGGGATGGATCATTTCGCAAAAACCTACCGATGAACTTGCAATTGCACAGCGAGAAGGGGAAGTTGTATCGTAATTTTCAAGGATATAGCACACATTCAGATTGTGATTTAGTGGGCATGGGATTAACGTCTTATTCCCAGATTGGGATATTTTATTCTCAAAATATTAAAACAATCACTGAATATCAAGATTGCTTAGATGCCAATACATTACCAATTTTTCGGGGTGTTCAATTAACGAAAGAAGATGAATTACGCCGTTTTGTGATTACTGAATTAATGTGTAATTTAAAATTAGATATGAATGCATTATCAGAAAAATATGCAGGACAATTTAATGTTGATATGTCTGATTATTTTAAATCAGAATTATTAGCGCTAGATGATATGCAGCAAGATGGTTTAATTATTAAAGATAAACAGCAGTATTTTGTCCAAGATGCAGGAAGATTACTCATTCGTAATATTGGAATGGTATTTGATGGGTATTTAAACAAGCGGCGAAATCGTTTTTCTAAGGTGATTTAGATTTATATTTAAAAATTGAACTGCCCGCTTTGGGCAGTTTTTGCGTCCATCCCTTCGGGAAATGATTGTCTGAACTGCACCTTTCAAAGGTTGGTATGGTATCCAAATTTTTGGGCATAGTTAATGTATATTTTTAAGATATTGATCAAAAGGTTTAAAACCATACATATTGAGGATTATGATAGAGTGGTACACTCATGAATGTGAAAAATACAGATTGTACATAAGGAGTATTGGCTATGCCTAAACTGAAAAACTATGCTAATTATTTGAAATCATTAATTGATTCAGCTAGTGTGACGACATATTTGCCTGCGTTTGGATTGTACCGTCCTGCTGCAGATAATGATGTTGATGCATTGAAAAGTGATTGGGAGCAAGTGAGTGAATCAATTCGCTTTGGCATGAATCAGGTTGATTTACAAATAAAGCGAGATTCTATGTATGACAACAGTAGGCATGATAAGGCACTTATGCGCTCTCATAAAGGGAACGATGGTGAAACGTCTCAAGCAATGATACGCTCAGCTGTGCTGCCTGACCCAGAAGAACTTACAGCTTACGGGCTCATAGATCCTACGTTTCCTCATACAATTATTAAAATGGCAGTTGATGAACAAGCCCATCGCCATGCTTTCACTAACTTAAAAGCGAGTTTGAAGTTGAATCCAAAATCTCAAATAAATTGTGTGAAAAAAAATAAAAAAGCTGCTAATCTTCGGAAATATTAATTTTTTGTCTTTGGGGTATGGTGCGAGAAGAAATTCTCAATTCCTAACCGGCGGTTATAGTCCGCGAGCGCAAGCAGATCTGGTGTAACTCCAGAACCGACAGTATAGTCTGGATGGGAAAAGACAAAACAAAGAATGAATCTAGTCATTAAAATTTAATGACTAGATTTTAGTTAAATGATGCAATTTAGAATGGTTAATGAGTACAAAATAGATCAATTTATCAGAGTAGTTTATATAAAAAATAGTTAGATATTTTTTAAATAGTTTTAAAACAGTTTTTAAATAGCTTTTAGGTGATTCTAAATAACTCTACATTATTTGGAAGAGCCAATATAAAACGTGTTAAGTTTTAAAAACTAATTGATTATATGTAACTAAATACGTTTTATGCACACGATTTCTATGTAAACATGGTGTATATAAAAGATACTTGATCGAAAACCTTTGTACTGATTCACTTATTAAATTACATAATTTATCTAGCAATTTTTTATAAAAATTAGATATGTTTGTTCGTCATCGCAAGCTGATTATATTTTTAACATAAAGTTGTTATTTGTTTTCATCCCATCAAAAAGCCCCAAAAAATTATATTTTAGGGCTTTTTTTTTGTGGGTATTGAGAAAATGACTGTTGCACATCAAGATATAAAAAATTTAAGTAAATTAGAACTGGATCATTTGGATCAATCTCTAATAGATGATTTTTATATGAAACGTGCGCTTGAATTAGCCGTTTCAGGGCAATGGGTTGTGTCTCACCAAACCCTTATGTTGGTGCTGTTATCGTTAAAAATCATCAAATTATAGGTGAAGGTTATCATGCCAAGTCAGGTGAGGCACATGCAGAGGTTCAAGCACTTAACAGTGCAATGAAAGCGGATATGATCCTGCAGGTGCAACAATTTATGTCACTTTAGAGCCGTGTAATCATCAAGGTAAAACAGGACCTTGCACACATGCATTGATTGCTGCCAACATCCGTGAAGTCGTTTATGCCATTCAAGATCCAAACCCTTTAGTATCTGGTTGTGGGCATGAATATTTGAAACAAGCGGGAATATCAGTCCGTTTTGGTGTGTGTGATGCGCAAGCTCGTTTCATTAATCGGATTTTTATTCAGCAGCAAGTTCAAACATCTCAAAAAAATCTTAAGCTTAAACGTCCTTACATTATGTTGAAAGCTGCCATGAGTTTGGATGGAAATTAGCAACACAATCATATGATGCAAAATGGATTACAGGTGAAACAGCGCGCCAAAAAGGTCATGAATTTCGCACATTGTGTGATGCAATATTAATAGGGAAAGGCACATTATTAGCGGACAATCCCAGCTTAACGGTCAGAGATTTCAAACATGCTAAACATGGCAGCGATATTAAACAACCTATCCGTATTGTGGGTTTTATCAGACTTCTCTGAAATCTCATCTGATCTTATTCTTTTTGATACACGGGTTGCACCCACTTGGTTGATTTACCCTGATCTAGCTTTATTCATCCAGATTTAATTGCATCGTTGACGTCGTCAAATGTACGTTTAGTTCCCGTTTTAACGGTTCCCGTTTTAACGGTTTCCCGTTTTAACGGTTTCCGCTTTAACAGTCCCTGTGATCTTAAATTGCTTATCTGAACAAGGTATTCAAAGTATTTTGGTGGAAGGTGGTCCTAAACTTCATAGCGCATTTTTAGATGCAGATTGTGTTGATGAATATGTACTTTTTTATGGAGCATGTTTTATTGGTAGTCGGAAAGCACCGAGTTTATGGGATGAAAGTGGGTGAAAAGTATGTCTCAAGCACGAAAAATAGTACTTATTTTCCAGTGAAATATTAGATCAAAATATATTTATTCATGCGATTTCTCTCGTAAATTCAAATTCAAATTCAAATTCGCAAGAACAAGGCGGTTATTCATGTTCACAGGGCTAATTGAAGAAGTTGGTAAATTAAAAAAGTATTCGTAAATCATCGAGCATGGCGCGTGTTCAAATTATGGCATCCCATATTTATTAGATGCGCAACTTGGAGATAGCATTGCGTGCAATGGTGTATGTTTGACAATCTGCAAAATTAAACGTGATAGCTTTGAAGCAGAACTCATGCCTGAAACATTAAACAAAACGCAGTTTGCAAATTATTTGCCCAATGCAGCGATTAATTTAGAACGTGCAATTCGTGCCGATGCCAGATTAGGTGGGCATATTGTGTCAGGTCATATCGATACATTTGGGCGTGTGAGCGCGATTAATCAGCATAGCAATAGTCATATTTTGCAGATTCAATTTAATGCATGTTATCAGGATTGGTTATCCTAAAGGATCTATTGCTATTGATGGCGTGAGTTTAACGGTGATTGAATGTACGCATAATAGTATGAAAGTAGGGATTATTCCGCACACATTTACGCATACTATTTTCGTCAATTTGAAGGTGGGTGACAAAGTAAATTTAGAGTTTGATGGACAAGCTAAATACGCCAAAGCAGCTTTACAGCTTACAGAGAAACATAAAAATTCTCTTTCTCTTGATCAGTTATCAAAATGGGGTTACTAATTTAATGAACGTATATGATGCCGCTAAAACAAATAAATATTGAATGAGAAACCTAATATTAAATTAAATTGTGATGTAATGTCCAGAGTAAATCGTGCATTGGATGCGCTCAAAAATGGGCTTCCGATTGTGATGATTGATGATGCGGATCGTGAGAATGAGGGGGATGTTATTTTAGCTGCGCAATTTGCGAGCGCTGAAAATATTAACTTTATGATTAAACATGCTCGGGGTCTTGTTTGTGCGCCATTGACACAAGATTTTGGCAACTCATTTAGAGTTAGAGCCAATGTACATTAATAATCAAGATCCCAATCAAACCGCCTTTACTGTATCTGTTGATTTTTGTACAACAACAACAGGTATATCCGCAAAGGAGCGTGCATTAACACTTAAAGCATTGAGTGACCCAAATCATAATGCACAAATGTTTAATAAACCTGGGCA
This sequence comes from Sweltsa coloradensis, assembly GCA_024449915.1. Classification (NCBI taxonomy): domain Eukaryota; kingdom Metazoa; phylum Arthropoda; class Insecta; order Plecoptera; family Chloroperlidae; genus Sweltsa; species Sweltsa coloradensis. The sequence continues at coordinate 1,144,278 of JAMZAV010000013.1, forward strand.
TATTTTTCCTTTGATTGCTAAAGATGGCGGCGTTTTAGAGCGTCGTGGTCATACTGAAGCGTCGGTTGATCTTATGAAACTTGCAGGTTTAATGCCTGTTGCAGTGATTTGTGAAATTTTGAAAGATGATGGAGAAATGGCTCGTGAGGCGGATTTAAATGTTTTTTGTCAAACACATGAATTACCATTTTTGAGTATAGACAGACTTGTTCTATATCGAAAATCTATGCCCGTTATAAAATCTTTTGGGCATGATGTTGTTGGATTAGATCTTGAGTTAGATGATATTAAACAAGATATTAAACAAGATATTAAGCAAAATATTAATGAATCGAATTTGTTTGAATCACTTGCAAAAGCGTATCTTCCAACACAATTGGGGAGTTTGACATTATTGCATTTCCTAATGAAAACGGTGCAGAGCCGCACTTAGCGCTTGTAAAAAGGCACAATGCTAATAATGAATGATTGATCATAAGCAACCTGTATTGGTACGGGTTCATTCTGAGTGTTTGACTGGTGATGTTTTTAGTTCAAAAAAATTGTGATTGCGAAGCACAGCTACATTTTGGGATGAGTCAAATTCAATCATCATCACAGCTGGCGTGCTTTATTTATTTGCGCCAAGGCGTGGTATTGGTCTCATAGAAAAAATAAAAGCCTATGCATTACAAGATCAAGGGCAAGATACGATTCAAGCTAATGTGAGCCTTGGACACGGGCTGATGAGAGAAATTTTGAGGTTGCAGCGCATATTTGAAGTCTCTTTAATATCAATAAAGTAGAACTCATTACAAATAATCCTGAAAAAAAACATGCTTTGATGAGTCAAGGAATTAATGTGACGTGTATTCACAATACACCAAAATTTGAAACCACCAGAAAATAGGGATTACCTTATGATCAAAGCTGCCAAAATGGGGCATGAGTTATAATTTTTTTACATATGCCAAAAGATTTCAAGATGCTGTGAAGTACCTTTAAATACAATGGCGATATACTTTTTATTCACTATCAAACAAAAGGAAGTACCAATGAAACTTATAGAAGGCAATTAAATGTATCTGCAAAAAAATGTTGTTATTATTGCAGGTCGCTTTAACTCACTTATTACTAAGCAATTGATTGAAGGAGCAATGGATGGCTAAAACGTTCATGGTATGGATGATGCTAATATCACATTGTGCTGGGTTCCTGGGGCATTTGAATTCCGTTAATTGCACAAAATTTGCTCAAAAACAAGATATTGATGGTGTTATTTGCTTGGGCGCGGTGATCCGAGGTTCAACCCCACATTTTTGATTATGTTGCGAATGAAGCTGCAAAAGGGATTGGGCAAGTTAGCTTAAGTACAGGAAAGCCCGTTATTTTTGGTGTGCTTACTACAGATAGTATCGAACAAGCGATTGAGCTGCAGGTACAAAAGCAGGTAATAAGGGTTTTGATAGTGCGATGACATTAATTGAGATGATGAATTTAATTGAAATGATTTAGTTAACTGATGTTACACACTGAATAAGAAAGTAGATTTAAAACCCCCTCTAACCCCCCCTTCAAAAGCATAGGTATCTACACATTTATTATCGTCCCTCCCAATATTGCATTTGCCATTTGGGAGAGTGTTTCTAGATCATATTCTGCAAGCAAAGATAATGTATTTAGTAGAATAGAAACCTACAAGCAGTGCTGGTGCGCTTTCCATTCGACCTCTTTTTTGTTGCCGCCCTGATAAAACGGGCTAAAAATTGGCGTGTCCGCATATCTTCTTCCGTCTGTCTATTTTGCAACTGCCAGACCAGCACACATGCCATACAGGCAATTAAAAAACCGCTTAATCACTGCTTAGCACTCTGTTGCAACCAACCTTCAATATCATGCCCTGCACTTTTAATTAATTTAAAAAATGATTTCAATATTCCAACGCCAGTAATACCATTGTGCAAGTTGTCGATCATCTATATTGCTTTCCACATTGGATAATAAACACCATCTTGTTAAAATCTTTCCTTCATTATCAGATAATTGTGCAACACTAAACGTAATGGCAACGGATCACCTTTCAGATCTTGACACGTACCTGTTGTCGGATTGCGTCGCTTAGCTTTTGCTGGACGAGCCAATGTGACTATTGTTTCTGAGACACTCAATTTTACACTATCTTTCTTGTATTTCAAATGCTTAACAAATTTCATATTCAAATCATCGGCAATATCTTTTATTTTTTTTTCAGATCCTTCATGCAAAACAATACGCCCTTCTTTTGCCCTAACTAAATACTGCCATTTCTGAGAGACCACTCTCTTAAATGCGCAACAGAGTCAGCTTCTCTATCAATAATATGAACTAATTTAGGAGACAATTTGAGACTTTCTATTGTAGAAATACATCTGTTAATGCATTTAAATGAGTATCTTTCGAATCAACTGGCACATCCAAAGTAGACCAACTATTTTCACTATCTTTTAAGTGTTGAAGATAGTGGAGAAATGGGAATCCCAGTCTGACTATTGATAAATAAACTACTTTGTATTCATAGCCAACATCTTTGCTATGGGACTTTTTGAGTTGATTTTTTTTCGAGTATGACCTAAAAAAGGCAATCGCGACCATCATGCGCAACCAGTGCAAATTCATGTTTTGACGCTGTTGTCGTAGCCCGAGCTAAATTAATCAGTGGCGCATTCAATATCGGCAAGGTAACGCTATCATTTTGAAAAAAACGCCAAACTGACTGGTTGTTGCAAAAGATTGAGAAATGATTAAAACCTAAATCTTTAATGGTTTGATGATAATGGATTAGCAGGGCAAATATTTTTGTTTTAACCATAGTTTTATAACCGCTTTATAAGACGGGCATCTAGCCCTGATATCAAAATTAGAATATGATGTGTTCATTTGAAAAGCTCATGTTTTAATTTTTTCTTTTAACATATTGAAATTTAAAAATGTGTAGATACCTATGCTTCAAAAGGGGGAGGCCCTAAAAAGATGTGTAGATACCTTTTTTAAAAGGGAAGAATTATTACAAGTCCCACCATAAAGCATTGGTATCTATACCGTTTTATTTCCCTATGTCATTGTGGACCTTGATCCCGTAACTTTTCTTGTCATTGCGGACTTGATCCGCAATCTCAAAAAGTACATCAATGAGATTTTCGGATCAAGTCCCCCATGAAGGAGGGTTTTAAATCAATTTTTATTCAGTGCGTAACATCAGATATTAAGACAGTAATTAAATGTTAAAGGTACTCATAAAAACAAATCTGTTAAAATATAAAACATTTTTGATCAATAGGGACAAATGAGTACTGATTTTTAAAATCCGTGTACACGATGCTTTATATGATGTGATCTTGACTTAAATTAAAGAAAAATCATGCTTTATTAATGATTTTATTGAAAATAAATTAAAACCTTACTCAAATTGGGTGATGTTTCAGAAGTATTAAGCCTGGTCGCCCAAATGCTCCGAAATTGGTGTCTCCACGTGATGTAACCAAGGCGACGTTTTAGGCAGTGAAAAGGCATTATTGCAATGGTACATGCCGTGCTTCACATTGAATTTATGCAATTAATTTGGCATTAGATCAGCATATCGATTTTCGCTCAATGCCTGAAAAATATTATAAAGATTGGCTTTTAAAATGGCAAATGAAAAAGCACATCATTTTTTTTCTTTGCTCGCTAACTGTTTGAATAACAGAGAAGTGCCTGCAAAATATGGGGACCTTACTGGGACATGATGGATTATGGGACGCAGCACGTAATACTGCACATGATCCTCTGATTCGCATGGCAATGGTTCCGCGGTTTTAGAAGCGAGAGGTTTAGATGTTAGCCCTAAATTGATTGAGAAATTAGAATCACTCAAGGAAGTTGAGATTGTTGATGCACTAAAAGTTATTCTTAAAGAAAAGAGCATGTATTCATTGGCATCGGTGGTTCCAATATTTATGCAAAGAAAGAAATCTTGATCCCAAAAATACTTTTTTTCGAACTACTAGAAGAGTATGGGTATGCACCGCTACCTGGTCCGTTTAATCTGACTGCGCGTGCCAATGCGGGTTTTTTCTCAAGCAGAGCGGATAAGCTTATGCAAGATGCACCATATTAATCATGTATACCCGTCATACTTTAAGATCCTGCTTTGTTGGCAGCGCATACTCTCCCGAATCACTTACTTTATGTAGCTCATCGGGTTCGTACACTTGCCGCCTCGCAGTATCTCCAAGTATTTTGGGTATATATCTGGTTGATAATTTTTTAAAATTAGTATTTTAAAAATGAGTATCACTTACGTAGAAAAGATAGAAACACGTAAACAGCTGTATTTTATAGTTGAACTCAAGGGTTTTGAATACAGTAATTTTAAGAGTAGTAAAAAATCAGTAAAAAAAATCAGTAAAAAATCCAATTTCGCTAAATTGCAGCAGTTTTACAATACATTTTGCTTAAACTTGGCGCGCAATGCCTATTTTTAATTCTTTTTTTTATTAATTATTTATAAAGTCTCCAGTGATAGAAAAATTTTCGTAAAATCGCCATTATTGCGCACGTTGATCATGGTAAAAACCCCCCTTGTTGATCAACTTCTAAAAATTATCAGGTACATTTGGTGAACGCGGGCCCCTCTTGAAAAGCGCATGATGGATTCAGGTTCAATTGAAAAAAAACGTGGGGATCACAATCCTAGCTAAAATACAGCCATCAAATGGAAAGATTACCGCATCAATATTGTGGAACACCAGACATGCGGATTTTGGTGGTGAAGTTGAACGTGTGCTTTCAAAGGTTGATTCAGTACTTTTATTGGTTGATGCGGTAGATGGGCCGATGCCACAAACACGCTTTGTTACTAAAAAAGCATTTGCGATGGGTTTTCGCCCAATTGTTGTGATTAATAAAGTAGATCGCCCGAGTGCAAGACCTGATTGGGTTCTAGATCAAACCTTTGATTTGTTTGCAAACTTAGGTGCAACAGAAGAACAATTAGATTTTCCTGTAATCTATGCATCAGCATTAAATGGTTATGCAGGATTAACATCTGATGTACGTTCTGGTGATATGGAGCCACTTTTCCAATCAATTGTTGACAATGTGCGCGCACCTCAAGTTGATGCTGAAGCACCTTTTCAAATGCAAGTATCATCTCTTGACTATAATTCATATGTCGGTGTAATCGGGATTGGTCGTATTCAGCAGGTAAAATTTCTAAAAATACAGCAATTACAGTGATTGATAAAGATGGCAAAACACGTAATGGTCGCATTCAGCAAATTTTAGGCTTTCATGGTTTAGATCGCATTGAATTTGAATCTGCTCAAGCTGGGGATATTATTTGTTTCACTGGACTTGATCCGCTTAATATTTCAGATACGATTTGTGATCCAAGCAATGTTGTGGCACTTCCACCTTTGATTGTTGATGAGCCAACTGTTTCAATGTCAATCCAAGTGAATAATTCACCATTTGCAGGTAAAGAGGTAAATACGTTACTTCTCGCCAAATTCGTGATCGTCTTAACAAAGAACTGTTACACAACGTTGCTTTGCGTGTTGAGGATACGGAAGATCCTGATAAATTTAAAGTATCAGGTCGTGGTGAATTACATTTATCGGTATTGATTGAAAATATGCGCCGAGAAGGCTTTGAAATGGGTGTTGGTCGCCCAGAAGTTATTGTTCGTGAAGTTGATGGCGAAAAAGCAAGAACCGTATGAAACATTAACATTTGATCTTGATGAGCAACATCAAGGTAAAATTATGGAAAAATGGGTCCACGTTTTGCAGATCTTCAAGATATGCAGCCTGATGGTAAAGGTCGTGTGCGTTTAGATTATATTATTCCTGCGCGTGGTTTAATCGGATTCCAAACAGAATTCATGACATTAACCAGTGGTACAGGTTTGATGTACCATAACTTTGATCATTACGGTCCTGTTAAAAAAGGCAATGTAGGTCAGCGTTTTAAATGGTGTTTTTGATTTCAATCGGAACGGGAAAAGCAGCGGCGTATTCATTGTTTAATCTTCAAAACGTGGTCGTTTATTCTTAGGTCATGCGGAAGAGGTTTATGAAGGTCAAATTATAGGTATTCATTCACGTGATAACGACTTAGTTGTAAATGGTCTAAAGGTAAGCAACTTACAAATATGCGTGCATCTGGAACGGATGAAGCATTGACATTAGTCCCGCCAATTCGTATGACATTAGAAAAGCAATTGAGTTTATTGATGATGATGAATTGGTTGAAGTCACACCAAAATCATTACGCATTCGTAAAAATTCTTAACAGAGAATGATCGTAAGAAATTTGGTCGTAAAGATTAATATCTTGTGATTTTGGGGTGAGTCAACTCCAGTGCCTTATTTGATTATGAATCAGATAATAATAATAATATAAAACACCTTTAATCTTGAATGATTTAAGGTGTTTTTTTATGGAAAGGCACATTCAATCGTGGTTTATTTTATTGATTATGTTGTACTCTTTTTATCTATACATGATGAAAACAAAGATATTGTCTAATGCTATGATTATATATAAATAATATTTATTTGATTTCTGGATTTTCTTCCACTTTAAACTGGAAATTAGCCCACTACACATCCGAGGTTAAATTTTGTATTGTGTCATATGAAAGATGTAACCTACCTTTTTAATATTTGCATTAAACTTTTAAGGAAAACTATATGACTCATACACCATTTAATATGTCCAAGATCAATTGGATCCTGCATATGTTTACAGAAAAAGTGCTGGCAATAAGCCTTCAATGGATGAGTGAACAACAGTCGTATCCAACGGAATCTCAAAAAAAAGCATTACTTTCTCATCTAAGTGCAATGGTTTTACGTGCTAAAATTTAGGCGATCCTTTACCTGATGTCGACGTTGATTTATTTGATGAAATATCTGAATCATCCATTAATCTTGCAAAAAAGTTGTGAATTTATTAGTGGGACTACCAATTGAAGAAGCCTATTTATTATCTATTCATTTTGAAGTTGCAAAAGCAAAACAGCTTAACTGATATACCCAAAAGATTTGGAGATACTGCAAGGCGACAAGTATGTGAACCCAAGAGCTTACAAATGGTAAGTGATTCGGTGAAAATACGCTGTCAACAAAGCAGTTGCATCCTGCAAGGAGATCTTCAAGTATGACGGGTATAGATTTTTATTTGTTATTTTATTTACTAGGAGTTGCAAAATGGAACAAATCGTTTTGTTATCGAGATCGTTTAGGAAAAGGTCAAAAGTTGGAGCGGGTGTTGAAAGCGCGGGTGGTAAGGCAATTGTTATTGCTGGTGTTGCTGCAGATATGAAACTTGGAGATGTAATGCAAGCAGAACAAGCCCATATTGGTATCTCATTTTGTGGAAGTGGTGGTGCTGGTGCGATAACTGCTCAAACTAAATACGGTTATAAGGCAAAATATGGCATGAGATCTATCGAAGAGGGAGAGACTGCAATTGGAGAAGGATTTAATGTCTTAGGGTTTGGTTTTATGGATAAAGAAGAGCTTGGTGAGCGTCTTGTTAAGGCTTATATTAAGAAATATGGCAATTCTTAAATTTCATCTCTTTATTTGCTGGAAAAATCATGAAACAACGATCTACTCAAACGATACAAATTACAGGTCAAGGCGATACCAAGCAACGCGCGTTTGCGAGTGCATTGTCACAAGTACAGCCGAAGATTCTTAAAAATACATCGGATGTCATTTTACGAATTGAACCAATTGATGTCGTGATGATCCAAGCATATAAAAAAGTGACAACGGAAAAATTTCTTTTCTTTTTTATGCCTAGGAAAAAAGAAATTTATACGATTGTTCTTGATATTTCAGTCGATATTACTTTGATTAAAATAGATGCGATTGACTTTAATTCTATTTAATTCTATTTAATTAATTTTAATCAATCACAATAAATCACAATAAATCACAAATTTAAGGAGTGATTTCTATGGGTCCTGACTTTATTATTATTTTTTAAAATCCATTCTTATTGGTGGTTTGTGTGGTTTTGGTGTCGGTGCTGGTGCTGCACGCATGTTCCATGCACCCACTGTTCAAGGAATGGGCGCATTTCGTACTTTAGGAGAGCTTAACTCTTGTGAAGGTGATCCAGCCTCTCATTTTTCATTTGGATTAGGCTTTTTCTTTAATGCTTGGGCATCTTCTGTCGCAGCTGGATCATTTACACAAGATGTTGATCATCGTATCATTCCACATTGGGGCGCTTCTTTGCTCATGATTAAAATCGCAACCTTGCTGAAACTTTGCATAATCCTCGCAATATGGCAATTTCTTGTACGATTATTGGCGCAATTGTCGTTGCATTTTTAAATTCAACCGCCTCTTCTGTTCCAGTTGCACTACAAACTACAGCGACGAGTGTTTTAGTCCCTGCTGCAAATCTATTGGTTAATACGGTTATGCCTGTTATTTTCTGGTTAGCCGCAATTGATGCAGGTCGGCGTTCTGGTTTTTGGGCAACGATTTTTGGTGGTTTAGCGCAGTTAATTATGGGTAATGCAATTCCTGGGCTTGTATTAGGCATCTTGATTGGCAAAGGCGTAGACGATAGTGGTTGGAATAAAATTACTAAAACCATGTTATCTGCAATCATTGCATTGTTTGTGATGAGCGCATTCTTTAGAGGATTTGATGTAAAACTTTTAACTTCTTTTTCTTTAAGTATCCCTGATTGTTGAATGAACTACATAATATCCTCAGTGGTAAATAAATATAAAAAAATAATATAAAGGGCTAAAATGAATACAGTAACACAGGATTCAATAAAACCAATAAAAGCAAATTTTGGTACGCAGAATGGACATTCCCTCTACTTGTTGGGCTATTATCAGCAGGTGTATTTGCAGGTACGCATATGTATTATGTGTATGGTATTGGCGCATTAATGAGGTTGCTTTTGTTGCAATGTTTAAAGCTGGAATGGAGACTGGCACATATGGCGCAGTTGCTGCTTTTGGCGCTAGCTTCTTATTTGCAAGAATAATTGAAGGTTCATTGGTTGGTATATTAGATATTGGTGGGGCAATTCAAACAGGCATTGGTTTAGGTGTACCCGCTTTACTTCTAAGTTTTGGTTATACAATGCCGCTAACTAACTTTTTTGCATCCCTCACAATAGGTTTAGTTCTGGGTATTCTCATCGGAGCATTAATTATATTTGCGCGCACATTCACTGTAGGGCAAGGTAATTCAACCTTTGGTGCGGATGTCATGATGGGAGCAGGTAACTCATCAGGTCGTTTCTTGGGACCTTTAATTATCCTTGCTGCCATTTCAGCCTCTATTCCAATAGGAATTGGCGCTTTATTGGGGGCACTTGGATTTTATATGTGGAAAAAACCTGTAGCAGGGGGAGCAATATTAGGCGCGATGTTGATGGGATATTTTTTCCCTATCGCTATCATGGCTGCCAAATAAGATATATACCCGTCATACTTGAAGATCTCATTGCACACTGCAAGTTTGATCTTCAAAGGTGACGGGTATAACGCACTTTAAAAGGGATTTATTTTAAAGTGCGCGATTGCAGTTCAATAATGTAGGGGTATTAATTATGTCTGCTTTTATAATTATCTTTTTAAAATCGATTACTGTTGGTGCTTTGGCAGGCTTTGGAGTCGGTGCAGGCGCTGCACGAATGTTTCATGCACCCACCGTTCAAGGGATGGGTGCATTTCGCACGTTAGGAGAACTCAATTCTTGTGAAGGAGATCCAACTTCCCATTTTTCATTTGGACTTGGTTTCTTTTTTAATGCTTGGGCATCTTCTGTTGCAGCAGGTGTATTAACTGCAGATACAAACCACCGAATTACCCCTCATTGGGGGACTGCAATTTTATTAATCAAAAATCGTAATGTTGCAGAAACACTACATAATCCTAAAAAAATGGCTCTTGCTTGTGCAATCGTTGGTGCATGCCTTGTGACTTTCTTAAATACAACTGCTTCGATTGTGCCTGCAGCACTTCAAACAACGGCTCTCAATGTTTTAGTTCCTGCTGCAAAATTACTTATTAGTACCGTTATGCCAGCGGTATTTTGGCTTGCTGCAATTGATGCGGGCAGACGATGTGGTTTTTGGGCACCATTTTTGGAGGACTGGCACGTTTAATTATGGGTAATGCAATCCCTGGACTTGTTTTGGGAATCTTAATTGGTAAAGGTGTTGATGATGGTGGTTGGAATAAAGTAACTAAAACGATGTTATTTGCTGTCATTTCTTTATTTGTTATTAGTGCCTTTTTTAGGGAGTTTGATATGCAGTTTTTTAAAAGCATTTCATTTAACACCTCCTGAATGGCTTATCAATCTACATCGTTTTCTAAAGGGGTAAAGAATTATGACAGATACAACTAAAACAGAAAAAGTAGATTCACAGTCAAATTTTTGGCTTGCAGAATGGTCTTTTCCTATCTTTACAGGAATATTAGCCGCTGCTGTATTTACAGGAACGCATATTTATTACACTCATGGCGTGGGTGCTTTTAATGAAATCGTCTATGTTGCAATGCTAAGAGAAGGCATTGACTCTGGTATTTATACCGCTGTTGCGGCATTTGGCATTAGTTTTTTTATTGCAAGAATCACGGAAGGCTCTCTGGTTGGTATTTTAGATATCGGAGGCGGAATGCAAACGGGTATTGGATTGGGTATTCCCGCCATACTCTTAAGCTTAGGAATAACTCTGCCGCTCACTAATTTCTTTTTAGCACTTTTAACGGGGCTGTGTTTAGGTTTAACGGTCGGAAGTCTGATTATCCTCATTCGAAAAGCAACCATCAACCAAGGAAACTCAACATTCGGGGCTGACATCATGATGGGCGCAGGAAATTCATCTGGTCGTTTTTTAGGACCATTAATTATTTTATCTGCGATTGCAGCCTCTATTCCCATTGGAATCGGCTCACTCATCGGAGCACTTGCTTTTTATCTTTGGAAAAAACCAATTGCAGGGGGTTGCCATTTTAGGTGCTATGCTATTAGGTTATATCTTTCCTATTCCCCTGATTACAGGATAAATTATTTTTAACACAATTTAGGTTAATGACATGACACAACTGCTCATTCAAAATGCAAAACAAATTGACCACGATTCTTTGGTTGATATTTTAATGCGAGATGGCAAAAATCATCCAAATTGGTCAACTCGTGCCCCCAAATTCTGATTGCCAACAAATTGATTTAAAAGGTCGTTATTATGTGAGTGCAGGTTGGATCGATGCACATACGCATTGTTTTCCTGCTTCGCCAATGTATCATGATGAGCCTGATCTTGGGGGTATTTTGACAGGTGTAACCACAGTTGTAGATGCAGGAAGTGTTGGCGCAGATGATATTGATGCGTTTAATGGTTTTGCGATTAAAGCAAAAACGAATGTTTTCGCATTTATCAATATTTCTAAAATTGGGCTTATGGTGCAACATGAATTAGCGGATATGAAAGATATTAGCGATGAAGCACTTTTAGGCGCATATCAAAAGTATCCTGAATTTATCGTGGGACTTAAAGCACGTATGAGCGGTAGTGTTGTTGGTGATAATGGTATTAACCTTTGTATCGTGCAAAAGAAATGCAAACAATGCTCGCGCAATCAAATCAAACCGATAATCAAACCCATAATAAATTACCCTTAATGGTGCATATCGGTAACAGTCCTCCTGATTTAGATGAAATTACTGATTTACTGGATCAAGGTGATATTATTACGCATTGCTTTAATGGCAAGCCTAATAAAATATTAGATGAAAAAGGTCAGCTTAAAGCATCTGTTAAGCGTGCGATTGATCGAGGGGTGATTTTAGATGTTGGTCACGGTGGTGCAAGTTTTAGTTTTGCCGTTGCAGAACATTCTGTCAATGAACTAGGCTTATACCCTGATACAATCAGTTCAGATATTTATTATCGTAATCGTATTAATGGTCCCGTTTATAGTTTAGCGACTGTAATGACGAAATTCTTAGCAATTGGATTTTCTTTATCTCGCGTTATTGAGTCTGTTACATCTAAGCCTGCTGATATTTTACATTTAGCTAAAAAAGGATATTTAAAGCCAAATTACGATGCTGATTTGACTATTTTTGAGCTTAAAAATACCCCCATTGAACTGATTGATGCCGAAAAAGTCACTAAAATTGGAACACAACATATTGTCGCTGTTGCAACTGTAGTCGCAGGGAATGGACTTTAACAACTGATGGAGAGAATTATCATGACCTTAAAAAATAATATTCATAACCCACTTAATTTACACGCTAAATATCATTTGCAAAATGTCATTAATGCGTCTGGGCGAATGACGATTTTAGGTGTATCAACGCCAGTTCCATCCGTCGTAGAGGATGTTAATTATGGTTAAGTCATTTTTTTGTAATGAAAGACTTAGTAAATTCAACAGGTGCTTATATTGCTAAGCTATTAGATGTGGAAAATGCAGTCATTGTTTCAAGTGCATCGGCAGGGATTGCGCAATCTGTGGCAGCACTTATTATTCAAGATGATCCTAATTTATTGATGAACTTGCATGAGCATATTCAAGCCAATCCAAATAGTTTACCCGTGAAATTATTATCCCTAAAGGGCACAATGTAAATTATGGCGGTGCAGTTAGTACTATGGTCACACTAGGGGGTGGGATTATGGTTGAGGCAGGTTATGCTAATCAATGTTCTCCTAATCATATTGAAGCTAAAATTAGCCCTAATACCGTTGCAATTTTATATATAAAATCTCATCATTGCGTTCAAAAAAGCATGCTTTCTATTGCACAGGCAGTGAGCGTTGCTCAAAAGCATAATATTCCTCTTATTGTGGATGCTGCAGCTGAAGAAGATTTGCGCTGCTACTATGAGATGGGAGCTGATCTTGTCATTTATAGTGGTGGAAAAGCGATTGAAGGTCCAACGAGTGGATTGGTTATAGGTAAAAATAAATATATTGAATGGTTAAACAGCAAAGCAATGGCATCGGTCGTGCTATGAAAGTTGGCAAAGAAAGTATATTAGGTCTGACTTGTGCAATCGAATATTACCTGTCTATTAAAAAAACAACTGGGCAGGAAATGATTGATAAAATGGTGCCAAATTTATTGCGAAAAATTAATCAGTTAACAGGATTAAGCGCTAAGGCGATTTGGATACTTCTGGACGAGATATTGCGCGAACTGAAATATCAATTGATCAAAAAATAGCACACAAAACAGCGAGTGAATTTATCGAGTTATTAAAGCAAGGTGAAACGGCTATTTTTTTCCGTGAACATCGTGCCAATGAAGGAAAGATTGAAGTTGATGTACGTAGCGTGACTGCTGCGCAACTCGACACTATTTACATATGTATTTCAAAATTAATTAAATAAAAATCATAAAAAAGGTATAAATTACATGCAATTAATTCCTAATTATTATAAAAGCCGCGTATGTTTTAAATGTGTTAGCAGGTTCTATTCAAAATGCTACAGATATATATGCCGCAGCAGAGACTTACGTCGTCGTCGGTGTTTTGTCTAAAAATTATCCTGATTCTACAGCCGCAATAGCAGATATGAAAAAATATGCACTTGCAGTTGATAATGCATTATCTATTGGTTTAGGTGCAGGTGATCCAAATCAATCAAATATGGTGTCGGAATTGGCTAAAATACTTCAACCACAACATGTAAATCAAGTGTTTACTGGTGCTGGCACTAGCCGTGCATTATTGGGGCAAAGTGATACAATCGTCAATGCTTTAGTGTCACCTTCAGGAAAAGTTGGTTGGGTTAAAATCTCAACAGGCCCTTTAAGTCATCTAGAAGCTGATGCAATCGTACCTGTTGAAACAGCCATTGCGATACTCAAAGATATGGGTGCAAGTTCACTTAAATTCTTTCCTATGAATGGTCTCAAACATGAAGATGAGTTTCGTTATATTGCATCGGCTTGTGCGAAACAAGACTTTTATTTAGAACCCACAGGTGGTATTGATCTTGATAATTTTGAAACCATTATGCGTATTGCTTTAGAGGCTGGTGTTTCTAGGGTTATTCCACATATTTATAGTTCGATCATTGATCCTAAAACAGGGGATACTCGTCCTGAAGATGTTCGAACGCTTTTAAATATTGTCAAAAAATTGTTAGATTAATTTCTAGTAGGATATGAGTATGGCAATCTTTGGCTATCAACGTTTAGCTTATCTATTTGATGCAATTCTAAGAGAGCCATTACCTCAATCTGAATTAGCAAAACGATTTTCTGTATCAACACGTACAATTCGTACTGATATTAATATTCTGAATGATGCATTAAAGATATATGGTGCATCTGTTCAGTATGAAAGAAAATTGGGATATCAATTATTGATTCAAGATGCTGAAACTATACTCAAAATTGCCACGCCAATCAAAACAAGTGAAAGATATTCCTCGAACCGCTAAAGAACGTATTCACGAGCTAAGTCTACTTTTTTTATGCACTCAACACCCCATTCAATTAGAGTCGCTTGCTAATTTATGGCACGTTACCTTAGGGGTATTGCAAAATGATATAGTGGAGTTGCGTGAAAATTTCCTTAAATATCAAATTGATTTTGAATCAAAGCCTAAATTAGGCATGTATATTACAGGCAATGAAATAGCGATTCGAAATTGTCTAACAGATATTTTATCTCATTTGATTGCCAAAGAAGATGACCGTTTAACAGATCAATTTAAACAAAAAATTTTGCATAATCTCTCTCTTGATTTTTTACAGCAACTTTTGAAAACAAATTTTCAACGGTTTGATATTAAAATTAATGAAATGCATAGCAATTACCTTGGATTGATTTGTGCGATATCTATTGCACGGATCACCACGGGTCATGAATTAAGCGTGCAACATCATATTGATTTATTAAATCATAATGAATTTGAGATTGATGAAAAAGTGAAAAATGCAGCACAAGAGATTAGTAAAAGTATTGGATTATTTTTAGGCGATGTGATGCCAAGTGCTGAAATTAGTAATTTAGAAATTCAAATTGCGGCAAGAAAATACCAGAAGTAAATATGCATCTTATTAAAAGTGATGCCAATGTTCAGATCGTATGGGATATTTTAAATTACTTAAATGATTATTATAAATATGATCTTAAGCATGATGATAAATTGAAATCTAACTTGTTGGAGCACATCACATCAATGATGATGCGATTATATTATCAAATCAACACTCACAATCCATTGTTACAAGATATAAAGCAGTATTATCCCTTTGCCTATGATGTTGTATTAAATGCAATTTCTCGTATTAATCACCCTTTGTTTTTACACATCAATGAAGATGAGATTGGCTACTTAGCAGTACACATAGCCGTTGGTTTGGAGCGCCATTACAATACAGAATATAAAAATCCCACGGCACTTTTAATCTGTGATTCAGGTAATGCGACTGTTTTAATGATTGAAGAAAAAATTAAGCGTGAATTTCCGCAGTTAATGATTAACTCAATTTCTATTCTTGATAATGAACTTGATAATATCAAAGAAGATTTTGTTATTACAACTATCAGATTGCCCGAAAATAATTATACTCATTACACTAAACCAATCATTAAAATTTCACCATTTCCAACGCATTATCAGATTGAGCAAATTGCTAAACTTGTCCTAACTGAACGGACTAGTTCATATATTCTCTCTCATTTTTTTGATAAAGCGCATTTCATTATCATCAATGAACAGATAACACAATCCGAACTATTTAAACGTATATCTAGCCAATTAGAAGCAGAAGATTATGTAACACATGAGTTTTATGATTCTTTGTGCGAGCGTGAAGCCATTGTGTCAACAATGCTAAGTGAAAATATAGCAATACCACATGCTTTGGGCTTATTAGCCAAAAAGACTGTCATAGTTACTATTTTAGCGCCTTATGGTATTAAGTGGAATTCTCATAATCATTCTGCCTCGCCATTGAAATCAAATCCAAAAGATGCTGCCCAAGTAATTTTTCTATTAGTGATATGTGAAAAAGATTATGAGGCTGTTATGGGTATGTACGATTTATTTATCGCATTTGTACGAGAGAAAGCCACTAAGCGTTTACTCGCAAGCCAAAATTTTGATGAATTTATGATGGTTGCAACAGACAGCCTGACACGCTTGTCTAATTAGAATTTAAGTTTTATTAGATATTTTTTATTTTCGGAATCTTTACGGAATTTTATGGACACGAACAATCATGTTTTTTTCAGAAACAAAAAAATCCAGCGATATAGTTCTTGATTTAAAAGGTCTGAATTGTCCTTTGCCTATTCTAAGGACAAAGCAACAGCTTAATAAAATGCAATCAGGTGAGATAGTAACAATTTTGGTGACTGATCCCCATGCAGAAATTGATTTTAAAGCTTACTTAATGCGTGCTAATCATGATTTAATTCACTTTAGCTGCGGGATTGATTTTATTACTCAAACGAAGGTGTATATGTTTCAAATCAGAAAACTTGTTTGTGTTAATGATGTTATCCCAAGCTGATTTAAAATTTTTGGATATGGGATTTAATCATACCTTGCTTTTTATTGTAATTTTATTTAAAATCTGCCCTCTTTTGGGAAAGCGCTTTAGTTATATTTGTCGCTATCATACATACTTTTGATTAACTAGTTAGGTTTACTCATCATGACCAGAATTTGTCAAGTAACTGGCAAGGCGCCAGTTACAGGAAATAACGTTTCACATGCAAGAAATAGAACACGCCGTCGTTTTTTACCAAATTTACATAAACATCGTATTTGGGTAGAAAGTGAAAAACGTTTTATCACTTTACGCGTTTCATGTGCAGGTTTGCGCACCATTGATAAAAAAGGCATTGATGCTGTACTTATCGATCTTCGTGAACGTGGTGAAAAGTTTTTAATAATAAACACGTTCAAGCATTCACATCATATTGATTATGTTATGTGAGCGATCAGATTAATACGCTGTAATAGGCTAAGGAAAAAAATCATGGCTAAAGGTATTCGCGAAAAAATTAAATTAGTATCATCCGCTGGGACAGGTCATTATTATACAACGACCAAAAACAAGCGCACGATGCCAGATAAATTAGAACTCAGTAAGTACGATCCTGTTGTTCGTAAGCATGTTGTTTATAAAGAAGCAAAAATTAAGTAAGTAATTTTTGTATATCAATAAAAACATAAATAAAAGCATAAATAAAAGCATAAATATAATAAAAAACCCACTGTTTTTACAGTGGGTTTTTTATTAATTTAAAAGACTTATATTTTAGAGATATTCATTTAAAAGAGTTGAAACAAGATTTGAAAAAAATTTAAGATGCTGTTTTGGTTATCTGTAAGCTCATTGGGCTTTTTACACTTGCAGTGTGCAGCACTTGCAGTGTGCAGCACTTGCCGCCTCGCAGTATTTTCAAATCTTGAGGGTATAACTTACTTACCCATAGAAAATGGCAAAGAGTCATAATTTTGATTTAACGATCTTTGATCACTCCAAAATGTGAATATGCTAGAGCTGTGGCTACTCGTCCACGTGGTGTACGCATGATTAAGCCTTCTAGGATTAAATAAGGCTCTATAACATCTTCAATTGTGCCGCGCTCTTCACCTGTTGCTGCGGCTAGTGTATCTAAGCCTACAGGACCACCTTCGAATTTGTTGATGAGGGCATCTAAAAAACGACGATCTTGGTCGTCTAGTCCCGTCTCATCAATGTTTAAATTTTTAAGTGCATATTGGGATAATTGTAAATCAATCAGCCCATTACCTTTAATTTGTGCAAAGTCACGTACTCGTCGTAATAAACGGTTGGCAATTCTTGGTGTGCCTCGTGCACGCTTACCGATTTCCATCGCCCCCTCATTACTCATTTGAGTGCCTAATATACGTGCAGTTCTATTAACGATTGTTGTTTAAATCTGCATGGTTATAAAATTCAAGGCGCATTGTTATTCCAAATCTATCTCGTAATGGCGCAGTTAAAAGTCCCGCGCGTGTTGTTGCACCAATAAGTGTAAAAGGGGGAAGGTCAATTTTAATTGATCGTGCTGCTGGTCCTTCACCAATCATAATATCTAACTGATAGTCTTCCATCGCAGGATATAATATTTCTTCAACTACAGGGCTTAAACGATGTATTTCATCAATAAATAGAACATCATTAGGTTCAAGATTAGTTAAAATTGCAGCTAAATCGCCTGCTTTTCTAGAATAGGACCAGAGGTTTGTTTCAAGCCAACACCCATTTCGGCGGCGATAATATGCGCGAGCGTTGTTTTTCCAAGCCCAGGAGGACCGTATAATAGTGTGTGATCAAGCGCTTCATTGCGTAGTTTTGCAGCCGCAATAAATACTTCTAATTGTTCACAAATAACATGTTGTCCTGTGTAGTCTTTTAATGTTTTAGGGGACAGCTCTGTCTATCATAAGCTCTTCTGATAAGCGTTCAGGCTTTAATAAAGGGCTTTCTTCAGGTATGTCACTTTGATCAAATAGACGATCTGACTCAATCACTGGGTTTTCCTTTATAGTTTTACATGTTGTATTTATTGAACTTGGTGAGTTCGCATCATAATTTGGATTATTATGGTGTTTGTAGCCAAAATGTTACAGGCCCATCATTTATGATTTTTACTTCCATATCTGCACCAAAAACACCTGTCTGAATTAAAAGCTTGTGTTCTAGCCCAATTTTTTGTGCTTCACTCACGAAAAAGTCATATAATTTTTTTGCAACGATTGGTGTCTCGCTAGCGCTAAATGAAGGACGATTACCTGAATTTGTATCTGCAGCAAGTGTAAATTGTGGAATAATTAATAAGCTAGCTTTGATATCAATCATGGAAGATTCATTTTTCCATTGGCATCATTAAAAATCCGATAATTTAAAATACGTGTGAGTAGTCGTTCTGCATTTTTTGGGTGATCATTTTTCTGTATACCTAGTAATAATGTAATCCCTTGATTAATTTCGCCAATAGTTTGATTGTTTATTTTAACATAACTACTCGTAACTCTTTGGATTAGCCGATCATAATATGCTTAGCCTTTAAATTTCATGAAGAGGTTTTTTAGAATTTTAATTATTTAATTATTTAATTATTTAATTATGGCTCTTTGCCATTTTCTATGGGTAAGTAGGATGGATAAAATTCAACTTACCCGCAACAAAGTAAATCATTTGGATAAAATTGTTTATATTTCTAAAGCCTCTTGCCCGACGTTTGCAAGTTGTATCTTTGAGTTGAGTCCTTCTAAAATTCCATTGCTGATTCTCGATGTTGTATATCGTAAAATGCCTTTCCAATGACGTTTTACTGTTTTTGCAAAAGCCTGCATGGGCACTATTTTTGATTCATTTGCTTGCCTAACCCAATCTTCCAAAAATACCTCCGCTTCTTTAGAATCTGTCAGTGACCAAAACTCGTTGAATAGAACTTTTAATCGATAAGCTGCCCCTATATTAGGGAAACGAATAATCGCCTCATTTAGCTTAACCTCTTGTTCTGATGTTAAATTGTTTCTATTTTTCAGAAAAATATACTTCGTTTTTTTGAAAAAATCATGCTCTTTTTGTTCAGCTTGGCGCACTTGATTAACCCCTTCATTGAGCAATTTTGTGACATGAAAACGATCAAAGGTAATCGGTGTATTCGGAAAATATTCAGCTGCACCCGCTATAAATGCAGGAGATAGATCCATGCTAAGCTCTTCAATTCTAGAAAGATCAACACCTTGATTTTCTAAGTGACTTGCAACGCTTTTAAGCACGTCTTTGTTTTTGCCTACGGTGACATGGATCACTTGCGAATTTTCTAAATCAACAGCAATTGAAACATATTTATGCCCTTTTTTTGCCGAAGTTTCATCTATGCCTAAGTAAGCGATATCCCGACAACTGGTGTTCTTGATAGCTCCTTGAACCCAATGAGAAAAAACTCTCCACAGCCGATTATCATGAACATTGAGCAAAGATGCGATCTGCGTCATGGAGACTTCTTTCTCAACTAATTTCATGACAAACGCTTCAAAGAGCAAAGTAAAACCCATTACTTGGGCGTGCCCAAGGCGCTTCAACCGTTCTAACTTTGCCATCTGAACGCGTTATCCTAGGAAGCCTGCAATGAATAAATGTCTTGTATTCAAAGTGGTTAACATGCTGCCAAACTCGCTCGTTAGCTCTGTCATGTACCGCACAAGGCTGATTACTATCATCTAAAAACTGTGAGCCAGGTATAAACCCAACATATATATGAAGCTCTTCATCTCCTTTTGTATTGGTTAAAAAATCAAAATTTTCTATACGCCAAGGGGACTCAATTTTTAATGTTTTTGCAAAAACTTCACTTCCATTCAAGTGGCAATTCCTCGTTAGTTTAAATACCTAAATTATGCCTTACCCACAACAAATAGCAAAGAGCCTTAATTATTTAATTATTTAATTATTTAATTATTTAATTATTTAATTATTTATAGAGCAGATTGAATGCGACGTAGAATTGCATCTATTGTTTTATTATTTAGGTCAGATTTCATTGAGTCATTGCTGTTGGCATAAATATTAGTTTCATCAGTTTGTTCTGTTTGTGAATTTGTAAATATGGCGTTTGTAAATAAAAATTCACCTTTTTTTTTTTCAACTGAAACCACCGTCGTGAGTGTACGAACATATTCTCTATTTTTGCCATCAAAGTTACTTGCAATTTCTCTGGATCGATAGTCCTGACTAACAATAGTGATAGTCAAATCTGCATCGCCGCTGTCAACAATAGTTCTATTTTGCTTTGTCAGTTGTGCTTTAAGTGTAGTTGCTAAAGAGGTGCTTTCATTTGTATCACGTACGGCAATAAATGCATATTCTTTAGGCCATACGGTTGGCAGCTTTAGATGAAAGCCACAGCCTACAAGGAGCAATAGACATATGAATGTCGCGCCAGCTGATAGGCGATATTTGGCTGTTGTAATCATATTAATTGCGTTTAACATTGAATAATCCTCGTAAAAATGATTTAAAGTTTTAATGTTCGCGGGTCGCGCTAAATATGACATCAGGGTGACGTTCGATGGCTAGATTTAAATTAACCCGAGTGGGGCGATGTAAACATATTCTCCATGATGATCTATTGCTAAATTATCAAAACATTTATTTTGGAAGTTTTCAAACTTTTTAGGGTCAGTACACGAAACCCAGCGTGCAGTGGAGACGTTAAATGTTTCAAATATACAATCAACATTATAATCAGATTGTAAACGATAGGCGACGACATCAAATTGAAGCACACCAACGGCGCCAATAATTAAATCATTTGAATTAAGCGGTTTAAATAATTGTGTTGCACCTTCTTCACATAGTTGCTCGAGGCCTTTTTGTAGTTGTTTCATTTTTAAAGGATCTTTGAGGCGCGCACGTCTGAACAATTCAGGGGCAAAATCTGGAATACCTTTAAAATTTAAATTCTCACCTTCAGTGAAAGTATCACCTATACGAATAGTGCCGTGATTGTGAATTCCAATTATATCCCCAGAATAAGCTTCAGATAAACGTTCGCGTTCAGAGGCCATAAACGTGACTGCATCTGGGATTTTCATATCACGTCCTAATCTAACGTGCTTGGTCGTCATACCTGGCGTATATTTTCCAGAACAGATGCGCATAAATGCAATTCTGTCACGGTGCTTTGGATCCATATTTGCTTGTATTTTAAATACAAAGCCTGTGAATTTTATTTCGGAAGGTTCAACCATACGGTGTTAAAGTTGCATGTGATTTAGGTTCTGGTGCAACAGAGACAAAGCCATCTAGCATTTCTTGAACGCCAAAATTAGTGACTGCGGAACCAAAATAAACAGGGGATAAGAGTCCTTTTAAATAATCAGCTTGATTAAAAACATTGCTGGCACCACGGACAAGTTCTAATTCTTCACGGAATTCAGCGGCACGGTCACCCAGTACTCTATCTACTTCAGGATTGTCTAAGCCATGAATAATAAAGCCATCATTTATTTTTCCATCTTTAGAAGGCTTATAAATGTGAATAAAATCTTCAATTAAATGATAAACCCCTTTAAGATCACGCCCCATTCCAATTGGCCAAGTGATTGGCGCACATCGAATTTTTAAGACATTCTCAACCTCGTCAAGTAAATCAATTGGATCTTTGCCTTCACGATCTAACTTATTGATAAACGTTATGATTGGTGTATCTCGTAATCGACATACTTCCATTAATTTAATGGTACGTTCTTCAACGCCTTTAGCGCAATCGATTACCATTAGGGCAGAATCTACAGCTGTGAGCGTTCGATATGTATTTCAGAGAAATCTTCATGGCCCGGCGTGTCTAATAAATTAACCATGTAATCTTTATAGGGAAATTGCATGACGCTTGAAGTAATAGAAATACCACGCTGTTTTTCCATTTCCATCCAATCAGAGGTTGCATGGCGGGCTGCTTTCCGACCTTTAACAGAACCTGCCATGTGATAGCAACCACCAAAAAGAAGTAGTTTTTCAGTCATGGTCGTTTTACCTGCATCAGGATGAGCAATGATTGCGAAGGTGCGACGTTTTTTTCATTTGTTTGAGTATTTCAGGCATGGATGTAATTCTTTATTTATAGGATCAAAAAGGTTGGTTATTTTAGCGCATCTTATATGTTGAAAGTGAATTTTGATTTTATTCTTGCAATATAATTTAATAATTATTAATCTGTAATTATCAAATGATAGAGGTGCAAGTTATGATGAGTAGAAAGGTGCGGCGTAGCTGCAATGGCATCTTTCAAAAGGCTAATTTGCCGAAGTATAATTAGAATTGCTCATTCTTGATTATATTGGGTTTATATCGAATAG
Organism: Sweltsa coloradensis; assembly: GCA_024449915.1. NCBI lineage: Eukaryota > Metazoa > Arthropoda > Insecta > Plecoptera > Chloroperlidae > Sweltsa > Sweltsa coloradensis. Next base: position 1,167,150 of record JAMZAV010000013.1, read on the forward strand.
GTATTAAAACTGTCATGTTTTAGTTCGGTTACTAAAACAATATTGCGCTATTTTCTTTTATACAGATCAATTTATTTTTATTGCGTGCATCTTTTTATTTAAATAGATGATGCACATTATAATTTGAGCTGCTCATGGAAGTGATGTGCATGATCATATTTAATTTTATGTTGATAAATAAGGTTGTGATTTTGAGTAGTTTAAATAGTATTTTTCAGTCGGTGAATGAGTTTTTTGCATTTATTCAAACCCTCTCGGATGTCATTTGGATTTTTCCCACTAACATAAAATGGTATGCCAAAATTCCATTGTTGGGACATTATCCATGCCTGTTCTTATTTTGATGGGGTCAGGTATATATTTCTCATTTAAAACACGTCTGATTCAATCAATGAGTTATTAAAATTATTAAAATTATGATGCGAAAGCAAAATTCCCAGTAAGGGGTGTCACTGCATTGGCTTCATTTATGTTGGGTTTAGCAATGCGAGCGGGTCCTGGGAAACATTGTAGGCATAACTGGTGCGATTTCGGTCGGTTGGACCAGGTGCGCTTTTTGGATGGGGGTGGCAGCATTTTTTGTATGGCATCAGCTTTTATGGAATCAGTGCTTCCCACAGTTGTTTTAAAGAAAAGAAAGCACTGAATTTGTGGGGGGTTACCATTTTTTGGGCGTAAAATTTTTAGGAAATCGTCGTAGTGTTGGCTTGTTTTTATCTATTGTCTTTTTTGTGTATGCACTTTTTAATATTCCTGGGACAAACATTTTCCCTGTTTTTACTGCAGTAGGTTCGGTTGTTGAACAATGACAAATGAAATACTGCGCGTACATCATGGTTATATTATGGCATTTCGATTGTACTCACCGTGAGTTGCGCTTCAATTATATTAGGTGGGATGCGTCGTGTAATTGCGTATAGCAATGTGCTAGTGCCTATTTAAAGCCCTATTATTTTGTAGTATTTCTTTGGTGATTATTGTAATTAATTTGCCCTGGTTCCATTTTTTTTAAAGAAGTTGTTATGGGCGCATTTGCACTCATGCTATTTTTGGGGGAGCGATTGGTACAGCACTGGCACAAGCGTTTAAAAGTGGCTTAATGTCTAATGAAGCAGGACAAGGGAACCATTACAATGGCTGCTGCCGTTTGCGGATAATAATCATCCGTGTGAACAGGGTTTGTTCAAAGTTTAGGGGTATTTTTTGACACAATGGTTATTTGTACTTTAACGGGCTTTATTGTGGTAATGGCGCATGTTTGGACGGGAGCGACAGATGGCGTTGAATGGGATTCGATTAAAGCATCTAAAATAACGTGTATTTAACATCTGTGCAAACTTTAGTTCCTACTTATGTTGCTAACTTTATTAAGATTTTGATGAGTCTTTGTTATGGTTTGTTTGCTTTCACGACTTTGCTTGGAATGATTTCTTTTGCAGAAATTTCTGCAAATTTATTTCTAGATCGACTAAATTTATTGCATTCAAAACGTATTTTGGGCTCGCTTGTTTTTTGTACCATTTGGTGCAGTAACTGTTTTAGCTGGTCTAGAGTTGAGTAATCTTTGTGGGCGTTACAGATTTAACAAATATTATTATGGTTTATTTAAATATTCCTATTTTATTTTTAGGTGCACCGTTAGTTTATAAAGCACTTGCACATTATCGTGCGACCAATGGTGCCAAATTTTTTTCCAAGCAATTGGTCTGGAGACAGATTATTGGACAGAAGCGCAGCAGGACATTTATCCGCCCGAGAACTAGATTTAGCTGAACAACGGCAATGCATCTACAAGGTAAGCCAATATATGTTGATAAGTAGCAAATTGTAAATAAAAAGAAAAGGTGAGGGGGATATCCCAAAAGACTTGAAGATACAGCGAGGGCGACAAGTATGTGAACCCCGATGAGCTTACAAATGGTAAGTGATTCGGGTGAGAATACGCAATCAACAACGCAGGATCTTCAAGTATGACGGGTATAATTAACCTGCTTATTTATGAAGACATTACGATGATATTTTGGCGCTTTGACGCTTACTTGAGACATATAAATTATGCTTTTTTATCTCCATTCTTTGATTCTTGCTTTTCAGTTTTTTACTCGCCTCCCCATACCACTCGTCATTCCGTTTGAAGCAGCAACATTAAAGCAAGGTGCTTTAGCATTGCCTTTTATTGGCTTTGTATTAGGTCTTTTGGTTTGGTGCTTTGGTATGCTTGTGAGCATAATGTTCCCTCCAATGGTTGCCGCAAGCTTGACATTGACTTTTTGTGTTTATGCCACAGGTGGATTGCATTGGGATGGCTTGCTAGATACTGCGGATGGTGTGTATAGCCAAAGAAATGGTTCTGAAATGCTAAAAGTGATCACGGATAGTCGTATTGGCGCATTTGGTGCAATTGTTGGCATATTGATGCTTATTCTCAAATTTTCATTATTTTATGCTTTGTTTACAGCTAATCAATTCTCTATATTGATTGCGCTTCCTATGATTTGGTCTCGTTTTATTTTGATCCTTACTATAGTGACTAAACCTTATTATGTAGAAGAGGCAGGAATTGGCGGACTATATGATGGGAATGGGGCGGAAACACCTTTATTTTACATTTAGCCTCGCAGCTGTCGTAAGTATCATAATTGGCTTGGTTGCATATTATATAAATGGGAACTCTATTTATTTTACACTTAATTATGTACGGCTATGATCTTAGGTAATATTGCCATCATGCAAATCATTTCACGCCAATTAGTTAAGCAGTTAGGCGGGCTAACAGGCGATGGTTACGGTGCAATTAATGAGATGTGTGAAATCATGGGTTTATTGATTTTATTGTCTTTTTGGTTTAGATTTGCCCTCAACGCCATTAAGTTAAGGATCTGATGTTACGCACTCAATAAAATTGATTTAAATTCTCCATCATTGCGGACTTGATCCGCAATCTCATTGATGTATTTTTGGAGATTGCGGATCAAGTCCGCAATGACCAAATAAGTATTATGACTGTTTGGTGGGGGGTGTCTTTTTGTATGGGTTTTAATAAAATTAAATTTTTAAATCGCGAATATTGCTTGGGGGGATGTTATTTTTTTAAATTTTAGGCTTTTATGATGCCTGCAATGGCATAAATATTTTAGCAAATAGAAAATAAATCATTTAAACTTGCTCAATGATTCACTGTTGGTGAATTAGGTTAATAAATCGTTCGCTTTTAAATAGATTTTAAGAATATGGAGTGGGTATATGAATTTGCATGAATATCAAACAAAAGAATTATTAGCATCTTACGGAATGCCTGTACAAATGGGTGTTTTAGCAACGACACCAGAAGAAGCAGCCATTGCTTTTGATAAATTAGGTGGCAAATTTGCAGTGATCAAGGCGCAGGTTCATGCGGGTGGTCGGGGTAAAGCGGGTGGCGTTAAAGTTGTTAAAACACGTGATGAAGCAATTGCAGTAACGAAAGCATTATTAGGTACACAACTTGTTACTTATCAAACTGATAGTAATGGACAACCTGTCAATAGTGTATTGGTCTGTGAAGACATGTACCCAGTTGAAAGAGAATTATACTTAGGTGCTGTTGTTGATCGTTCTAGCCGTAGAATTACCTTTATGGCATCTACAGAAGGCGGCGTGGAGATTGAAAAAGTTGCTGAAAGTACGCCTGAAAAAATCTTAAAAGTGACTGTTGATCCACTTGTTGGTATGCAAGCAAATCAAGCAGAGAAGTTGCGTTTCAACTTGGTTTGGAAGGCAAACAAATTAATGAGTTTTCTAAATTGATGTTGGGTGCTTATCAAGCATTTGTAGACAATGATTTCGCATTATTTGAGATTAATCCGCTTAGCGTACGTAAAGATGGTTCTCTTGCGTGTGTTGATGCAAAAATTGGATTAGACAGTAACGCCTTATATCGTTTGCCAAAATTAGCAGCGCAGCGTGATAAATCTCAAGAGAATGAGCGTGAATTAAAAGCATCTGAATTTGAATTAAATTATGTTGCACTTGAAGGCAATATTGGCTGCATGGTAATGGTGCTGGACTTGCTATGGCAACGATGGATATTATTAAATTATATGGTGGGCAGCCTGCTAACTTTCTAGATGTTGGTGGTGGTGCGACTAAAGAGCGTGTTATCGAAGCATTTTAAACTAATTCTTGCAGATCCATCTGTTAAAGGTGTTCTGATCAATATTTTTGGCGGTATTGTACGTTGCGATATGATTGCAGAAGCAATTATTGCAGCAGTGAAAGAAGTAAATGTAACAGTTCCTGTCGTTGTTCGTTTAGAAGGTAACAATGCTGAATTGGGTGCAAAAATCTTATCTGAATCAGGTTTGAAATTAACGCCAGCCGATGGTCTTGCAGATGCGGCAACAAAAATTGTGGCTGCGGTTAAATAGTCGCGCTGTGCATATTTAAAATTTATTTAAAATTTATTTTATATATATTTTTTATATATATTTAATGCAATCAAATATCTAATTTTTATCTTGAAGTATGTTGAGTATAGGAGATTTTATGAGTGTTTTAATCAATAGAGACACCAAGGTTTTAGTTCAAGGTTTTACAGGTAAAAATGGCACATTTCATTCAGAGCAAGCAATTGCATATGGCACTAAAGTTGTTGGCGGTGTAACGCCTGGTAAAGGCGGAACATTGCATTTAGGGCTGCCTGTTTTTAATACAATGAAAGAAGCTGTCCGTGTGACAGGTGCTGATGCAACGGTCATTTATGTACCTGCACCATTTGTTTTAGATTCGATTGTTGAAGCAGTCGATTCAGGTATCGCATTAATCGTGGTTATCACGGAAGGCGTTCCTACGATTGATATGTTAAAAGCAAAGCGTTATATCGAAAACGGTTGGCGGTGTACGTTTGATCGGGCCAAATTGCCCAGGCATCATCACACCAGGGGAATGTAAAATCGGTATTATGCCAGGACATATTCATCTGCCAGGTAAGATCGGCATTATTTCACGTTCAGGCACATTAACCTACGAAGCTGTCGCGCAAACTACTAAATTAGGATTGGGACAATCAACCTGTATCGGTATTGGTGGAGATCCAATTCCAGGGATGAGCCATATTGATGCGCTTGAATTATTCCAAAATGATCCACAAACGGAAGCAATTATAATGATTGGTGAAATTGGCGGATCAGCAGAGGAAGAAGCAGCAGAATATGCACGATTCCATGTAACTAAACCGATTGTTGGTTATATTGCAGGTGTGACTGCACCAGTTGGTAAGCGTATGGGACATGCAGGCGCTATTATCTCTGGTGGTAAAGGCACTGCCGAAGAAAAATTTAAAGCATTTGAACAAGCAGGAATTGCATTTACGCGTTCTCCAGCAGAATTAGGTTCAACGATGCATGCGCTTTTGAAAGAAAAAGGCTTAATTTAATTTAAAATAATTTTTAAGTGATTTTTAAGTGATTTTTAAGTGATTTGAAAAAAAAGCCATTCTCAAAGTTGAGAATGGCTTTAGTATGTATAAGAGCTGTATTTTACTAGCCTTTCCGATTTTTTTTCAGTTTTTCAGCAGTTAAGAACGCAAGTTCTAGACTTTGCTGTGCATTTAAACGCGGATCACAATGCGTGTGGTAGCGATCTGCTAAATTACTTTCTGTAATATTTTGTCCGCCACCAATACATTCGGTGACATCTTTACCTGTCATTTCAAAATGAACACCACCCGCATGTGTACCTTCTGCATTGTGTGCTTCAAAAAATTCAGAGACTTCAGACATAATAAAATCAAAAGGACGTGTTTTATAGCCATTATCGGCTTTAATTGTATTGCCGTGCATTGCATCACACGTCCATACAACATGGCGACCTTCAGCTTTTACGCGTGCCAATAATTTAGGCAGATGATTTAATACTTTACCAGCACCCATTCTTGTAATGAGGGTTAAGCGACCTGCTTCATTACTTGGATTTAAAATATCAATTAAACGAATCAAGTCATCTTCGTGCATTTTATCAGACACTTTAACGCCAATTGGATTAGCAATACCTCGTGCATATTCAACATGAGCACCATCTAATTGGCGTGTTCGTTCGCCAATCCAGACCATATGTGCGCTTGTGTCATACCAATCGCCAGAAGTTGAATCAATGCGTGTGAATGCTTCTTCATAGCCTAAAAGCAACATTTCATGAGATGTAAAAAATTGAGTTTCTCTGATTTGTGGTGTGTTTTCAGCATTTAATCCACATGCTTCCATAAAACTTAGGGCTTCTGTGATTTGATGTGCAACATCTGCATATTTATGACCCTGTGGTGATGAGTTAAGGAAGTCCATCGTCCAGCCTTGTACACGGTGAAGATCTGCATAACCACCTTGTGCAAATGCGCGAATGAGATTAAGAGTCATCGCAGATTGCGTATATGCAGTCCATTGACGTTCAGGATCAGGGGTGCGAGATTGAGAATTGAATTCCATACTATTAACAATATCGCCACGATAACTTGGAAAGGTAATCCCATTAATGGTTTCTGTATCTTCAGAACGTGGTTTTGCGAACTGCCCCGCCATACGTCCAATTTTAATCACAGGGCAATGTGCTGCATAAGTTAAAACAACAGCCATTTGAAGTAAAACACGAAAAGTATCACGAATATTAGCGGCGCTAAATTCTGAAAAACTTTCTGCGCAATCACCGCCTTGTAATAAAAATGCACGACCATGAGACGCTTCGGCAAGCATTGATTTTAATGTGCGTGCTTCACCTGCAAATACAAGTGGTGGTGCTTGTGCTAAACGAGCTTCAACTGCTTTTAATTTTTCTTGATCAGGGTAATTAGGTAGCTGTAATGCAGTATGTTTTCTCCAGCTATCGGGGGTCCAAATTTGGCTCATTTAGTATCCTTAAAATTATTTATAAGATGAAAGTTGTTTAAGTTTATTTTAACTAACTAATTAATAATTAAAATAAACTACTTTTAAGCGTAGCATCCTTATGATTTTGTATTTAGATTAAGATTGAATCTAAACAAAATATATTAAAAATAGGAGATAAGCACGCTAAGATAATATACAAATTAGACAATCTATCAAGCCATCTTTAATTACTGATTATTGATGCTTAATATTTAAGTATATTTTAAATAGTTTTATAGCTTTAATAAAAATATTTTTTTGAATAAATAACAAAATGATAAATAAGAATTTTATTAAATCAAATATCACTATATTTTATTTTTAACTGATTTTAAGTTGTTTAAAATAATAATTTTTGTATAAATTATGATCATAAAAAAGAATTTTTATAGGCTTTCAAATGTTTTTTTAAAGTTGCTTAAAAAAATGATTAAACCTCTAAACTTTAATAGTGATGAAACTGCGTAATTTTCGTGAAAAATGCATCCGAAATATATGAAAATGCGTACAATAGCGTTCTATTTTTTTAAGATAACCATACTAATCATGTCTATTTTATTGACCACGTTAAACGCACGTTTTGCACACGCATCTTTAGGGTTGCGTTATTTATCTGCGAACATGGGTGAGCTTAAATCTCAAACTGAAATTTGTGAGTTTACCATTCAACAAAATATCTCCGATATAGTTGAAATCATTGTCGCCAAATCTCCTAAAATCATTGGGATTGGTGTCTATATTTGGAATATTGTTGAAAGTACTGCATTAATTAAAGAAATAAAAGTACTTCGTCCTGAAATAATTATTGTCTTAGGTGGTCCTGAAGTGTCTTATGAATATCAAGATACAGAGATATTTAAATACGCGGATCATTTAATCACAGGCTGGGGTGATGTGAGTTTCCCTGAATTATGTAAAGGATTGCTAGGGGATTTAATCATGAAATAGATCCCGTATATTGCAATTCGAGCGAGGATTTGAATGATCTCGTTGATGAGATAAATCCCGATAACGCAAACTCTAAAACAAACTCTAAAATAATTTCTAAACAAACTCTAAAAACAATCCCTAAAGTGATTAATGGGATACAAGCCAAACTTGTTGATATTGTTTTACCTTATTTAGAATATACCGAAGCAGATTTGAAAAATAGAACAATTTATGTGGAAGCATCTCGAGGATGTCCTTTTAAATGTGAATTTTGTTTATCCAGTTTAGATAAAACCGCATGGAGTTTTCCGCTTTGAAACCTTTATGGCACAAATGAGCCAGCTATACGATAAAGGGTTAAGGCAATTTAAATTTGTAGATCGTACTTTTAATCTTAAAAAAGAATTTACAAGTACCATTTTAAATTTTTTCTTAGATAAAATTGAAGCAAACCCTAATCAATCAATTTTTTTACACTTTGAATTAGTCCCTGACTATTTGTCAGATGATCTCAAAGCGCTCATTCTTAAATTTCCTGATGGTGCTTTGCAATTTGAGATTGGTATTCAAACGCTTAATCCAGAAACCCAGAGGCTCATTTCTCGTAAAACTAATTTAGAGATTGCAAAAAGTAATATTGAGTGGCTTTCAAGAGAGACAACAGTGCATTTACATGTTGATTTAATTGCAGGATTGCCTGCCGAGGATTGGCAAAAATTTGCCGCAGGATTTAATGAACTTTGGTCTTGGCGACCGCATGAAATTCAATTGGGCATTTTAAAGCGCCTGAAAGGTACGCCTATTATTCGCCATACAAAAACCTATGATATTAAATATAGTTTAGCACCGCCTTATACTATTTTAGAAAATAGTGATTTAGATTTTAATGAGTTAAATCACATTAAACGTTTGGCAAAATATTGGGATTTAGTTGCAAATTCTGGCCGATTTAATACAGTTCTACCGATTCTATTAGGCGCACAAGCGTTTGAAAATATGCATGCATTTTCTATCTGGCTGTATGAACAGACCAATCAAACGCATTCAATTGCATTAGATAGATTATTTAACTTAGTATTTGATTATTTAACGACTGTACAAGAACATCCTGTTGAATTCATTCAAGGCAAAATGAGTGAGGATTTTATAAAAAATGGGTATTCAAGGCTGGCCAAAAATATTGGGTGAGCAGCCTGAATACTGGAAAACACGTTTTAAAACAGGGTTAAAAAAACGTAATTCAGATGATTTAAGTGCTTTAATTGCTGCGGCAATACCTAAGCGACAGTCTCAACATCAATCTGTTTAATAACTGATGTTACGCAATCAATAAAATTGATTTAAAACCATCCGTCATTGCGGGCTTGACCCCGTAACGGGGCTTGACCCCGTAACGGGGCTTGACCCGCAATCTCACAAACGAGCATGAGATTGCGGATCAAGTCCGCAATGACATTAAGTCAGTTTTTTATGAAAACAATCTACTTTCTTATTCAGTGCGTAACATCAGTTAATAAGTGAATGTAATTTTAAGAAAAAACATAAGGTAATGTTATGAATAGGCTAAAAAAAATATTTCCATATTTTTTAAAATTTTGGGCTCAATTGTTTATCTCTATTATTTGTTTTTTACGCCTGTTACGGCAAAGGATTTTTTCCAAACAAGCAAAATAGAGTCAATGGACTATATCAAAAACGGTCGAGCTACAGAATCTTGAAATTATCCGTGCAACTGAAGTACTCTCGTCACTGGAGAATACTTTGCTTGATGCTATCAAAAATGCGATTGATGAAGATGCAACCCCAAAAGAATTGTCAAATGCATCCATTGCTTTAGACAAAACCAATAATAGTATTATCCAAGTTGATTCTCGAACAAACTCTCTCAAAGCTCGTCTTGATGCATTGTCTAAAAGTTTAGATAGTTTAAATTCAAGAGAACAAATATTAAGTAATCCTGCGGCGACAGGCACGTTTGAAGAAAAATCAACAGAGCTTGCTAGCATTGCACAGCAAGGTAAAAAAATAAAAAATGAGCAAATAAAAATCAATGATTATGTCAATCAATTAAAATCACATAAATTTGTGCTTCAAAAAATACAAACGCTACAATCAAACTGGTTAACAAAGTTGCAAACATTAAGTTTGTCGCGGCTTGAGAAAGAAAAAAATACGCATGAGTCTGTGAGTATTGAGAATGCTGAAAATGTGAAAACTCAAAATGAGAAAGAGTTATCAAGCTTAGTTGAACAATTAAATAGCTCTGATTTAACAGAGAAAGCACGAAAAATCACGCTCCTAACAATTGATACGATAAAGATAAGTCAATCTATTAAAGCATTGAATAATGAGCAAGAACCAATTATTGCTTCAATTAAAATATTAGAGCAATTATTTAGTCAAAAAAATCAATCTTCAGATGCAATGAGTACCGTGACAGAAAGCTTGAAAAACAATAACAATGCACTCCAGCAAGCCAATAAGAGCTGGCCCAATTTTAATGGTGATTTCGATCAAATGACACAAACAGTTGCAGAGCTTAAGGCTGAGCAAAAAGATGCGTCTACGGATAAAACAGTGCTAAAACCTTTGCAAGATCTAGAGAATGAACTCTTAACTGCAAAGAATTTATTTTCTCAGCTTAAACAAAATAATAAAGATGGTTTACTTAAAATAAGTGCTTTGAATGATAAAGTTGGTGAGCTGGCACGCAATATTTTTAATACTGAATTGACTCATTACGTGGCTTGGCCCAGTGATAAAGAAGAGTTTGAGCAAGTTTTACAAAGCTTGAAAAACTCACCTAGCCTATTTGTCAATCAAATAAAAGAGTCGATTAAAGTAGGTGTAAATAGTTTTAAAGTCGCACCGTATTCTTTAAAAATTACCCTTGTCGGACTGGAAGTAGCAATATTTTTATTTGGTATTTTTAGTTTTTTTATGATGAGAATATTCCTAGCTAAATTACAAAAAGCAGGTGCAATTTTTCAATATAGGGCAACGCAGAGCTTTTTAATACTTATTAGTAACAATGTGTTAAGTATAACGATTGCTGTATTATTGATATTACCTCTTGTTTTTTTCAAAATCCCAGAGCCAGGGAATAGCATTTTATTGATTATCAACCTTAGCTGGTTAATGCTCAAACTACCCTTGAGTATTTGTTATTTGTTGATGGTCAAGACACATCATGAACCGCAGCGTGACCCGAGTCTTTTTAGGCTTATTCTGTTATCTGTGATTACAGGTGGTGTGATCAGTATTTGTATTTATATGGCGGGTAAATTGAACCTACCAATAATGGAAGTAGATACCTTGAAACGTGTATTTCTTCTGTGGTTATTATTTATGCAATGGCCTTTAATCCGTTACCGCCAATATATTTGTCGCATTTTTTGGACCAAGGCAGCACGAGAAGCAAATGCAAACATATTTATGTTATCAACTTTAATTTATAAAGTTTTAAGAATGGGTATTTTGTTTACTAGCCTAATAGGTCTGATAGGGTTTATTAATTTAGCAACATTACTGATTGAATATGCAGCCATCTTTATGGCAATATCAATTTTTTGGCTTGTGGCAGCGAGATTGCTGGGGGACATTGTTCATTTTATTAAAGAATGGGCGATGATCAATACTAAATGGGAATTTTATGGGCACAGGATATTATTGATCCTGTTCATAAATATTAAAAATTGGGTTGTTTTTGTATATTTGGCTTGTCTTTCCAGTTTATACAGGGCTTGGTAAAAACTCGGCACTTACCGCATGGTTTAATGCCATGATTAATGCGCCACTATTTTCTTTAGGCAATACAGGATTAAGTATTAAACATTTGGTGATTGCGGTCTTTTTGATTGTCAGTGTTATTTCTTTTGCCAAATGGTTACGTGCGATTGCATTTCGTTGGATTTTGTCAAACGTTACTGATACGGGTGTTCGACATTCTTTATCTGTTTTTATTCAGTATATTGTTGTCATCGTTGGCTTTATTATCATGCTTAACTTTTTAAACATTGATCTGACAACATTGACCGTTTTGCTGGTGCTTTAGGTGTGGGAATCGGATTTGGTTTGCAGACCATTGCCAATAATTTAGTGTCAGGGATTCTACTATTAATTGAACGCCCATTGCGAACGGGCGATATTGTTGAAATTGCTAATCAGACAGGTGTGATTGATAGAATAGGGATTAGATCTATCACAATGCGTACGTTTGATCGTTCAGATGTCATTATCCCAAATAGCTCTGTTATCTCTGGATCTTTTGTTAATTGGACGCATCAAAATAATGATCGCCGTTCTGTGTTAATTATTGGAGTGGGTTATAGCGCACAACCAACGCATATTATTGAATTGTTTACGGAAATTGTTAGCAATCAAAGTGGTGTGTTAATCAATCAACCAATCAATGTGCTTTTGGATGATTTTGCAGCATCTGCGATTAATTATAGAATCAGTTACTTTGTGGACATTGAACAATCTAGCCAAGGGCAGATTAAGTCTAATATTTTGTTGAAAATTTATCAGGTACTTGCAGAGCATCATTATGATTTACCTTATCCCCAACAAGTTGTTCACCTTAGAAAAGATAAGGGTTTTGATTTAGAGGGGCAGCACTCTGTTCAGCTCAAAAAAGATACAGAATTTTGACTAATAAGCTTACAAAATTAAAGTTACACAAGAATTTAGCTTTCCATAATTAAGGATATTAGAATGAAACCATGTTTACTGATTATTGATGGCTCCAATTTTTTATTCCGTGCTTATCATGCATTACCGCCTTTAACGAATGCGCAAGGACAACCAACAGGTGCAATTCGCGGCAGTATTACAATGTTTCAAAAATTGCTTAATGATTTTAAACCGACACACGTTGCGGTTACTTTTGATCATAAAGGCAAGTCATTTCGCAATGATTATATCCAGATTACAAAGCACATCGGCCTCCAATGCCTGATGATTTGCGTGAACAAATTGCACCTTTGCATGAAATTATTACTTTGCTTGGGTTGCAGCTCATCATTATTGAGGATGTCGAGGCAGATGATGCCATTGCAACTTTAGCAACGCGTGGTAAAGCCGCTGATATGTCCGTCGTGATTGCATCATCAGATAAAGATTTGGCTCAATTAGTTGGCGGAGATACCATTTTATTTGATGGTATGAAAAATCTTAAAATTGATCGTGAAGGTGTGCTGGAAAAATATGGTGTATATCCAGAATTAATTCGTGATTACTTGGCGCTTATGGGCGATTCTGCGGATAATATTCCTGGTATTCCAGGCGTTGGACCTAAAACGGCTGCAAAATGGTTAAATGAATATGGCTCTCTTGATAATTTAATATTAAATGCAGATAAAATTGGTGGAAAAATTGGAGAAAAATTACGTACAGGACTCTCAATTTTACCTTTGTCTAAACAGCTCACAACATTGGTATACGATGCACAGATACCTTTTGATATGGCGGCACTGATACCTGCATCATCTAACACAGATGCGCTTAAGTCTATTTATCAGAATTTAGGATTTCGTCAATTACTGGCGCAATTAGAAAGTGGGGCAGCGCTTAAAACAGCAGACAGTCATCATGGTAAGGCTAATACACTAAGTCAATCCAACTTGCCAGATCAGTTTTTATCTGATCAAAAAAAATGGATTCCACCCAGCAAGCCCGTTGTAAAGCAATATCATACTGTGCTTACTCAAGCAGATTTACTTCATTGTATTAATGTAATTGCTCAAGGTGATCTTATCGCAATTGATACAGAAACCAACGGCTTAGATTATATGCGTGCAGATCTTGTCGGTATTTCATTGAGTGTTTCAAGTGGGCAAGCATTTTATATACCCATTATGCACGATAGCGTGAGAGCTGTGATATCAGGTATAAATAAGTCACCAGAGATGACATCAGAAATGGCATCAGAAATGACATCCCAGAATCTTTTTTCTGATGTGCAATGTCATCAAACAGATAAAGCACAAAATGAGGCACAAGATAGTAGGCAAGATAAATTGCAAGAAGTGTCCTGAATTATTGCCACTATCAACGATTGTTGACGCATTAGCTCCAATCCTAGAGGATCCGACATATCGTAAAGTAGGGCAAAATATTAAGTTTGATTGGCATATTTTAAAGCGTCATGGAATGATATTAAATGGCATAACTCATGACACAATGTTAATGAGTTATATATTAAATCCAACGGCTTATAAACATAATATGGATGCTTTAGCAGCGCAATACTTAGGGCAAGCGACAACCTCATTTGAGTCAATTGCGGGTAAAGGTGTTAAACAGCTTACTTTTGATCAAATTCCGCTTGATATTGCCAGTGAATATGCGTGTGAAGATGCGGATATTACCTTGCAATTGTCACGTGCTCTGTTGCCCCAGTTATCTGATCAACCTGAAGCATTGGCGCTTTATCAAACGATTGAAATACCAACGTCTCATATTCTTGCCAAAATGGAACATATTGGGATTTTATTGGATATTGATCATTTACAAGATTTAAATCAGGAGCTTACACAGCGGTTAAATACGATTGAAGTTGAAGCGTATCAATTAGCAGGAGAGACGTTTAATTTAGGCTCGAGTAAACAATTGGCAGAAATTTTATTTGAGAAAATGAAACTACCTATTTTGAAAAAAACACCTAAAGGTGCGCCATCCACGGCTGAAGAGGTGCTTGAAACTTTGGCGCTAGATTATCCTCTGCCCAAATTGCTGATGCTGCATCGTACGCTTTCAAAACTTAATTCGACTTATACGCTTTCACTAATTGCGCAAGTTAATCCAGATACAGGTCGTATTCATACGTCATATAATCAAGCGCTTACAAGTACTGGACGGTTATCATCTTCAAATCCAAACTTACAAAATATTCCGATAAAAACAGCAGAAGGCAGAAGGATTCGTCAAGCATTTATCGCTAAACCTGGCTATGTTTTAATGGCTGCGGATTATTCACAAATTGAACTACGCTTAATGGCACATTTTTCAAAAGATGAAACCTTACTTAATGCATTTAAACAAGGCGAAGATATTCATAAAGCAACCGCGAGTGAAGTCTTTCAAACGCCTTTACAGGAAGTCACAACAGAGCAGCGACGTTCGGCAAAAGCCATTAATTTTGGATTAATTTATGGTATGGGCGCATTTGGTTTAGCAAAACAATTGGGGATTTCACGTACAGATGCACAAGCGTATATTGCCCGTTATTTTGGGCGATTTTCAGGCGTTCTTGCTTATATGGATCAAGCAAAAAATGATGCAAAAAATAAAGGCTATGTGGAAACATTATTAGGGCGGCGTTTATATCTACCTGATATTAATAGCAGTGTTGCAATGGTTCGAGCAGGTGCAGAACGCATCGCAATTAATGCGCCTTTGCAAGGTACGGCAGCAGATATTATTAAGCTGGCAATGATTAAAGTTGATCAAGCACTATTAGAGCTTAATAAGAGTGAGTTGACTCTAGATGCACAGGTTCTATTGCAAGTGCACGATGAGCTTGTATTAGAAGTTAAAAAAGAACACGTTGATGCGACAAAAGCATTATTACAATCAGCAATGACAACCGCATTTACTTTAGATGTGCCTTTAGATATTGAAATCGGCATAGGTTTTGATTGGGATGAAGCGCATTAACGCAATAAAAAATAAGCAAAAATAATTAAAAATAGGCAAAAAAAGACTCAATATTTAGTTTTTAAATATTGAGTCTTTTGTATCTACAGTTGATTAATCTTAAATAATTAATCTTAAATGATTAATCTTAAATGATTAATTTTAACCTAGTAATCCTTCAACGGCATCACGTTCTTCACGCAATTCTTTTTCTGTTGCAATCATTTTCTCGCGAGAAAAGGCATCTATTTCTAGACCTTGCACAATTTCGTATTGACCATTTTTACATATACACGGATATGAATAAATGATGCCTTCTGAAATGCCGTATGAACCATCTGATGGTACAGCCATACTCACCCAGTCGTTAGCTTGAGTGCCCAATGCCCAAGAGCGCATGTGATCAATTGCGCTAGATGCTGCCGAAGCTGCCGAAGATGCACCGCGTGCTTTAATAATTGCTGCCCCACGTTGCTGAACTTCAGGAATGAAATTATTTTCATACCAAGTACGCTCAATAAGTGTTGTTGCTTTATTACCCTTAACGACAACATTATTTAAATCTGGATATTGAGTTGAAGAATGATTACCCCAAATTGTCATTTTTGTAATGTCATTCACATGAGAATTTGTTTTTTCAGCCAATAAACTTAATGCACGATTATGATCTAGGCGTGTCATTGCTGTAAATTGTGATGGTTTTAAGCTAGGTGCATTTTTCATCGCAATCAATGCATTTGTATTTGCAGGATTACCAACAACTAGTACTTTAACGTCGCGGGATGCGAATTGATCAAGGGCTTTGCCTTGTGGACCAAAAATAGCACCATTTGCGGTTAATAAATCTTTTCTTTCCATGCCAGGTCCGCGTGGGCGAGAACCTACAAGCATTGCAAAAATTAACATCTTTAAATGCAACGCTTAAATCATCTGTCGCAATAACGCCTTGTAATAGAGGAAATGCACAATCATTAAGCTCCATAACAACACCTTTGAGCGCTTCTAATGCGGGTGTGATTTCTAATAATTGTAATATAACTGGTTGATCTTTTCCAAGCATATCACCAGCAGCAATTCTAAATGCCATTGCATAACCAATATTTCCAGCAGCGCCTGTAACAACGATACGAACAGGTGATTTCATACATGTATTCCTTTGTAGTGATTTAAAAATGGTATGTAACAATTTAATCAAAAATATTTTTAATTAATAGCTGTTAAGACAATAATAGGATAATAAAACGAAAATATTAAAGCATATTTAAACTAAAAAAACAGGTTCATTAAAATAGATTTTATTAGACAATTTAACGGCAGATAACAGAGCGTTGCATAAGTTATAAGCAGGTTGATAAGTAAGAGAATATTTTCTATTGTTATCTTTTTAAATTTTACCTCATTTGAGATAAAATTTTGTTTAGTTATTTTGTAGTTCGTTCTTATTTGTAAGTCTGTAATTAAAGACAATGATATATGTTTTTAAATCAATAATTTATATTTTTATTATCCTTGAGTTCGCATCCTTAACTTAATGGCATTGGTGCTGTAAGGGTGGAATAGTACTAAAAATAGATACAAGTCTTGTTTTACTCAGTGCCTAATAATTTTGGTAATCCAAGAGAAATCATTGGGATATAAGTAATGAGCATTAAGAAGCCCAATAAAATTAATAGCCACGGCATTGCTGCTTTAATCGTTTTGGTTAATGGTAAACCTGTGACTGCCGAGGTCACGAATAAATTCAAACCTACAGGCGGTGTGATTAAACCAATCTCCATATTCACTACCATAATAATGCCAAGGTGAATTGGATCAATGCCCAGATTCATTGCGATTGGGAAGAAAATGGGGGCAAGAATCAGTATGATTGCTGAAGGCTCCATAAAGTTACCTGCAATCAATAATACGATATTCATAATGAGCAAAAACATCCACGGTGATAGTCCTTGTGCCGTTACCCAAGCTGCAATCGTTTGCGGAATCTGTTCTGTGGTTAAAACATGCGCGAATACCATTGCGTTCGCGATGATAAACATCAGCATCACCGTCATTTTTCCTGCTTCTAGAATCACTTTGGGACATTCTTTAAATCCCATATCTTTATAGACAAATAGGGCAATAAATGCAGCGTAAACCGCAGCTACTGCCGCCGCTTCTGTTGGTGTGTACATTCCGCCATAAATTCCCCCAAGAATAATCACCACCAACATCAGTCCCCAAATGGCTTTTTTGAATGCGCTCATCCATTCCTTATAGCTTGCTCTTGGTTGTGCTGGGAATTTTTTAATGCGTGCCACAATGTAGATGGCAACCATTAAGGCAACGCCCAATAACATACCAGGCACAAGCCCTGCGATAAACATTTTACCGACAGATTGTTCAGTGGCAGCCGCGTAAACGACCATCACGATAGAGGGCGGAATCAGAATGCCTAACGTCCCTGCATTACACACAATACCTGCACCAAATTCAATGGGATAACCTGCACGTACCATTCCTGCAATCGCGATTGAACCGACCGCAGCAACTGTTGCGGGCTTGAGCCTGAAAGGGCTGCAAATAACATACAAGCAAGTACTGCGCCAATTGCTAAACCGCCCCGAATATGACCCACGCAGACATTGGCAAAAATCGATTAAACGTTTGGCAACGCCGCCTGTTGTCATAAATGCACCTGACAATAGGAAAAATGGAATCGCAAGCAATGTTGGGTGTTCTGATGTTTCAAATAATTTGGTCGCAAGTCCGCCCATAGAATCTGTCGCACTGAAGAGAAATACGGTGAGCGCACTTGATAATCCCAAAGAAATAGCAACAGGAACACCCATAAACATCAATAAAAATAGCATGGAAAATAAGAAAAATATCGTCATGATTAATGAGTCTCCTGGAGTTTAAGTGCATCTCTTGCTTCATCTGCAAGTCCAAGCCCTAATTGTTGATGTGTGATCAGGCGATAACCAATTTCTAAATAGCGGATAATAACCAGAACAAAACCAATCGGCACGATGATAGAGATATGCCATGCCAAAATATGCATTTGTTCCAGATCCGTTGCCGCAGTTCCCAGTTTATAAGCTAAAGCAACACCATCAAAACTGCCATATAAAAATAAGCCCGCATATAACAGGCACGCCGATAAACCAATAAAACTGATCACCCGTTGCATGGGTGTTTTAAAGAGTTTCACGAGCGCATCCACGCCAATATGACTCCCAGTACGCACGCCATAAGACATTCCAAAAAATATAAGCCATGCAAAACAGGCTGCGGTGAAGGCATTTGAGAATTTCATACTGTAAGACATATCCATCAGATAATCGCCAATGCTGGCAAATATTGACTGTCCAAAAGGCAAATTCGCTTCAAGGTAAAAGAAAAACGCATACAAATTGTTAATCATGGTGTAACTAAATGAGACTAAGGTCATTACAGTTAGGATTGTGACGGTCATCACAATTTCTGTTTTTTGCCAGAGCCAATCCATAAAACGATATATAACCAGAAACATAATAGACCTCCTGTATACCCAAAATATTTGAAGATCTCCAAATGTTTTAGGTATATGTATTAAACAATTGATTAGTGAATTAGTTGCCTAGTCATTCATGTGTTTTATTTTTGATTAGATTTTTCTGCGGCTTGGATTAAATCTGCACCGATATCAGATTCAAATTTTTTCCAAACAGGGCGCATAGCGTCTCGCCATTGTGCTTTTTGTTCTGGCGTTAGCGTCATAATTTCTGTGGTTTTGGCAGCGACAATCCTTTCTTTATCTTTTTGATTCAACTCATATGCTTCTGTATTCACCTTATTTGTGACTTCTGCCAAAATTGTCGTTAATTCAGCTTGAATATCTTTAGGTAAAGCATTCCAGAATTTGGTATTGGTGATCACCATGTAATCCAGAACGCCATGATTTGATTCAGTGGCATATTTTTGTACTTCAAATATTTTTTGTGAATATATATTTGACCACGGATTCTCCGCACCATTCACAACGCCTGTT
This sequence comes from Sweltsa coloradensis, assembly GCA_024449915.1. NCBI lineage: Eukaryota > Metazoa > Arthropoda > Insecta > Plecoptera > Chloroperlidae > Sweltsa > Sweltsa coloradensis. The sequence continues at coordinate 1,186,623 of JAMZAV010000013.1, forward strand.
TGTAATCCCTGATACATCTCGGCAAAAGCCATTTTACGAGGATTGGCACGCACGGCTTTAAATTGTTCTTCTAATACTTGTGAAGCTTGTACGCGAAACTTTAAACCGCGTGCATCTTTCGGTGTCTGCAAGGGGGTATTTGATGAAAATTGCTTCATGCCATTGTGCCAATATGCAAGGCCTGTAATGCCTTTATCTTCCATGCTAGAGAGAAGAGAGCGACCTTCTGGGCTTGCTTGAAAGCGATCAACTGCTTCAATGTCATCAAATAAAAATGGGAGATCAAAGAGTTGTATTTTCTTGGTGTAATGTTCAAATTTCGCCAAAGATGGTGCAATCATTTGAATGTCTCCTAATAAAAGGGCCTCCATTTCTTTGCCATCACCAAATAAAGATGAGTTTGGGTAGACTTCTACTTTTACTTTATTGTTCAATCGTTCCTCAACCAATTTCTTAAATAAAAGTGCACCTTGTCCTTTAGGTGTTGTATCTGCAACACATGAGAGAATTTAATCGTAATTGGTGCTGCATAGCTAGTTAAGCAAACTGCAGCCATCATAGCTGCAAGTATCGTTTGTCGAGTAATTTTCAACATAATATTTATCCTTTTAATCTCTTCCGACGGGGAGGATAAACTAACAAAAAAACTATAAAAATGAAATAGTCTGTTTTATGCGAACTCAAGCACTAAAAGGATTAATTAATATCAAAAAACAGTCTTCATTATTTTTTCTAAACTATTTTTTCTAAACGAACGGTAATCACGCGTTGCAATAAGTCAAGGTGATGGGTTAAATTTATTGCATATGATAATTATCAAAGGCTATTTATAAAACAAAAAGCGTGATAATGATAAAGTAGGAAAAAATTTTAAATCAATTTTTAAAGTAATTTTTAAAGTAATTTTTAAGATAACAAATGTAAGGGTAAATTTATGAAAGAAATCATCTGTCCCAACTGCAAAACAGCATTTACGATTGACGAGGCAGGATATGCAGATATTTTGAAACAAGTCCGCGATACAGATTTCGAGAAGCAATTGCGAGAACGGCTAGAGCTTGCAGAAAAGGACAAGAAAAATGCCATCAAACTTGCAGAGAAAGATAAAGATTTCGAAATTCAGAACCTAAAAACTAAGCTGGAAAAGAGCTTGATCAACTTAAAAATAATTTTGAACAAGTGAGAAAAGAAAAGGAGAGTGCCGTTGAGCTCGCAAAAGCTCAAGTAACCAGTGAATTAGAGAAAATTACTGCTGATAAAGAAAACTGAAATTCAACAGTTAAAAGGCGAACTTGCTAAACCCGAACTGGTTCAAAAAAATGCGATTAATAATGCGCTAAATCCTATAGAAAAAGAGCGTGATCAACTTAAAAATGACCTTGATCAAGCGAGAAAAGAAAAGGAGGGGGCCGTTGAGCTCGCAAAAATTCAAGTAACGAGTGCATTAGAGAAAACAGCTGCCGCGAAAGAAATGGATATTCAAAAGCTAAAAGGCGAACTTGCTACAGCCGAACTTGCTCAAAAAAAATGCAGTCAATGGCATTAAAGATAAGTATGAAGCGCAACTTAAAGAAAAGTGATGATGCGATAGAGCGCTTGCGTGATATGAAAGCAAAATTATCAACCAAAATGCTTGGAGAAACCCTAGAACAACATTGTGAAATCGCATTTAATACCATTCGCGCAACCGCGTTTCCAATGGCTTATTTTAATAAAGACAATGACGCACGAGAGGGAAGTAAGGGCGATTATATTTTTCGAGACAAGGATAATGAGGCATCGAAATTGTCTCAATTATGTTTGACATGAAAAATGAAAGCGAAACGACCGCAACCAAAAGAAAAATGACGATTTTTTGGATAAGCTCGATAAAGATCGCATACAAAAAAACTGTGAATATGCGGTATTGGTGTCTCAACTTGAAGCAGACAATGAACTCTATAATTCGGGCATTGTTGATGTATCTCATCGCTATCCCAAAATGTACGTTATTCGCCCGCAATTCTTTATCCCACTTATTTCACTGTTGCGCAATGCGGCTATGAATGCGCTCAAATATAAAACCGAACTTGCGCACTTAAAAGAGCAAAGCATCGATATCACAAATTTTGAAAGCAATCTCGAAGAGTTCAAAGGCAAATTTTCAATGAATTATGATCGTGCATCTAAGCAATTTCAAACGGCCATTAATGAGATTGATAAGTCAATTGAGCATCTTCAAAAAACCAAAGATGCCCTCATTGGCACAGATAGAAATCTTCGTCTTGCAAACGACAAAGCCCAAGATGTAAATATCAGAAAACTGACTCGGAATAATCCAACAATGAAGGCTAAATTCAATGAGCTTACACATGATGATACAAATGCGTCTAAATGAGAGTCATCTTCAAAGATGAAGGGTATAAATTTAAGATTGACATATAGCACGAGAAGGGCTTAATGTTTGGTACGGTGAAAATAGGCAATAAGATAAAGAAACTTGCCGATATGCTGTTTAAAAGAGATAAACAAGCGTGTGTTTTTCATTAATTTCTTGTAAAAAAATATCTTGTAAAAAAAATAGATATGCTAAATATATCAAATAAGGAGATTAAATATGAAGGTAAAAAAAATAGCGTTGGTGGCTTTACTTGGCTTGAGTTTTAATGCGGCACCTTTGTACGCAGAAGGACTAACAGGCACACTTAAAAAAATTAAAGATTCAGGGACAATTGTTTTAGGGCATAGAGATTCATCCATTCCTTTTTCTTATTTAGCTAATGGTTCAACACCAATTGGATATTCTCATGATTTGCAATTGAAAATTGTTGAAGCTGTGAAGCAGCGTTTGAATATGCCAAATTTGAAGGTACGTTATAATTTGGTCACGTCTCAAAATCGTGTTCCGTTGGTAGGAAATGGGACGGTGGATATTGAATGTGGCTCTACAACCAATAATGTTGAACGCCAAAAGCAAGCTGCTTTTTCAGTGGGTATTTTTGAAATTGGGACTAAATTATTGACTGCTAAAGATTCTGGGATTAAAGATTTTTCAGATCTTAAAGGTCAAACGCTAGTCACAACAGCAGGTACAACATCAGAGCGTTATATTCGTGCTTTGAATGAAAAAGATCAGCTAGGCATTAAAATTATTTCAGCTAAAGATCATGGTGAAAGCTTCTTGATGCTTGAAAATGGTCGAGCAAAAGCATTCATGATGGATGATGCCTTGCTTTATGGTGAAGTTGCGAAGCGAAAGATCCTCAAAAATGGTTAGTGACAGGCACACCTCAATCATTTGAAATTTACGCTTGTATGATGCGTAAAGATGATCCTGATTTTAAGAAAGTAGTGGATGATGCGATTATTGCAACATACCAATCTAAAGAGATTAACGATATTTATAATAAATGGTTCATGAATCCTGTTCCGCCTAAACAATTGATCTTAAATTTTCCAATGTCTGATCAAGTTAAAGCGCTTATTAGTAATCCTCACGATAGAGAATTGTAATTTTTTGATTGAGATCTGATATATGAAAAAGCTGTCTGAAAGTATTTTTTAGACGGCTTTCTCGTGTGCACAGTATCTTCAAGTATGACGGGTATAGGATTGGTGTTTTATAGGAAAGGAGCGTGTATGAATTACAATTGGAATTGGGGGGGATTATTTGATCCCACAGGAATTGGGAAAGAAATTTATCTAGATTGGATGATTACAGGCATTGGTTGGCTCTTTGCACTAGCAGGGATTGCATGGGTTATTGCTATGGTTTTGGGTAGTATTTTAGGTGTTTTACGGACTTTGCCTAACCGATGGGCATATTTATTTGCAAGTACTTATGTTGAAATTTTTCGCAATATTCCCTTATTAATACAACTTTTTATTTGGTTCTTTGTTATGCCAGAATATTTGTCAGAGGGCTTTCGTCTTTGGTGGTATCAAGAGCTTGACCCAAATACCAGTACATTTTTATCAGCAAGTATAGGTTTGGGATTATTTACTGCAGCAAGGGTCTGCGAGCAAGTGCGTACAGGCATTGAAGCATTGCCAAAAGGGCAAGGACAAGCTGCTTTTGCGATGGGTTTTACACGTACGCAAGCATATCGTTTTATACTTTTACCTCAAGCGATTAGAATTATTCTCCCCCCTTTAACGGGAGAATTGACGAGCTGTTTTAAAAATGCATCTGTCGCATCACTGCTTGGCGCAGCTGAGTTAATTACTCAAGTAAAAACCGCGAGTGAATATACACAAAATAATTTTGAACTGTACACCTATGCAACCTTGATTTATTTAGTCATTAATTTAGGGCTGACTTTTCTCATGACACAGTTAGAGCGTAAGTTAACGATACCAGGACAAATGGGGGCAAAGCAATGAATATTCAGGAACTAATACAGGCATTTCCTAATCTTTGGTCAGGGTTGTTTTTAACATTTAAAATTTTAATTTTAGGCATCTTAGGTGGTGTAATTTTAGGTACTTTGCTGGCGTTATTGCGATTGTCAAATAATAAAGTGTTGAGCGCGTTTGCCAAAATTTATATTGATTATTTTCGGTCAGTGCCTATTTTGCTAGTTTTGTTGTGGTTTTATTTTGCTGTACCAATGATGTTTAGTTGGATAACAGGTGATTATATGACAATTGATATTGCATTCTTTTCTTGTGTCATCGCCTTTATGGTATTTGAGGCAGCATACTTTGCTGAAATTGTACGAGCGGGTATTCAATCAATTCCTAAAGGACAATTATCCGCTGCGTATGCGTTTGGCATGACCTATGGGCAAGCAATGCTTTTGATTATATTGCCGCAAACTTTCAGAAAAATGGCACCTCTTTTATTGCAGCAAAGTATTGTTTTATTTCAAGATACAACTTTAGTCTTTGCCGTCGGTTTGATGGATTTTTTCAGAAGTGCTTATTTGCGGGGTGATTTAATGGGCTTATTAGCGCCGTATATTTTACTTGCAGGGGTCGTATATTTTATGGTGAGCTTCGTTGCCTCGATGGCTTTGAAGAGATTACAAAAAAATTGGCAGTGTGAAAATTACTCGTATGAGAATAATTAATATAAAAACCAAGGAGATGACGATGATAAAATTAAAAAATGTAAGCAAATGGTATGGGGAATTTCAAGTTTTTAAATGATTGCAGTACGGATGTCAAAAAAGGCGAAGTAGTCGTTGTTTGTGGTCCTTCAGGGAGTGGTAAATCAACTTAATTAAATGTGTGAATGCACTAGAGCCTTTTCAAAAAGGTAAAATTTATTGTGAATGATATTTCTGTTGGCGCTAAAGCAACTAATTTGCCAAATTACGTAGCCAAGTGGGCATGGTTTTTCAGCATTTTGAGTTATTTCCTCATTTAACGGTATCTGAAAACTTAACAATCGCACAGATAAGGGTGCTTGGACGTAGCTCTAAAGAAGCCCAAGCGCAAGGATTGCGTTATTTAGAACGAGTAGGGCTTTTAGAACATGCACATAAACATCCAAGTCAATTATCAGGCGGACAGCAGCAACGGGGTCGCTATTGCACGCGCCTTGAGCATGAATCCTGTGGCGATGCTGTTTGATGAGCCAACGAGTGCTTTAGATCCAGAAATGATACAAGAGGTTCTGGATGTCATGGTGAGTTTGGCGCAAGAGGGGATGACGATGTGGTTGTCACACATGAGATGGGATTTGCACGTAAAGTAGCCAGCAAAGTAATTTTTATGGATCAAGGGCAAATTATAGAAGATTGTAGTAAAGATGAGTTTTTTTGGTACTCAAAGAAGTGCACGTGCGCAGCAATTTTTATCTAAGATCTTGCAGAATTAAGTAATGTACGTATTTTACGGAGGTGATCAGCTTTTTTTTTGTCTAAGATTTATAATATGTTTTTTGATGTATTTTTTTGATGTATTTTTTGATGTATTTTTTGATGGCATCCTTCTTAAGTTAGCGTGTCCACTCTCCAATGAAATTAAATCCAGAGCAAACTCATTCTGTTAAATATATCAGCGGTCCATTACTTGTACTGCTGGTGCAGGTTCTGGTAAAACGCGGGTGATTACTGAAAAAATAGCGTATTTAATACGTCAATGCCATATTCCCGCGCATTTAATTTATGCCGTCACGTTTACTAATAAAGCGGCAAAAGAAATGCAAAGTCGCGTGTTAAAGACATTAAGCAAAGTAGAAGCGCGTGGCATTAAAATTTCTACTTTTCATACTTTGGGTTTGGCTATTTTAAAACGGCATGGACATTTAGTTGGGTTGAAAAAAAACTTTTCTATTTATGATCAGGAGGATGCAACAAAACTGATTGTGGAATTTATCAATGATAAGGAATATGCGAAACAAATTGTTACTCAGATATCTCATTGGAAAAATGATTATCTAAGCCCAGAGTCTGCTTTATTATTGGCAGATTCTGATGATCATTTGCGGGATATGGCGCGTATTTATGCACAATATAGAGATCAATTGATTTCGTATAATGCTGTAGATTTTGATGATTTGATTTTTTTAGCGCTGCATGTATTCAATACTTATTCAGAAGCACTAAGTTTTGGCAAAACAGGGTGCGTTATTTATTGGTGGATGAGTATCAAGATACTAATTGTGTCAGTATGAATTAGTTAAATTATTGGTTGGCGTAAGGCGAGCGTTTACGGTTGTAGGAGATGATGATCAATCAATTTATGCATGGCGAGGCGCAAGGCCTGAAAATTTGATGAAGCTCCAAAGTGATTTTCCTAATTTGCTCTTAGTGAAATTAGAACAAAATTATCGTTCAAGTTGCAGAATATTGCGTGCTGCAAATAAGGTAATTGCGCATAATCCGCATACTTTTGAAAAGCAGCTTTGGTCAGAATTTGATGAAGGCGCGATGATCCAAGTGAAGGAATGCAAACATGCAGAAGATGAAGCAAATTCGGTTGCTGCATTAATTTCAGGGCATGCTTTTTCGCATCAACAGCGGTTTTCTGATTATGCGATTTTATACCGAGGCAATCATCAAGCAAAAGGATTTGAAATTGGCATTACGCCAGCATAATGTGCCATATAAAGTTGTGGGAGGTGGCAGTTTTTTCTCTCAACCTGAAGTGAAAGATATATTGGCGTATTTGAAATTAATCGCAAATTTTGAAGATACCGCATCTTTATTGCGTATTATTAATATTCCCAGACGAGAAATTGGCTCGGTTACTCTCAAAAAAATAGCTGACTTTGCGAGTTTTTTGAATATATCTATTTTTAGCGCCATGCAAAATGAGAATCTTAAACATGTTATTTCTACTAAGTCTTGGCAGATAATTCATCATTTTACTCAAATGATCATTGAATTGAATAAAGTGGCTTATCAGGACTCACCTTTGGGTGCTGATCTGATTATGGAAAGACTGTTGCTTAAGATAGATATTCAGGATATTTGAATGATGAAATTGGAAATAATCAAGCTGTAGAGCGCCGTTTAAAGACCTTATCTATCTTGCAGGATTGGCTGGGAAGACCTGTTGGTAATTTATCAGACGTATTATCTCATTTATCTTTAATCTCTATTTAGAAAACAACGATGAGAATGATCAGGTAGAGGCAGTAACTCTGATGACGCTCCATACAGCAAAAGGCTTAGAATTTCCATATGTTCACTTAGTTGGTCTTGAAGAGGATATTCTGCCTCATAAAAACTCGATTGATCAAAATAGTATAGAAGAAGAGCGCCGCTTGTTTTATGTAGGAATTACCCGTGCGCAAAAGGCACTCTATATTACCTACTGTCGTCAGAGAAAACGATATGGGGAGTGGGAAAGCTGTCAGCCCAGTAGATTTTTAGATGAAATGCCAAAAGAAGATTTAGTGTGGAAAACTCAAAGCGATGTATCACAAGTTTCTAGCCAAATAAATTCAGATGCAGCGATGCAAATGTTGAAAAACATATTGGCATAAATTATTGATAACTGATGTTATACACTCAATAAAATTGATTTAAAACCCAACCATCATTGCGGACTTGACCCGTAACGGGACTTGACCCGTAACGGAGCTTGACCCCGTAACGGAGCTTGACCCCGTAACGGAGCTTGACCCCGTAACGGAGCTTGATCCGAAATCCCCAAAAGTATGTTTATACATTGATGAGATTGCGGATCAAGTCCGCAATGACCAAGACCTACAGGTTTTTAGTCTTCAAAGGTGACGGGTATAGTTGTTTATCGTGTTATCTGGTCTATATTTACGTGCGTTTGTTTGAAAATTGTGATGCATTATTTTGGTCCTTAAATCTAATCTCACGTTGAGGCACTGGGATCTCAATATTTTGTTCTTGTAATGCATTATCAATTGCCCACATATAGGCGGCTCGTACTGCATTAGGTCTTTTTACTGCACGGGGTGTGAGCCAGACAACTAATTCAAAATGATAGCCAAATTCTCCAAAATCAACTAACCAAACAGAAGGATTACGTCCTGGTACACTTTTAGGGTATGAGGAATTGCCTCCGCCGCAGCCAATACTGCTTCTCGGACACATTCTTTATCTGCATCAAAAGCAACTCTGAAAGGATAACGTACACGACGAATTGGCTCAATAAGTGTCCAGTTGAGCATTTTGGTATTCATAAATTCAGAATTTGGGATAATAATATCTACATTGTCATTATTGGTAATGATGGTGGCTCGGACATTAATTTCTTTGACTTCCCCCCAGATATCACCGCCTTGTAACTCAATAAAATCTCCTACTTTAATGGAGCGTTCAAAGAGTAAAATAAGTCCAGATACAAAATTATTGACGATAGATTGTAATCCGAAACCTAGTCCTATTGCGAGCGCACCTGCAACAAGTGCAAAATTAGTAAAGTCAATTCCTACAGCACCAAGACCAGAGAATAAACCAATTAAAATAACAGAATAATATGATAAACGTCCAACAAGATAATAGGCTGGTAATTGTTCTCCTTCGCCTCGTTTCCCTAACCTAATTAAGATATTATTGATCCAAAAAGCAATCCACCAAGCGGTAATGATAATGAATAATAGGCGAGAAAATCCAAGCGCAGTGACGGGTGTGTCACCGATTTTAAAAAGAGATGTATTAAGCTTAGTTTTTGTCACATCCCAAATATTATCAGTATTTTGAATTGCACGTCCCCACCAGCGACTAAAGAAACCTTGTCCTGATAAAAGAGTTTGTTCTGTGAGATTAGTTAAAAATTGCGTGTCTTCTATCAGAGATTGTAATTGCTGTAAACTCATTAATGTTTCTTGAGAAAGTAGTATACGATCTTGATTAATCAATTTTATAAATGATTGGTTATCATCATTTGATGAGGGTTGTTCGTTTGATAAATCAGGGCTACGTAAGCGGTCTGCTTCATTTTGTTGTAGCCAATTTTCTGTTTTTGATCGCCAATCGATTAATGCTGATTTACGCGTTTCTAATTCAGAGGTAAGTTTATCGATATTTGTATTTTCTTCGGTTAAAAGGGTGAGTAAATCACGTTCATTATATAAGCTAAGTAGATTAACTTCAGAGATTGCATGTACGACTTGAGCACGCAATAATCTTTGTGCGCGATAGCGAATTGCAGCATGATCTTCGCTGGTAACAGGGTTAATTGATATGCTAGATGCTTGTTCTTTAGCTAGTCTGTTTGCAGCTTCAGTCACAATATTATTGGCTTGTTTAATTTCTTGTTCTAATGCTTGGCGTTCATCAGGACTGGCTTCGATTCTTTTTGATGCAGATTCTCGGATAAGCTCTAGATCTGCTAAATAATTTTTAAGGTTTGTATTATCGATACGGTAAGTGCGTATTCTTTCTTCATATATTCCTTGTTCAAAGCGTTGTGCAATGATATTAAGCCCAAGGCTGATTTTTTTAGGATGTTGTTTTTGTTAGCTCTAAATAGGCTGCTGTTAATGTGTCTACATTGCGGCTATTTGTTTTAATTTGTTTTTCAAGTTCATCTAATTCTAATTGTTCTCGATTAATTTGATTGTTTGTATCTCTGATAATTTTCAGTAAGTTAATTAATTGTGTTAAATCATATTTATCAGATGTAACTGGTCTTGTTTGCTGGGGGGTATTATTTTTGTTTTATATTGAATATAGTTAGCAATGGCATTTTGTATTTGATCTCTCAAAGCTAATAATTCGCTTTGATTTTCTTTGGGTATGGATTCTATCTGGAGATTAATTTTTAAAATTATTTCATTGAGTCTGCAGATAAATTTTGAGCCGAACTTGATTCAACATATTGCCACCAAGTGACATCTAGATTCAGTGGATCTGGTATGGGGGAGATTTTAGGCGGTGTTTTTGCCCATTGGAATTCAGACCATTTTGTAGGACATTTAATGGGAGTGTTTGTGCGTGTAGGCTTGAAAAAAATAGACACATAATGCTTAGGAAAAGCATTATGTGTTTTTTATAGTTGACGATATTACTTTCAACATGTTCACCTGTTTTTCATATTGATATTTTTAATATCCCCATAATACAGTCAATATCTTATTTTTATCTATAAAGGTTTGTTTTAGAGGGGCATACAATTTTCGGGGAGTTTAATAAGTAAACCCACGATAAGTAAATTTTCATTTTTTAAATTTCCGAGTTCTCTGCGTATATTTGTTTCCAAGTGACCATATTTTTGCATTCTCTGCTTGCGATTTTAGGCAAAGTATCATTTTCTTTTATTGTATAAAATCTATTTTTAACTATTTTATTTGGAGCATTATTCAATATTTTGTCTGTTTCATTATAGCTTGAATTTTCTTTGGCTAAATTTTGCATTTTAGTTGTGAGAATATTAATTTGTTCGAGTGCTTGATTTAGTTTTTCAAGTATTTGTTGAGTTTGTAGTTCATTTCCAATATTTACTTTAGTGTTATCTTTGTTTTTTTCAATTCTATGATTTCAAGTTTTAATGCTTCATTTTGGCTAATAAGCTTATTTGTAACTGATTGCTTTTCAATTAGTTTTTCAAATTCAGATTGCAGCTGATCTTTTTCATCTCGTAATTGCTCGAGTGCATTGCTTAGATTTTTGTCTGCATATTTTGGAATATTGGTTTGTGAATCATTTGTACTTTGTTGATCAGAATTGACGGCATTTATTTCCTCTTTAACGCTGCCTTTATTGTCATGCTCAATAGACGTTATTTCTTTACTAATAACTAAAGGTTTAGTTTCTTTTGTTTTATTTTCTGAATCTGTAGTAATTTTTTGTCTTTATCTTTATCTTTATCTTTATCTTTATCTTTATCTTTATCTTTGTCTTTGTCTTTGTCTTTGTCAGCTATTTGATCTAATTTTATGTCTGTTGTACTTTTTATAGCCTGTATTTCTGTTTAGTAGTTTTTGGTTCAGCGGGAGAGGTATTAATTTTTTTGTCAGCAGATTTTTCTTTTGTAGTTTTATCTTCCAATATTTGTGCTTCTTCTCTATTATCCAATTATCAGGTTGGCATAATTCTGTTTTGGCTTGCAATATTTTTCCCTCTTCCCCTTCTTCTGAATTTGTAGTGCTTGTTTTATACTTGTATAAGCTAAATTGATTCCTAAGCAAAAAAAGATGATTCCTATTTTTTTTAACATTGTGTGTCCTTTCGTAAGGTGAAATGAGATAGTGCATATATTTAAGACTTTAAAATCTTTGAATATTCTGTTCTTGTTGGATGCTGGATGCTGGGTGCAGGTATTGAGAACAGAAGTTACAGACTGTAGTTTATCTGTATCTTCAAATATTTTGGGTGTGCAGAATATCAGTTAATTTTGTTTGCGTATGCCTGTTTGTTAGGTTTTTAATATTTAGGGGTGGGTATTATAGGGTGACTTGTTATTATTGTTAAATATAATATTTAGTTAATTTCATTGCTTTCCCCATCAATGGTTATCCCACCTTTATTGCTTATGGGTGAGTGTTCATTTTTTGTGCGTGATGAATAATGAGTGTTATTCTTGCCTTCTTGCATTTGATTCATAAAGGCTTTAAATTGAGGGTTTTTCTTGAGTTTTCTAATTTTCCACCACATTGATATGCCAATTACGGTAATACAAAATAGTAAAATAATTAATGCAAATAACGAAAATGTTGCAAAACCAATAATAAAAAGTAAAGCCATTATAATGCAAAAATTTTTGGAAGGTATTGTTTTTATACTTAGTAGTATAGATCTTCTTCATGGTTGTTTCCTGATCGTTTCTTGTTAATGCATACATAATAATGCTAGAGCCATTATTATGGCTGGAAAATTGAGATATACCCTCATCTTTGAAGATCCTGCTTTGTTGACAGCGTATACTCTCCCGAATCACTTACCTTATGTAAGCTCATCGGGGGTCGCATACTTGTCGCCTCACAGTATCTTCAAATCTTTTGGATATAGATCTCAATTAGATAATGTAAGTTTAATAGTTGTGACGAAAGTTAGAAATTCAAGATTTTTCTGTGTTTATATATGAACTAAAGCATAGTGAAAGCATATAAAATATCGAAGGTGAGCTTACAATATGAACAAATATTTTGGGTAGATAGAAAGTTATTAAAATTTTTGTGGTTTTTAGATATAAATAATATAATAAAAACTGACAATATATTCAAGATTTTTTGTATAGCTACTTCTCTGATCTTGCTATTTCGATTTAAAAATTTACTTGGTATTAGCAGCAAAAAATAGCAAAAATTAGGGTATTTTATGAATGATATGCATCTCAGGTTATATCAGGTTAGCTTGAATGGCAACTGAATTTTAGTGATATTGACACGGTTAAATCTCAGTTATCAAAGGATACAATAGAGTTGTAAGTGATTTTGATCAATGGTTTATAGATAAAGAAACCATTTTGAAAAAAAACATGACGTATTCTGATGCAGAAAGTTTTGCGCTATATTTTGAACAGCTCGGATTAGAAATAAAAATTATAAAAATAACAAATACGTCTATTGCTGTTACACCACTACAATATACTAGTTCAAATACAGGGTATGGGCATGAGTATCCAAATTATGCAGGTTTTTTATCCCGATTCATGGCATATGTTATTGACAAAGTCATATTAGCTTTTTTATTTTGCTTTGCTAATTATGTATTATCATTTTTTGGGTTAGATTTTTTTAGTGTTCTATATGCCAACTATGCTGGCGCTGTTATGCGTGGTTTTATTCAAAATATTAGGCTGATTCATGGTATGGCTGTAATTTTCAGCCAGCCTTTTGAATCACAATTATTAATCTTGAAGCTTTTTTTATCGCACTTTTTTATGAATCCGATAGTGCCTTTATCTATTGTGATTACCATATTTTATTATTCATTAATGCAATCACTTTCTTCTCAAGGAACGATAGGTGCTTTAATTACTGGTATTAAAACAGTTAATTTAGAAGGTAAGCGAATTAGTTTTATGAGAGCTTTATCAAGAACGTTGCTGTCCTTTTTCTCACTAATATTTTTTTGCATTGGGTATTTATATTTTTTTGTACAAAAAAGAGGCAATGTTTGCATGATAAAATAGCACGAACATATGTTGTTTTTCGTAACAAGATTGAAAAATAGGTGAATGTTAACAATCTCTAGTTGATCAAAAGAGTTATTACTAATCTAATCAGATTTGTTGGATCTTTAGATTTTTTTTGATTATCGTCAATAAGTTTTTAGTTTTTAGTTTTTGGCATTTTATAATTAGTGAATGCCTTAGCGAGATAATAATTTTATGAGTAAAAGTTACTTTTTATATTAGTCAGTCAAGTGATGATCAAATGCGCATGGACTGTTTTGTAAAATTATTAGCAAAGCATATTCTCAAAAGCATCAAATTTATGTTTTTGGAGAAAATATAGAGCAATTAATAGAGCTAGATGAGCATTTATGGATATTTAATCCAAATAGTTTTATAGCGCACGATTTAGTGCTAGAAGCAGAAAGTATGGCGATGGTGCAAGCAGGTATTGTATTTTCCTCTTTACCGCCACCTTCAAATTTTAATGATATTTTAGTGAACTATGATCGGCTAATCCCAGATTTTATCGTGCAGTTCCAAAGAGTGATTGAAGTGATTGATCAAGAGCCAATTCGTTTAATTGAAGGGCGAGCACGATATAAAAATTATAATGAGATGAGCATTGAGACAGAAGTACATAAGTTATAAAGATTATTACGTCTATCTTCGCCATCTTTGAATGTTCTACTTTGCTGGCAGCGCGTATATTCACCCGAATCACTTACCATTTGTAAGCTCGTCGGGGTTCGTATATTTGCCGCCGCATAGTATCTTCAAATCTTTTGGGTATATAGCTGCAACGCCATTAAATTAAGGAGTTGTTATTGTGTAAATCTTTGATTTTAAATATTTTACCGTCTTTAACTCCCTTTAAAAAATGGGAGGACTAAAAATGTGTAGGTCTTGGTCATTGCTTACTTGTCATTGCGTACCTGATCTGCAATCTCATCAATTATAAACGTACTTTTGGAGATTACGGGTCTAGTCCGCAATGGCGGATGAGTTTTACTATATCGTGTTATTTTATTTTTTTGAGCATTAATTATCCTAAAGTTAGTGTGAATTTTAAGTTTTTTAGGAGTGGTATGTATGAATATTTTACAAAAATCATCATGGTCAAAAGTTAATTTTCCTGTATTTTTTGGTGCTAATTTTGTTTTATTGACTATTTTAGCATTATTTATAATTAATCCTGTTGTCGGTAAGAATCTTTTTGCAGCAACTCAAGTTTGGGTTGTCAATTATGCAAGTTGGTTCTATGTATTGTCGGTTGCGATTATTTTAGGGAGCTGCATCTTTATCGCGATGAGTCGATATGGCGATATAAAATTAGGACCAGATCACTCAAAACTGACTATAAAAATTTAAGTTGGTTTGCAATGCTTTTTCGACGGGTATGGGTATAGGATTGATGTTTTTTGGCGTTGCAGAGCCTGTGATGCATTATTTAAATCCCCCAGTTGGTTCGGCAGAGACAATTTTTGCAGCCAAAAGCAGCGATGAAACTTACTTTTTCCATTGGGGGTTACATGCGTGGGCAATTTATGCAATTGTGGGATTAATATTGGGTTATTTTAGTTTTCGGCATAATTTGCCTCTGACTATGCGTTCAGCCTTATATCCGCTCATTGGTGACAGAATTTATGGTGGGATAGGTCATTCAGTAGATATTTTCACCATTGTAGGAACAGTATTTTGGCGTAGCCACATCATTGGGATTAGGCGTACTGCAAATTAACGCAGGCTTAAACCATTTGTTTGGCATTGAAATATCGACGAATATTCAGGTAATCCTCATTGTGATTACAACGCTTCTTGCTACATTATCAGTAGGAAGTGGTTTAGATAAGGGGGTTAAATTTTTATCTGAAATTAATTTATATCTTGGGGTTTTCTTGTTATTACTTATTTTAATTTTAGGACCTACCATTTATTTACTCCAAGCATATGTAGAAAATATGGGAAGCTATTTAGCAGATATCGTTCACAATACGTTTAATTTATTTGCCTATGAGCCAACTGATTGGTTGGGCGGATGGACAATTTTATATTGGGATGGTGGCTTTCTTGGTCACCTTTTGTTGGAATATTTATTGCGCGTATATCAAGAGGGGCGAACAATCGTGAATTTATTCAAGTGTCCTATTAATTCCAACAGCTTTCACATTGTTATGGATGACAGTATTTGGTAATAGTGCCATTTACATGATGTATCAATCAGGTATTTCAGAAATTGGCTCTGTGATTAGTCAAGATACATCGCTTGCACTGTTTGTTTTCTTGAACAATTTCCTTTAGTCAGATAGTGACTGTTTTGTCTATCTTTATGATTTTTATATTTTTATTACGAGCGCAGATTCTGGTGCGTTAGTGATGATACAATAGCTTCTGGCGGTAAACGTAAAACCTATCTTTGGCAGCGTATTTTTTGGAGCGTTAATATTGGCGTTATTGCAATTATTTTACTGAAATCAGAGGCTTATCTGCCTTGCAAACGGCAACTATTGCCAGTGCGCTTCCTTTTAGTATTATTTTATTGTTTTCTATTTTTGGGCTTTTTAAGTCGCTTAAAATGGATCAAGCCAAGCGAGATACTCGTAATAATGCAAAATCTTATTTGCAGCCTATTGCAAATTCTGGAGGCTGGCAAAAGCGTCTTCAAAATTTGGTTATTTATCCGAGTAGTAATCATGTTGTTCAGTTTATTGAAGGGGTCGTGTGGACAGCATTTCAAAACATTGAATATGAGTTACAAAAGGATGGAATAAAAATACAATTAATTAAGGTTGATGAACGTCACGTTAGGTTGGAAATAACACATGGCGATAAGGATAGGTTTATATACGCAGTGAAATCTAAGCATTATTTGAAACCCCAATTTATTTGTGATTTGAGTGATGAAGAGGCAAATGATGAACAACGTTATTTTAGAGCAGAGGTCTATTTGGATGATGGAGGTCAAGATTATGATATTATGGGCTATACTGTTGATAATATAATCAATGATATTATTGATCAGTATTCTGCTCATTTGCACTTTATTCAAGATATTAAGTCTTAACTGATGTTACGCATTCAATAAGAAAAAAGTAGATTTAAACCTCCTCTAACTCCACCTTAAACAGAGGGAGGGACTAAAAAAATGTGTAGATCTTGGTCATTGCGGATCAAGTCCGCAATAACATTAAGTCAGTTTTTTATGAAAACAATCAACTGTCTTATTGAGTGCGTAACATCAGATTCTAATAAGAATTACTATCATCTGTTTTAGCTTATATTTTTAGTTGTATAATATTTTTTTTAGTAAAAAACATGAATTTATCTGGGTGTTTTTAACAATTTTTTGCAATCAATCACTTAATATGTGTAAAAAATTAGTGCGGGAGAAGTAAATTTTTCGTATTCTTGGAGAGCGCTTTTAGGCAAAGTCTTTTAAGCAAAGCATTGAATGATAAATACGTATAGATATTTCTATTATTTTTTTGAGATTCATCTCTATAATTTTAATTGTAATAATATTGAATAAATATTCAAATATTATTTTTAGGCGTGCTTATAATCAAGTAACATACGGTTTTTTAAAGTTTAATTTTATAAATATATTTTAATTAGTAATAAAATAAATTAAAAGGAAGTGGTATGGATAAATATAAAAAACTACTTGCACGGTATGGCGTTATTGGAAATCCTATCCATCAATCTAAATCACCAGTAATCCATTCAATTTTTGCTAAGGCAACAGCGCAAAAAATGGAGTATGAAAAATTGCTTGCACCACTTGATGGTTTTACGCAATGCATAAAAGACTTTATTGAGCTGGGTGGTTTGGGTGTTAATGTTACAGTGCCCTTTAAAGAAGAGGCTTATGGGTTTGTGTGATATTTTGTCAGAAGTTTGCAGCATGTGCAGGCGCAGTGAATACTTTGCTTTTTCAAGATGGCAAAATTTTAGGTGACAATACTGATGGACGTGGGCTAGTTGAAAGATTAAAAAATCGGCATAAACTAAAGCTAGTTGATTTAAAACAGTTTTATTGATTGGTGCAGGAGGTGCTGCACGAGGTGTTATTGGATCGTTACTACATGAAAATATTAAAAATATTACTATTTTAAATAGAACACTTAATCATGCTGAAAATGTACGTGAGATCTTCAAAAGCGATAGTGTGAATTATAAAAAAATACAATGTTGTACTTTGGAGCAATTGTCGCATACAAAATCAGAGTTTGATTTGATAATAAATGCATCAAGCTCTTTCATTAATGGAGACACTGTGATTTACCTTGTAGTGTTTTGACAAGGCTAACGCTCTTACTGCATATGATTAATGTACCAAACAGAATAACACCTTTTTACGATATTGCAAAGAAAGAGGCGTTACTCGATTATATGATGGCTTAGGAATGTTGGTTGAACAGGCTGCTTTGAGTTTTGAAATTTGGCGAGGAAATTAAACCGAAAACAAATGCGGTTTATAAGAGTATTCAATCTATGGCTGATTGATATCCCGCTATACTTGAAGATTAAACTTGCAGTGTGCAACACTTGCAGTGTGCAACACTTGCAGTGTGCAACACTTGTCGCTCGAGCATCTCCAATTTTTTGGGTATATAGCGGGTTGATATAATTTATAGTGGTAGTTTATTATTTCTGAATGTTAGATATTATTTTAATAACTTGCTTTTTTTTTGTGCTTAAAAAAATAGTCGTTATTTACGACTATTTTTTCATCTATACCACTGGTGTCAAAACGGCGTGCGAGTTCGGATTCAACGGCTGTGAAAGGTATATTTGATGGGAGAGCATCACGATTGTATGAAATAATAAATCTGCGACCTCATACACTACTTTATCTGCACTTTGAATAGTATTAATGTGTGCATGATCTTTTGCCGCCATTAATGTTTCACCTGCTTCTTCAATGACTTTCTTTAAGATATGATCCAAACCTTTTTCATTAAGGTTGGCGACATAAGAGATACCTGCATCGCTATTTCTTTACGCTCACTGATCACTTTTTCTAATTTAGCAAGTACATGATTTGGCATTGTATTTCCTTAATTTAAATTTATTTTTGAATTTATTTTTGATGGATTGATATTATATGAGCTATCAATTTATTGTAAAGTATATTTCTATTTTGGAATTGACATGAGCGATAAATGAATTAATATTTAAATTTACAATTAGTTAATAAGGTTTTTATGATGAAATATAAAATGGTGATACATAATCATGGTGATGTAGATGTTTTTATTAAAGAAAATTTAATCATTAGACAGCCCAAAAGTATGGAAGTAGTGATTGAGCATAAATCAATAGGATTGAATTTTATTGATATTTATCATAGAGAAGGATTATACCCTTTGAAGATGCGATTGTGATTGGACAAGAAGCATCGGGCGTTGTGATTCAAGTTGGTGAATCTGTAAAAGAATATAAAGTAGGTGATCGAGTTGCGTATGCTGGATATTTTGGCGCGTATGCAACGCATAATACAATTGGGACGGATCGTTTAATTAAAATTCCTGAACATATATCATATAAACAAGCTGCGCAAGTTTACTTAAAGGCGCGGCACAGCAAGCTATTTATTGTTTGATACGTTTAGTGTAAATGCGTCTCATACCATCCTAATTCATGCAGGTGCAGGTGGCGTTGGGCAAATACTTATTCAGTGGGCTAAAAAAAATTGGGTGCAAAGGTTATTGCAACAGCAGGAAGCTTTGAAAAATGCGCGAGGATGAAAGCATTAGGTGCTGATTGTGTGATTAATTATAGCGAGACAGATATTCAGCAAGCAGTACGAGAATTTTGCCCTACAGGGGTTGATGTTGTTTACGATGGTGTAGGTTATCAACCTTTCAAGCCTCCATTGATAGCCTAAAACCTAGAGGTATGATGGTGTCTACGGAAATGCATCGGGAGCACCCCCCGCGATTACGCCTTTAGATTTATTACAAAAAGGCAGCCTATTTTTAAACTCGGCCTAATTTAAATAATTACACATTAACGCATGATGAATTTGTGAAAGTGATGACAAGGTGGTTTGATATATTGAATGATGATGTGGACTATTTCATTGGCGCAGAATTTGAGTTAAGTGCCGTGGCAGATGCACATAATGCATTGGCTGCTCGGAAAATTTATTGGTTCAGCAATCTTAATACCTTAATTTGTAAATGATGTTATGCAATGCCCCAAAATCTACGCATTTTCTTAGTCATTCCCCTTTAAAAGGCAAAGAGCCATAATCCATTATTGTAATAACCCAAGCGTTATAAATAAGCAAGATATGTTGAAAAGAAAGGGAAAATAATAATTAGCATTAATCCGATTATCATTGCAAAAAATAATCCCCACATTTCTTTTATAAACTCAAAAATTGTTGTCCCCGTAATTGAATTAGCAACAAACATCACTGTTCCAAGAGGCGGCGTAATACACCCAATCGCTAGATTAAGAATAATAATAATGCCAAAATGAATAGGATCAATTCCCAAAGCATGGACTGTGGGCATTAGTAAAGGGACTAGTACAATTAATAAGGCAACCCCTTCCATGAACATCCCTAAAAATAATAATACAAGGCTTAAAGCAAGCAAGAAAATAATAGGATGTGATGAAATACTGGTAATAAATACAGCCAAAGATTGTGAAAGCTGCTCCCAACTTAAAATCCACGCAAAGGTAGAACACGCCATAATGATAAGCATAATCGCCGCTGTTGACTTTGCTGTGTCTAATAAAGCGTGCATGATATGCGTTACTGTCATTTCTTTATGTACAAATAACCCAACAAAAATAAGATAGAAAACAGCAATTGCGCCCCGCTTCAGTAGGAGTGAAAACACCAAAGCGCACTCCGCCAATAATACCAATTACTAAAATCAATGCACTTGTTGCACCTTTTAGGGCATCTAAACAAACTTTAAGGCTCTCTGAATGTTGGCGTGAAGCTTTGTATGATCTTGAAATAGAAATCAAATAAATCGTGATCATCAACAAAAAATGCACACAATAATCCAGGCAATATACCCGCTAAAAACATTTTCCCAATCGAGACATTTGCAACATAACCATAAGAATTAAAGCGATGCCTGGCGGTATAATCGGCGTAATTAAAGACCCAAAAGCAGTAACAACCGTTGAAAATGATTTGCTATAGCCCTGTTTTTCCATTTGAGGCACTAGCATTTTGCACAACATGGCACAATCTGCAAGGTTAGATGCAGAAAGTCCCCATCATTGTGCTAAGTAAAATATTGGATTGTGCTAATCTCCCCTAAAACGACCTGTGAGAATATCAGCTAATTTTAATAAACGGCGTGTTACGCCTGCTTCATTTAATAGATTTCCTAAAAGAATAAAAAAAGGGATGGCAAGCAATGTACTATTTTCACTCGCACCAATCATCCTTTGTGCTGCGATCATTGGCGTAATATCTTCTGAAAAATAAAAATAAATTAAGACTGATAAAAGCATGCTAATAAAAATGGGCAAGTTAATTAAAAATCCGATAAGTACAACAATACAACATAAAGTGATAAGCATGATCCAATCCTTTGCTTTTAAAGTGTATTTTTTGGTATTTTGGGATATTTTGGAGTATTTAAAATAATGCTTTATATTTCTTTCTTAAAATTTTGATAGCACATTATGCCTAAGTGAATGACATCCAGATTGAGCCTATTGGAATTGCAAGACAATATAATAATAACGAATACCAAGTATTGGGGTAATTTTAGCCATGGCATCCTCCGCCAGTTGATATCCAATATAAGCAAAAATCAGTAACACCGCACACGTAATAAGATCATTAAAGCATTGCAGCCAGCGCTGTGTGTTTCTTAGATAAGAGCATATTAATAGCGTCAATACTGATATGTTTCCTGGTTTTTATGGCACTTACTGCACCCACCATGATTAACCAAATATAGAGCGCGACGACAACTTCTTCTATCCAGGCGATTGGACTATTAAAAAAATATCGTAAACAGACTGCAATCACGGTTAAGCTCATAATAATTAAGAGTATGGCAGATGATAAATATTCATCAAGTTGGTAGATTTTTCTTCATATA
Source organism: Sweltsa coloradensis (assembly GCA_024449915.1). Lineage (NCBI taxonomy): Eukaryota > Metazoa > Arthropoda > Insecta > Plecoptera > Chloroperlidae > Sweltsa > Sweltsa coloradensis. The sequence goes on from JAMZAV010000013.1 coordinate 1,208,177, forward strand.
GTCACCTCATATAGCAGAAATATACCCAAAAGATTTGAAGATACTGCGAGATGGCAAGTATACGAACCCCGATGAGCTTACAGATAGTAAGTGATTCGGTAGAGGATGCGCTGCCAACAAAGCAGTTTGCATCCTGCAAGTTTGATTTTCAAAGATGACGGGTATACGATGCAAAAATTCAAGCAATTACTTGATCAGAGATTGTATTGATTCAAATAAGTCTTTTTCCATTCTGGAAATTTGGTGTATGTTTGCGCGTGGCATCTCTGAATAAGTTTTATCAACTTCGATAATAATTGCACCTTCTTGTTTCATTTTTTCAAGATCTTTTGCTCTGCTTCATTAACGAGTTTAGTCATAAATTCTCCAGCTTCGAGACTCGTCTCTGTCAATGCATTTTGGATATTTTTTGGTAATTTACCAAAATACTTTGCCCAATCACAATATTGGTCACGTCATCAATATGCCCTGTGAGGATGACATATTTGGCAGGCTCAAACGTTTTCTGACCATACAGTACAGAAATAGGATTTTTCAGCACCATCAATCACACCTGTTGTAAGGGAGGTATAGACTTCGGACATCGGCATGGTGTTGCAATAGCACCCATACTATTAAATGTTTCAACAAACATTCTCGTATTGGGAACCCTAATTTTTAATCCTTTGAGATCTTGTGGGGTTTTAATGGGTTTTTTGGTAATTAAATGGCGCGTTCCATATAACCAGTTGGCAGCTAAAATATGCAGCCCTTTATTATCAAGTTGACTTGAAAGCCCTTTAACCAAGGTGTTTGACCTAATTAATGACATCTTTATAGTCTTTGCCAAGATAAGGTCCCATCATAATGCCAAAATCAGGTACATAATCAGCAAAAAAACCGCCATTGGCTAAAGTGACCACACCCATTCCTGATTGCATTTGTTCGATGACATCTTTTTTAGAACCAAGCTGTGAGCTTGGATACAGCCTAATTTCACCTTCGCCATTTGTTTTATCTTTAAATAATTCGCCCACTTTTGAGCGGCAAAATGAGCAGGTTCTGTTGGTCCATTTTCATAGGCTAATTTAATCGAATATTTGGGCGCACTTATGGCGAAATTTGTGGTTAAGAGTCCCATTAAAATACTTGTTACAGTGATTAGGTTTAGTCGTTTATAGGATATTTTATTCATAATCTTATTCATAATCTGATTCATAATCTGATTCATAATTTTGTTCATAACATAATTCCTTTAATAGAGGATGTTCAATTACATAATGCCAAATTTTTCAAAGCTCACATGTTGTCATGCCTTCTTTTAAAAAGTCTAATACGACATTTTCAGCCTTTGCTTTTTCAAAGCCCCCATAAATGCTTCTTCACCGCATCTGTTGGAATGATTAAAATACCATCTTGATCGCCATATACAATATCGCCGTTCCGAACCAAAATACCATCCATTTCAATTGGAATGCGCCAATCTAAAACTTTCCCACGCAGTCCTGTGATCCTGGGCATAGCTGCCAAAAGATGCAACAGGAAAGCCAATGTTTTCAATTTCACGCGTATCACGATGAAATCCATGTACAACAGCGCCCGCTGCGCCACACACCATTGCACGAGCGACATCAATCCACCCCATAATGCAACGATGAGATGAGCTGAACAAATATATCTTCGCCTGTTTGCAGGTCGTCCAATGCTTCAAACATCAGTCCAAATGGTTTAGAGGAAATTGGGTTATGCCCTTCGACTTTATCCATAAAAACATCTGCCTCCAAAACAGGCATTGCACGGCCTAAAATAATAGATGTTTTTTGGATAGGTTTTAAATAAGGTGATAAAAATTGATGCTTGAGCCCCATTTATCTAGAATATCTCCCACTAATGCAACAGATATTTTTTCTTTTGCGAGTTTGAATAATTCAGTATCATTTTTCCATATAGTTGACGTGAACATAATATTTATCCTCTATTTTATGAGCTATTTTATGAGCGCATTGATATAACCCATAGCAAATGCCATTCCTGCATGCCAAGGTGCATTACAACTTACTTGAGGCGTATGGTCTGGGATAATAACGCCCTCAAATTGATTGTCCTTTAAAATTTGAATGATTTTTTTTATCTGAATATCCCCTTCGTCAATAAAAACTTCTCGATAATTAGGGACTTGACCAATCACATTTCTAAGATGGATATACCCGATTTTTTTCTGCTTGGCATAATGGGCTGTTGTTGTATAATATCTTTAAATTGGGGTATTCTGAATTAAATGGCATTCTCTGCAACCGTGCCAAGGCAGTATTCTAGTGCATTAGATGGGCTTGGATACAAATCAAGCAAACTCTGATATTTGTCAGGACGATTGACTAGTTTTGGTAATCCTCTAACTGTTTCTAAAGGAGGGTCATCAGGGTGAGCTGCTAAAATAACACCAGAAGCTTCTGCAATTGGAATGATCTCTTGTAAAAAATAATTAAAATTATCCCAAAGCATTTTTTCAGAAATAACGTCTCGCGATCCCTTAGCGGTTTCATCTACGATCATATTCCAAGCCATTGTGTTGGGAAGTGGTGTCTTGGTCATTGAATTTAATCCATTCATACCAACACTTTGAGCATTCCCCCTAGTTTGATGATGTATTATTCGTCCTGTAACCCCCGTAAGACTAAAGTTATAGCCAAGCATTGGGATGCCTACATGCCCCATATTTTGAATAATTTGCGTGATTATTTTTAACTGCTCTTTTTTTTGATCGCCACCAAATAAAATGTGATCCCAATGTTTTGGATCAAAATTTTCAATGGCATCCAAATAAGACCGTGAGATTCAATGAGGGACTTAATTTCAGATAAAGTTTTGATTGACCAAATTTCACCCGTTGCATATCCCCAAGCCTTCTATATCACCAATGGGTTGATTCTGTTACTTTTGATCTTTGAGTAGGATGCGAGCTCACCTTATTTAAATTAAAATAATCACACATATGCACAACAATATGTGTTGCTCCCATTTGTTTTGCAAATTCTAAATGTTGCTGATCTAACATGTGTCGATATAATCCAAATCCCAATTTCATGTTTTTCTTTCACGGCTTTATGTATCAACGCCATTAAGTTAAGGATAATGAAAATCAATAATTTACAAGATGAAAGCCCTTAGCTTAATGGCGTTTCGGATATATGTATTGATTACGATGTGAATAAAGTATGACTGTATTTAAAGTGTTGTTTTAGAAGATTTTTTGTTTTTGAGATGTCTTTGGATTCAATTGCTAAAATTATGCACGCATGATCTTGATTTGCAGTTATCACCCCTTGGTCAAGATTTTTGCCAACTTCCAATACTTGTTTTATGGCGCTCGATAGGCTTTGATACACGGCACTTGCCATTTTATTACCGAAATACTTACTAAACATTCGTGAAATTTATAATCTAATTCTGCAAGATGAGAAACGGTTTCAGATTGTTTAATGCCTTCATTAATATTTTTAACGCATAAATATGCTCTGGGCTTGCATTTTCAATAATTAGATTGACCAGTCCTACTTCTAGTAATCTCTAATTTGTTGAATTCTCCTGAAAATAACTTTTGTCATCAAAAAACGAATTGTGGCAATATTTAAACTTGCCTCGATATTTTTATTATAATTTTGGGAGGCTTTCGCCTTGCCAGTTTCAACGACACCGTATGTTTCTAATATCCTAAGGGCTTCTCTGACAGTATTCCGCCCAACGCCAAATGTTTCGGCTAATTTCTCTTTCTGTGGGTAAATAATCACCCGCTCTTAGATTTCCTAAGTTAATGTTTTCAATCACTTGTTTAACGATTAATGATGAGATGCTATGGTCTTTTTGAATTTCAAACACGTAATCTCCTTTTTATGTACTCATTGGTTCTTATGTTGAACCAATGAGTGAAACTTAGCAATTATTTTTATAATAGTGCAACTATAATTTTTGCCAATTATTTTTAACAATATGCCAAAAGATTGGAAGATGCTGTGAAGCAGCAAGTGCTGTATCCTGCAAGTTTGATCTTCAACGATGATCGGCTAAAAAATCAAGTGTCAAAGCGTTGCCACATTGGCTAATAGCTACTTTTTTTTTCTGTATTTGTTACTTTGTTGTTATGAAAGGAATCTAAAGTTTCTATCTAGGGCGCTTGTTAACAGCATTACATCAACTGCAATTGCTACAAAATTAGCACCACACTTTATATATTCTTTTGCCATCTCTTCATCTGTTGCTAATATTCCAGCAGATTTCCCAGCTAAACGGATTCGTTTAATTGCATCGATAATCACAGCTTGAACATCTGGATGATTTGCATCGCCCTAAATGACCTAAGGAGGCTGACAGATCTGCAGGACCAATAAAAATACCCATCAATCTCGGCTACTTTTATAATCTCGTCCAGATTTTTTAAACCTTTTGCGGTTTTCAACCTGTACCAATAAGCACAAAGATTGTTCAGGCCTCCTGCAAATAATTTGGTATTTTTCCCCAGCGAGATGCTCTTGTATGGAAGCGCCCACACCTCTGATACCTTTTGGAGGATAATGCATTGCAGCCACAATATTTTGTGCTTGTTCTGCACTATCTACCATAGGAATTAATAAGGTTTTTGCACCAATATCTAATAATTGTTTAATAATCGCAGGATCCACTATGACTGGACGAACAATAGGGTGAGCCGAATAAGGAGCAATTGCTTGCAATTGGCCAACACTGTTAAAATATCATTGGGCGCATGTTCTCCATCAATTAAAAGCCAATCATATCCTGACGTTGCTGCAATTTCTGCACAATAACTACTTGCCATAGACAGCCATAACCCTAACTGAGCTTGATTTGTTAAAAGACGATCCTTAAAAGAATAGTAATTGCTTGTCGATTTTAGGTGATTTCATAGTGCTCCTTTAAACAAAAAACCAAAAAACAAAAAATAAAAAAATATGTATGAGCATTTAATAGTCAATTATACCAAAAAGACTTGGAGATGCTGCGAGGTGGCAAGTGTACGAACCCGATGAGCTTACATGAGGTAAGTGATTCGGGAGAGTATGCGCTGCCAACAAAGCAGGATCTTCAAGTATGACGGGTATAGATAGTAGGGGTGCTTATCTTTTTGTAACGCAAGAATTGCCATTGCACCTAAAATAGAGATCACATGCCAAGGTTAATAGCCCTGCTATTTGATTTTCAAATAATCCTTCTGCTTTTACCCGTATGATAGGTGCTAAAAACCACCAAATGCACCAAACATATTTACAAATCCTATTCCTGCTGCCAATGCTGTGCCTGATAAAATTTTAGTCGGCATGGTCCAAAAAATTGGTTGTACCGCAATGAATCCTGCCGCAGCAAAACATAATGCAATGATGGCAAAAATAGGACTCGCTAGTGCAGAAACACCAATTCCAATACCCGCTATCGCTAAAACAATCGCAGCAATATTACGCCGAATTCCTGTTTTATCTGAATACTTTGGAATATAGTAAGTACCAATTAAAGCAAAGACCAAGGAATGCCAGCGACTAATGATGCGGTAAATCCAACACTTTTACCTAATAAAGCAGCAACTTGTGTGGGTAAAAAGAAAATTAATCCATATACGCTGATTTGGATCATCATATAAACAATCGCTAAATGCCACACCTGTCTGTTTTGCAATGCATCTTTAATTTTAGAATGTGTTTTTAACTCGCGCTTCGCTTTCAAGTTGCTGCATTAGTGCATTTTTTTTCATTTGCATTTAAAAATCTGGCATATTGAGGCGTGTCATCTAAATAAAAAAATGTCCAAACTCCTGCTGCAACAGCCACAACCCTTCATCATAAACATCCAAAACCAACCTGGATGACCACCAAACCATTCATTTCTAATAAAGCACCCGACAAAGGTGATCCCAAGGTTAATGCCAAAGGAGCACCCATATAAAATAGCCCCATCACGCTAGCGCGTGACTGTGTGTGGAAACCATTGAGTCGTTAAATAAATCATGCCTGGAAAAAATCCTGCCTCAGCAGCACCTAACAAAGTCCGTACAACTAAAAATTTAGACTCTGTATCTGCAAATGCCATACTGGCAGATAAAAATCCCCACATTAACGTCGTTATGCCTATCCATTTTTTTAGCTCCAAACTTGTGCATTAAGAGATTAGCAGGTGTACCTAAAAAGGCATATGCAACAAAGAAAATGCCAGCCCCTAATGCGTATGCCTCATTACTCAATCCTGTATCTAACTGATCACGCTGCCTTGGCAAAACCAATATTGGCACGATCTAAAAATGCGAGCACGTACAATGTCAACATAAATGGAATAAGTCTCCAACGCGTTTTAATACCACTTGATCTAATATTTTTGACATGACAACTCCTTAATGAGGCAACACCTAATTAAAATATGCGCCTCATAATAATGTTAGCTTTGGTAAGTTATTCAGTGGTGAGTTATTCAGTGCGAATAAGGGCGTAATAAAGGACATTCTTTATTTAATGCTACCCCAAAACCTGGCTGATCTAAGACAGATTTATGAATACGGGCCATTAATCGGTACAGGTTCACCCAGCAGAATAGGGTCAAATTGCGGACGCATTTCGGCACAATCGGCACTCGTCATTAAAAATTCACTGACAGGGGAGTTTTGTCAGTGTAATGACTGCATGATGGGAATAGACAGATGAACCATGCGGAATCACTAGTTGACCCCGAGATTTAGCAAGGGCAGCAATCTCCATCAACGTTGTTAGTCCACCGCACCAACCTACATCGGGTTGAAGAATATCAATGCCTGTTTCAGCGAGTTGTTCTAAATGAATGTAAAGTGCCATGATGCTCACCAGAGGTAACTAACATACCCGTAGGTACATTGCGTTTTAATTGTGCGTACCCTTCATATTGTTGAGGTGGTAAACATTCTTCTATCCCATTTAAGATTATAGGTGCTGCTGCATGGGCAAGTTTAGTCGCATAATTAACATCTTGGCTCATCCAGCAATCCAACATTAACCAAAAATCAGGACCACATTTTTCCCGATACATTTTGATCATTTCAGAATCTTTACGAATACCCTCATCTCCGTCATGCGGACCAAAATGGCTTGGCATTTTAACCGCCAATAAATCCCATTTTTTGAGCTAGATCTGGTCGTGCCCCCGTTGCATAAAAACTCAATTCATCCCTTACAGCACCCCCTAAAATTTTATAAACAGGTAGTTCAGTTACTTTTCCAAATAAATCCCATAATGCCAAATCAATGCATGAAATTGTATTCATGACAACGCCGCCAGAACCAGAATAATACATCGTGGCATTTAACATTTGATCATGAATTAATTTAATATCTGAAACACATTTACCTTCAACGAATCGATTAAGATGCTTTTCTACAATGAAACACCCCATTTCACCTCCCGTTGATACTGCAAATCCCGTTACACCATTAGTTGCCTCAATTTCAACAATCAATGTGCCTAATACATTAATTCCAAAGGACTGACGAGATTGTTCATATTCTTTATATTTACTCATGGGCGTTGCAATGTGATCATCAATCCAATGTGTTCCAACTTGATCATGATAGTCACCACCGCCACTGCCTTTTTTCTGCTGTCGCTCCGCCCATAAAATACGCTCTGATTTCCTTTATTTTTGGTAATTTCATTTTACCCTCCTTGTCTTTTATTATTATTTCGATATATCGAAACTAATTACCATATATTGATAATTGATTTCGACTGTATTTAAATAATAATATTAAGTCAAGGTTTATTTATAAAGCCAATCAGTTGCTCAATCTCTTGGGTGCAATTTAATAAATAGTCCAACAAAATCAGATCTATTCTCAATATTAATTTGAGAAGATGTACCAGTAATACTGACGGCATATTTAACTTTTCCATCTATATCTCGAACAGGTGCTGCCAAGCAACGAATTTCAGGGAAGTCTTCGCCGTTATCTACAGCCCAACCTTGGCTACGAATATTTGCTAGTTGTGTTTTAAGTTCACTCACGTTGGTAATCGTTGTTGGGGTAATGGGAGTCAGAAGTGTTTGTTCAAGATAAGTATTGATATCATCCTCATTTTGCCATGCAAGCAATGCTTTTCCCAATCCTGAACTATATAAGGAAACACGTTTTCCTTCCCAAGAGTTCACTTTTAATGGATATTGCGTACTCTCTACTTTGAGTAAATATACCGCCTCAAAACCTTCTAAAAATCCAAAGTGGCACATTAAACCAACCTGTTTTGAAAGCGCCTGTAAGCAAGGCAATACCTCTTGACGAATATTTCGATTTTGTACGGCTAATGTACCAAGTTCAAATAACCGTAATCCCAGCATATAATGACCTGAAGGAGTATTGCGCGAAGGATACCTAGCTCAATCAATGTTTCTAATAAATTATGAACACTACTTTTAGGTAGGTCTAAATTTGAAAAAATTTCTGTGAAATTAGCAGCACCTGATCTACCAATAAAATCAATAATTAAAAATGCTTTTTCAACGGCAGGGGCTTTTGTTTTAATTAAACTCATTTTTTAATTCATGCCTTCGTAATAGGGATAGTTTGCATAATAAACGCAAATTGACAAGGAATTCTATAGGCATGAAAAAAGTGATAAATAATTATCATGTCAGAGCGTTATTTTCGATTTTATTTGATTGAGATATAAAGAGAGCGTTTTCTTTGCGCCTATTGTCATTAAGGATTGATAAGCTGTGGTTATTTTTTTCAACAAATGCAACATTTTGAGATAATTTTTTATCAAAAACTGTATTTAGGTTTAAAAGTGTTTTGACACGATTTTCACCATCTTGAGAATGTGCAATTGCCTCTTTTAATACTGCGCTCATGGGATCTTTGACATCTATTGATTTACCCAGATCATCTATTCCACTCACATAACGCATCCAAGCTGCAACACCTAAAGCGAGCAATGAATAGTCTTGTCGTTCATGAATATGCCATTTAATGGATGCTAAAAATCGCTGAGGTATTTTCTGTGTACCATCCATCGCAATTTGCCATGTTTTATGTTTTAAACTTTTGTTTTCAAAACGTTGTATAAGCGTTTGTGCATAATGGTTAAGATCTATTTCACTTACATTAAGGGTGATGGCTTGTTCTTGTAACATTAGATAGGCACATGCCTTTTTGTAATCTGAATCCATCATACAATCTGAAATATATTCATAACCCGCTAAATAACCAAGATAAGCGAGAAAGGAATGACTGCCATTAAGCATTCTGATTTTCATTTCTTCAAATGGCACAACATTTTTAACGAGCTGTATGCCTTGGATTGTCTCCCAGTTCGGACGATTCTGTGCAAAATTATCTTCAATTACCCACTGAATGAAAGGTTCTGTTGCAATACCGCAAGGATCTTCTGTGCCGATTATCGTATGAATATCATCGAGAGTTTCTTGGGTCACCGCAGGCACAATACGATCTACCATACTAGAGGGGAAGGTGATGTGTGTTTCTATCCAATCCATCACATTCTTATCCACCAAACTGGCGAAACCCAGCACGGCATTTTTAAGCGTAAGCCCATTTTCGGGTATATTGTCGCATGATAAAAGTGTGATGCCTTTTAGTCCGATTTGCATTCTTTTTTTCAAAGCTGCATATAAAATTGCGGGTATAGATTTAGGCGCATTTAGATTGGCTAAATCCGCAATAATAAGAGGATTATTGAGATCAATATCTAAAAAACTAGGTGTTGTGCAATATCCTTTTTCAGTAATTGTGAGCGTGATAATTTCAACTTGAGGTTCACATAGTTTATCTATAATAGCCAAGATTCCATCTTGGGTAGGATGCATTGAATCTATGATAGAGCCAACAATGGTCATCTGATTTGAATGATCTTGATCTGTTTTTTCAAGCACCGTATACAAATGGTTTTGTTTGGCTAAATTTTGAATAATTGTAAGACCACTAAACAAATTAATGGCACAAATCCCCCAATCATTTGTAGGAGCTTGAGTGAGCCATTGTTGGTGTAAAAATGCTTGATGCCCCCTATGAAACGCCCCTAATCCTAAATGAATAATTTTGGCTTTGAGTCCATCACGATTATATTTAGGCAAAGCGATATTTGAATTTAACTCTTTGATATTCATAGTATTTCTTTTAAGATTTCTTTTAAGGATTTTTTTAAGGATTTTTTTAAGGATTTTTTTTATAGAATCGGCATGAGATGCGTTTTATGTGACTATTTATATGACTATTTATGAAATTATTGCAAGTTAGGAAAGCACATGCGTTTGATTGCAAGCTCAACACCGCGTATCTCTGCGAGCCCTTTTAAACGCCCAATTGCAGAATAGCCAGGATTCGTTTCTTTTTTAAATCATCTAATATTTGATGCCCATGATCAGGGCGCATTGGAATTTTACGCATATTTCCAGATTTTTGGCGTACATCTTCCAAGGCTAAAATCGCTTTTATCACACTGAACATATCTACATCACCTTCTAGATGAGCGCCTTCATGGAAGGTTTTAGGGTTATTTTCACGCACCGTTGCACGTAAATGAGTAAAGTGAATGCGATCACCATAAGTTTCGATCATTTTGACTAAATCATTATCATCACGAACACCATAAGAACCTGTGCACATCGTAAAACCATTATGGATACTATCGACCGCATCCTTGATATACGCCATATCCTCAATTGTAGATACAATACGAGGCAAACCTAAAATAGGACGAGGCGGATCATCTGGATGAATCGCCAACACAACACCCACTTCCTCGCATACGGGTACGATTTGGCTTAAAAATATTTTAAGTTGTCACGTAGCGTCTCTTTGGTGATGCCATCATATTCACGTAAACGGGCGGCAAATTGTTCTAGAGTATAGCCCTCTTCAGCGCCTGGTAAGCCTGCGATAATGTTGCGAGTGAGTTTTTTCGATCTCACTTTTTGTCATGGCATCAAAATAAAGTTGTGCGTCTGTAATCTCTTGAGCCGTGTAATCATTTTCCGCATGAGTGCGTTTTAAAATATGTAATTCAAATGCGCGAATGCAATTTGATCAAATCGTAATGCTTTAGAGCCATCAGCTAATGTGTAAGCTAGATCTGTACGCGTCCAATCTAAAATTGGCATAAAATTGTAACATATTGTATCAATTCCACATTTTGCAAGATTTCGTATGCTTTGTTGATAGTTTTTAATGTAAGTTTGATAGTTACCTTGGCGCGTTTTAATCTCTTCATGAACAGGGATACTTTCAACACGGACCAAGATAATCCTTTGGATTCTATTATTTGTTTTCTTTCTAGAATTGCTTCAATCGACCAAATATCACCATTTTTAATGTGATGTAATGCAGTGACAATGCCAGTTGCAGATGCTTGCCTTGCATCATCAAGAGAAACGGGGTCTTTGGGACCATACCAGCGCCATGTGTGTTCCATAATGAATATCCTTTATTCAAATAATGAGTTGTAGGGGATGCTTTGAAATAAATAGCCATCAAAATTAGGGTCATCGACATTTGATAGTGTCATCAATGTGTTTTTAACATTTTCCAAGTGTTGCCACATTGCTTGCCGCGCTTGAATAGGATCTCGTTTTTGTAGCGCATTTAAAATATTCTCATGATCAATAAGCCATTGATTACGATAATTTTTATCCTCAATATGTTCATGTAGCTTTTGCCACATAGGGCTATTGATTCGCGCATGCCACATTTTTCGAGCACCTCAAGCATCATGCCGTTTTGGGATGATTTAGCAATAAGATAATGAAAACGTTGATCATTATCTTCACCTGTGCCGCCTTCAAGGATAGCTTTTTTTTCATCGATCAGTACTTGTCTCATTTCTAAAATATCTGATTTAGTGATCTGTGTTGCGACACAGCCAATAATGGCACTTTCGATAAATTGACGTGCTTGCAATACTTCAAACGGCCCATAATCATTGGAATCTATCGCATCATGAGTGTCTGGGTGTTTTAAAATATAGACACCAGATCCCTTCTTTATTTCAATTAAGCCTTCCAATTCAAGCATAATAAGCGCTTCACGGACAATTGTACGGCTCACATTAAAGTGTTCTGCAATCTCTCTTTCAGGCAGTAAACGACTACCAATAGGATAGTCTTCTGGCGTTATCAATATTTTAAGTTTGTATCCAATAGTTTGGTAAGCACGTCTATTTTCTAACATTTTTCCATTCATTTAATAGTTGATTAAGTAGTGTATTTTACTGTTTTAAATTAGTTGTCACTTGAAAAACATCATTGCGAACTTAACCCCGTAACCCTTATTGTCATTGCGGACTTGATCCGCAATCTCATCAATTTATACACATACTTTTGGAGATTGCGGATTAAGTCCGCAATGAGCAAGTCCGCAATGACCAACTCCGCAATGATCAAGATTTACACTTTTTTTGGTCCTCCCCTTTGTAAGGGGGAGTTAGAGGGGGTTTAAATCAAGAAATAAATATTAATTCCCGAGCGCGCGTATTTTGTTCACTTGTTCAAAGAGTTCAGGATCATTTTTTTCGAGCTTATCAAAGATTGGTTTAACCGCATCTTGAAAAGGTTTTTTATCAACTTTAACCATCGTGACACCCATTTTAATTGCCTTGTCTATTTCAGTTTTTTCACTGATAGCCCAGAGTTCTTTCATTTTTAAGGTTGATTCTTCCGCAGCTTGTGTAATCGCCTTTTTATTATTTTCGGATAACTTATCCCACACTTTGCTTGAGATCACTAATACATCGGGAACCATTGTATGTTCATCCATGCTGTAAAATTTTGCCACTTCCCCGTGTCTATTTAACGTGAGTGCTGTTGGATTATTTTCAGCCGCATCAACAACGCCTTGCTGTAGAGCGGTGTATAACTCACCAAAAGAAAGTGGTGTCGGGTTTGCGCCCATTGTCGTTACCATTTCGATGGCTGTAGGGCTTGGTTGAACACGTACTTTTAAGCCTTTAAGATCACTTGGTGTATTAATGGGCTTTTTAGCAAAAGCTACGTGCGCCGCCGTCATAATAGGCAATACCTATAAAACCTTTTGCTTTGGATGACTGTAGTATTTCTTTACCTATATCACTAGAAAGTACTTTGTAATAGTGTTCACGATCATTGAATATATAGGGATAATTAAATGCTCCGTATCCTTTATGAAAAGCTTCTAATTCTGCTGCATTTGATTTTGCCAATGCAATTGCGCCATTTTGGACTTGCCCCTAGAGAGTCTTTTTGGTTGCCGAGCGATGCATCAGGATAAATACGGATACGTAAATCACCGTTAGAAAGCTCTTTTGCCCGATCTGCAAAAAATTGCATCGAAATATGTACGGGATGATTTGAATTTGGTTATGGCTTAGCTTCATATTAATGGCAGCGATAGATTGGCTTGCGAATATGCTTGCAAGCAAAGTACTTGTAATAAGTGTTTTAAAATAAGTTGCTTTCATAGTTGCTTTCATAATTTAGATAGATCCTCTTGTTATTGATATAAAAATGGTTAAAGTGGTTTGCTATTTATTTTTTTGGTTTACCAATTTTAGGCATTACTGTACTCAAGATTGATTTAAATAGTCAAGCATTGAGCGTAATAAATATAAAAACAATCTGAATTTTAAAATATATCTTGATATATTTAAGATTCAACTTAATAATAAGTTTAAATTGGTTGACCAGTAATTGTTTGGTAATTGTTTGGTAATTATTTGTAGAATTCAAAGTCAAACTTCAAAGGAGAAAAAATGGCATTTGTTAGAAACGGATTAGATTTCATATTATCTAAGTTTATTATTTGTATTTTTGTCATTTTGTTGCTATGTGTTGTTTGGCAAGTCTTGGCGAGATGGAGTGGTGTAAATAGTACTTTTACTGATGAAGCCGCGCGTTTTATGTTTATTTGGGGGGGGCTTTTTGCGCAGCATTTGGACATGGAAAAAAACGGCATTTAGCCATTGATTTATTAACCAGTAAATTATTGGGAACGAGAAAAAAAATATCTAATATTGCCATTCATCTTTTAGTGATTACATTTGCGCTTTTCATCATGGTTTATGGGGGAGGAATGGCAATGTTGGGCACAAAAGGGCAATTATCAAGTGTAATGAATATTCCAATGTGGTTGATTTATATGGCGATACCATTAAATGGTCTGATCATTGCATTTTATAGTTTTGATGATTTAGTGAATGAATTTAATAGCAATAATGACATTAATGCTCTGACTTCTTGGTGAGTTCGCTTCATATGCCCAAAAGATTTGAAGATACTGCGAGGCGGTAAGGATACGAACCCCGATGAGCTTACATAAGGTAAGTGATTCGGGAGAGAATGCGCTGCCAACAAAGCAGTTGCATCCTGCAAGGAGATCTTCAAAGGTGACGGGTATAAATTTCTTTTAAATAAAGGATGTATATATCATGGATTGGACTGCACTTTAGTTCTATTTGGGGCATTTTTTGTATTGCTTGCAATTGGTTTACCTATTTCATATGCGATTGGTTTATCGTCTATTACGACACTGGTTATTGCCGCAGACATTCCTTTTACGTCAGGGCTTATGACGATTGCTCAAAAAATGGCATCGGGGCTTGATAGTTTTGGATTATTGGCGATACCATTTTTTATTTTAGCAGGCAACATCATGAATCGTGGTGGCTTAGCAAAGCGTTTGATTAATTTTGCAAAAGTGCTGGGCGTAGGTTGCCTGGTCCATTAGCGCATTGTAATATCTTGGCTAATATGATGTTTGGTTCACTTTCAGGTTCAGCAGTTGCCTCTGCTGCGGCAGTGGGCGGAATTATGACACCGTTACAAAAAGAAGAAGGCTATGATCCTGCTTTTTCTGCGGCGGTGAATATAGCTTCTGCCCCCGTTGGATTACTTATTCCCCCATCCAATACTTTTATTGTTTACTCCTTAGTTTCAGGGGGTACATCTGTATCTGCACTTTTTTTAGCAGGCTATTTACCAGGATTTTTAGGGGGCTTTGGATTAATGCTCATTGCGGCATTTATTGCACATAAAAAGGGTTATCGCTCTGTTAACAAGCCCACATTTGCAGATTTTATTCGTTATGGGATTGAGGCAATTCCTTCTCTCATGCTTATTGTGATTATTATGGGTGGTATTTTATCTGGCTTATGTACGCCTACAGAAGCATCCGCAATTGCGGTTGTATATTGTTTAGTTCTGACATTTTGTATCGAGATTTACAGCTTAAAGATTTGCCAAATATTATTTTAGAATCAGCAATGGTCACATCAATCGTGATGTTACTTATTGGTGTGTCAATGGGAATGAGCTATGCGATGGTATTTTCGGATATCCCAGAAGCGATCAGTGACGGATTATTATCGATTTCAGATAACCCAACGATCATATTATTAATCATTGTTTTTGTTTTTCTAGTCGTCGGATTCTTTATGGATATGACACCTGCCATTTTAATCTTTACGCCTATTTTTTTCCCGATTGCAGTCACTGAATTAGGCATGAACCCGATACATTTCGGCGTGATGATGACGTTTACCTTGTGTATTGGAATTTGTACGCCACCTGTAGGTAGCGCATTATTTATTGGTTGTTCAGTGAGCGGGGTGTCTATTGATAAGGTATTTAAACCGTTACTTCCGTTCTTTGCGATACTTGTTGTTGGATTATTACTTGTGACATTTATCCCCGCAATCTCAATGTTCATTCCCAATTTATTTGGTTATGAATAAATCTCCGTCATTAAGGATAATTTTATTTTATGAGAGCATTAAAAAACTGGATTTTACTGGATCAAAATCCAGCGGGTATTACTTTATTAGTGGATCAGATACACCATTTTTGTCTGTCTGTTTTAGAAAATCACATGATTCGCGTTTTAGTTAAAAAAAAGGGTGAATTGAGTTTAAATCGGACTTGGTCTATTGCGCCGCAATCTGGTACAAAGCCTTACGATGTTCCTTTTGAAGGGCGAGATCGATTAAGTGCGGTCGGGTTTAGTTGCCCAAAATTTATATTTGAAATGAACGAAAACACGATTTGTATGCACACAGATCGCCTGAAAGTTGTCATACATCAGCCTTTATATCTTGAATGGTTTTTATCGTGAATCAAGTGATCATGAATGGCAGTGGTTAGCGGGAGACCGTAAAACGGGTGCGTATCACTTGAGTCAACAATACGACGAGATTGCGCATTTCCAAACGCGTTTAATCACGGATCAATATTATGGTTTGGGTGAAAAGGCAGGGGATTTAAATCGTGCAGGTAAGCGATATGAAATGCGCAATTTAGATGCAATGGGGTATCACGCGAAGAATACAGATCCGCTTTATAAACATGTGCCGTTTACGATACGCGCCGTAGCAGAATTAGTTTTGGGATGTTTTACGATAATCTCGCCACAACAACGATAGATTTGGGTCAAGAATTAGATAATTATCACATTGCCTACCGTAAATACAGTGCAGAAGCGGGTGATTTAGATTACTACTTCTTTGTGGGGGCAGATGGTACACATCAAAGTCGTGTGATTGATATCACAAAAGTGTTAATCAGACTTACTGGGAAAACTATTTTTGGACCTAAATGGAGTCTGGGATATAGCGGCTCTACAATGCATTATACGGATGCACCAGATGCTCAAATTCAATTAGAAAAATTTATTAGTTTATGCGAACAACATGATATTTCCATGCGATTCTTTTCAATTATCATCGGGTTATACATCAATTGGTGATAAGCGTTACGTGTTTCATTGGGATACGGACAAAGTGCCTGATGCGTTAGGTTTAACCAAAAAATTTCATGATGCAGGCTTAAAATTAGCCGCTAATATCAAACCGTGTTTATTGCATGACCATCCTCAATATGACGCGGGTGTGCGCAGCGGGATTATTCGTTCAAGATTCTAGTAAAGACGCGCCTGAAATGTCTGTTTTTTGGGATGCAGAAGGCTCACATCTTGATTTTACTAATCCAAAAGCGGTTGCTTGGTGGCAAGATAACGTGACGCAACAACTACTTGAAAAGGCATAGATTCAACTTGGAATGATAATAATGAATATGAAGTATGGGACAGAGATGCCAGATGCAATGGATTTGGTCAATCAATTCCGATAAAGCTTATTAGGCCATTAATGCCGTTACTGATGATGCGTGCCTCGAAAGAAGCACAAGATCGATTTGCACCAAATGAGAGACCCTTTTTAATTTCCCGTTCAGGATGTCTTGGAATGCAACGTTATGTGCAAACCTGGTCGGGCGATAATCGCACTAACTGGGAAAACATTGCGCTATAACACGCGCATGGGCGTTGGAATGAGCATATCGGGCTTATATAATGTAGGCCATGATGTGGGCGGATTTTCAGGCAATAAACCTGATCCTGAATTATTTGTGCGCTGGGTACAAAATGGGGTGATGCATCCACGATTTACCATTCATTCTTGGAATGACGATCACACGGTAAACGAGCCCTGGATGTACCCTGCAATCATCCCCTTAATTCGTCATGCAATGCAGATTCGTTATATTTTATTGCCCTATTTTTATAATCTTTTATGGCACGCCCATATGTACGATGAACCGATGTTGCGACCTACATTTTTAGACCATGAACACGATATAAGGACGTTTGAAGAGACGGATGATTTTTTGATTGGTCCAGATATTTTAGTGGCGAGTGTGGTAGAGCAGGGTGCACGTATACGAGATGTATATTTACCTGATAATACAAATGGTTGGTTTGATTATGTATCGCATCAATGGTATGCAGGTGCGCAGGATATTTCTTATGACGCACCTTTGGAATGTTGCCTTTATTTGTGCGTGCGGGAAGTATTTTGCCTACGTCAAAACGCGTTGGTTTTGTAAATTCTTTATCTGATGATCAACGTATTTTTAATGTATTTCCTGCGCCAAATAATAGTGTGACTCGAGGTAAATATTTTGAAGATGATGGTCATACTCATGACTGGAAAACAGGGAAATGTCTGGTATTTGATTGGACGATGTCTGCAAATTACGCCAAAGTTGAAATAATAATGACCGTTGTTGGTCACTATCAACCCAGCTTTAAATACATTGATTTCGCATTGCCTAAAGGTGATAACCGACAGCTTTATATTAATGAAGAAGCATCTTGTCGGTTTGTATGGTGAGATTTCATGATTTCAAATCAATTTTATCCATTACGATTTCTGTCTGCGTCCACTTATCATGCCATGTTTGCTTTGTGGGATTAATCAAAGCATAAAATAACCTAAACCAAGTGCTGCAAAACTGACACTTGCAGCAAGAATCCTTTGTATCGATTGTGTGATACTTAAATTTGTACCATTCAAGTTTTGCACACGTATATGCCAAGCGCGCATACCGACTGTTTGACCATCTCGCCACCAAAAAAAACAAAAAAAACAAAAAAACACAAGCACATAAGAAATCTGCATAGGCCAATATAAAATATGATTCGATAAAATTGCATCGCCCTGATTAAAAGGTAACCAAGCTGCAGTCGTTATCATGAGCAATGAAATAATAATAAGGCTGTCATACAACATTGCACCTAATCGTTTGATAAGCGGTGCAGGAATAAACTGCATAGATTCTTTTGGTTGATATTGCGATAAAATCGCTTGAGATTTTAGTGTTTGATCTAACTTTTTATGTGCGTTTTTTATGTGCTTTTTTATGTGGTGAGTTCGCATCATAAACGCAAAATGACGAACGCTCTAGCGTCAATCCCTGTTTGCTTCTAAAAAAGTCTCGTAAGGTGTTCTGTATCCCAGGCACTTTCTAGGCCGACTATTTAGCTTATCGACGGCTATCATAACTTCTTTAACAGCAATATCAATTAGTTTCATGCCTTTTGGAAAATATTGGCGCAATAAACCATTTGCATTTTCATTCTGACCGCGCTCCCATGAGCATAGGTATCTACACATTTTTATTGCAATATGTTAAAAGAAAATTAAAACATGAGCTTTTCAAATGAACACATCATATTCTAATTTTTGTATATCAGGGCTAGATGCCCGTCTTATAAAGCGGTATAAAACTATGGTTTAAACAACATATTAGCCCTGCTAATCCATTATCATCAGCCATTAAAGATTTAGCGTCTACTCATACTCAATCTTTTGCAACAACTCAGGCAGTTTGGCGTTTTTTTCAAAATGATAGCGTTACATTGCCGATATTGAATGCGCCACTGATTAATTTAGCTCGGGCTACGACAACAGCGTCAAAACATGAATTTGCACTGGTTGCGCATGATTGGTCGCGATTGCCTTTTTTAGGTCATACTCGAAAAAAAATCAACTCAAAATGTCCCATAGCAAAGATGTTGGCTATGAATTACAAAGTAGTTTATTGATCAATAGTCAGACTGGGATTCCCATTGCTCCACTATCTTCAACACTTAAAGATAGTGAAAATAGTTGGTCTACTTTGGATGTGCCAGTTGATTCGAAAGATACTCATTTAAATGCATTAACAGATGTTATTTCTACAATAGAAAGTCTCAAATTATCTCCTAAATTAGTTCATATTATTGATAGAGAAGCTGACTCTGTTGCGCATTTAAGAGAGTGGTCTCTCCAGAAATGGCAGTATTTAGTTAGGGCAAAAGAAGGGCGTATTGTTTTGCATGAAGGATCTGAAAAAAAATAAAAGATATTGCCGATGATTTGAATATGAAATTTGTTAAGCATTTGAAATACAAGAAAGATAGTGTAAAATTGAGTGTCTCAGAAACAATAGTCACATTGGCTCGTCCAGCAAAAGCTAAGCGACGCAATCCGACAACAGGTACGTGTCAAGATCTGAAAGGTGATCCGTTGCCATTACGTTTAGTTGTTGCACAATTATCTGATAATGAAGGAAAGATTTTAACAAGATGGTGTTTATTATCCAATGTGGAAAGCAATATAGATGATCGACAACTTGCACAATGGTATTACTGGCGTTGGAATATTGAATCATTTTTTAAATTAATTAAAAGTGCAGGGCATGATATTGAAGGTTGGTTGCAACAGAGTGCTCAAGCAGTGATTAAGCGGTTTTTAATTGCCTGTATGGCATGTGTGCTGGTCTGGCAGTTGCAAAATAGACAGACGGAAGAAGATATGCGGACACGCCAATTTTTAGCCCGTTTATCAGGGCGGCAACAAAAAAGAGGTCGAATGGAAAGCGCACCAGCACTGCTTGTAGGGCTTTCTATTCTACTAAATACATTATCTTTGCTTGCAGAATATGATCTAGAAACACTCTCCCAAATGGCAATGCAATATTGGGAGAGACGATAATAAATGTGTAGATACCTATGCCCATGAGTGATAAGGTGTTGCAAAATAACTCTGACATGACAACTGCTTATCTATTTTTTCATGGGCACAAAACTCCTTGCCATTATCAAAAGTAATACTGTGAACAAATTGTTTAAAAGGCGTTAACAGGTGAATAATTGCGTTGCTAACTGGAATGCAATGCTTTGAGTTTAAAGGGAAAGTCATTCTAAGTTTTGTCTTACGTTCATCAAGGGTGACAATACAGCCTTGATGATTTTTACCAATAATCGTATCCCCTTCCCAATCACCCACCCGTCCTCGCTGATTAATTTCTTCGGAACGTGCTGATATATCTACTTTATTTGGAATACCTACCCCTTTTTTACCTGATCCATATTGCTTGCGTTGCTTTCTACCTTGCCGTCGTAAGTGTAAGTAAAGATTGCCATTATTAGCTTTATCCTTCACCAAATAGCGATAAATCGTTTCATGATGGATAGACACACTTTCTTTAGTCCTAAGGTAGCCTGAAATCTGTTCTGGAGACCAATCATTCTGTATATAATTAACAACTGAATCAAGTAGGTTACCTGATAATGCATACCCTTTTGGCTTGTTTTTATAGCGTGCTTTCGCCAATTGATCTGCTTGCTTGTAACGATAGTTGCGGCCTCCGTATTTCGCTTGATCTCTCGACTAATCGTGCTCACGGGCACCCCTAATTTTTTAGCAATTGAACTTTTGGTTGATGTATCTTTCTCAAGACCGATATAATGACGTTGTTCAAGTGTTAAGTGCTTGCTCATAAAAACCTTCTTTTGATCGGGAATGAATTTTGACAAGCTTAACACTTGATCTTTTCATATCACCAAAAATTATAAAAAAGTTTTGCGTTAGTGATGCGAACTCAAGTAATTCAATACCCATATCAAAACTGGTTATGCTCAATTGTTCAAGCACGTTGTAAGACCAGATTGGAACCAATACAAGTGAATGATATTGTTGTTTTTAAAACAGAAAAGAAACAAGGTGGAAACGTGATACCTGAAATTAAAAAAGCACTCGAATATATGCAGGCAAGCATTGATCAGCCTGTTTCTATTGAATCACTTGCAAAAAAAATAGGATACAGTAAGTTTCACTTTTGCCGTGTTTTTAAAAAACACCTCGGCATCTCACCAATAGAATATCGGGCATCTCTTCGAATTGAAAAAAGTTATCTAACACTCAGTCAATCCAAGTCAATCTTAAGTGCGCAGTTAAAATCAGGTTATTTAAGTTCAGGTACTTTTTCAAATACTTTTTCTAAAATGACAGGTCTAACACCAAAGCATTTCAAAACCAAATTCAAAATTTAGATTATTATCATCAAATGAAATCCTATGAAGATAGCGATCAAGCTATTTTTACCTATCATTCGTTTGATAATAAGTGTATCGAAACACAACAAAAAATCATTGTGTGATCCATATGGAAACACCCAGTGATTTTAGAGGAATCATTTTTGTGGGATTATTTAAACAACCCATACCCAATCAAGCCCCTATACTTGGAAAGGCTTTAATTAAAAAACGTACTTGTGTCGTTAATAACATACCAGATGGCCAGTATTATTTGTTGGCGTGCGCAATTAAAAGCAGTATGAATCCTTTAAATTATTTTTATCTTGATGATTGTTTGCGTGAACTACTCCGTGCTCCGATTACGTTCCCCTTAAGCGCGACTACAACTCATACTCTTAAGTTACGACCTAAAAAAATCTGTGATCCTCCCATTCCTATTAATCCAGTTAAATTACTTATTGAAGTTTTAAGAAATAGTTGATATGCGCAATGTAGAATAAATTTATTAAATTTTTTTTGATATCATAGTTTATGTGACTTAACTGATCAAAGCAGTGCAATAAGTTTTAATAATCATTGTGTTAATTTTTTACTAGGATATCTAAAGGAGTCTAGCGTGCAACAAAATATCGTAAGTTGGTTTGAGATTTATGTTCAGGATATGGATAGGGCTAAAGCATTCTATGAAGCCGTTTTTTTGAAAAAAATGGAAGAAATAGTCATGGAAGAATTAGTCGTTGAGCACTATGAAATGTGGGCATTTCCATATTGTGAGAATTGGTCAGGTGCGGCGGGTGCATTAGTGAAAATGGAGGGGACTAAATCTGGCGTTGGAGGAACCATAGTTTATTTTGGTTGTGAGGATTGTGCAATCGAGGAAAAACGAGTGCTAGAAAATGGCGGGAAGGTTTGTCAAAGTAAATTCTCAATTGGGTCCAATGGTTTTGTTGCAATGGCAACAGATACGGAAGGGAATGTGATTGGATTACACTCTCCCAAATAAGTTGACTATTTAAGAAAATAGGGCTCTTTGCAACTTTCTATGGGTAAGTGGGATAGATAAAATTCAACTTACCCCCAACAAAGTTTTTGTTCAGATTGTCGCACTTGATTGCCCCCTTCATTGAGCAAAGTAAAACCATTACTTAGACGTGCCCAAGGTGCTTCAACCGTTCTAACTTTGCCATCTGAACGCGTTATCCTAGGAAGGCGACAATGAATAAATGTCTTATATTCAAAATGATTAACATGCTGCCAAGCCCGCTCGCAAGCTCTGCTATGTACCGCACAAAGCTGATTACTATCACCTGAAAACTGTGAGCGAGGCATAAACCCAACATATATATGAAGTTCTTCAGCGCCTTTTGTATTGGTTAAAAATCAAACTTTTCTATACGCCACGGAGTCTCAATTTTTAATGTTTTGCAAAAACCTCACTTCCGTTCAAGTTATAATTCCTCGTTAGTTTAAATGCCTAAGTTATGCCTTACCCACAATAAATGGCAAATAACCAAATTTTTATTTAAAAAACTAAAATAAAGCATTCGCTTATGAAATCATGATTTCATGATTTCATGATTTCAAATCAATTTTATCCATTACGATTTCTGTCTGCGTCCACTTATCATGCCATGTTTGCTTTGTGGGATTAATCAAAGCATAAAAATAACCTAAACCAAGTGCTGCAAAACTGACACTTGCAGCAAGAATCCTTTGTATCGATTGTGTGATACTTAAATTTGTACCATTCAAATTTTGCACACGTATGTGCCAAGCACGCATACCGACTGTTTGACCATCTCGCCACCAAAAAAAACAAAAAAAACAAAAAAATACAAATACATAAGAAACTTGCATAGGCCAATATAAAATATGATTCGACAAAATCGCATCGCCTTGATTAAAAGGTAACCAAACTGCCGTCGTAATCATTAGTAATGAAATAATGATAAGGCTGTCATACAACATTGCACCTAATCGCTTAATAAGCGGTGCAGGAATAAACTGCATAGATTCTTTTGGCTGATATTGCGATAAAATCGCTTGAGATTTTAGTTTTTGATCTAACTTTTTATGTGCTTTTTTATGTGTTTCTTTATGTGCTTTTTTGTACATTCTATTTACTCGGAAAATGTGGATTTTTGCAAACTTATTGTTGAAATTTCAGGCTAATCTGCTATATTTGACGGGCTAAAAATAGTCAGTCTGAGCATGATATTTATAATATTGTAAAACCATCAATTAAACCTCTAATTTGGTGATCATTTTTAAGCTAATTCATAAGCAGTAATAACAATAATGACTTATTTCTAATTGATGTTTGAGCGTATTACCAACAACCTCTCATTTATTATAAACATACAAATCATGACTTATTAAACACACAAAAAAATAAGTTAATATCAATCAAAACTTAAAGAGAAACATGTGAATATTTCCCCTTATAAAAAAATAGCCACGTGCATTGTATTAGGTGCAATGGCTGGCAACATTCTATTCGCTGAACCAATAAATGAGACGATTGTAGAGTCTACCTCTAGTGCTGAAGTAGATAGTAAAGCATCACAAAACAAACTCATGTTAATAAAATAAATGCTTTGAAAATAAATGAATTATTAGACAATGCCCATGTAAAATCTAGAATTGGCATACTGTTCTATTACAATTTTATGAGCAATATAATCATCCATACGCATTTATAAATGATTCCTCTGATCAATTAGAGCTATCAGATAACGCAAAAGCACTCAGTGAACTTTTATCGAAAAGTCATGAAGATGGATTAAACCCAAACCATTATCATGCTGAAATGATTAATAAAAATATTGCAAACTTTAATACAGCGACACCTCAACAACGTGAAACGTTAGATATACTATTAACCGATGCATTTTTATCATATGCACGGGATATGGGTAAAGGTAGACCAGAATTAAAACGTAATGACCCTGAATGGTTACTCAAAGGGCGAAATATTAATGAAGTTAAACTATTAATTAAAGCGTTAAAAGAAAATACGATTAATGCTTCACTTCAAGACTTAACACCTAAATATCCTGTTTATGCAGCATTAAAAGCCCAGCTACCTAAATATCAAGACTTAGCAGCTTTGGATGCAAATTACCTAAAATACAAAGTGACAAGCGTCTTCAATTAAACTCAAGTAGCCCTGCTATCGTCACGATTCGTGAACGTTTAATCGCCAATGGCGTATTGGCTGCTGATCAAAATAAAAGTGATTTTTTTGATCAAGAGTTTGAAAAAGCTGTCAAAGAATATCAAAAATTAAAAGGTCTGGATGTTGATGGAAAAATCGGTCCAACCACTTTAATGACCTTGAATTTATCTGCAAAAGATCAATTAGCTCAAATTGAAATTAATATGGAGCGCTGGCGCTGGATGCCTGAAAGTTTTTGGTGATTTTTATTTAGTCGTCGATATCACAGGCTTTGAATACTTCATTATGAAAGCAGGCAGTGAAGCACTTCGCGCAAAAATAGTTGTGGGCACCGCGCAACGTCCAACACCTGTATTTTCAGCGGACATGAATCATATTGTATTTAGCCCCTATTGGAACGTACCAAATTCAATTGCGATTAAAGATAAACTCCCTTTATTACGTTCAGATCCATACCGTTTAGCACGCTCGGGGATTCGTATTTATGATCGTAAAGGCAATGAGATTGACCCTGGGATGGTCGATTGGGAAAACTATAGTGATGCACGCTTTAATTATGCACTCCGCCAAGATCCAGGCACTAATAATGCATTAGGTCGAGTAAAGTTCATGTTTCCAAATAGCCATGCCATTTATTTACACGATACGCCAACACGCGCTTTGTTTAATAAGAAAATACGTACATATAGTTCAGGTTGTATTCGTGTTGAAAACCCATTAGAACTGGCTGAATATTTATTAAAAAATAAATCTTGGGATGCCCAGCGTATTAAAAAAGCATATAACTTAGGAAAAGAAAATAGCGTGCAACTCGCTAAAGACATGCGCTTTCCTGTCATTATTTTATACATGACTGCATGGGCAAATGATCAAGGTGTTATTGATTTTAGACCTGATATCTATCAAAGAGATGCAAAAATGATGAATGCTTTGAAAATATAAATCAATATGTTGAGAAAATTTAAAATATCATTTAAAAATTTTAGATAGATGAGTAGATCTAAAGAATATATTTACCTTTATAAAAACATGAATTAATAAACATGAACTAATAAAAAACCACCTCTTTTAATAATTAAAGAAGTGGCTTTTTTTAATGCTTTATTTTTAATGCTTTATCCTACTTCTGCGGCATGTGCTTTAATAACAGAAGGGCGCTGTTTTACGTCATTAAAGAAAATATCTAATTTTGGTGATTTATGACACGTCAAATTAAGACGATCAGCCCAAGTCATCACCACATATAAATATACATCTGCACAAGTAAATGTATTTCCTGTTAAATATTGACCCGCATTCAGTTGAGCCTCAATTATTTGAAAACATTTTTCAAGGTGTGCTTTTGCAGCATCGATGGTTTTCTCGGGGATATCAGCACCAAACATTTGCATAATTAAAGGAACAAAGCCTTGTTTATGCATTTCTGTACCAATAAATTAAGCCATTCCAGCATCTTAAAATACTCAAAAGAACCCATTTTTGGTGCAATTGTACAATCTGCATTTTGTGCAGCTAAATACAGTGCAATCACTGAACCTTCTGTTAAAATTTTCCCTTCAGTCGTCCTTAAGCATGGCACATAACCTTTTGAGTTGATCTCTTTAAATACAGTGCCATCTGGTAATAAACCTGTTTGAAAGTCCACAGCAATAAGATTTAAATTAATGTTAGCCTCATGAGCAACAATGTGTGGTGTGAGTGAACACGCGCCTTGCTTATAAAATAAATCCATAATAATAACTCCTATAAAGTGAAAAAAAACCTGCTAATGCTATATGCCCCTTATATACCCTTAGCGAGGAAGTGTTTAAAACATTTTGGGTATAAAATAATTATGACAAAGACATAAAAGTGCCACCCATTTGTGTCATTGCATCTTCAATAATACTCGGGTCAAGTTTTAATTCTGGATTTTGAGCAATCACAATAACGGTTGATCCCATATTAAAACGCCCCATTTCCGCACCTTTTTCTAAGGTAATCTCATCAGAATCATCAGAATAGTCCGTATAATGAATGACTTTCCCATATGGCGGGGTGATTGAGCCTGCCCAAACGGTTTCAATTGAAGATACATTAATCGCGCCAACAAGCACTAAAGCAAATTTGCCAAGAGATGAATCAAATACGCATACGACTCTTTCATTTTGTGCAAACAATGTTGGAATTGCAACCGCAGTTTTTAATGAGACGCTGTATAACTTTCCTGGGATATGAATCATTTTACGTAAAGTTCCCGTAATTGGCATATGAATACGATGATAATCGCGAGGAGATAAATAAATTGTTGCGTAAGTCCCGCCATTGAACTCATTAGCCAACACGGGATCAGCAAGCAATGCATCTAAAGAGAAATCATGCCCTTTAGCCCGTATAAATTTTAGCCCATCTAATTTACCCGCACATGCAACCGCGCCATCTGCAGGAATAACAACATCCGCATTAGAAAGTGGACGAACCCCCGCTTTGAGTTCACGGTAAAGAATGCATTAAAATGCTTAAATTTTTTGAATATCATTTATTTCAGATTCATCCCAATTTACATTAAATGCTTTTGCAAAGTATTTAATGAACGCATTTTTAAACCAAGGTGTTTCTATACGTGTCAACTTGCGAATCACCCAAGAGCTTGCACGTTGAGGCAAAAATGTTGAATACTAAAAGCCATGATATTTTCCTAGATATTTATAAACGAAAAAGGGAGATAATGATGAATATTATTGATAAGAGCGCTGCCAAGGATACGCAAGCCATTTATCCAGAATTTGATTTAACTGACCACTTTCAAGCTCTTGCCTTACCCATTGATCATGTATTGTTTAAAAATAATATCTCTTGGCATCAAGTAAGCTTTTTCTGAAAAATTAAAAGGTTTATCAGGGTGCAAGGCGCATAGGGCTGGATTTATTTTTGCTTGTAATTTTGTTTCAACCGCATCCGTCATCATCAAATCTGCACGACCTTCTAAAATTTCTTGAAAAATAGTGACATTATCAGGATGTACTTTGATCGTTGCATTTTTTAGATTTGCAATCGCAAATTTTTGATTAGTTCCACCAGGATTAACAATTGCAATCACGCCTTTTTGATCTATTTGATCTAGCGTTTGAAAACGGCTTTTATTTTGACACAACGTAATAGGCGTTTTGCCATCTTTCATATATGGCGTTGAGTAGAAAGCGATTTTTTGGCGATCTAAATTCACCGAAACACCGCCCATGGCGAGGTCAAATTTTTTATCTCTAATCTTGCATCAAATTAGACCACGTTGTTGGGACTAATACGAGCTTGACTCCCAGATGATCCGCGAGTTTTTGAGCCATATCAATATCAGAACCAATAAATGTATCCTGCATATTTTTACGGTAACTAAACGGTTTATAGTCACCTGTCGTGCCAACTTTGATTTCTTTGCGCTCTAAAATATTATCCAGTAAATTATCAGCAGCAAAGTTAAATGTTGAATAAAGCACAAGACTTAGCCCTGTCATTAATCTTGCCAATATATTTAAAAAAGTATTTTTTTTTGAATGTTTTCATAATATTTGATCCTTATTTAAAATTGATCCGCAATGACCAAGATCTACACATTTTTTTAGTCCTCCCCTTTTTAAAGGGGGAGTTAGAGGGGGTTTTTTAATACCTGTTAAGTAGTAACGGTTAATTTTATAGGTAAATGCGCCTATATTCTCTTACATGATTCTCTTACATTTTTTATTTTTTCAAATCTTTCAAATCTTTCAATGCATTAGCAAAAGGGTTATTAGATATAATTGTATTTTGTGATTTTTGCAGATGGTTATTTTGATTCCTATTTAACCGTTCAGATGGTTCTTTTAACTCGCTTTTTTGCGTTGGATCATCATTCATGCGCATTGTCAATTGAACGCGCTTACGCAATATATCAACCTCTAGTACCTTAACCTTAACGACTTGTCCAACTTTTACGACTTCATGTGGATCTTTTATAAATTTATCGGCTAATGCACTGATATGAACCAACCCATCCTGATGCACGCCGATATCTACAAATGCGCCAAAATTGGCAACATTGGTAATCACACCTTCTAAAATCATGCCCACTTTTAAATCATTCAGAGTTTCAATCCCATCTTTAAACGTTGCACTTACAAATTCTGGACGCGGATCTCGGCCTGGCTTTTCAAGCTCACTAATAATATCGATCACGGTTGGCAATCCAAATTGTTCGCAAATATAATCTTTTGGATTTAACCCCTTTAAAAGGGCAACATTACCATCATTGCGCCTACTTCGATCTTTTTATCTTTCAAAATACGTTCAACAACGGGATATGCTTCAGGGTGAACAGAAGACTGATCCAAAGGATTTTTGCCTCTAATGCGTAAAAACCCCGCCGCTTGTTCAAATGTTTTTTCACCTAACCGAGGGACTTTTTTTAACTTAGCCCGCTCTGTAAATGGACCATGTTCATCTCGAAACATCACAATATTCTTAGCCAGAGTATTATTTAATCCTGATACCCGTGCCAATAATGCATACGATGCGGTATTCACATCCACTCCAACCGCATTGACGCAATCTTCAACTACCGCAGATAAACTTTGATTGAGTTGTAATTGATTGACATCATGCTGATATTGACCAACACCGATTGATTTAGGGTCTATTTTAACCAGTTCCGCCAATGGATCTTGCAAACGACGCGCAATCGATACAGCGCCTCGTAAAGACACATCCATATCAGGAAATTCATGAGCAGCCAATTCAGAGGCAGAATACACGGATGCACCCGCTTCACTGACGACTATTTTTTTCAAACCTGGCACCAAAGAACATAATTGCGCTGCGAGCTTATCACTCTCACGTGATGCAGTTCCATTGCCTATCGACACAAGTTTTAGTTGATGTGTTTGGCACATTTTACTTAAAACATGCAACGATTCTTGCCACTTATTGTGTGGTGCATGTGGATAAATCACAGCCGTATCCAACACTTTTCCTGTGTCATCTACACATGCAATTTTACAGCCCGTACGTAAACCTGGATCTATCCCTAGAATGGCTTTATTTCCTGCTGGAGATGCCAATAATAACGCCTTCAGATTTTTAGCAAATACAGAAATTGCTTCCGTCTCCGCAGACTCACGTAAACGACCAATCAGTTCCGTGCTTAAAGAATATTCAATTTAGCACGCCACGTTAAGCGCAAAGTATCATCTAGCCACTTCATACTTGCAGCATCAGATAAAAGCACATTAAAATGTTTCGCAATCATCCCTTTAGGGCGATCCAAATACTCATCTGGTAAATTTAAATCAACGCTTAAAAGCCTTCATTACGACCACGTAAAAGCGCCAAGGCGCGGTGTGATGGAATGGTTTTTACAGGTTCGCTAAATTCAAAATAATCCGTAAATTTAATGGCTTCATTTTTCTTATTCTCATCCACAGATGCGACTAAAATGCCATTATCCCAAAGATACTGACGCAATTTCCCTAAAAGTTGTGCATCTTCTGAAAATGCTCCATTAAAATAAATCGGGCACCATCCAAAACAGATTTAGTATCTGGAAATCCTTTTTCCTCATTTATATATTCAACCGCTGCGACTTCAGGCATTTGCGTGGTATTTTGCAATAAATCAAATGCCAATGGCTCAATTCCCGCCTCACGAGCAATCGCAGCTTTAGTGCGTCGTTTTACTTTAAACGGTAAATATAAGTCTTCTATTTCTGTCTTTGTCGTGGCATTCGCAAATTTAACGGCTAACTCTGGGGTTAATTTATTTTGTGATTGAATCGCATCTAAAATAGTGACTCGACGCTCATTAAATTCTCGTAAATAGCTTAATCGCACTTCTAAATTACGCAATTGAGTATCATCTAATCCCCCTGTAACCTCTTTACGATAACGCGCTATAAACGGTACGGTTGCACCTTCATCCAATAATCCAATGGCTGCATTGACTTGAGATTCCGACGCATTAATTTCGACGGCAATTAAATGTGAAATATTTGACATGAGTACCTTTTCTGAATACAATCTAAAAATAAAAATAAAAATAAAAATAAAAATAAAAATAAAAATAAAAATAAAAATAAAAATAAAATCTAAACAAGCTGTGTCACGTAATGCGTGACATCGCACCTTGGCGGCATCATTGGAGTCGTTTCTGGGTAACCGATCCAAAATAATCCAACAATTTTCTCAACGCCAGAATCAATTTGACATGCTCGATACCATTCTTGCGTTGTAATAACCTCGCCTGTAGACCATTTAGAACCCACACCATTTGCATGTAAAAACAACATCATTGCATATAAACCTGCACTGATTGAGGCATAATCTCTTGAATCTCTTTCTCTGACTTTAGAACATTAGACGTTTTAGACGTTGCTGTTTGAGCCAAATCCATATTCGTAGCTTGCCGTGCTATTTTTTGAGTAACCAAAATCCAATGCGGAATTTTAGACCACTTTGCGACTTTACTCTCCGCATTAATAGGGTTCTTATGAGAAAAAAATTGAGCCGCAACATTTAATAAAGTTGATTTAGTTTGGTTACCCAATTCATAAAAATGCCAAGACTGTGTAAGGTGATGATTGGGGATAAACCGCATTAACTCTAGTGCATTATGAATCACTTTAGAATCAACCACATCTGGTTTAAATTGATGAATTGTACGGCGTGTTTGAATTAATTCTAATAACGATAAATCAGCATTCATATATTTTCCTTTGTATTCCCAATATGGCACACAACACCCGTGCCTTTAATTCCACAGTAGCCATTTGGATTTTTAGCCAAATATTGTTGATGCATCGCCTCCGCAAAATAAAAATTACGCGATATTGCAATTTCCGTGGTGAGTGCAGGCCAATTTTTTTGCACTAATGCTCGCTCAAAATTAGCTGCTATCTGCTGTGCAATGACTAAATCAGCATCAGTGTAAACATAAATTGCAGAGCGATATTGCGTCCCTTGATCATTGCCTTGACGATTCCCCTGCGTTGGATCATGTTTCTCAAAGAAAATTTTCAAATATCTGCCATAGAGATTTGTGTAGGATCAAACATAATTCTGACCAGCTCAACATGTGCGGTCATCCCTGAACATACTTCATCATAAGTGGGGTTGGGTGTATATCCACCGCCATAGCCAACTGCGGTCACATACACGCCCTCCAGTGACCAAAATAATCGCTCTGCTCCCCAAAAACAGCCCATTCCTAATTCAATTATCTTAAAGCCTTGAGTATTAGGGGAATTATTTATATTAAAATCAAGTGATTTGTCATTTATAAAATGAGTTAACCCTTGAACAATCGGCGTTGCTCTGCCTGATAATGCATCTTTTTGAGATATTAATAATGTAGATTTCATGTGCATCCTTAGCGTTTATTTTAAATATTTTTGCATATTTGTGAGTAATTGTTCTTAAAAAAGACCTCCAGCCTCAATATTATTAAGTTATTGATTTAAAATCTATCTCTTAGGTAAACTAATATTACTCAAAAGATTAGCTGCAATTTGTGAAGACTCTGCTGACTCAACTTGATGAATAAAACTACGCGTTAAATGGCTTGCAAATTTTTCTATAAAATCATACATGTAGCCTCTAATAACTACATTTTTTCGCACACTAATATAGGTAGTACTCCATTCAAATAAATGAGCCAAAGGTATTGCAACTAAATCTTGATCTTGCGCAGGTGTATACGCCATATGTGCGACTAAACCGACACCTAAGCCTAAACGCACATACGCTTTAATCACATCTGCATCCGTTGCAGAGAATACAATATTGGGATTTAAGTCAGCATCTTGAAAAGCTTGTTGTATCGGAGAGGTATCATTCCACGCAAACACGTATGTCACTAATGGGTATTTTGCAATATCTTCTATACTAATTGAGCTTAATTGTGCAAGTGGATGATCTTTGGGAACTAATGCACAACGATTCCATTCATAACACGGCATTGACAGCAAATCTTCAAACAATTTTGGATTTTCGGTCGAAATCGCCATATCAACTTCTCCAGAATTGACAAGCTCTGCAATTTGCGAGGTGAGCCTTGATGAATATGCAAACTCACATCAGGATATATTTCACGAAATGCTTGTATCACTTTCGGTAATGCATAACGCGCTTGTGTGTGCGTCGTTGCTATATTTAACGCCCCTTTAGATTGCCCTTTATACTCGGCTGCAACCGCTTTCATATTTTGTGCAGATTGCAAAATTGATTCTGCAATTGCCAATATTTTTTTTCCTGCTGGCGTAATATGCGTTAACTGTTTGCCTGCTCTGGTAAATATTTGAATATCTAGTTCTTCTTCAAGCAATCGAATCTGTTTTGAAACACCAGGCTGTGAGGTATATAAAATCTCGGCAGCTGTTGAAATATTGAGATCATTTTTAGCCACTGCGACTAAAAACCTAAGCTGTTGTAATTTCAAATTATTACTCCTAATTATTATTCTAAAATTATTACTCTAAAATTATCATTCTATTTCTCAAATATCACGGGTATAGTTTAATCTCTCTCTTTTGAGAATAAAATATCCATGCTACTTTCATTTGATCCTAGCTGACCTTCGAAATTTAAATATTTAAGAAAAGCATAACGCACATTTAAGTATGAATTTTGATCCATTAAACTCATACCAATGCCCACATATAAATCTTCAGTAATTTTTTTACTCAATCCCAATGATGCATTTCCTGCACCGTCATTGCTTAAACCAAACTCATCTAAACCGAGTTTATCTGCCACTGTTTTAGTGCTCCCTCTCGTTTTATTCATCGCTATTTGACGTGCGATATTAAGTAGCATTAAAGTTTCGCCACCTGATTGTCCATTTGGTGCGCGCCCTAACACCAAATAAGAAACAATTGATGTATTAGGTAAACTCGGTGTTGAAAAAAAAGTCAATTTAGGTTTAGCTAAAGAGCCTGCAACTCGCACGCCCACAACCACTTTGCCGCCATTTTCAGAATCATTAAACGCCCGCGATGCTTGCACATCTAACCTGGATTATTTAATAAACCCCCACTAAACATTACGCGCCCACGATCAATCGACAACTTTTGTCCATATATTTTCATACTTTCCTCGCCCAACTTGCACAGTTCCATTGCCTTTAATAGGTGAATCAAGTGCTTTAGTTAGCTTAAGCCCGCCTGATAATTTAGCGTTAAATAAACGATTACCCACTTCAATTTTGTCACCTAAAACAACTTGTAAATCCATACTTAACTTATCCAAAAAATCATATGATTTTGCGATATCCCGCTTTTTAATCACAACATCAGGGATTTACTCACAACTGGGCGAGATTTTGAATCACTTTTCCCCATTTTTACGCTCACTTCAGGAATCACTAGATTACCGTCCAGACTCATGCCTTTCATATCCGCCTTCAATTTAAGATCAGGGCTCGCCCATATCTTAATCTCCTCCGTATTTGCAAGCTGTACTCGATCTCCTTTTATCTTAAATTCGACTGAATTTTTTAAAATATCAATCGCAACCACTTACATCGAGTTTACCCATGCCTGCGGTCGCACCCGCTTTAATTTTAATAAGGGGTTTGCCTTGAATTAATTGTGCTTTTAGAAAGATATTTGAAATGTCTTGATTTACGGCGCTCATTGTAATTCTTCCTTGCTCTAATTCAAATGAAGCACCTAGATTTGGCTTATTTAAAGAACCTGACACATTGCTTTCTATATAAACTTTGCCTGCTAGATCCTTTGAATTAGGCACTAACATATTAAACATTTTTAGATCTGGAATATTGCCTGATAATTTTCCTGGATAATTTTTGGGTTTATATATATATCAGTCATCGCACTCTCGCCTTTAATATTGAGATAACTGCCCCAATCTAAATCAAGTTTACCGATTACACCAGAAGGCTTAGCTTCTATTTTTATTGATGTTTTATTTAAAGGAATGCGTAAATTATTTCCTTTAAATAAATAATTAATATTCCCTGGGATCAACTGCACATCTGCAATGCCAATAAATCATCCTTTGATTTAAATTGCCCAGATACAACCGCATTCATATGCGTATTAATGCTTAATTCCTTTGGTAAAAATGTTTTAATCATATTTGTTCCCAAACTACGAATCGCAAAAGTACCAAAAACATTGCCATTCATATATTGCCTTGCATACATAAGGATGTCGCAATTGATTTAAACACACATTCCCCATACGTTGTATTTCCTTAGATACAAAAATTGAAACGGGGAATCCAAGCGCAATAATCCAACATTGATTGGTTTTAAATCAAATTGCACCATATTTGCTTGCCAAGAAGGAGAGGGCGCAGCCAGATGAGACTGTGCCTTCATGGATATCAAACTACTGCCAAAAGGTGATTGAATGCCAAGATCTAAAAGATGCTCACCCAATGTGCCTTTTAAATTAACATCACCCTTCCAAATTAAAGTACGTTTTTGATATACATCAGCAATCATTAATTTTAAATCAACATCATAATCATCAAGTGCAGCACTATTATTATATAGCTTTCCTAAACTTGCATTCAACCGTAATGCTTTGATTCTAAAACTTTCTAACATAATATTATCAACTGAAACAACGGCATCAATTTTTGGCAACGGCAACTGACCCGAGACTTTCACTTCTGCCTCATCATCCCGCCTGCCCCATATTGGTCAACACCTCTTTAAAACTGGGTACATTAATATTCAGTGTGCCATTAATCAGTTTAGGGGTTTGTTTATTCCATTCAAAATGCGCATTTGCTTTTGATGCTTCACTATTGGCATCAAATATTAAGTCTACATGCGCTTGCTCTTTTGCACGCAGCGTCATCAAAACATTGAGCGGTTTCAAGGTAAAATATTGATTATTTTTCGCTCTAAAATCACCTGAAATACTTGATTTGATCACCAGAACAGGTCATTTAACGCGCCACTTAAATCAATCCCTAGATTGCTATTTAATAATTTGTCTGAAAATTTAATTGTCTTTTTGCGTTGAATCTAAATTTAATTTAATGAGTTCATTTTTAAGATCAAGCGTAAAATATCCAATCGCATCAAAGGGAATTATTAAATCAGATTGTTGAAAAATAGATTGTTGTAAAACAGAATGAAGTTGAATGTTTGATATCTCTAAAAATGTATTGCGCAATGCTAATAACAGAGAAATGCTCATTTCTTTTATCAATACATTCTCATTAATTTTAAGTTCGAGGTCATCGACCTTAAATTCTTTAATCTTTAATGTGACAGGCAGCCCAATATCATTTAAACGAAGGCGGGGCAATTGTTGAATATCATCAAAATTAAATTGTTTTGTCTTTGGAGCACCATCTGATTTTATATCAACAAAAATCCCTTTGATAACCAAGGACTCAATATCAACATGCTTGCTCCGCCACAATGATCTTATGATATTCTCACTCCATTTCAATGAGATATCATTTAACTTAAGGTGCTGTTTATTATCTGAATCACCTAGATTAATTTCGCTGCCCTTTACAGTAAACCCCGACAAAATTGAACCTGACACATGTTCATACTTAAATCTATCGCCAGACCAATATTGACCTTGATTCAGTGAAAAGCGTAATCCTGATTCAAAAGATGAGACCCAAACAATCCACTCATTAATAGTAATAATATTAAAAAAATAGTATACAGAAAATATCTTAAGCACCCACATATACCCGTCATACTTGAAGGTCCTGCTTTGTTGGCAGCGTATTCTCACCCGAATCACTTACCTTATGTAAGCTCATCGGGTTCGTATACTTGCCGCCTCGCAGTATCTTCAAGTCTTTTGGGTATATAGAAATATATTGATGTTTTTTAATCAGTTTTGGATTTAAATTTTTTTCTTCTAAATTTATTTCTGAATCAACTTCTCGCTTAAGCTCTAATTCTGATCCGACTTTAGCGGTTACAGATTCAATAAACACCCGATGATGATCAAGGGGCTTAGATGATTTAATGTATTCATAAGATTGAATGCCGATCACTTAATTAAGTATAACTTCTTAATTTCATGTATTTTTACATACATGAATCCACTGCTAAAAGGTGATGTTTTGTTTGATAATTTTAATGTACTCAAAATATTTGAAAATACTATGAGGTAGCAAGTATAAAAATACAATATCATTTTACAATAAATACCTGAACAGCCTGAAATGTAAATACCCGCAATAAATTTTATAACCAATTTTACAACCAATTTATAATTGCTTAATTATAAATAATAATGAGACTATTTCAAATGACATCATCAAAAATAAACCGCAATACAATTAAAAATGAAAAACTATGGGTTATTAAAATTGGCTCTGCAATGATCACAAATGATGGCGTTGGACTTGACAATCCACGCCTTCAAATATGGTGCCAACAAATTGCCCAACTCATTAAAAATGGAAAAAAAATCATCATTGTCTCTTCAGGCGCTGTTGCTGAAGGTATGATTCGCTTGGGCTGGAAAATCGCCCCAGCGCTCTCAATGAGCTACAAGCCGCCGCCGCTGTAGGTCAAGTTGGCTTATTAAATGCATGGGAAACCGCTTTTGCGCTAGAGAATCTTAAAACTGCACAAATCCTATTAACCCATGAAGATGCCGCACACCGTACGCGCTATTTAAATATTCGTGCCACATTGCAAACACTCATTGATAACCAAATTATTCCCATCATTAATGAAAATGATACGGTTCGCATTTGATGAGATTAGATTTGGTGATAATGACACTTTAGGTGCTTTAGTCGCCAATTTAGTAGAGGCTGGGCTATACATTATTTTAACTGATCAACAAGGGCTATTTGACAAAGACCCTCGAACAAATACCGATGCAAAACTACTGCATTATGTAGATGCCGCCGACCCAAATCTCTTCAAATGGCGGGAAGCGAAGGCGGAAAATTTGGCACAGGAGGAATGTTACTAAAGTTCAAGCAGCAAAAAAGGCGGCGCAATCTGGTGCCGCAACATGGATTGCATTTGGTAGAACAGATGATGTTCTATTAAAAATTGAACAAGGAGAAGTGCTTGGTACGCTGTTTTCTCCTGATCAAACGCCAATTGCTGCAAAAAAACGCTGGCTGCTGGGTCAAACTCAAACCAAAGGCACATTAACCTTAG
The DNA here is from genome assembly GCA_024449915.1 of Sweltsa coloradensis. Lineage (NCBI taxonomy): Eukaryota > Metazoa > Arthropoda > Insecta > Plecoptera > Chloroperlidae > Sweltsa > Sweltsa coloradensis. The sequence continues at coordinate 1,246,106 of JAMZAV010000013.1, forward strand.
ATTATGGTGCCAGTATTGCATTGCAAACTAAAGGAAAAAGCCTTCTTCCTATCGGGGTGATTCAAGTATCTGGTACTTTTTTACGTGGCGATTTAGTCATTTGTATAGATGAATTGGGTACAGAAATTGGACGCGGTTTAGTGAACTATTCAAGTAGTGAAATGAAAAAAATCATCAAAACCCCTAGCCATGAAATTTTAGCAAAACTGGGGTTCATAATTAGCCCCGAAGCGATTCACCGTGATAATTTCGCACTGAATTCGTAATAACGCTTATTTTTAACCTGAAATCCGTCCTTGTCATACCGAACTTAACCCGTTACGGAGTCAAGTCCCGTTACGGGATCAAGTCCGCAATGACGGATGAGTTTTAAATCAATTTTATTTAGTGCGTAACATCTGTCACTAACGCAAAACTTTTTATAATTTTGGTGACAATAATATGACTAACAAGTGAATACTATAAAAAAAAGGCAGCTTCAATTAGTGATTGAGTATAAGGATGTTGCGGGTTACTAAAAAGCTCTGAAGTGACATTTTCCTCAACAATTTTGCCATTTTTTAAAACAATTACTCGATGACAAATGGCTTTAATAACACTCAAATCATGACTTATAAATAAATAACTAAGCCCATATTTAGACTGTAAGTTTTTTAAAACAGCAATCATTTGCTTTTGAAGCAATAATCCAAAGCACTCGTTGGTTCATCTAAAACAATCACTTGAGGTTTAAAATGAGCGCCCGCGCTAAATTTATCCGTTGACGCTGCCCGCCTGAAAATGCATGAGGGTAACGTGTTAAGCAAGATTCATCTAATCCAACATCTTGCAAAATCTCTTTAATCTTATGATCATACTCAATGCTTGATAAATTATTATAATGAACCTTAAGTCCTTCTCCAATAATATCCCTGATCATGATTCTAGGATTAAGTGATGCCATTGGATCTTGGAACACAATTTGAGCTGTTTTCCTAAACATTTTCAATTCATTCTGATCAAAATCAAGCACTGATTGACCAAGATATGAAATTGAGCCTGTACTTTTAATGAGCCTTAAAATAGCCAAAGCCAATGTTGTTTTACCAGAACCACTTTCACCAACAATCCCTAAAGCCTCTCCTCTGGCTAGACTTAAAAAAGAGGGTTGTAAAATAACATTTGGCGTTTTTTTACTAAACCATCTCTTCTCTCCGACGCAAACACTTAGCCCCTCAATTTTAATTAAAGGAACTTCATTCGCAAAATTCGTATTAATAGGAACTGCCTCTCCTTCAGGATGAGCTTTGATCAGTGCTTTAGTATAATCATGCTGTGGGTTGCTTAAAATATCTTGTGTTTTACCTTGTTCGCATATTTTGCCTAATTTCATCACAATCACATCATCTGCAATATATTTGATCACATGCAAATCATGGCTTATAAATACCATAGCAAGCCCTAATTCAGCTTGTAATGCTTTGAGTAAATTTAAAATTTGTTTTGCGACGGTAACATCCAATGCGGTTGTTGGTTCATCTAAAATTAAAGTTTTGGTTTACATGCATCGCCATCGCAATCATCACTCTTTGGCGTTGCCCACCTGATAAAGTATGAGGCAAGCGATTATATTCAATCGTTTCAAGTCCCACTTTTTTAAGTAAAACATTAACTTCTATACGCCTTAATGAGGCACTCATACTTGTATGCTGTATAAGCAATTCTTCAATTTGTCGCCCGATTGTATGTAATGGATTGAGTGATGACATAGGCTCTTGGAATACAAATCCGATATTTTTTCCTAAAATATTTTCCATTTTTTTAGGAGAAAATAAATTTATGTTCTGATCTAAAAACATTATTTCAGATGCCTCGCGCTGAACCTCGGGTGCGAGTAGCTGACAATTGCAAGCGCCGTAAGTGTTTTACCAGAGCCACTTTCACCAACAATACCCAATGTATGATTTGCCTTTAAGGTAAAATTTAATTCTCAACCAAATATTTCTTAGAGTTATTAGAGTTATTATTTGTATTTTTAATATTTTTTGCATCTTTGTCAGTAATGTATAAATTTAAATTTTTAACAGATAAAATAGACATTCATACGCCTTTGATTTCATTAAATTTGAGTGATTAATATCGCTTGAGTTTTACTTAGTATAAATCTTATGCAAGCAAGAACTCAATTCTGGTGCAACATGATAATGTTATCACCTAAAAATTAAAATTAAATTTTCAATACGCCTAAACTATTAATTAAGCACTGTTAATTAAGCCTTATTAATTAAACCAATGATAGAGATACTAATATGAATCACCCAATATTAAGCCCTGATAATACCAATGAAGAATTACAAATACAGTTTCAAATGGCACGAGATCAAATTGACCAAATTGACCAAACTTTGTTGAAATTAATCAACGAACGTGCAAAGTTTGCACAAAAAATAGGTGAGATTAAACATCAATTGGGAGATACGCAGATGTATCGCCCTGAACGTGAAGCACGTATCTTAACAAAGCACATGAAAAATAATACAGGCCCTATTCCTAATGAAGCTGTTGGGCTGCTATTTAGAGAGCTCATGTCTATTTGTCTAAGTTTAGAAAAACCATTAAATGTGGCTTACTTAGGACCAATAGGAACATTTACAGAGCAAGCTGCATTAAAACACTTTGGTCATTCGATTAAAGGAAATCCACTTAGCGGAATTAACGAAGTTTTCAGGGAAGTAGAATCTGGAAATGCTGATTTTGGCGTGATTCCTGTTGAAAATTCAACAGAAGGAATGGTTAATTACACGTTAGATTCTTTTTTAAATTCCAATTTATATATATGTGGTGAAACAGAAATTCGTATTCATCAAAATCTAATTTCATTTGAAACAAATTTATCTGAAATTCATACTATTTATTCACATCCACAATCTTTAGCGCAATGCCGTAATTGGCTAGATACTCATTGTCCACATGCAAATCGCGTCACTGTAAGTTCTAATGCTCAAGCCGTAAAACGTGCACAAAATGAACCAAATTGCGCCGCAATTGCAGGAAAAAATGCGGCAGAATATTTTAAAGTGCCGATGTTGAATTCCCGTATTGAGATGAACCAAATAATACAACACGATTTTTAATCATTGGGCAAAAACCCCTTCCTCAAAGTGGAGAAGATAAAACATCAATTTTAGTCTCTGCCAATGATCGTCCAGGTTTATTATTACAACTCATAGAACCTCTTGGAAAAACATGGTATTACCATGACAAAATTAGAGTCTCGTCCTGCAAAAAAGGTTTATGGGGGTATGTTTTTTTTATTGATATGCTAGGTCATTATGATGATCCTAAGGTTAAAGTAGCCTTAGCTGACATAGAAAAAAAATGTAGTTTATTTAGAATACTTGGCTCATATCCAATTGCCCGTATTTAAACCCCTCCGTCATTGCGGATCAAGCCTCGTTACGAGGTCAAGTTCGCAATGACATTAAGTCAGTTTTTTATAAAAACAATCTACCTTCTTATTGAGTGCGTAACATCAGTAATAATAAAGGAATTAGCGTGACTCGAAGTGTGTATTGGTTTGCTGTTGTTGGTCTATCTGCCCTAGGGTTACACTTTTTATTAGTGACAAAACTCCTTGTACCTTTTGGCATTCAACCTTTATATGCCAACATTGGTGCATATATGATTGCTTTTCAGGTCATTATTTGGACACCGTTGGCTCACATTTAAAGCAAACTTATTACCTCATAAACAAACATTGCCGCGCTTTATCATCGTTTCTTTATGTGGATTTTTACTTAATCAAGCGATGTTTTACTTATTACTTAAATTTACATCACTACATTACGCATTGGCTTTATTAATCGTATTATTTAGTGTTGCGGCATTCACATTTGTTTTTAGTAAACTTTGGGCATTTCGTAAAACGAAATAATTTTAAAACAATAAAAGAAGACCTCCCCCAGTCCCTCCACAAGAGGGGAGATTTTTTATAATATGCTTTAGGTGTTTGATTATTTTAAAAAATTTAAAATATTATCATAATGTAAAAGCATTTATTATAAGAACCCCCCTCTTGTGGAGGGGCTGGGGGAGGTTTGTTTGGTTTAAATCTACTTTCTTATTGAATGCGTAACATCAGTTAAGAAGGCGGCTTTAAATTCAGACTCTAAATATAAAATATAAATCAAATCATGGTATTAACTTTTTCAACAACTACTTCTACTGTAAAACCAAAAAACTTAAATAATTCACCTGCGGGCGCTGATTCGCCATAACGATCTAAACCAATCACTTGGTCTGCAAATTCATACCAACCCAAGTCACACCCGCTTCAATGGCTAAACGTTTTACGTCACCTAATACTGACATTTGATATGCTTTATTCCTGTGCTTTAAATAACTCAACACATGGCATAGAAACAACGCGAATATGATCACCTAAAATTTGAGCAGCATTAACAGCTAGAGCAACTTCAGACCTGTTGCAATCAAGGTTAATTTTGCAGGTGCTTTAGCCTCAATTAGGACATAACCCCCTTTCTCAATATTATTTAATTGCTGTGGATTACGTGTTTTGATGCGCAAGATTTTGACGCGATAAAGCCAGTAAAGAAGGCGTAGATTGAGACTGAAGCGCATTACCCCAAGCAACCATTGTTTCAACAGCATCCCCACGGTCGCCATACATTTAAATTTGGAATCAAACGCAATGATTGAACATGTTCAACAGGCTGATGTGTTGGACCATCTTCACCTAAACCAATTGAATCATGTGTCATCACATAAATAACCCGCTGTTTCATTAATGCGCTCATGCGAATGGCATTTCTTGCATAATCTGAAAATACCAGAAATGTGCCCGCGTATGGAATAAATCCACCATAAAGCGCAAGTCCATTTAAAATTGCACTCATACCAAATTCACGCACACCGTAGCGAATATAGTTTCCTGTACCTGTCAACGCATTAAAATCAACACTTCCCTTAAAAAAGTATTATTAGAAGGTGTTTAAATCAGCAGAACCACCCACTATTTCAGGCAGACTCATTGCTAACTCATCTAAAGCTTTTGGCTTGCAACACGCGTTGCAATACTCTCACCTTTCACATTAGATGCAGATATTGCTGCTTTAAAAGTTGCATCAAAATTAACGGGTAAATCACCTTGCATACGGCCTCAAATTCTGCTGCTAATTCTGGATATTCTAATGCATCGCAGCAAATTTATCCTGCCACACCGCTTCTTTAGCTGCACCTTGATCTTTTGCATCCCATGCATCATAAATAGTTTGGGGGATCTCAAATGGTTCATAAGACCAATTTAATGCCTGACGTGTTGCATTAATCTCGTCATTACCAAGCGGTGAGCCATGTGTTGACTCTGAACCTTGTTTATTTGGAGATCCTTTTCCAATCAATGTCTTACACATGATTAATGTTGGGCGATCTGTTTCTGCTTTTGCCGTTTTAATTGCAATTCGTATTTCATCCCCATTATGCCCATCAACATTACGAATTACCTGCCAGCCGTATGCTTCAAAACGTTTCGCGGTATCATCCGTAAACCAGCCATCAACTTCGCCATCAATTGAGATTTTATTATCATCATACAACGCATTAACTTACTTAATCCCCATGTTCCTGCAAGCGCCGCCACTTCATGCGAAACACCTTCCATCATGCAGCCATCGCCTAAACAAACATATGTATGATGATCAATCAAATTTAAAATGTTCTTGATTAAATTGTGCTGCAGCATCGTTTTCTGCCAGTGCAAAAACCAACGGCATTTGCTAAGCCTTGTCCCAAAGGACCTGTTGTTGTTTCAATGCCATCAACAAACCCTAGCTCAGGATGCCCTGCTGTTTTAGCATGTAATTGGCGGAAACTTTTTAAATCATCAATACTTAAATCATAACCTGTTAAATGTAATAGTGAATACAACATTGCAGATGCGTGACCATTTGACAATACAAAGCGATCTCTATTTGGCCATTTGGGGTTATTTGGATTATGGCTCAAAAAATCATTCCACAACACTTCTGCCATATCTGCCATTCCCATTGGCGCACCAGGATGACCAGAATTGGCTTTTTGAACAGTATCCATACTTAAAAAACGAATTGCATCAGCTAGAATTTGGCGTTTAACAGACATGTATTTTTCCTAATATTTAATTTTTAGCATAATTTCTATCAAAACAGATTGTATCAATAAATATATACCCAAAAGACTTGAAGATACTGCGAGGCGGCAAGTGTTGCACACTGCAAGTGTAAGAATCCCGACGAGCTTACATAGGTAAGTGATTCGGGTGAGTGGCACGCTGCCAACAAAGCAGGATCTTCAAGTATGACGGGTATATCAATTAAGCATGCTCATAAATTGTAGCGTAATTAGAAAAGAATCTAAAGCAAACGATAACTTAAACAAAATATTCAGAATAGATACCGCTATTTTTGATATTATTTGCATCCTCATTTTAGTACGTCTCTTCAATATATACCCGTCATCTTTGAAGATCACCTTGCAGTGTGCAACACTTGCAGTGAAATCTTGTGGGTATAGTACTTTTAACATGACGGCTCATCTTTAATTTAAATGGATTCACAATATTATGTTTTTCACACCCAATTTATTAATTATTTTATCTTTATTTGGTAGTATTTATTTTTTATACCATGCAAAAACTCATCATTTACCTAGAACAGTTAAAGCAATATTGGTACTTATTCCAAGCTTTGCTTATCGCGACATCGAATGGCATATTTTATTTCGAATTCATTCACGGGAATGGGATTGATTGAAAGTGTTTTATATCAAATACTCGCTGGCACGGAAGGTGCAGGTTTAAGTGATTATATTGATTTAATTATCGCTGGATTTATTGCATTAATTATCGCGATTGCTATGATTTGGGTGAGTTACCATTATTTACTAAACAACACACGCTCGCGCACTGATTTATTACTACTATTACTCATCCCACTTATTTTTATGAATCCTGCATACGAGATATTGGCTATTTAGCGCATACTGTATTGCAAGATGAATCCGATCAAATAAAGATTCTTTTGAAAATTTTTATAAACAACCCGTTAAATTAGATGAAAATAATCAAAATAATCAAAGTGAAATAAATAATAATGAAATAAATGAAATAGACCTAAAATCAAAAAACCTAAAAACTTAGTATTTTTATATTTAGAAAGCATGGAGAGAACCTATTTAGATCAAGAATTATTCCCTGATCTGATGCCTCATTTAAGGAAAATCCAAGATGAACACTTGAGTTTTACAAATCTCACTGAATTATCTGGTACAAATTGGGACCATTGCAGGAATGGTTGCATCACAATGTGGGATTCCATTAACTGCCTCGTCAAAAGGCAATGCGATGAATGGAACGGATGAGTTTTTATCCAATACACAATGTATTGGCGATATATTAAAATCCAACAAATATACAATGAGTTATATCGGTGGAGAACCTAAAAGCTTTGCAGGCAAAGGCGCTTTCTATCATTCTCACGGCTTTGATCAATCTAAAATATACGACGATGCTAGCTTGAGAAGCTTATCTCAAACACAACTTCCGAAAAGTCAATGGGGAATATATGATGATGATTTATATCCTTTTATTAAAAAAGAATACGCTAGGCTAAGTACGCAAGAAAAACCCTTTGCATTGTACGCTTCCACTTTAGACACGCATCATCCCAAAGGAATGCTCAGTACCGAGTGTGCTAAAAACCATATAAAGATGGTAAAAATAGCTTACTTAATGCACATTTTTGTGCGGATAAATGATCAAAGACTTTGTTGATTATATGGAAAATAGTGAGGCTGCCAAAGATACAATTTTAGTACTCGCATCTGATCACCTTGCAATGAACAACATCGTATATGGGACACTTACACAAGAAAAAAATCGTAACAAACCTATTGGTTATCATTGATTTTGAAAAAAAAAATTTTGAGAAAAAAACACAAACAACCAAAGATTCTGATAAAAATACTCAAGAAAATACTCAAGAAAACACTCAAGAAAGCAATAAATATCAATCGGTTAAAGTTGATAAGGCAGGCTCAACGCTTGATACTGCACCGACAATTCTTGATTATCTCAATATCAAGGATCAATACAACACCGAAGATAATAGTCAAAAAATCACCCAACTTGGCTTAGGGCGTAGTTTATTATCAGATGCACCAACATTAATGGAATGGCAAGAAACACGCCAAGCTGCAAATACACAACTAAAGAACTGGCGAGGAATGTTACTTAATTTATGGAGATACCCTGATTTAATAAATGGATTTACCCTCAAACAAACCAGTAACCATACAGCAATCATTAATATTGGAAAACGTACATTTACTGCGCCTGTATTACTGTATTTTAATGATAATTTAAGCATTAAGGACATTCAATTCATGCTGGGAGACTCGCCTGATATTAAACAAAAAGCAGGACATACGGAAACAAAACGTAAATTATTAACCAAAAAGGATATGCATTTTATTTGGATTGATTACTGCAAATATATGGCAGCCATTGCCAATCATCAACCTTCTAAGGAACAGTTTTGTTTGATTATGGGCATCCATGATGATAAAGGTATTCAGATTAAAGCGCTTTCTTTAAACGATAAAAATTCTCTTCATTTGAACGATTTGAAAAACTCAAAAAATGATTCTGCCAAAAACTTATATTCAAATGAATATATTTCTTATGATGCGTTCATCAAACGTGCTGAAAGATTAGAAGCTACTAAAATTTTTAAAGTATTTTACTTTTTTACTTTAAATACAATCAGCGCATCCTCACCCAAATCACTTACTACAGGTAAGCTCATTTGTATTCTTACACGGGTAGCCAAAACAGTGTCTGTAGTCTCTTCAAATATTTTTTGGAATATATTAAAAACATTCAGTAAAGTCGTATGAGTTTAGTATGATTTTAGTATGATCTTTTGTGTTATTTTGATGTTATTTTGATGTTATTTATATTATTTGAATATTTTTGAATTGGAGTTATAAATGGCAAGTTTTGAAGAGAATCTAGAATTAATTATGCGTGGCGCGGATGAAATTATTCCCCTTGATGCATTGAAAGAGAAATTAAAAACAAAGCCAGTATTACGGATTAAAGCAGGGTTTGACCCAACCGCACCTGATCTACATTTAGGTCATACCGTATTGATTAATAAGATGCGTCATTTTCAATTATTGGGGCACGAGGTCTGTTTTTTGATTGGTGATTTTACGGGGATGATTGGTGATCCTAGTGGCAAAAATGTCACACGTAAGCCATTAAGTGCAGAAGATGTGATGCGAAATGCACAAACATACCAAGATCAAATTTTTAAAATTTTAGATCCAAAATTAACAAAAGTGATGTTTAATTCAGAATGGTGTAACCAGTTAACCCCTGCTGATTTTATTAGATTAACGTCTCATTATACCGTTGCACGCATGTTGGAACGTGATGACTTTACAAAGCGATATGAATCTAATCAACCGATTGCTATACATGAGTTTTTGTATCGCTCATTCAAGGTTACGATTCTGTTTGCGATGGGAATGCGATGTTGAATTAGGTGGGACAGATCAAAAATTTTAATGTTTTGGTCGGCAGAGATCTACAAAAAGCATATGGGAAATCGCAACAAGTCATTTAACGATGCCAATTCTAGAAGGTTTAGATGGCGTACAAAAAATGAGTAAATCCTTAGGTAACTATATTGGGATTAAAGATGCGCCCGATGAAATGTTTGGCAAATTAATGTCTATTTCAGATGATTTAATGTGGCGCTATTTTGAGTTATTTAGCTTTAGACCTAAATCAGATATTGATGAATTTAAAGAGAAAGTAAATTCTGGTATGAATCCAAGGGATATTAAATTTGAATTGTGCCTTGAAATAGTCGAACGTTTTCATTCACAAATCTGAAGCAAAACAAGCGTTGCAAAACTTTTTTGATCGTTTTCAAAAGGGCAACAACCTGATGAAATGCCAGAGATTATTTTAAGCTTGGGAGGAAGGGCAAAACCAAATGGGTATTGCTACATTGCTCAATAAAGCAGGTTTAACAAGTTCAACTTCAGAAGCTTTAGAATGATTGAAAGTGGCGCGGTTAAGATTAATGATGCGAAAGTGGATGATAAAAAAATGATGATTAATCTCGGGGCAGTGTTGGTTGCGCAAGTCGGTAAGCGTAAATTTGCTCGGGTGACACTTGCGTGAGTAAGCTTAAAAAAACTATGTATGCCGTGAATGCGCAGCATCTCACAGAAATGGGCAGGGCAGTGCCTTGACTGTGAAGCGTGGAATACTTTAGAAGAGGTTGCTATTCTTGCAGTTCCCCATTATTGCCCAAAGCTCGCTGGCTATACAGGTTCAGCAGGCACGAAGGGTGTACAGAGATTAGTCGATATCCGCAAAGAAGATCATGCGCGTTTTGCAACAGGACTATCAGAATATAGACCGTGTTCTAGGGGCGGATTGGTGACAGGATCTGTGGTGTTGATTGTGTGGTGATCCTGGTATTGGTAAATCAACAATTTTGCTTCAAACGATGATCAATCTTAGTCAAAACCAAAAAGTACTATATGTGACGGGAGAAGAGTCACCTAGCCAAGTTGCCTTAAGGGCGGAGCGTTTAGGTTTAAATGGCGATAAGGTTGATTTATTATCTGAAACATCAGTCGAGAAAATTTTACATATTGCAGAGCCACTTAAAATTGATGTGATGGTGATTGACTCCATCCAAACTGTTTTTACAGAGCATTTATCATCAGCGCCTGGCAATGTATCTCAAGTGCGTGAAAGTGCAGCTTTATTTGACCCGATTTGCAAAACGCACAGGTACGGCGGTATTTTAGTAGGGCACGTCACAAAAGATGGATCAATTGCAGGCCCACGGGTTTTTGGAACACATGGTGGACAGTGTTTTTATTTTGAAGGGGAAGTTGGTTCACGTTTCGTATTATGCGCGCGTATAAAAATCGTTTTTGGTGCGGTGAATGAAATTGGCGTGTTTGCGATGACTGAAAAAGGCCTTAAAGAAATTAATAATCCATCGGCTATTTTTTTATCACGACATGATAAACCTGTTGCTGGCAGCGTCATTATGGTAACGCGAGAAGGAACTCGCCCTTTGTTGATGAAATTCAGTCTTTGGTGGATCAATCTTTTGGTAATTTTCCAAGACGTGTGACTTTAGGTTTAGAGCAAAATCGTTTAATTATGTTATTGGCTGTTTTGCATCGGCATGTTGGGATTTCAATGAATGACCAAGATATTTACGTGAATGCTGTGGGTGGCGTGAAAGTCAGCGAAACAGCATCTGATCTTGCCGTGATCGCATCTGTATATTCTAGTTTTAAAAATACAACATTGCCTTCAGATCTAATTATATTTGGTGAGGTTGGTTTAGCAGGAGAAGTACGACCGATACCAATGGGGAAGACCGTTTTAAATGAGGCGTTTAAACATGGTTTTAAAGTGCGATTGTGCCAAAAGCCAATGTGCCAAAAAAAGGATTGTCAGGAATGAAGATTATCGGAGTGACGCGTCTTCCGAAGCAATCGAGGCGTTGTAAAATGTGGTGGAAAATGATAGAAAACAATGCTAAATGTGATAATATCTTGCCTGTTTTATTAATTATGTTTTATTAATTATGTTTTATTAATTATGTTTTATCTTGACTAGAGGAGTTGTAATATGCAAAACAATCATTATCAAAAAGGATTGGCGGTTGATTTAAACGATCAAACCCTCTCAACCAGTTCAACAAATAAAGTTTTACGCCAAACATATACATGCTTGGTATTTCAATGATTCCTACAATTATTGGCGCAGCGGTTGCATTGCAAACAGGATTCCCTTTATCGTTATTGGCGAAAAGCCCATCATGATGGAATTGCTTTTTTGGCGCTTTTTTTATGGTTTAATGCTTTGCAATTGAAAAGAATAAAACCAGTGTTATGGGATTATATTTAATGCTGGCTTTCACATTTATGATGGGCTTGATGTTGGGGCCTATTTTAACATTGGCTTGAGTAAAACGAACGGAATTCAGCTTATTTCAGTTGCCGCTGGCGGAACTGCATGATGTTTTTTGGTTTAGCAACAATGGGTTCAAATGCGCAGAAAGATTTTTCCTATTTGGGTAAATTCTTAGGTTTGAGTTGTCTTGTGTTGATTGGGATTTCTGTACTAAATGCATCTTTTTACAATTAAGCGCATTGAGTTTGATTATTTCAGGTGCATTTATTGTGTTCTCATCTCTTATCATTGTGTGGCAAGTGAATAGCATTGTACGCGGCGGAGAAACCAACTACATTTCAGCGGCATTAACTATTTATATCAGTGTGTACAATATTTTTACAAGCTTGTTGCGCTTATTAATTGCATTTGCCTGGTGATGATTAATATTTGCTGGTGATGATTAATATTTGTTTTTGATATTTTGATATTTTTGATATTTTGATGTTTTTGTATATTTATTTTATATAACTATTTGAATTAAGGCGCTTTACTCTAGAAGTAAAGCGCCTTAATTTTTTGTTTTTATATTTATTTTGAGAGCAATTCAAAGGTGTTTATCGTGTGAATGCGGGTGCATGTCCTGCATCGACATTAAATACATTTCCTGTTGATTTAGAGCTTGCATCACTTGCTAAAAAATACCGGTTTCAGCAATATCTTCTGAAAAACAGAACGTTTGAGTAAACTCCGTTCCCGATAGTGTTCTTCCAAAGCATCCTGCTCTAGATGATATGCATCTGCACGCTCTTGTTTCCATTTACCTGTCCAGATTTTAGAGCCGCGTAATACCGCATCAGGATTGACGACATTTGTCCGAATGCCAATTGGTGCGCCTTCTAGCGCCAAACAACGTGCCAATTGAATTTCAGCGGCTTTTGCTGTGCAATAAGCAGATGCATTTGTAGAGGCAACTAAACCATTTTTACTGGCAACGAACACAATCGCTCCCCCAATATTTTGCACCTGAAAAGTTTAAAACCTTCTCGGGAAACTAAAAAATAACCTGTTGATAAAATGCTTTGATTCAAGTTCCATAAATCAAGGCTTGTCTCTTCAATGGGGGCAGAAGATGCAATTCCCGCATTGGAGACTAAAATATCGACACCACCAAAGCGAACAGAGGTTTCCTTAAATGCTTGAATCACTTCGGTTTCAAGTGTCACATTCATCACAACGCCTGAAACTACGTCTTGCCCAAACTGTGTTGCAAGCTCTGTAACGACTTGAGCAAGACTATCTTTATCAATATCTGTAAAGCATTACACATGCGCCTTCAGTTAATAAGCGTACAGCTGTTGCGCGTCCTATTCCGCCTGCTCCGCCTGTAATAAGTGCAATACGTCCTGCTAGAGATTTTGGTTTTGGCATTCTTTGTAATTTGGCTTCTTCTAGCAACCAATATTCAATTGCAAATGCTTCTTTTTCAGGTAAGCCTACATAACGACTCACGCCAGAGGCATTTCTCATTACATTAATTGCATTCAAAATAAAACTCGGCTGCAATCCTTGCCGTGGCTTTATCTTTTGCAAAAGCGAGCATTCCCACACCAGGAATTAAATAAAAAACAGGATTGGCATCTCGAATTGCAGGGCTTTCTGGTGTTTTGCAGCGCTGGTAATATGCTTCATAATCATTATTGTATTGTGCTATTTTTGAGTCTAACTCATTAATAATTTCATCTTAATTATCATTTTTTGGATCATACTCTAAAACGAGCGGTTTAATTTTAGTACGTAAAAAATGATCAGGACAAGATGTGCCAAGTATGCCAATGATTGAAGATCATTTGAATTCACAAATTCCAGTACAGCAGGATCATCACTATAGTGACCAATTTGGCGTTGATGCTGGCTTGTTTTTCCTCGAATAATAGGCATAAGCGTTGCGACAACCTCTAAGCGTGCCTCTTTTGGTAGATTTTGATGTTTAGCGCCTGAAAATATTGGCTTACCTTCTAATTGCTGCGCCAACCATACTTGCGCTTTATTAATCATCGCTACGGATAGTTCGTTAGCATTCTTTAGCAGAGTTCGCCCAAGTAAATAAGCCGTGGGCCTCCAATACGACCCTTTTAGATGTGGTGATTGTGCGCAATTGCCTCTAAAGCTAATCCTAATTCAAAACAGGGCGCTGCCATGGTAACCAGCCAATTTCATCGCCGTAAATTCGGCTGTCAATGCTTTACTATTTTCAGATGCGGCAATTGCAATGACTGCATCTGGATGCAAATGATCAACATGAGAATAGGGTACATATGCATGTAAGGGCGTATCAATACTTGCGGCACGCGTATTTAAATTAAATGTACAGTGTGGTAAGTACGCGACCATTTCATCTTCATGTGCCAGACCACGATATAACTGTTTTATATGTTGTAATTTATCCATGTATAAGGTTGAAAAGCCAGATAAATCCATGCTTCCAATATCGCCTCCTGATCCTTTAACCCATAAAACATTTACGGATAGACCAGATAATGGATCATTCATCATAATTTTAGCGGGAGGTATTTCCCCCTCCAAAATTGGTAATGCGTAAATCTGAACCCAATAAATTGGAGCGATAGCGTAATAATTCAGGTTCAGTCATTGATTTTGCAATATTACCCCTGCCATAAAGAAGGTAAGCTGACAGAATGATGATTGGATTTGATTAAAGTCATAGTGAACCTCGTGTGATTGAGTAAGGAATGGGTAAATTTTGGGTATATAAATGTGCCTGAAAGTGACTGTATACTCTTATTTAAGACGCTTTATTCTCCTTTTTGTATCATGATACAGATTATTAAATCTGTCAATATCAATCATAATATTTCAAATGTAGTCAAGATTTGATCAAATTTAATCATGAGGTATTAAAATTAGTCAAATACCACTTGATTTTTCCAAAATCATTCACTATTGTTCATAACAGGAATTACAGAATGCATGAAGTTGAAAGACACAGAATTATTCTTGCTGAATTAGTTAATAAACCAATGGTTACTATTGCGTACTTGGTTCAGCTTTTAAATACATCCGAGGCAACTATTTGCAGAGATATTCATTTTTAGATAAACAGCATCAATTAAAAAGAATTCGAGGGGGCGCAGAGGGCGTTAATCTACCTGCCAATAATAATTTGATTGGGCGACCATTTGCAGTTAATCAAACACTTCATACGCAGACCAAGCGCAAAATTGCTAAAGCTGCAACGGGATTATTTAAAGATAGCGATTCTATTATTATTGGCGGAGGCTCAACGACTTTCTATCTTGGAGAGGCAATCAAAGCAAAACAGTATCAACATTTACATGTGTTAACTAACTCTATTTGGTTGCAGATTATCCTTAAAACATACTAAGTGCGTATTACTGTTCCAGGGGGGACGATTTATCGGGAACAGAATATTATTTTGAATGCATTGTCAGAAGATGCAACAACAGAACAGTTTTATGCAGGGCTCTTGTTTATGGGCGCTTATGGTGTGAATCGGCATGGTGTGATGGAGTCTGACCCGCAAATTACCCAGGCAATTCACAAGTTATTGCCGCAAGCTGAAAAACGTGTTTTATTGATAGACAGTAGGAAATTTGGGCATCGAGGCAGTTTAATCGCTTGCCCTTTGAATAAAATAGATATTTTGATAACAGATGAAGGCATTGATAAGAACACACAAACAATGATCGAAGACACGGGGCTGCCAATTATTGATCGTACAAAAGGACGATTAACAGGCTAATTATTAATATGCTAATTATTAATATGCTAAGTACATGTATAGGCTCTCATATTTTATTTGATCTTTCTTTGTTTATCATTTTGTTTTTAATATGTTTTTAATATGTTTTTTATAATATATTTAATTTATATAAAGAGAATTCTATGAGCACATTACCAGAGAAAATGAAAGCAGTTGTATGCCACGGGCCTGAAGATTATCGGCTTGAGCTTGTTCAATGTCCTACCGCTGGCTTTCGAGAAGTGATTATTAAAGTCACTGGCTGTGGCATCTGTGCTGGAGATTGTAAATGTAAAGCTGGTGCGCCCATGTTTTTGGGGAGCTGATCCATGGGTAAAAGCCCCCGTCATTCCTGGGCATGATTTTATGGGCGTGTCGCAGCTTTAGGTGAGGGAATCTGCCAAAAAATATGATCTTAAAATCGGAGATCGTGTACTTGCAGAACAAATAGTACCTTGCGGTGAATGCCGTTTTTGTAAAACAGGCAAGTACTGGATGTGTGAAGTTCATCACATTTATGGTTTCCAGAAAGATGTCGCAGATGGTGGAATGGCAGAATATATGCGCTTTCTGAAAAAGCGATTATTCACAAAATCCCTGAATCTTTATCCGAAAAAGATGCCTCATTGATTGAACAATGGCGGCGCAATTCATACCGGTGAGGCGCGGAGATGTTGATTTAAATGCCCGTAGTTGTCATCGCAGGTGCAGGCCCTTTAGGATTATGTATGGTTCAGATTGCCAACTAAAAACCTAAAAAATTGATAGTGATAGATGCCATTCCAGAGCGATTTAGCATTAGCTAAAAAATTGGGTGCTGATTTAGTGACAATCCGTTTGAAGAAGATGCGATTCGTATTGTAAAAGATCTGACAGAAGGCTACGGCTTTTATGTTTATATTGAAGCCACTGGTGCCCCAAATTTTGGGGTAATTTCAAGGATTAGAAATGATCCGAAAATTGGGACGGTTTGTGAATTAGTGTGTTTGGCGCAGAAACGACAGTTGATTGGTCTATCATTGGAGATCGTAAAGAATTAGAAAATTGAGGGGCCCACATTTAGCGCCTTATTGTTATGAGGTTGCGATTGATCTGTTTGAGAGAGGTTTAATTACGGCCGATGGCATTGTTACCCCATCATTATTCTTTTGATGATTGGTCTGATGCATTTGATATGGCAGTCCCACAAGTCAATTAAAGTGGTTATTACACCTAAATAAAATAGTAATCACCTTAGCCATGTTTATCTTATAAGGAGTTGATTTAAACCAAACAAACCTCCCCTTGCAGGGGTTCAACCCCAGCCCCTCCACAAGAGGGGAGGTTTTTTATAAAATGCTTTAGGTGTTTGATTCTTTTAAAAAATATCAAATATTGTCATAATATAAAAGCATTTATTATAAGAACTCCCCTCTTGTGGAAGGGCTGGGGGAGGTCTTCTTTTTTGTTCTTGTCTTGTCATTGCAAGTCAAATCGTTTACCAAACGCTTTGGTAAAATTGTGAAGTACGTAACATCAGTAAATAAAATATAAATAAAAAATAAAAATAAATTTTAAAGAAGGGGATTAAATGCGGGAGGGTAGGGATTACGTCATCGGTGTAGATATGGCACACAAAGCACCAAAGCCATTTTGGTACGGTTTGGAGGCAAAATTATAACAACGGCATCAAAAGGGTATATTGTTGAAACCCGCCCAAACCTATGTGGGCACAGCAATGGCCTGATGTTTGGTTGGATGCCGTGTTGGACACCATTAAAACTTTGTGTAAAAACAAGCAAATTTTGATTCTCAATCGATCAAAGCGATTGTGTTATAGTTTATATGGGGGGTCGGGTATTCCTGTAAATGATCAGATAGAAGCGATTCATCCCTGCCTGATCTGGCTGGATAAGACGTGCAACCCAAGAAGTGGAAGGGAAAATTTAAAAATACAGTTGATACCCAAAAACTATTTGAAATAACGGGTAATTCTGTAGATAGCTATTAGGGGCTATACCAAAATTCTGGTGTTAAAAATAATGTACCGCAATATGGAAAAACATCCGATATCTAGGCCTCCCAATACTTTTGTGAATTTTCATTTAACTGGAAAACTTGCGGTAGATCATTCTTCTGCGGGAAAAATATCGGGGGTGTGTTTATGATATTAAACATCGTACTTGGTCAAAAGATGCGATGGAAATGCATCGGTATTGATCCAAAAAATGATGCCAGAAAGATTGATTGCCTCTGATGATATTGTAGGCAATTTGTTGCCTGATATTGCGGCGGATTTAGGTTTAAGCCCTGCGACTAAAATCATTGCAGGTGGCGTGGATTGTGTGGTTGCAACGTATGTGCGGGGGTTTTGAGGCGGGTGATCATTGTGGTTTATGATCGGTACTTCTATGTGTTGGGGGTATCTCAATAAAGAGGTAGATGCCAAACACGGATTGATCTTCCATGCCCAATGTGATTAATGCGATGACAGATCATTATGTGTTTGGCGGTTCGATTGCAGCAGGTGCGTCAATCACATGGTTTAAGGAGCAATTTTTCCAAAAAAGAGATTCAGCTAGCAAAAATTCAAAATATTGATGTGCATGAATTGTTGGAACAACAAGCAGATCAGATTTTGCCAGGATCAGAAGGTGTTTTATATTTACCTTATTTAATGGGAGAGCCGTTTCCATTTGGGATTCTATGGCGACGGGTTTATTATGGGATTGAAATTGTATCATACAAAAAGCCATCTGTATCGGCTGTTCTAAAAGGGTTTGCGTTTGCCTTCATCAAAAATTTTGAATGTGGAAAAGCGGGTGCCCCGATTATTTTAAAGAGCGCTTAATTGTTGTGGGTCCCCCCCTGCAAAATTCCCTTTATGGTACAAATTATTGTGATGTGTGGGTTTCCGTATGGTTTTATTGAGGAAAGAGGGGAGGATTTTAGGCAGTGAGGGCTCCCGCTTAGCAGGGAATGTTTAAAAAAATTTCCAGCAGAGTTTCAAAGTGGTCGCATTTTAAAAGAATTTGCACAGCCTAAGCTAAAAAACGCTCAACATTATCAAAAAATTTTTCTAAATTTAAAAAAAATTTTTATCAAATATTATGTAAACATGCATGAATTGAAACGTTTTCTGACTCTACAATTTTTAACCCCTCTAACCCCCCATATTCTTTTAAACACACATTCACCAGCCCATATCTTCGTAAAAATATAGGTAAAGGCATTTTGGGCCAAATATGGTCAATCTACTAAGGAGCTAGATGTTGTTAAAATTAAAAAAAAAAAATTAAAAAGACAATTAACAAGAAAATTAAATGTCCCGACACAATCACTGAAAGCGCCGCAAAATGGGTGGTTGAGGGTTTATTATACTGCTGATTTAGTGTCGCAGCTGCCAAGGAAAAAAATTGGGGTGTCATTTCAAGAAAAAGAACAAAGCTTTTTTTGTACTAATGAAAGAAAACTGTTGAAAGATGTCAAAAGATATTGGTTTTTAAAGCAATTTTTTCAGATGCGCGGGAGATACTCTAAAAAAATCAGTGATATTTGGGGTATGATCCAAAAAAAAATTGAATCCTTTTGATCAAACCGCAGATTCTGTCGGGGCTGAAAAGCTGTATTGGCACTAAAAAAGCAGGATTGTCGTGATTTCGATTTATGCCAAGCCGTGGTCCCCTTTAGATTCTTTTGTAGGGGTTTAAAAATTTGATGCGGGTTTGTTTGAGGACATGATTAGCAAAAGCGTAAAGGGGGAAAAAAAAGGGAAAAATTGCCATTTTGGAGGGAAATTCCCTGCCCGTGAAATTTTTGGGAAAGCGTGTCCGGTTTTTTAAATATGCGAAAAAACGTACCCCTAATATGAAAATTGTTACGACTTTAAATGGTAAGAAAGGGCGTTGATACCGCACTAAATGTGACCAAAAAATATGTTTACAAGCAACCCGACGTTTAAAAGGGAAATTTTTTATTGTAAAATGCCCTCGGGGAATTGGGTTTGCATTGCACCCTTTTAAACCCAGCGGACGCGGTTAAATTAGTGAGCGTAGAGGGGGAAATCCAGAGGGAAATTTAAAAAAAATTTTAAAAAAGGAAAAATTCACATTTTTAGGTCTTTCTCCCCAATTCCCCCAAAGGGGTCAAATTAAAATTGCATTAGGCATTGCCACTTGCCAAAATTTTTGGGGTGCAAATTTTCCCCAAAAAAAATTCCCAAGTTGATGTGGAAATTTCGATAAAAAAAATCCCAAAAGGGTTTTTGGGGGGGGAAAATTTCCTTAATCGCCCGCCGTCTTTTGCGAACCCCTGCAAAAACCAAAGAAGGGTCCCCCCTTTTAAGGGGGTTTTGGGGGGGTAAAGGTTTTTAAAATTAACTTTTGTATAAAATAAAAAAAATAAAAATAAATAAAAAAAAATTAAAAAATAAAAAAAAAAAAAAATAATCAATATTTTTAGGGGGATGTTATGGAAAAATTATTAGAACCCCAAAATATTGAAAATCTTTTTTCCTGGTGCCCAAACCCTTTAAAATTTGGCATTAAATCTTATTTTGGGGAAGCGGCAGATTTCCCGGCATTTTTGGGAAAAAAGGGTGCGGGCAAACAACATTGATAAAATTTTATCCCGGCTTTTACCAGCCGGGATGGCGGTCCCAATTTTGTTAAAGGGGGGGGCCTGTTGGGTTTTAAAATTTTCGTGAGGGCAATTAAAGGGGGGCGGGTATTTTTTTTCAAGAATTTTCCGGTTGATTCCTTACTAAATGCCTTTAAAAATTTTTTTCTTAAAATGGGGGAACTAAAAAATAAATTTGGGTTTCTTAAAAAAAAAAAGGGAAATTTGGGGAAAAAAGGGTTAGTGGCTTTTTAAAAAAAGGGGGCCCTAAAATGTCTCAAATTGATTTTAAGCTTTCCCTTTTGAGAAAATTTAAAGGTATTTGGCCCCGAAAGGTTTTTTGGGAAATCGAAAAAAAAGAAAAACCTTTCTTTAGACGAAAAATTCTTGTTCCTAGAAAACCTACACAACGTTTAGGGCCTGCCGAAGCGAGTCATTTTTTTAAAGGTGATGCCCTTGACTTAAAGGAAACACGGTGGGTTTTGGGGGTTTTTTTTATTTCACACCATTTAAAAGATTTTTTAAATTTTTCGATACCATCAGTGTTTTAAGAGTTTTAAATATATCGGGGAGGGGGCAGTTGTTGACACGAGCCCTTTATGCGCTTGTCAATTGATGATCGGGCCGAAGGGGGCAATGCTTTACTTGATCCAAGGATTTAAAAAAAGGATGTTCTATTAGAGGTCTCAATTAAACGATATGGGGGGCGCACCTAAAATTTAATTTTTTGTCAAAAAAAAGGTGAGATTTTAGGGGTTTTCAGGGTTTTTGGGGGATCCACCAAACAAAAAACGATTGGGGGGATTTAGGGGGGGGATCCCTTTGTTATCAAAAAAAGTGGTATGGATGGGGGGCTTGGGCTTTCCCCGCCAGCGGGCGCCTTAAGAGCGGGGGGTTTTTTTTTTTGGTTTCCTGAAAAAAGAAAAAACACAAATTTTCATTCTTGGGGTTTCCCTGAAAGATAAATTTTGGGGTTAATCAGCACCGGCCCCCCAAAAGGGGGTTTATTTCTACCCCGGGACCGAGCCCAAAAAACCGGGGTGATTGATTAATAAAGGGGGTATAAAAAAAGCCAATGGGGGGTGTACTGGTCGGGAAACTTAGCCGGGGGGGAATCAAAAAAAAAGTAGTGTTCGCGCGTTGCTAAACATAAATTTTAAGATATTGATTTTTTGATGAACCTACCCGAGGGATTTTACGTTGGTGCTAAAAACTAAATTTTCAGATCATGGGACGCTTAAAAGAATCGGGGGTTTTTTATTAGGTTTTTTTTCAAAGTTTCCAAGGTAATTGGTGTGTGGGATCGAATCGTTGGGGTTCAAAAAGGGCATATTTTTTCCCCATTCAAGGGAAAGGGTATGAATAGGGGAGAATTCTTTTACATGCAACAGGGAAAATTCCCGGGCATATTTTAAGATCCCCCTTTTTTTTGGCTGCAAAAACCGCCCGAATCACTTTCCTGATGTAAGCTCACGGGGCTCGTAGGTTTGGGGCCCCCGTAGTAAACTCCAAAACCCTTTTTGGGTATATAAAAAAGCCCAAATTTGTGAACAGTCAGAGCTAAAAAAAAAAAATCATCAATTTAATCATCAGTTTTTAAACATAAGATTAATGGGAAAGGGGTTGTGAAATTTTGCAAATTTTTTTAAAAAAATCACCCCCAAAAAAACCTGGGATTTCTTTTTTTGGGTTTACTATTTGGGTTTTTTTTAATGTCTTGTACCAAAAAAAATATTTTTTTAAAAAAATGTAAATTTAAAACTTGTTTTTTTAAAGGGAAGTATCGATCAAAAGCCATCATTTGCGATAGGTTGACCTGCGCTATTTAACGGTGGGATTGATTTAAACTTTGGAACGGTCTGGGGGTTTCTGGGACGGTGGATTTCAGGGGTTAATGGTGGGCCAAAGGGGTACCGAAACCTTGGGGGTGTCTTAGGCTTTATTTAAAGGGGACAGGCCCTTTTGGGGCGCTTAATGGCGTGCTTGGGCCGGGGATGGGGGAAAATGCCGGGCCCACATTGGGGACCTTTAGGGGCGATGATTATTGCCCGGGGGGAAATTTCCTTATTTATTAAAACCCGGTTTTTCCCCTTTCAGGTTTACCCCAAAACCCTTTTCTTTTTTTGGGCGTGAGTCTGGTTTTTTGGGTTCCGTTTTCCCATTATTTTAAAAGTCCTTTTTTATGTGATTGCCAAATCATTTTAAAAAACACGGGCCCTTTTTTCGCTATGGGGTATGCAATTGGGGGTAAAGAAGAAAACGGCACGATTGAGTGGGATTCGTGTTAAACGCATTAAAAAAATGGTGTATATGACAGTTTGGGTTTTTCGGGGTGGGGCCCTTTTTCGGTTTAAATTTTTGTTTCCCCCGTGTTAGTGTCGCCCCTGCAGGCATTTGGGGTTTTGAGTTTAGCGATTGCGGCGGTTGTTCTACGGGGGCTCAATTTCAGGCGGACGCGGTTGGGAATTTTCGGAAAATTGTTGGCGAATGCTATTTTGGGGGTTTTTAAATAATGGTTGAATTTGCTAGGAAAAATCACCTTATATTCAAAATTTTTGTTAAGGGCTTTATTATTTTGGGGGGCAACGTTCATTTTGTTTATCAAAACTTGTTTAAAAATTTAAATCTTGGGGTCTTTGCATTTGTTTGGGGGGTTTAAAAAAGGTGTTAAATTTTAATAATTAAGGAAAATCTATGAAAAAACTACAAAATTTTACCCGGGAAAAGGGGCTTTAACCAAAAAAAAATTGCTTTAAGTGTTTGCAAGGGCTTTTGGGTTTTGCCTTTTTTCAGAAGGGCGGGGGGAAGGGTTCGGGATCGGGTTTTGGTTTTCCAAAAGGCTGGGCATTGGTTTTTTTTTAAACGCCCCAAAAAAGGGCAGAGCCGCGGGTAAAAAGTTAGGCAAAGGGGAAAGATCAAGGAAGATTATTTACACAGGTCCAACCCCAAAAAACGGCAGAGGGGCAAATTGGAAATAAATTAAAAACCTTTATTGCACCAAAAAAAGATGCAATTGGGATCAGCCAATGATTCTGTGCCTTTTTGCTTTTTAAAGAAGGCCCAAAAATCGGGGAATCAAAGTGATCTCGGGGGGATTCTGGTGTTGCGACTTCAGGTGTAGTAATTTATTTAAACCCTTCCAGAAACCGTTTTTTGGCAAGATGAAGTAAAACTCGCCGCCGGAAACACTTTTCGGGGTTTCGTCTTGAGAAAGGGGGGTGTTGCAATTTTAAAATGAACCCCCCCAAAATAAACCAAACAAAAAAATTGGGAAATTTTTTTTCGGGGGATGAAAAAAAGGTTTTTGCCAGAGGAAACCAAGCTTTAATTAGTCGCGACTGTTTATGGGGAAAGATTTTTGGGGAGATAAAAGTTAAAGTTTAAGCGATGGGGTTTGGGTTAAAAACTTTCCCAACTTAAAAAATCATTTTTGCACCCAGCACCGTTTGGGATTTTTTTTTTAGGCCGGGCCCGGCTAACAGATAGTGGAATATTTTCAAAAAATTTTTGTCAAAAGGACTGGGCTTACCTTTAGAAATTGCAGGACACCCTTAAAAAAGGTGCATTCCCTATTTTTTTCCATTTGGAAACCCCTTGCTTGGATATGCGGCGACAATGTTTTCCCACAAACTTTTAAAAGGGAAGGGGCATCAGAAAATGCATTTTAAAACCACAATAAAAAGGGACGTTTAGGGGATGCAACCCTTTTGGGGCAAAAAGGGGGAATCCGCCAAAGGCAGACCTTTTATTTAGGGTGGCGCCAAGGGTTTAAGGTTCAAAAAAATTTTTAGACCTACCCGGCACCTTTAAAGATTTCCGGCCCTTTTTTGGAAACGGATACCCTCCCGAAAACGGGGCCGCAATGACCGATCACCCTATTTTTTAGGGCCCTCCCCTTTTTAAGGGGGAAATTAGAGGGGGTTTAAATCAAATCTTTAAAACTGAGTTTTCGCCCCTCAAAAAAAAGTAGATTTAAACCCCCCTCCCCCAGCCCCTCCACAAGAGGGGAGGTTTTTTATAAAATCTTTAGGTTTTTTGATTTTTTAAAAAAATCTCAAATATTGTCATAATAAAAACCCATGTATTAAAAAACTCCCCCTTGTGGAGGGGCTGGGGGGGTCTTTTTTTTGTTCTTATCTTGTCTTGCGGATAAGTCCGCAATGAAAATGGGTAATACCCAAAGATTTAAATTCCTTCATCTTTTTCCGAATGGGGCTAACCGTAATCCTATAGAATCTCAAAAATCTCAAGAATTTTCACGAAAAACCTATTTTTTCATTTAAAAAATCTAAAAACACTTTTCAGGGTCAGAGCATTAAAGATGTGCAGTTAATTTAATTTAGGGAAAAGTGACCGAATGTGGAGAGAATGGGGGGGTAAAAAACCATGTTAAGATTAGACGGGTATTTATCAACCAACACAGGGCACTATATTTTTTTAAAGGGAAAACCCGTTTTTATCCCCAAATTTAGCGGCAGCACTTTATTTGGTATTAAGCCATTCATCAAGAAACGGTATTGTTTGATGATTTATCGGTAGGGAAAATATTTTATCGGGCATTATCACAAAAAAAATACGTCTAAAAAACAGCCCGAGATTGGGATCAAGCCAACGATTGGCATCAAGCCAACGATGCATCAAATCAATTTTTGGGTTTAAAAAATCAAATTGATTGGTCTGCAATGCGGATAAAGCGCTGAAAATTTTAGAGCTATTTAGCACATTTAGACCCCCAAAATTTTCTTAAAAAATTTGAGATTTGGGCAAAAAAAAATGGTTTTCCATTGCGCGAGATTAAGTTGTGATGCCAAAGGTTGTATTAGATAACAACGGCGCGCTGTCTCATCATGAAATTAAAGGAAATTTATGCCAGTTAAAAATTAAAAGCCGGGAAAGCGATTTTATTTATCAGTCATAAATTTGATGAAATTTTTAAATGGCAGACTTTACACCGTTTTCGGATGGGGGATATATTAAATGTGGCAATATTAAGGGAAAAACGAAAAATTTTAAATCGAGTGTGGTTGGGGAGCCTTTGCAAAATTTACCCCCGTTTCCAAAAAAATACATCGTCAAAAAATAAAAATCAATAAAAGATAAATTAAGATAAAACCCCTTTGCTAAGTTCAAAATTTATCACACCCAACTGAATTTGTTTTGATTAATTTTGAATTCCCACAAAGGTGTTTTTTGGGCATTTAGGGGCTTGTGGGGTCAGGGCGTACGGAAGTGACGAAAAAATTTTTGGAATGGGGACCAAAATCTGGAATATCCGTAAAAGGGAAAAAAACTCATATCAAATCTCCTAAAGATGCGATTTCGCAGGCATTGTGTATGTACCAAAGAGCGACAAACCCAAAGGGGAATTTTTAATAGTCGATCACACAGAATATGAGTTTGCCGCAACTTTAATTTTACGCATCATGGTTTTTTTGATACCAGTAAAGAGCAGAAATGTTGATCATTGCTAAAAATTTACTGTCAAAGCGCTTTCAGGAATCAAGTTTTTGGAGAATTATCGGAGGAAACCCAAAAAAAAATCATTATTGGTAAAGGGTTTGGGCATTCCCACAACCTTATTTTAGGGAACCCACGAAAGCTTTGAAATCGGTTAAAAAGCAGGGTATACCAATTTTAGGCCTGATTTGTGAGCCTTGGGTTATCCATTTTTAGTCTTTTCTGAATTACCTGAAATTATGCACATGTCCCTCGTATTTTGGTGATGCACGAGGGAATGATTAATGCTGAATTTTCAAAAGAAACGGAAACCACAACGGGCATCAGCAAGCAGCAACTGGCATCAGGGAGAATATAAAAAGCGGATGTTATATCGTTTAATAAAAAGCCGTGAAGGGTTTTGCTAAGTGTCTTTATCGTTTGATTTGCTTAGCTTTAAAGTGAGTGTGCCAAATTTTTAAGCGTGAAAAATCTTTTAATTTTTTAAGTGATACCTCTATTTTAATGATATTGGCTTTGGGGGAAAATGTTGGTATTCTCACGCGTTGCATTGATTTATAAATTTGCAGCAATGGGCATTTACACCCCATGATTGTCGCCAGTTAAATAGTCATTTTTCCTACTTTCCCCGTTCTAATTCTCATTTTGATTGCCGTTTTTTGGGCATTATTTTAGGTGAATTAATGCATGTTAATTTGGAAGTCGGGTTTTCCCTAAAATTTGTGGTCACGCTCGGTACATGAGTATTTTCCGGGGTGCTTTTTCTTATGAACCAAGGCGCGGGGGAATGGCATCAAAGAGTCCCCCCTTTTTTGGCGGGGCCGCGTACGGTATTTTTGGGGCTTCCATACTTGGTTGGTTTTGCTGTATGTTGATCATCGTGTGACATATTCTTATATTTCAGGCGTTGGGGGCGGGAAATTTTTTCGTGGGTAGTCACCCAAACCCCTGCAATTATACGGGTATTCCCATAGGGGGTTGTTCAGTGCCCTATTTTATTATTTCAGGGGGGTTGCGCTTGTGTGGCATTTTGGATCTCGCGTTATGCCTTGGTATGTTTTGTGGAAAATGGTTTTTAATTTCAGGGATTTTCCGGTGTTGATGGCGGTATCAATATCCTGGTGGCAGTGGCAGGTATTTGGATTTTTTAGGTGCGTTGTTCTTAGGGGTTATTAATAAAGCTTGCCGTTTTTGGGGGTGTCCCTTTTGGGAGATGAGTTTTCAGGTTTGATTATTATTATCGCGGTGATTTCCAATCACATCAGAAAAAAGAAAATGGGAGGATTTTTTGCATAAAGCCAAATAATTTAGCAAAACAAATAAGCAAAATAAAAATAAAGGGGAAAATTTATGACTGAACTTTTGAAACGCAGATAAAATTCAAATAAAAAATCAATAAAACATCAACTAAAAAAGTTTATCCCCCCGTTTTATCAATCAAAAAATTTGTGTGGGAGACTTTTATTTATCCTATTGTGCTGGTGTTTGCCTTTAACAGTTGGGGATCCCTTATTTTTTAGACCCTTGGAAATTTTCGGATACGACCTTTAATTTTATTGAAAAAGATTGGGGTTTTTCCCAAAGGCTTTGCTTATATTAGTAAAGATTGATTACGGTTGCAAACGATTGCATTAAGTTCGTGATGAGGGATTGTGGCGAGTTTTGGCGGCAATTTTTTTCTATTGCCTCACAGGATTTTTTAGTTGGATGTTTTATGCGGATTAATAAAGGGTTTGGCTCGTCACTTTTTTTAAATCTTCCAATTGTTGTGACGATTGGGACGATGAGTGTATTTTGCGGGACAGTATATTTTGTTAGGGGGGCTGTATAAATCAAAATCCCCAAGCTTTGCCCATTTTGGTCAAGGGTATGTTTATTGGGTATTTTCTTTTCAATTGTTGTGTTTTTTATCATGAGTGTTGTTTTTTTGTTCTGTTTAAAAAAAAACGTTTTTGGGGGGAAATACGATTGTAATTGGTAATAAACCAACGGCTGCCTTGTATTTGGAAAATTTTTTAAGGCCAAAAATGATTTTGTTTATTTGTCGGCAAGCTGGACTTGCGGCAGTTTTGCTTACTTCTCGCCTTGGGAGACCCCCCAACGTTTCACTTGGGGGGGAGTTAGCATTATCACCATGGTTGTTTGGGTGGGGTCAGTATTTTTGGGGGGTTTTTGGGGAAAGTATTTTAGGGGGTTTTTCCCTTGCGGTTTTTTTTAAGGGGTTTACTTACGTTTGGGTTTAGGGCTGTTTAAATATTCCAGGTATCGGATGTCCGTGATTATGGGCTTTCCCCTGTTTGTGATTAGCATTCAAAGCTCATGAAAAAAAACATTTAGAAAAAGGTTTTTAGCAAAAAAAGGAAAAATGATAATGACCTGATATGTTTTTGCTGTAGATTTTGGGTGCATCAAGCGGACGCGTAAGTTTGCGGAATTTTTGACGTGATCAAACCTTAAGCTTAGTGAAATACATCGTTTTCCCAAACAATTTTCTCACAACTTGACCCCAATTCTCATGATCTCCCGAATGTTCAGGACAAGGTTTATATTGCGGCAGTTGATCTTAAATTCCCCGATACAAAAATAGGTTTAGAGACAATTTTTGCGAAAAAAATTTTACAGTACAAGCTCCCCCTGACACATGGGGTGGGTGGACTAGTTTTGATAGATGCAGCGGGTTGCGTGTTGGATTACCCGTTGATAGGGATCATCGTACGTCTCAGAGGGAATCTGTGATCAGGAATTAGGGAAAAATCAGATTTATAAAAAACGGGTATTCATTTTTACCTTTCATACGCTCTATCAACTAAAAAAATGATGCAGCCCGTAATAAACAAGCTGGGATCAAAAACCAAAATGGTTTTATCACGTTGCGCATCTTTTTACTGTGCCCCGATTATTTGAGTTTTGTGCTCACGGGGAAATTAAATTTTGGGTATACCCCTTGCTCCACGACACAGCTTTTAAATGTAAAAAAAATCAGTGGGATGATGTTTTAAATTTACTATTTAAAAATCCCTAAAAAAAAGGTTAGGTGTGCCTCAAAGAAAGGGGAAAAAAATTGGAGATTTTATTTTAAAGCATAAGGTTACAGTTTCCCCTTTATGGTGTCCCCTCATGATACTGCAGGCGGGTGATGGCAACGCCTTTAATGCATTCAAAATTGTCCTATTTATATCGGGCACTGGTCTTTAAAGGGGTTTTTAAAAACAGCACGGATATACCAATGACACGCGCTTAAATAAAATTAAAATGAAGGGGATTAACGGTCTTCCGGTTTTAAAAATATTAGGGTTTGTGGATACTTTCTCAAATTAAAAGAGCTGCAGCATAAAATAAAAACGAAAATAATCGATGTCGCCTAAAACTTAAAAAAGGGCTTCACGTTTACCCCCTTTTCAGACCCTTTGATCATCCGAATGACACTTTTTTTTTAAACCCTGCATCAATGTGGGCCCGCAATTATTAAATTTTTGTCATTACAGAGGGCCCGTACCGGTTTTCCTGCGAATTGCAAATTTTTTTTGATAGTCTCGCTTTGTTGTACAAAAAACGCCCTTTAATTAATTCCCTTAAAAAAAACAGACCCTAAAACAGATTCTCAGCATATTCAAGCAATTCTCAACATTTTCTCAAACTTTTAAAACACCCAAGACCCAAAAAGAGAGCCAGACAATCAACCTTTATATTGTGGGGGGGGGTTCCCCAAAAGTTTATTGAATCAATTATGTGCAAAATATTGTCAAATTCTGTGATTACAGGTCTTGTTGAGGCATCTCACTTGGGAAAGTTGGCAGCCCAAATTTTTCCCTTCATAAATAACGACCTGACCGTTTTTAGGCAATGCTTAAAAAAAATTTTGACTGCAAAGCTATCAACCCCAGAAAAAAAAATAAATTAGATAGTATTTCAGCGCGATTTATGCGTTTTTTAAAGCCTGAAAAAAAGTTACAAAACAAATAAAAAAAAAAAAAAGGAAAGGGGGAGAGAATATGAAAAAAACATATTAGATGTGTCCCGGTTTTACAAAAAAATTTTGGTCAAGTCCTGCGATTAAAAAAGGGAAAATTTGCTTAAACAGGGCGGATACACGCATTATGCGGCGGAAAAGGTGCGGGTAAATCAACTTTTTAGGCTTATTAACAGGACAACTGAAAGTGATTCTGGGCAATGATTGTAAAGGGGGAACCCTTAATTTTTCAATCTCCGGGGCCCCAAATCTTTTGCGGCGGGGATTGCCATCATCACCCCAAAAGGTTAAGTCCTATTTTAGAAGGCGTGGCTGAAAAAAATTTTTTGGGTCAAGAACTTGATTTAAAAAATTGTTTATAGATACGCGTAATGATCATAAAACGCAAGCAGTTTTAGACCGTTAGGGTTGATTTTCAGGCGCGTTCAATTTGGGTTTTTTTATTTTTAGCAAAACGCCTTAGTAAAAATTTGCCAAAGCCATCAATGAAAAGTAAATTTTTAATTTTAGGGACAAACCCCACGTCCGCTATTGGGAGGCAAGGAGATTTTTTGTTGGGTGTGTTTAAAGCAATTAGCCAAAAATGGGTTGGTATTATTTACGTACTCATCGCTTAAAATGAAATATTCGCCACGAGTGATTTACACTTTTTTTAGGGTGGTGCGCATGTGGAACGGGCTTAATCGCAGATATTAAAAAAAGAAAAACTCACGGTCTATTGTGGCAAAGCGGGGGTTAAACTAAACGTCATGCATTAAAAACCTTTTTCCAGGCAGGTTCCAAAAAAAAAAAAAACCCAGTAGCAAAGAAAAAACCATGCTTAGTGTGTGAAATTTTAGCCGTATAATAATTTTAAGAACATTTATGACGTGAAACAAGGAAATTTGTTGGGATTTACGAAAATGGGCGCAGGGAGACAAAACTTTTAAATGCATTGTACGGGTTGAAACACTGATGCGGCACGTTAATGATAATGGTAAACCGTACAAAATTTAAAAACAAAGTGCGATTTAAACATGGTATTGCATCTCACAGAAAACGTAAAGCCCGGGATTGTAGGAATGCGCTCGATGCTGGAATATTTCTTTGGTCTTTTCGGTCTTTTTCACCCTATTTTTTTATGCAATATCGGGGTGGGAAAAAAAAAAAAGTTCCAAAAATGATGCACATTTTTAAAACCCCCGCTTTACCTGAAAAGCCCATTCAAAATTTAATGGGCGGTAATAAAAAAAGGGTATTTTTCAAGAGCTTACAAAAAAATCCCCGTATTTTTTTATTGTGAACCAACGCGCGGATTTATGAGGAACAAAGCAGCGTATATCAATTTTCTTTGATTTTGTATGAAACATCGAGCGATATTTTGCGTAATGATCGTAATGATTATTGTAATAAGCATCGTAAAAAAACATCGTAATAAACAAGAAAAAATTGGTAAATGCGCAATGGTTGTTTCATCAGAAATTGATGAGTTTTACAAAATAAGTGATCGGATTATTGTATTTCGTAAAGGCGAGTTTGGGTGGGGAATTATCCAAAAATGAAGCAAGTGCGGGAAGTATTGATCCATCTTGCGTCTTAATTGCGACTTACTTTGTCATTGCGGATCAAGTCCGCAATGACGGGAGGCATCGGGGATTTTCTTATAAAAATGCTTTTATATTATTAGGATATTTGATATTTTTTAAAAGAATCAATTACCTAAAGGGATGTTATAAAAAACCTCCCCTCTTGTGGAGGGGTGGGGGAGGTCTTCTTTTTGTTCTTATCTTGTCATTGCGGACTTGACCCCCTAACGGGGCTTGATCCGCAATCTCCTCAATTTATAAACAGGAAGTTATTTATGAGTAAAAAAACATTATCGACGAGCCAAGAACCTAAGTTCTTTGTCTCTAATATCCTTTTGCCCGCGCTATCTCGCTATGGCATTATTATTGCATTCGTTGTGATATTATTATTTTGTCGTTTATGAATGAGTATTTTCTGACGGTTAACAATCTCTCTAATGTCGTTCTCCAAAGTTCTATTAATGGCATTTTAGCGATTGGAATGACCTTTGTTATTTTAGTGCAGGCATTGATTATCCAGTAGGTTCAATGTTGGCATTCTCTGGTATGGTCGCGGCAAGTTTTGTCACGGGGGATTCAAATCACGGCATTTGGTTTGGTTTATTTGCAGGAATGTTGGCAGGCTTAAGTTGCGGAATGATCAATGGAAATGGTTTCAAATTTACGTCTTCCCGCATTGTAGTGACGCTTGGCATGTTAAGTGTGGCACGCGGAGGCGCACAAATTTGGAATAATGACATGCCGATTTCTAATTTAAGCGAATCTTTCTTATTTTTGGGTCAAGGTCGTATTTGGGGGATACCTGTTCCAATTATATTTTTATTAGTATGTTAGTCATCGCAATCATTACATTAAATTATACCCGCTTTGGGCGCTATGTTATGCGGTTGGCGGTAATGAAAAAAGCGCTAAAACCAGTGGTATCCCTACGCGTGCAGTCCTGTTTTCTGTGTATGCCATTTGTGGACTTTGTTCGGGGATTGCTGGGTTATTTTAACCGCTCGAACAACCTCCGCGCTCACTCAATCTGGCATGGGTTATGAATTAGATGCAATTGCTGCGGTTGTTATTGGCGGCACAAGCTTATCTGGTGGCTTAGGGACTTTAATTGGTACGCTTTTCGGTGGTTGATTATTGGTGTTTTAAACAATGGATTAGATTTACTCGGTGTTTCATCTTCTTATCAACAAGTCATTAAGGGCATTATTATCATGAGTGCCGTCTTGATTGATGTTTTATCGCGCCAAAAAAAATCAATAATTTCAATATTTTCAATTTTCAATATTTTTTAATATTTTTTAATACATATAGGAGATTCATTATGAAAAAAATACCCAGCAGATATCACGTTCATCATTTTCATCACTCAAAGCAGCTTTAGGTTTAGGCGTTATTTTGGCGACAAGTTTAATGACGGGTGCATATGCACAAGAGTCTAAAGTGCCTAAAAAGTCTTATAAAATTGGCGCTGCGGTATATGGTGTGAAAAATGAATTGCACAATTATGGGTGAGTGCATTAAAAGAACATCCTGAAATTTAAAAGCGGTTTGGTGAAGCTAACGGTGCTAGATGGACGTTATGACCATATGGTACAAGATGGACAATTTGATAACATGATCACCCAGAAATTTGATGCGGCGATTTATATTCCGATTGATTCTGTCGCGGGGCGCAATGTGATTAAAAAAAGCCACAGCTGCGGGTTTACCTGTCATTGGTTCAAAGGGTTTCCTGTTCAAAGTGACCAGTTGATCTCCTTTGTGGGTGCTGATGATGTCAAAGGTGGAAAAATGGCAGCCGAATCAGTCATCAGCGCATTAAATGGCAAGGCAATGTGGTGATATTAGAAGGACCAGTTGGAAAAATGGGACCTGTAATGCGAGGGGAAGGCATTCAAAGTGCGTTAGATAATGCGCCTGATATTAAAGTATTAGAAAAGAAAACAGCTAATTGGTCTCGCGCCGAAGCAATGAGTTTGATGCAAAACTGGCTCACCGCACATCCAAATAAAATTAATGGCGTAATTGCACAAAATGATGAGATGGCGCTTGGCGCAATTGCAGCAATAAAAATCCGCTGGATTAGATATTAAAAAAATTCCCGTCGTAGGATTGATGGGATTGCCGATGCAATGCGCGCTGTTAATAATGGAGAAATGATCTTAAGTATTCGCCAAGATGCATTAACACAAGCACAGGGCGCATTAGATGTTGCTTTGCGCCATCTCATTGGTAAAGATTACCAGCCTCAATCTGTTGCGTGGACGCTATATCCGTCTATGCCATGGATTGGCGGGACTGAAACACGTTACGACGTTCCATGGACAGTGGTTACCAAAGAGAATGTTAAGCAATTTATCAAATAACTATCCCCGTCATACTTGAAGATCCTGCTTTGTTGACAGCGTATTTTCACCCGAATCACTTACTACTTGTAAGCTCATCGGGGTTCACATACTTGTCGCCTCGCAGTATCTCCAAGTCTTTTGGGTATATACCCCTCACTCACAGTATCTTCAAATAAAAATAAAACAGGGGGTACATATGTCTTTTGATTTTTTTGAAAAAACCTATGACTTAACAGGACAAACAGCGTTACTGAACGGGCGCAGCGGGCGGGGTTGGCATCTCAATTGCTAGCTTACTGGCTGATCGTGGTTGCCGATTAGTGATGGTTGATTGTCATGAAAAATGTACATGCGGTGACACAAAGTATGAGTACAAATCACAGAACAAATCACAGTACAAATCACATTTCGCTTATTTGTGATATTCAAAATGAAAATGATATCCAAAAAATGGTTTCTACAGCGATTGATCAAGTTAAAAGAATTGATATTTTAATCAATAATGCGGGCGTTGGCTACTTGCAAATGCTGAAGAGATGTCTTGTGCGATGTGGGATACAACGATGAATATTAATGCACGCGGTGCTTTTATTTGTGCCCGTGAGATTGGTAAGCACATGATTAAAAACAATTATGGACGCATTGTTAATATCGCATCTCAAGCCGCAAGCGTTGGTTTGCATCAACATGTTGCATATTGTGCAAGTAAAGCGGCATTACTCGGTATGACGCGCGTTTTAGCCATGGAATGGGCAAAATACGGCATTACCAGTAATACTATTTCTCCCACAGTTGTAGGACACGCCTTTGGGAAAAAGTGCTTGGGCGGGGGAGATTGGTGCGGCATTTAAACAAAAATTCCAACAGGGCGCTTTGCCTTACCAAATGAAGTCGCTCATATGTTGTTATATCTCGTTAGCGGTGCGTCAAGCATGATTAATGGTGCAGATTTTTTTACTAGATGGCGGATATACCGCAATTTAAAAATAATTTAATAATTTAATAATTTAAAAGGAATCATTATGAAAAATATTCAAACGGTTTACGACATTGCCAAAATGCGTTTTGCAGAGATTGGGGTAGACACTGAAAAAGCCATGAAAATTTTAGATACGATTCCTGTTTCTATGCATTGCTGGCAGGGCGATGATGTTGCAGGATTGAAAATCCAACAGGCAGCTTGACGGGCGGCATTCAAGCAACGGG
This sequence comes from Sweltsa coloradensis, assembly GCA_024449915.1. Lineage (NCBI taxonomy): Eukaryota > Metazoa > Arthropoda > Insecta > Plecoptera > Chloroperlidae > Sweltsa > Sweltsa coloradensis. Next base: position 1,281,006 of record JAMZAV010000013.1, read on the forward strand.
TAACTATATGGGTAAAGCGCGCACTGCGGATCAATTACGTGCCGATTTTGAACAAGCGATTGCATTAATTCCAGGAACCTAAGCGATTTAATTTACATGCAATTTATTTAGAATCAGATCACGCCGTGCCGCGTAATGAGATAAACCTGAACACTTTGCTAATTGGGTAAGTTGGGCAAAACTCAACAATTTAGGGCTTGATTCAATCCATCTTGCTTCTTCATCCTTTGAGTAGTGATGGTTTTACGCTCTCACATGTCAACCCTGAAATTCGTCAATTTTGGATAGAGCATTGCCAAGCATCTCGTAAAATTTCTGCCTATTTTGGAGAGCAGTTGGGCAGCCATCTATTATGAATATCTGGGTGCCATGATGGTTATAAAGATCAACCAGTTGATAGGCTTAGCCCTAGAGCACGCCTTATGAGTGCATTGGATGAGATTATGAGCGAAAAGTTAGATCCAAAAACATCATATTGATGCAGTAGAAAGTAAGTTATTTGGGATTGGCGCGGAAGCGTATACAACGGGATCAAATGAATTTTATTTTGCCTATGCGACAAGCCGTCAAACGGCTTTATGTATGGATGCGGGGCACTTTCATCCGACTGAACAAATGTCAGATAAAATTTCTACAGCCTTGCTCTAATTCCACAATTACTCTTACATGTAACGCGTCCTGTTCGCTGGGATAGTGACCATGTTGTGATGTTGGATGATGAGACCAAGCAATAGCCAATGAAATCATCCGCCACAATGTCTTGAATCGGATTCATATTGGTTTAGATTTTTTTGATGCGTCAATTAATCGCATTGCCGCTGGGTAATTGGTACTGGAATATGAAAAAAGCGCTATTACGCGCTTTACTAGAACCAACCGATGCACTGAAAGAGATTGAAAAATAAAGGTGATTACACCAGCAGATTGGCATTATTAGAAGAGCAAAAATCTCTACCTTGGCAAGCCGTTTGGGATTATATTGCACGCGCCACAATGTCCCTGTCGGGCAAGCTTGCTTAAACCAATCGCCCAATATGAAAAAGATGTTTTATCTAAAAAGAGATTAAGTGATCGCTTGGTTATCCTTAACTTAAGGCTTTAGAGGCTAGGTTAGGGATACTTAACCCACAAAGGAGGATAATAAAGGAGAATAATAATGACCCAAAAAGATCAATAAATCAGTTTTAAAAAAATAGGCGTATTTGGGATTGGATTGGATACTTATTGGGCGCAATTTAAGTCACTTAAACCCCAAAATTAGAGGGTTATTTGGAATATGTGGCTAAGCAATTTCGGAGGTTCAGAGTTCTGTAGAGGTGTTAAAACTACGGTTTGGTAGATAATTTGGCGCGTTCAGATCAGCTCGCAGATGAGTTAATTCCCAAACAAGTTGATGTGTTTGGGGCTTTACATCACAACATAGCATTGAGTTCAACCGTGTTGTTTTTAGTACAACGTGTTAATAAACCAGTGATTATTTTAGACGCTGAAACCCAGAGTCAAGTTTGCCTTACGCAAAAATTAATCAGATGCCTGATCTGGGTGACCGTACAGGAGAATGGCTCGCCAATGTCAAGCGTGTTCAGCGCCTGAACTGGCGAATGTATTTTAAACGTTGCCATATCAATTTCACGTTTTTTTAGGGTAAACTGAATGATGTAATGCGTGGCGAGACAACAACATACAATTAACGGCTTTATCGATTAGTAAACAATTAAAAAAAAGTAAATATCGGGGTGTTAGGGCATTATAAATGGGATGTATGACGTTTATTCTAATATGACAAATTTATCTGCAAAACTAGGGTAAGATTTAAATTATTAGAAATAGATGAAGTCGCCAAATATCGACAGCAGGTTAACGCCACACGTGTTGAAAATAAATATTGTGATTTTAAAACAAGCTGTTGAGATGGATGACATTGTGATGAATAGGGAGATGCGCGGGCGATTGTGACAGCGTGTGCTTTAGATCAATTGGTGAAAATCACGATCTTCATGCAATTGCCTATTATTATGAAGGCACGGCAGGAAATGAGAATGAAAACATTATCACCCATGTATTTTAGGTAATACCTTTTTAAAACGCATAAAAGGGATTCCTACCGCTGGCGAATGTGAAATAAAAATGTATTAGCGATGAAAATCATGAGTTTTATTAGGTGCAGGTGTCATTTGCAGAACCTTATGGTATTGATTTGATAAAAATACAGTGGTTTGGGGGCACGATGGACCCGCACATCCGCGCATTGCAGAAGGGTCGTTCGTTTAGTGCCTTTACCTGTGTATCACGGCAAACCAGGTAAAGGGGTTTCGATTCAGATGCCCGTTGCCAAGGTGATATTACATTTTTATCTGTGGTAGAAGATGCACAAGGTGGGTGATTTTACAATATGCAAAAGGGCGAATCTGTCTCTGGTAGAGTCTGGAGACGGGTAATACGAATAGTCATTATCGTTTTCCATTGACGGCTAAAGTATTTATGCACGATTGGTGTATGGGTGGCGCAGCGCTCATTGTGCGATTGGTATAGGTCATGTTGGTCTAGAAATAGCCGCTTTTGCCAAAGTATTAAACATTCAATCTCATCAAATTTGTTAATGACTAAAGGAGTGAACTGTATGGAATATTCAGCAAACATTGGCATTTTTTATCATTTTTCTAGGTGCATTGCGGCAGCTTCTTTTTATATTCCCATTAAATTAGTTAAAACATGGGATGGGAACCTCTTGGATTATCAGCGGTATTTCAGCATGGTTATTCATGCCAATGATTTTCACTGCGATATTAATTCCCGACGTATTTTCATTTTATAGCGCCTTAGAGGGCAGTGTAAAACGCAATACTATTTTCTTTGGCATGATTTGGGGGATTGGTAAATTTTTTTTTTGGGTATGACGATGCGTTTTTTTAGGTTTGTCGTAGGTTATGGCGTTGCGATTGGTGTCACGTTAGTGATTGGTACTTTAATGCCCTCGATTCTAAGTGGTGATATTGCAAGTCTGCTTGCCACTAAAGCAGGATTATTTGCGTTATTGGGCATTGGTGTGGCTGTTTTTGGGATTATTATTAACCTCAATTGCAGGGTATCGAAAAGAGCAGAAGAGGGCAATCAACGGGTGAATTAACCTTAAAAAGTTTTTTCATTGCGATTCTATGCGGTATTTTTAGTGCATTCATGGCGTTTTGGGATTGATGCAGGCGCACTATTTAAGCCGCAGCATTGGCGGTGGGTGTGATCCTTTGTACCAAATTATGCCTAGTTACGTTTTAATCATGTTCGGCGGATTCATTACTAATGGGACTTGGTGCTTGATTAAAGGTTATAGAAATCATTCTCTTAAAACCATTAGGATCAATAAAAAAGATTTTGTTAAAAATTATAGCCTTGCCTCTTTAGGTGGGATCATGTGGTATTTACAATTTTTCTTTTATGGTTGGGGGCATGTACAAATGGTCGGTGTCAATCTATCTTTAATCAGCTGGACTTTACACATGTCTTTGTTAGTGCTCGGTGGTGGCATATTTGGAATATTGATGGGGAGTGGCAAAAATGTTCTAAAAAACCCTTTGGGGTTAAATTAGGGGGTATGTTTGTCATTGGTCTCAAGTTATTATGGGATTGGGGAAAATTAAGGGTTTTTAAATCTATCTCAAAGATTTGGAAAGCGGTTTTTAAAGTGTTCGGTATCTAAATATAAAAATAATATTAAGAAAAGTTTAAAATAAAGAGGAAAATAAAATGATTCAAAGGCATTTTTATGCCTTAATCCTGACATCTCAAGTTTATAAAATCGCCATAACCCTATCGGGAAAGATTTTGGGCAGTTTAAAAGCACAGGGTTCACATATTATTCTATTTTTCTAGAATAAAACGCATCAATTATTTGGTTTATGTTAAAGTTGAGTCAGAAGCACATGGAATGCTTTTCTGATACTGAAATATGCAAAAAATGGTGGCATTATATGAAAGATTTTGCCACCAAACCCGATAAAGCCCTATTTCTCTGAATTACGTTCGGTATTTATTTGGAATAATCAAATAAAAATAAAATATAAAACAATTTAAACACCTTTTTTTAAAATAAAGCGCTGAAAACAGCTTATCTTTTCTCTTTTGTTTTTAAAATTCGGGGGGTTTTTTTTCCTTCCAATGTTCAAAAAAATTTTTTGGCAGATCCAAATCAACGATTTTTTTAAAAGTGTCCCAAAAATTGATTTTTTCTTTGATTTTTTTTCTTAAAGACCCAAAACCATCTTTTTTTTTAAATTTGTGCTCATTTAAACCAAGGTTTTAAACTAAGGCTTTGTTTTTTATCGCTTTGTTTTGGGATTGGTATTGGGGGTAATTCTAAAAGTCATTCCGTCTTTAAATTCACTACCTGTTTTGATATCGTAAAAAAAAATAGTGGCATATTTTGTTCATTTGGGCTAATGATGAAAAGTCTCGATTCATCCCAAAATCTTCTGGGGTGTTGTTCAAACCCCCTTTTTGTTCAATGACTTTTTATATTTTTTAAAACGTGAATTTATATAAACCGCGTCGATTTCCCCCATCGATCTGGGGTTTAAATACGGATCAATTCAAAGGGGACATTCCGCCGCCACTTTCCCCCGCTCACCCCCTCAAAAAGCTCTTTAAGCGCATTGCTAAAAAAATACTTGCCTCAAAGGGAAATCAAATTATCGTTTTTTTCTTTGCCTTTCCCTTGTTAAACGCATAGCGAATTTATCCCTTTAAAACCTTTAATACGCGAAGCTTCCCGATATTGATTAAAACTTTTGAATAGTTTTGGGAAAATCCCCCGCACGGCTGTTTCATCGGGCGTTTTTCAAAATTTAATGTTTTCTGCTGTAAAATTTAGTTTTTTTTTTCAAAATTCTGCTTTTTTTTTAAAATTTAGGCAAAAGATTACAAATACACCAAAGGTCGGTTGCCTAAAATGCTTTACCGAAATTTCGATTTTGTTTTCCATGGTGTGCGGAAAAGCGAAAAATATCGGATTTTTTCCCAAAAGGGGTTTTCAGGTAAAATAAGCGTTTGTTTTTTTTTAAAAACCCTGAAAAATTTATGCTAAAAGCGCAATCCCTTTTGTCCATATATAAGGTATTGAGCCATTTAAAATAAAACCCCCGTGGGCATTTGATCAACAAAAAATCAGAAAAATAAATTTGTTTGTCAGGGCATTTTTCCGTAAATAGGGCTTTTTTATGGGGGCGACCCTTGCGAAAACCTTTTTTTTAAAATTTCCCAGGGCTTGCCAGCAAAAAATTCTGTTCATAGGGGGCTTTTAAAATTTCTTCAAATGATTTGGGACAAAAGGGGCTTCTTTATCTCAAAAACCCTTTCTGTTTTATCGTTACTTAAATAAAAGGTGGGCCACTTTCAAATTAGGCTGCATTTGTTTGAAAAAACTGATGATACCCATCGCTTCACTGATTGAGCCCCCCCTTGGAAAAAAATCGCATGAAATTTTCCTTTTCCCGGAAAAGCCCATCCCCCTTCTGCAATGTCGTTGACGACCTTTTTTTTTGGGATGTTCTATGCTTTTCATTTGGGCGCGGGGGACATAATCTTCAATGCTTTAACGGGATTCCATCTTCACCTTTAAAACCCGTTTTTTAACACTTTCATAAAGATAATATTTTTAAATTTTTTTTTAGGACCCGATATTGCCCTTGTTCGTTTTGCGCTTTGGTTTTTCCCAAGGGGCAACCACTTGCCGAATATTTTTAAATTCTTTATAGGGGATTTTTGTAGGGATAAAAGCCCAAAAACCTTTTTTATCACGAAGCCATCCCCGATGTTAACGGGGGAATTCATCAAAAAAATGGTTGCGGTTGTGCAAAATTTTTTTTTTTGATTTTCGCCTTGTATCGGGGGTCCCCGAAAACCCAAAAAAATTTCTTTTTGGGAAAAGGGGTTTTGATTCGATCAACATATCGCCAAGGTTGAGGTGTTCTTTTATCAAAAATAAACAAAGATTCTTTTTTAGCGCATGAGTTCAAGGTCATGGCTTTTAATTAAAAAACCCTTGTCTTATTGTCGCTTTTAAACACGCCTTTATCATCTTTTTTAAAGTTTTCCCCATTTTTTTGGGTGGAGGTTCCCCAATGAGGGGTTTTCGGGGGATTTTTACTTTTTAATTTTGTCACCAAAACATGGCTATCTTGGTGGCTTGTACGCTTGGGATGCTTTGGGCAACCCGCATATTCACGAAAAGTTTGATCCCCTAGCCTATTCTATCCAGGGGAAAAAGACATTTTATCGGCATCTTTAGACAGGGGCAATCATGTGCTGATTTAAAAAACTAGTCGGTTTGCCAGCCCCCCGTGGGGGCCAAATGCCGCCGAGCGCGTTATGGGTGCCAATCTTTTTTGGACTTTGTCAAAAATGGCATTCGCGGCATAATATGATAACTGGCATCACTTTAGCCCGCCATCTGTATTATCGAAAGGGTATCACCCCAATAAAAACTGGGGCGCCTTTGGGGATGGAGATAAAAGGAGCTTGCAATTTTTTTCCAAGGTTAATGGGTTCTTTTTAAAAATCTGCCCAATAAAAATAGAAGTCTTTATTAAATTCCCTTCGGGGACCAGGTTTTGCAAAATACAGCGTTTCCTCGGGTGTATCGCGAAAAATTTTTGAGCAAAGCAAAAAAGCCTGAAATATTCCCTCATGTGCATACGTTCAATTTGGTAGCAGGCTTGGCTTACATCCACGCCCCTGCGTTTGAGTTCAAGATGAATGAGGGCACCCCGTTAATTAATAGATTACATCGCCAGGGCGCACCAAAATTTTTAGATTTAGAGGTGAATTTTAGGCTGTTGGACGATTTGATAGCGGGTTCCCAGGGGCAATTTCGAGCGGGTCGAAACCAGAGGCTGTTTTCCTGCCCAAAGGCCTCGTCTTTGGGATTATCACGGGTAATTGAGATGTTTTTACCGTTGATAAATCCATTTTAAAGTAAGGTGTCCCAAATTTGCTGTTTGTTAAAAATCTGGCGCTTTCGCCATCAGTTAATGGTTTGTCATTAGGCGGTAAATCCCGCGATTATTTTAAAAATAAAATATGTCCCCAAATTGGCGATTAAGTTTTTTCTGGGGTTTCTTAAAAGGGTTGTTTCCCCAAACCTTTTGGGTAAATAATACTTGGATGAGTTCGTTCTCAAACTTGATTCTTTTGGGAAAGGCATGATTTATTTTTTTTTTTTAAGTGTTTTTAAATGATTTTAAAGAGGCTTTAATACCTAAAACTTTGGGGATGCTGCGAGGCGGCAATGTACGAACCCCCCATGGCTTACATAAGGTAAAATGATTTGGGAGAGTATGCGCTGCCCAAAAAAGCAGGAACCAATAGAAAGGGATGAGATATTTTTTCTGACAAAAGGATTGATAAATTTTTAATTTTTAATTTCCCCACTGATCATATTCAGTAGAAGGAATACATTATTTGATGGTAATCTTGCTAATTTTATTTTCGCAACAGTACCGTATATTTTCAAACTTTAAGAAACATCGACTAAAAACTGTATAGCCATTTAGATCAGAAAAAACGGGCGCAATATGGCAGACCGATTGCCATCATTTAAAACAATGATTTTTATTAAATTTCCCAAAAAAAAATGCGTTGCTTTTCACAATGCTTTGGGTAGTAAAGATCATTTTGCATATGTTCTAAAACACATCCAATAAAACCCAAAGGTTTAAACGCCCAACTTCCCCCCTGATTTTTAATTACCTCGTCAGCCCAATGCACATAGCTTGAAACAAATAAGTAATTTTCATTGATAAAGATCTTTCAAGCGTTTTAAGACTCAAAATTTTTCTTCAATGCGTTGTGCCATTGTTTTTTCTGTCTTCACCAAGAAAAAGTCAAATTCGCTGGCGCTTAAATGCGTAATAAGTCTTCTAATTTTCAGAATTACCCGCCTTAAACCATAATCACGGGTTGCCATTTTTATGCGAGCGGGTTCAATCATTGGACTAAAAGCGCTTGTTGCGAGAATGAATCAACAGTGATCTAATTTTGTAGCGCAAATTTTTTTGTTTTTCCATTGAGTTCAAAGCGTGTTTTATTTGTTCCGCTAATCCTGTTTCAAATGCAGCGATTAAATTCAAATATCTGAATACATTGTATCGCGTGCATTATCACTTGACTCTAAGCGGAGTATTTCTTTGTATCTTTTGTTTTTTTCTTTAAAAATTGCTTGATAATTTTATCGGTAAAATAACGCATATTTGTAATTACCCATCTCTAAATAATCTTGAGTGCTTGGGTAACTCTTTGCGATAGCCCGGCTCTTTAAGGATGGAATGAAAAAACTCCTCATCTCTTTGATTAATGTACTTGGTTGAGCCGCCTAATTTTTGATTTAAATACATCTAAAACAATATCTAACATTGCACTGCGCATATGCTTAGCTCGCTCACTTTCGGACAGTAACATCGCGATATTCAAAAATGCACGAAAATTAAATACGCCCAGTGCTTTCAGTCGATTAAGCTTTTGCTTTTTATCATTTTTATCTGACAGAGGTACATTGATGTTACTCTGTGGATCCTCATCTAACATCGTCATAAATGAGATACCCGAATAACACCTTGAATTCTTGGAGTCTTGCCCCCCCTTTAGGACTTGATACCCATTTTGTGAAAGCTCTTCTTGGAAGCTGGTTAAAAGGCGATTTTTGGTCATTCTGGGACGCCATAAAATTCAGCGGTTTGAGCGGCCGTAAACCAAGCATCCTCTTCAAATTCAAGCCCTTTCAAACCTAAGTGTTTTTGGATTTTAGTCAGTGCGTTGGCATTATTTAAAATATTTTGACGATCTATTTTTGAATTTTCTAAAGTGCGAAGCATATCATTGCAAACCTCTTTTATTTGAAAAAGAGTGCTCATTTATGGCGCTCCATCAAACAAGCATCTTACCATCTTACTTAACCATTTTCAAGTGGTCACAAGCTGTGACCACTTCGCTATCAATTATTAAAACTTAATGGCTTTTTTAAAAATACATGCTTTATATTATGATAATATTTTAGATTTTCTAAAAAATCAAGCACCTAATGCATGTTATAAAAAACCTCCCTCTTGTGGAGGGGTTGGGGGAGGTCTTCTTTTTGTTTTGATCTTGTCATTGCGAGTAAATCTTTTACTAATCGCTTGGCAAAATTGTAAAGCGCGTAACATCAGTTACTTAAATATTTTCAGTCGGTGAATTTATCACCGACTGACCGACTTCATTTTATATTAATCATTGATTTTGTTTCAGGTGTTAAAACCCTTCTTATCTAGCGTTTTTTGGGCATTAAGATAGTTTTGCTTGTGCTTTTGGTGATGTGCAGATTTTGTGAAGTGATCAAATTGTTTATTAGTCAGTTTAATTTCTGGTAAAAAACTCACTTCAATGGGTTCAATTTCTAAAGGCAAAATTAAATATTCTTCTTCAAGTATGATGGGTATATGGTGGGATCAGTATTTTTTGTCATCATTTCGCCTTTAAAATTTTAAACATTATCTACAATAAAAGTTTCACTAAAACTACATGGATAATCTATATCTATATGTTCTATTTTAAAAAATCAATAAAAAAATCTCGATTATCTACAAAAAAATATATGGTTATCTACACAAGCATAAATAACATCAAATAAGCCCTCAACAACATCTTGCCATTTTGCACTTAACCATTTTCAAGTGGTCACAAACATGACCACTTCGCTATCAATTTGCATGAGACTAAATAATTAAACTTTAATGGTTTTTTTTTAAAAAATCATGGGATTTAATTATGCACTTAAATATGCGATTGATTTTACTTAATTTTTCAGTCGGTGACAATTTGTCACCGACTGACTGCCTGCCTGACTGCCTTCATTATTTAATTTATATTTAATCTATGCTCACCAGATCCAAAGATCTAAGAAATCCTTTAACTTCTCTAAAAATTGGGGATATGCTCAAGCTATATTCTCGAGCTTTCTTTTCAAAAGGTACTACAAATTCTTTATTTTTCAATGTCGATATATTATGATTTAATCTGTCTAGATAAAAAAATCACCTACTAAATCAGAATTTTTAAATGAAACGCTGATTTAGGCTCATTATTTTTTTTACATCTCTATATTCATCTTATTTAGTTTACTCATTTTAAAATGTTTTTTTTAAATGAAGGTTCTAGGATTTTTTTTCTTAAAAATTTATAATCTGTCAGAGTACTTATTTTTTTATACTCATCTGAAACAAACCCTTTAATAAAATATTCAATCAAGAATCTTTATCCCACTATCTGCTAAGCCCAGCATTTATAATAACGATCTCTGTCTGTATAAACGCACTTGGGTTAAAAATAAACTCTACCTTGAATCCAAATTTAATAAAAAGCGCATAAGTTAACAATCTTACAACGCGCCCATTTACCATTGCCAAATGGATGGTATCCAAGTAAAAACATGATGAAATATCGCTATTTTATTAGTCCTAAAGTTCTTCATCTTTTTTATAATAAAAACTAATAATTTTTCAATGTATTCATTCATGAATACATAAGCGGTGGTGGTATGGCTTGACTGCGAGATAGCAACAATGTTTTTGTCTAAATCTTCCTTGAAAATCATCGCCTTCATTTTTAAGGTATCGACCACTTTGGTATGAAACCTCAAGATAAGCTGTTTTGTAAATCAAATCGTTTGCACTCACACTATTCGCAATAAAAGTCATGCATCTTAATATTATCAATTTCTTTGAGAAGATTCATTCCGATTTAGTCCGTTTGTGACTTACTTTCAAGATATTCTGCGACAGTTGTATGATTTTTTTTCAATTCTTGCTGATCCAACAGTTTCGCTATTTTGAAAAATAGCCTGTATCTCAAAAAATAAATGGCTTTGGCGTTGTCCCCCTGAAGTCCCATTTTTTTAAGATGAATTATATCCTAATTGCCCCGAATTGGGCTATCAAACGTAGGATTAGCAAGTGTTAATAATTCTATGAGTGGATCAATATTTTTTGTCATCATGCCCCTTTTAAATTTAATCATTATCTACAATAAGCATGTTTCACTATCTACAGGATAATCGATATCTATATGTTTCTATTTAAAAAATCATAAAATAATCTCGATTAATCTACAAACAAATTTGGTTATCTTACACAAACATCAAACAAACATCTTGCCAAGCAGGCTTTTTAATGTTTTGAATTTATCTAAACCCTGGCTGTTTTGGTTGATCAGAGCATCAAGGTTTTTGAAATACTCCCCCAATTTTTTTTTGTTCTTCCAGTATAGGAATTTGGATTTCCCTCCTTCCCAACAGCTTTCCAGAATTTCTAAAAATGTCGAACCTGAAGCATGTTTTTCTGCGTATTTTTTATTAAGTGACCGCATGAATAAATAAATAAGTATCATAAACCATTTTTCAAAATAAGCGATTGAAAACCCTGATTTGTTGCTCCAGACGTAAAAAAATTGCCAAATCGCCCCAATTCCTGCACGGCTTGGGAAATAAGATTGTCCTTTGAGCTGGCAAAATTCTTGCCGAGCTATTTGGGTAAGCCTAATTCTGTGATTTTTTTCCCCACTACCATTTGCATGGTATATTTTCCAATTTCAGTAGGAGAGTACCAATCAATATTACCATTCCAGTATTCAGGAATTAGTGTGCTAGGCGTTCCGCCACCTATGATATCGGCAACATCTTCCCCAACTTTTTTTACTTCCCACCCACCACTAACCCCTTAAACCTCACTTCTGGGACATCTGCGCCATCTTTTGGGGAAAATTTTTTTAAGCATCGCTTTTTTGAAAGGGTTTGTCAGTTGTTTATATTTGCGTTGATAAAGCGTGATGAGTGAGTCGAGGTTTTGGAAAAAGCTACCGATTTGGGTTTGTTCGGCTATCAAAGGTATTTAAAAAAAGGAAAACTGTTCAACGCTGCTTTTTGAAATGTTAATTGCGACATTCCCCCGCCTTGTGACTTAAAATATTTCTGTTTGTTATTTATATATGAAAATAGAAAATTTGGGTTTACTAATAGGTTAGGGCGTAAAGTGCGACTCTTTGATTTAATACAAACTGATTATTTGAGAATTAAACCCCAGCGCCCGAGAAAGTCACCATGACCAACGTCACTTAAATCTTTACGAGGTCATTTTTATTAATGTTTCATTAGCTATATCAACATATTTTCCAGAATGCTTTAAATCCCTTCAATTGAAATTGAATTAAGATTAATAAGCTCAAATTTACCGCAATTTGTTTGTTATCTTCATGACTATTTCCATTTTTTATATTGTGATAGTGACGATATTTTTTCTCTTCCCAATCATCACTAACCCCTTAAACCGAATTTCGGGCATGTATTTTGGTTGGTTATCTCATGCATCCTGTTTTAAGAGTTTGCGGAACTGCGCGATGCCGTCCATTCAACATCAGAGCCGACAAGTTCGACCATCCATCTCTGCCAGAGAATGTTCTGTTTGTGTGATTTTGGGTACTTACATCCATCAGGGTTGTTTCATATTTATCGGCTAGCGCTTGGACTTTTGGGTGAGCTCGTTAATCAGTGTTGTGGGTAATTTATGCAACGCCGTGACTAATGGTTTTATCCATTTTTGCTCGAGCATGAACATCATTGTTCATCCGTCAGATTTCAATTGTGGGGCTTGGTTTTACGCTGTAGATCCTCAAACTCTGATTTAACCTGCCCTTTAAGTTGCTTTTCATCATCAAGGTTTTGTGCCACTTGCAAGATAATGCCGTCATAATCCTCGGGGCTAAATCCCTCGCTTTGGCGCTTGTTGGTTTTCAGTTGTGCGGCGATTGTTTAGCGGCTTTTTTAACCTCGGCATTCACAAACGCATCTTTAGCATCATTGACGGTATCGGCTTCTTTATCTTCCTCACTCATGGACTCAAGTAATTCATCGTATTGGGCGTGATTTCTATCAGACGATTTTCTTTGGCTTTAAGGCTGTCTAATTCATCTTTTAAATACACACTTTGCACCAACTCAAAGGGCAAGATGTGACCTAACCAACCGTCTTGAACTTCTTTATCTGTGCCATCTTTTGCTTTTTTATCACGATAATCGGATTGACTTGGCGAACGGCTTCAAACCCTTCTGTTTGGATGATTTCTAAGTCAACTTCAATGCCGAGCCAATTATCATTTAGTATTTGATACGCGGCATATTTATCAATCAATAAAATCCCTTTAAGCCGTGAGAAAATTTGCTGCGCAAGGGCATCTTCTGTCATCGAAAGCTTGAGCGCACTCATGTTGTCTAATAATTCATGCTTGAGTACGGCATTAAAATCTGCAAACGCGGCATTAAATTTTAAAGTAAATGCCTGAAATATCAGGATGACTTTGGATCACTTCTTTTAGATTCTTAGCGCTCTCTTTATCAACGTTAAGCACTGCATGATGCCCTGATGTGTCGCTAAAGAGTGCATTACGCAAGGCATCAAACGCCTGCCAATACGCGCTCAGTGCATCAATTTCAGATTTAGGAATGCCGCCAAACATTGTGGCATAAATATCAAAGCGCTCTGATGATGGTGGCGATGAATCGACATATCTGGGGATATTGAGATTGTAATCATTGGCGCAAATCTCATCTCTTTCAACGATTTTAGAAAATTTATCGACGTTGATGCGTTGGCTCACTGTTTCGGCAATGCGTTTGATATCCGAGGCACGTAATAGATTGTTTTTAACTACTTTGAGAAACCCTTTTGAGGCATCAATCATAAAATATCGGTGGTCGGGCGATTCTTTTTAAGCACGATAATGGTTGTGTGGGATGCCCGTACCAAAAAAGATATTGGCGGGTAACCCAATCACTGTATCAATGTTGTTTGAATTCAATGAGTTTTTTTCTGATCTCACCTTCTTCGCCGCCACGGAATAAAACGCCGTGCGGTAACACAATCGTCATAATGCCATCGGGTTTAAGGTGATATAAATCGTGCAATAAAAAGGCGTAATCTGCTTTAGATTTGGGCGCAAGACCATAAACGGGCATAACGGGGATCTGTCTCCTTATGGCTCGGATCCCATTCTTGCGAGTAGGGCGATTGGATACAACGGCATCCACAAATAGCAGATTATAGGAATTGACGGGTCATTCTCATCAAACAAAGGCCAATCATTTTCTAAGGTATCGCCATTGCGGGTGAAAATATTATCGACCAATATGCGCGCATAATGAGGTTCATACGCGTAAGGTTATAGGTGTTTTGTTTGAGTTCTTGCGCTAATATTTGATCTTGTTTCATTGGGAATATATTTGGCGATGCTTTTACCAATGTTGATCAATAATGAACCTGAACCACTGGTCGGATCATAAATTTGAATTGTTTTCTCGGTCTTTAAGATGCTCGGCAATGATATCGGACATTAAAGATGAGACTTCATGCGGCGTATAAAATTCCCCCGCTTTTTTTCCCGCATTAGCCGCGAACATGCCGATTAAATATTCATAAATAAAACCCAATACATCATAATCTTGCCTGCCATCCATTGGGATATCTTTAATCAGTTGGATAAGGCTACTCACCGCTTTGGTTTGGGATGCAGATGTGTCGCCAAGCTTACTCAAGCCCGTTTGTAAGGTATCAAATATGCCTTTAAATAATTTGTCGTATTTAGGGCTAATTAATCGACTAAACGCGGAGGAGTCCCATCACGCACATTTGCCACACTTAAATCGCTGCCCATTTCCACCAAGTAGAAAATAAATTTGGGTAGGCAATAAAATAGCCAATGTTCTTTTTAAAGTGATCGACAGACTCGCTATCCATCTTCCAATAGTTGTGGAGATCTGTATCTGCATAACTTCTTTTTTTTGCAAACTTTAAGGCGTTGTCTGATAGATATTTGTAAAAAATAAAGCCCAAAATATAATCTTTGTACTCGTTTGCTTCAATCTTTGAACGCATTTGGTTGGCTGATTGCCAGATTTTGGCGGCTAATTCTTGTTTGTTCATGGTGTTTTCTCATAAGGGGATTCAAAGGGTATAAATGTTTAAAGAGTTAAAGAATTAAAGAGTTAAAGATCAAACAAACATCTTGCCAAGCAAGGCTTTTTTAATGTTTGGCGAGTTCGCATCATAAACTCAAAAATTCATTTTCAATAATTGTTCAGAAGCCCACATAATTCTTAGCAAACTGATATGCCACTCTACCTGAACGTGATCCGCGAGAAATAGCATATTGTAAAGCCTCTGTCCGAACATGATCATCTAACAACACACGCACCTAAATCCATCAACCAGCCTTCTACAATATTTAAGTATTCAACTTGAGTAAATGGATAGAACGTCAGCCACACGCCCCAAAAAGTTCAGATAAAGATATCTTCTCCTCTACTGCCTCTGAATGATGTAATTCACCCTCTTCATCGGTATAAGTTCCCAGATTATCTTTCATCATTTCTGGCAATAAATGCCGCCGATTAGAACTGGCATAAATTAAAATATTTTGGGGTGGCGCATTTAAAGAGCCATCTAAATTGCCTTCAGAGGTTTATAAGAGGGATCACCAAGTTCAAAAGATAAATTCATCACAAAAAAATTATAAAATAAAAAGGTAGATTTTCTAATTGATTAAAAATCAATGGCAATGATGATAAGTATTCCTTATTCAATTCAATAACGCGTAATTTTTTATCTAAAAAGGGCAGTTAAGCAGCCTTTAATCAACGATGATTTCCCTGTCCCTCTTGAGCCTGTTAATAAAACATTATTTGCATAAAAACCCATTAACAAACTGCCTTGTATTCATCATTACCGCTTCTTTTTGACGATAAATTTCCTTTTAAATCATCAAATTTTACATGGCTTGGATTCATAATCGGCGCTAAATAATATGCATCACCTTGTTTGCAAAAGCCGACATGCCAATATATTGTCAAAGTTTTGGGGTGTCATGTTTTACAGGAAAAAGTTTTTCTATATTTTGATTAAGCCTTTCAAGCTGTTTATAATGTCATTTAAATTCATTAGAATTCCTATTAGTTACTGATTTTACGCACTCATAAAGAAAGTAGATTTAAAACCCCCTCAAACCTCCCCCTTACAAAGGGGGAGAATTATTACAAGTCCCGTTACGGGGTAAAGTCCGCAATTACCAAGGTCTACCCCTTTTTTAGTCCTCCCTTTTTAAAGGGGAGTTAGAGGGGTTTTAAATCAACTCCTTATAAGAAAAAACACCTGATCTGCATCCAAAAAAAAGCACTATTACCAAATGTTCAGTCAATAGCGCCTTAAATATACAAAACCTAAATCTAAATATATTCAACAGCCAATTCAATTGGGTTAACGCGCCAACATTAATCCTTTCAAATAATGACTTTCTGCCATCGCTTTGGGAAAATTGATGATCTTCACCTTGATTAAGCACTTTTAGCTGCTGTATATGGCATTTAGCAGATTGCCCGCTTTCACTAATGCATTTTGTAATTGCTCAGGGCTTAAATGTTGCGAACACGATAAGCTGATTAATAAAACCCTTTGGATTTTAATTTAAAATCATCGCCAACTGGTTTAAAGCTTTTATACCATCAAACCCTTGTTTGAAATCTTTTTTGCGCTTAATAAATGCAGGTGGATCAACAATAATCGCATCAAACTTTTTACCTTCCGCAGCTAAGATTTTTAAGATTGAAA
The DNA here is from genome assembly GCA_024449915.1 of Sweltsa coloradensis. Lineage (NCBI taxonomy): Eukaryota > Metazoa > Arthropoda > Insecta > Plecoptera > Chloroperlidae > Sweltsa > Sweltsa coloradensis. The sequence continues at coordinate 1,297,678 of JAMZAV010000013.1, forward strand.
ACGCATCGCCTTCTAATAATTCCAAATTATCATTAATACCATTTAATGCGGCATTCTTTTCAATCACACTCTTAATGCGTGTTTAGAAATATCAATACATGAAACATGTGTCGCACCTGATTTAAGCGCGTAATCCCCATGCGCCCATATAACTGAACACATCTAAAACAGTTTTATTTTTCAAATAAGGGATCACTAAAACTCTGTTTGTGCGTTGGGTCATAAAACCAACCTGATTTTTGACCATCTTTAGCAGGTACTTGGAAGTGTAAATCACCTTCGGTGATAAGACAGTGATTCAGGAATATCACCAAAATTTCAGGTAAATCGGGAATACTTCTAAGTTCTAAAAGGAGAATCATTACGAACAAACACTTTGGTAATACTAAAACAAAATTTTAAAGGCTTCAATGATTTCTGTTTTTAATTTTTCCATGCCCCCTGTCGTGATCATCACAACCGCAACATCATCAAAACGGTCAATAATTAAGCCTGGCAGAAAATCTGCTTCAGAGAAACAACACGATAATGATTACTTGAATAAAATTCTTGTCTTAAAGAAAGCGCTGTGCGTAGCTTTCAATAATTAAATTTTGATCCAATACAATATTGGCTAAACGTGAATAAATTCGTGCACAAATTAAAGAATTAGGGTTAAAATTGCTGAGCCCAATGGCTTATTGGTGTCATTTAGTACGCAGACTAAATCACCCGCTTGAAAGCTTTTTAACGGGGATCTGGTCATGTCAATTTCATTAGAATAAATCCAAGGATGCCCATTTAATGCGCGGCGGTCTTCATTTTTTTTAAGGTATAACGGAGGAAGTTTATTCATTGGTATGTCTTTTTAAGTTGCTTAAAAAAAAATAAAAATACGCACTCAATTTATATCCAAAGGATCTGCAAAAATAAAGGGTATATGAGGCGTATTTCTAATAGGCATGTAATGCACTCGTTTTATACCCAAAAGACTTGAAGATACTGGGAGGCGGCAAGTGTACGAACCCGATGAGCTTACATAAGGTAAGTGATTCAGGTGAGTATGCGCTGCCCAAAAAAAGCAGTATCTTCAAGTATGGACGGGTATATGGGGCGTATTGTACAGTATGTGTACTTAATATTTTGTGATAACTATTTTTAAGCTTAACGGTGAGCACATCACATGGTGCATCATTCAATATTGCATTAGCGGTTGATCCTAATAATAAAGATAAACCGTGTCGTGTATGTGCGCCGATAACAATTAAATCAACTTAAGATCTGTTGCTGCACGAATAATTCCTTCTTTGGTAGAAAATGCGGTAATCACCATAGAATCTACATCTGAAATGCCCAGCTTTTTAGTCATTTCAATCATCGCAGATTTAGACGCAGCTTTTACCTCATCATCTGCAATATCAGGTAGAAGCGGCATAAGTTCATAGCCTGCCGCAATGCTAATTTCCTCAATTACATGTATCACTGTTAACTTAGCATTATTATTTCGAGCTGCAATTGCTTTGGCTTTTTCACCAACAATTTGTGCATCATCAGAATAATCCATAGCAAATAAAACATGTGTGTATTCAAACATAAAGTGTTTCCTCTTTTTAAATTTATGGGGGCTAAAGTAAATATGACAAGTAAATCTTTCCTAACTGATAAATGCAAATAGCTAAAATCAGTTAACATTACGCTTTAAATTACGATTTGAAATTATGCTTTAAAATACGTTTAACTTTAACAAACAAAAGTTGATACAAAACACATTATACCCAAAATCATACGCCCCAATATTGGGTAAATATAAAACAGATATAAAAGGAAATTATTATGCCAGATTGTACAGATCATTCCTTAGATCATTCCTTAGATCATTCCTTACGCCTCAAACCAGTATGAACGTGGTTTTTTTGGGAAATTGGAGGACGTTTTGTCGCAGAAACATTAATGCCTTTATTATTATCTCTAGAAACAGAATATGAAAAAGCCCAAATTGATGAAGCATTTTAAAACCAACTGCAAGAATTATTACGTGATTTTGTTGGCAGACCTACGCCGCTTTATCACGCACAAAGATTGACTGAACATTCTGCTGGTGCGCAGATTTATTTTAAACGTGAAGATCTGAATCATACAGGCGCACATAAAATAAATAATTGCATCGGGCAAATATTATTAGCAAAAACGTATGGAAAAACAAGAATTATTGCCGAAACAGGTGCAGGAATGCACGGTGTTGCCACTGCGACAGTTGCCGCACGTTTTGGCATGAAATGCGTGATTTATATGGGATCAACCGATATTGAACGCCAGCAACCTAACGTATATCGCATGAAATTATTAGGTGCAACGTCATCACCGTACAATCGGGCACAGGTACATTAAAAGATGCCATGAATGAGGCATTGCGTGATTGGGTTACGAATGTTGACGATACGTTTTATATCATCGGCACGGTTGCTGGGCCTAAACCCATATCCCCAAATGGTGCGTGATTTTCAGTGTGTGATCGGAGAAGAAACCAAAGCCCAGTCATTCATAAGACCAATAAATTACCAGATTATTTGATTGCATGTATTGGGGGCGGCTCAAATGCAATGGGGCTTTTTCATCCATTTCTTGATGATCAATCGGTACAAATGATCGGCATTGAAGCGGCAGGTTTTGGGTTGGATACGGGGAAACACGCAGCATCACTTAAAGGTGGTAAAGCGGGTGTATTACACGGAAACCGCACCTATTTATTACAAAACAGTGACGGACAAATTCAAGATGCACATTCAATTTCTGCGGGCTTAGATTATCCAGGGATTGGGCCTGAACATGCATGGCTTAACGATATCGGTCGAGTTATCTATGAATCTATTACAGATCTTGAAGCATTAGATGCGTTTCAATTGTGTTGCCAATTAGAGGGAATCATCCCTGCGCTTGAATCATCTCATGCAATCGCATTTGCGCTCAAACTGGCACCTACTTTAAAGCCGGGACCAAACGATTGTCATTAATCTAAGTGGTCGCGGCGATAAAGATATGGCGACCGTTATTGAACATTTAAAATTTTTAGGAGATATATATGTCACGCATTCAGGCTATATTTGAAAATTAAAAAACAAACGTCCCGCATTAATTTCTTTGTAACCGCTGGAGATCCAAGCTATGACAAGTCATTTAATATCTACAAAGTTTAATCCAAAATGGGGCAGACATTATTGAATTAGGTATGCCATTTACGGATCCTATGGCAGATGGTCCTGTGATTCAATCTTCCGCTTTACGTGCTTTAAGCAACGGGCAAGATATGCACAAAACATTACAGCTGGTGCGAGATATTCGTAGCACTGAAACTCGTTGATAATAAAAACAATACAACCCCGATTGTTCTCATGGGATATTACAATCCTATTTATATTTATGGGGTTTGATCAATTTGTTAAAGATGCCTTAGAAGCAGGCGTTGATGGCTTAATTGTGGTGGATTTACCCCCTGAACATGATGATGAGCTGTGCGATATCCCCCAACACGCAGGCATTGATTTTATTCGATTATTAACGCCAACAACCGTTGAAGATAGATTAGAGCGTGTTTTGCAAAAAGGCTTCAGGATTTTTATATTATGTATCTGTTGCGGGCATTACAGGTGTTTCTGCACCAAAATTCTGCTGAAGTTGAACATAAAGTCGCTAAAATTCGAGAAAAAACGCAATTGCCTATTTGTGTCGGTTTTGGTATCAAATCACCAGAACAAGTCAAAGAAATAGGACGTTTTAGTGATGGCGTTGTTGTGGGATCAGCCTTTGTTAACTTAATTGATAGCGATAAAAGTACAGCGGCTTTGATGGATGATATCGGTCAATTAACGGCCTCTTTAGCGAAAGCATTACCCGCGAGCATATCGTAATAATGACCAAGATCTACACATCTTTTTAGTACTCCCTTTTGAAAGGGGGAGTTAAGGGGGGGGTTAAGCATTTTAAATCAATTGATTATAAGATAAAAACTCCTTAACTTAATGGCGTTGCCAGCAGGCAGGAGGCAACTTAAAAACAAAGGAAATAAAACATGAGTAATCCACATTTTATGAAAAACTGCAAGATGGCGTTTAAGGGTTGAATGGATTCTGAAGCTGCGCTTCGCTACGCGCAGAATGGCAGAGGATGCGCAATGAGACTATCTTCGCAATCTATTGCGTTAACCTCACCGCAGCAGGCTATAGCGATTGGCTAGCCGAGCTTAAAACCCGCATTCATACCACGCAACAACGCGCCACTTTGAGCGTCAACCGAGAATTGGTTTTACTGTATTGGCAAATTGGTCACGACATTTTAATAAGGCAAGCCAAGCAAGGTTGGGGCGCGAAAGTCATCGAACGACTGGCGCAGGACTTGCGCACCCCTTTTCCACAGATGAAAGGTTTTTCACCGCGCAATCTCAAATACATGCGAACTTTTGCCGATGCATGGCGCGATGCGCAATTTGTGCAAGAGGTGCTTGCACAATTACCTTGGTATCATCAACTGGCACTTTTGGATAAATTAAGCGACACGGTCACACGCATTTGGTACGCCAAAAAAAGCCATACAAAACAACTGGTCTCGCAACATCTTGGTCATGCAAAATTGAAACCCGCCTGATTGAACGACAAGGCAATGCCGTGACTAAACTTTGAGACCCGTTTACCCAAACCTCAATCTGACTTGGCAATTGAAAGCCTCAAAGACCCTTATAGGTTTGACTTTTTAGGTTTGACCAAGAAGAAGCCCAAGAACGTGACATTGAAAATGCATTAGTCAAACATGTAACAGATTTTTTATTGGAACTGGGTGCAGGATTTGCTTTTGTGGGCAAACAGGTGCTGATTGAAGTGGGCGACGATGATTTTTTTATTGACTTGCTTTTTACCACCTCAAACTCCGCTGCTATGTGGTGATTGAGCTTAAAAACGGGCAAATTTAAGCCAGAGCACTTGGGTCAACTGGGGTTTTACATGACCGCCGTCGATCGACAAATGGGAAAAAACCGAGCAAGACAGCGCGACCATTGGTCTGCTTTTGTGTAAGAGCAAAGACAAAGTGGTTGTGGAATATGCACTGGGTGACAAAACCCAACCCATGGGCATCGCGGGAAAACAAACTGCTTGAATCCTTGCCAGAAAAATGGGCGGTCAACTTACCCAGCATCGAACAAATTGAACGCGAATTACTTTTGAGTTTTCCCAAAAGAGATGACCCCCTCTAACTCCCCCCTTCCAAACATAGGTATCTTGTGGAGGGGCTGGGAGGTTTGTTTGGTTTAAATCTACTTTTTTATTCAGTGCCGTAACATCAATGACTAATCATTTGGCATCCAACGTTTCTTTAAGTTTTTTATAAAATCGTCTCTGTGCTTTGGGTTATCTTCTGTCAGGTATTGAACTAGGTAGTTTTTTTGACCAATTATGACGTTTAAATAAGTCCCAAATATAATCATCCGATATGACTTTATCAATATAATTTTCGATAAATTCTCTTTTCATCATATACTGTAAAAATATGCCCTTTGAGTGATTTATCTTTCAATAAAGCAAGCATTTTAGATTCTTCTTCAAGGCTTATATAGCAACATTGCGTCTGCCTCCCCATGATTTTTCTTCTATGCTATCTGGACCATAAGTATTATATTTTTTACGATGGTATAAATTTTACTCTTTGTTACACCTAAAAAGACTGCATATTCATGAGCCTTTTTCCCAGGGTTTAATGTGATTGTTAATAAAATTTGCCAATGAGTACGAAAATGTGCTTTGTCTGAAACTGACAAATTATAAGCAAGCTCTTCAACTGTCAAATGAGGCTCTATATTGAGTAATTCAATAAAACGATTACCTCTCTATTTAAAAAAAACTGTAAGTAGCGACTCCGCAATGACGAATAATTTTTAAATCAATAAGTTATATTTTAATTATCCTTAACTTAATGGCGTTGGAGGCAAGTGCGGGTGTGTTGAGGGGGATTTTACATAAGTTTATGTGATAAGGATGCTTATTAAATATTTTTAAGTTTAAATGTTTGATTTATATATTATAATTATTTGCATTGATCAAAACAAAGAAAAGGACACAGCGCCAAAGCGACCATTTAAATAATCTCGTTCTAGGTTGGGGCTATTTTTCGGATACTAAAATCAGATAAAGGGAATAAGTGGGTTTGTTTATGTTCCTTCTCACAAAGCCACACTTGATCGCGCCTGAATAAATCTTGGTTGAGTAAAGAAGCATCTTCAAAGAAGATCGGTATAATGCAACTTATTTAAAATAAACAGAAACGGATGATTATGAATTTTAATCTTCATACACAATATGAGCCTGCGGGTGATCAACCTACTGCGATTAAAAGCCTGCTTGGTGGGCTAAATGATGGTTTATTGCATCAAACTTTGTTAGGTGTAACAGGTTCGGGTAAAACATTTACGATGGCTAATATCATTGCAAAAACCAATCGTCCCGCAATGATTATGGCGCATAATAAAACGCTTAGCAGCGCAGTTATACGGCGAAATGAAAGCATTTTTTCCAGATAATGCCGTTGAATATTTTGTCTCGTATTATGATTATTATCAGCCAGAAGCTTATGTGCCAGCGTCTGATACATTTATTGAAAAAGATTCTTCAATTAATGAACACATTGAACAGATGCGTTTATCGGCAACCAAAGCCATTTTGGAGCGCAAAGATACAATTATTATGCGACTGTGTCTGCTATTTATGGTTTGGGTGATAAAGATCATTATATCTCTATGATTTTACACTTGATAAAAAGGTGATTACGGCAGATCAACGTGCAATTCTAAAGCGGCTTGCAGCGTTACAATACACTCGTAATGATGCAATTCTTGAGCGAGGTACATTTAGAGTGCGTGGGGATGTGATTGATGTCTTTCCCGCAGAATCCGAACGTGATGCCGTGAGAATTGAAATCTTTGATGATGAAATAGAGAACATTTGTTTATTTTGGATCCGCTCACAGGGCATGTCAAAAAGCGTGTAGAGCGTGCGACGATTTATCCATCCAGTCATTATGTTGCGCCACGTTCTGCGATGATTGGCACGATAGAAAAAATCAAAGTTGAGTTGGCGGATCGATTAGAGTATTTGCGTGCGAACAATCAATTGGTTGAAGCGCAAAGATTAGAGCAACGGACACGGTTTGATTTAGAGATGATTGTTGAATTGGGTTTTTGTTCAGGTATCGAAAATTATTCGCGCTATTTATCAGGTCGGGAAGTTGGGGAAGCACCACCGACTTTATTTGATTATTTACCCCCTGACGCATTGCTTTTTGTGGATGAATCACATGTGACAATCCCCAAATTGGGGCGATGTATAAAGGTGATCGTTCTCGTAAAGAAAAACTTGGTAAATTATGGCTTTAGGTTACCCTCTGCTTTGGATAATCGACCCTTAAAATTTGAAGAATTTGAACGTTTGATGCCGCAAACGATATTCGTATCAGCCACGCCTTCAAAATATGAAGCAGAGCATCAACAAATGTTGCAGAACAAATTGTTCGACCGACGGGATTGGTTGATCTCATATTGAAATCCGCCCTGCAAAAACTCAAGTTGATGATGTATTGGGTTGAAATTCATAAGTGCATTCAAGAAGGTGATCGGATTTAATTACACATTGACGAAAAGAATGAGCGAAGATTTGACGGATTATTTAAGTGATCAAGGGATTAAAGTACGCTATTTGCATTCAGATATTGATACTGTAGAGGCGGGTTGAGATTATTCGTGATTTACGGTTAGGTGTTTTTGATGTATTGGTTGGCATTAATTTACTGCGTGAAGGGCTTGATATGCCAGAGGTTGCACTCGTTGCAATTTTGGATGCAATAAAGAAGGCTTTTTACGTTCAGAACGCTCTTTGATACAAAACAATTGGTCGTGCCGCACGAAATTTAAGGGGGCGCTGCGATTTTATACGCAGATAGAATAACCGACTCAATGACTCGCGCGATTGAAGAGACGGATCGCCGTCGCGTGAAGCAAGAAATGCATAATGCAAAGCACGGGATTGCGCCACAATCAATCAAAAGCGACATACAAGATATTATGAAAACGGCTCGAGAATGGAAACTAATACAAATGCATTTTTAGAAGATTATTTATATAACCAATTTAATCCTGATAATTTTGAAGCAGCGTATTCTGATAGTGCGGCAAAGGGATCTAAAAAAGGGGCTAAAACAGGCCTAAAAATAAGTCTCATAAACCCATTGATTTGAAAAAATCCAAAAGATTTATTGGGGTTAATTAAAAAGTTAGAAGCCGATATGTTTAATCATGCTAAAAAATTAGAATTTGAAGAAGCAACTCAACTTAGGGATGAAATCATAAAGCTCAATCAAAGAGTCATTGATTGAGCTATATTATTAAAATACAATAGCTTAGTTTGTTTTTTAGCTGTTTCATGCAATTCCAATTCAATTTCAATGAATGAGTCGCCTCAAAAATAATCACTCAAGACATCAATTATTTAGAATGGTGAGTTCGATCATAAACGCAAAATGACGAACGCTCTAGCGTCAATCCCTGTTGCTTCTAAAAAAGCCTCGTAAGGTGTTCTGTATCCCAGGCACTTTCTAGGCCGACTATTTAGCTTATCGACGGCTATCATAACTTCTTTAACAGCAATATCAATTAGTTTCATGCCTTTTGGAAAATATTGGCGCAATAAACCATTTGCATTTTCATTCTGACCGCGCTCCCATGAGTGATAAGGTGTTGCAAAATAACTCTGACATGACAAACTGCTTATCTATTTTCTCATGGGCACAAAACTCCTTGCCATTATCAAAAGTAATACTGTGAACAAATTGTTTTAAAAGGCGTTAACAGGTGAATAATTGCGTTGCTAACTGGAATACAAGCTTTGAATTTAAAGGGAAAGCCATTCTAAATTTTGTCTTACGTTCATCAAGGGTGACAATGCATCCTTGATGATTTTTACCAATAATCGTATCCGCTTCCCAATCACCCACCCGTTCTCGCTGATTGATCTCTTCTGAACGTGCTGAAATATCTACTCTATTTGGAATACCTGCCCCTTTTTTACCTGATCCATATTGCTTGCGTTGCTTTTTGCCTTGCCGGCGTAAGTGTAAGTAAAGATTGCCATTATTGGCTTTATCTTTCACCAAATAGCGATAAATCGTTTCATGATGAATAGACACACTTTCTTTAGTTCTTAAGGTAGCCTGAGATCTGTCTGGAGACCAATCTTCTTGTATATAATTAACAACACAATCAAGTAGTTTACCTGATAATGCATATCCTTTTGGCTTGTTTTTATAGCGTGCTTTCGCTAATTGATCTGCTTGCTTGTAACGATAGTTTCGACCTCCCGTATTCCGCTTGATCTCTCGACTAATCGTGCTCACGGCAACCCCTAATTTTTAGCAATTGAAGTTTTGGTTGATGTATCTTTCTCAAGACCGATATAATGACGTTGTTCAAGTGTTAAGTGCTTGCTCATAAAAACCTTCTTTTGATCGGGAATGAATTTTGACAAGCTTAACACTTGATCTTTTCATATCACCAAAAATTATAAAAAAGTTTTGCGTTAGTGATGCGAACTCAAGAATTATTTGTTAGCTTAGGAATCTATGAATATTGATATCAATAAAATAGTGAGTTATCTAAATGAATATAAAGATAATATAAAATATAACTGGTCGCTTGAACTTAGCTCCTTCAAGGAGCTCTTACCCTTAGATAGTTTTAAGTATTATCACGCATCAGATTTATCAATTTGAAGAGAATATTGCGTTAAAGAATTGTATGTGCTCATTTACCTAACTATAAATAAAACAAAGAAAATTTTTGAAGCAATCGCTATTGAAAAATTTTTCGATCATGGGCGGGATTCGCAGCGGGTGATCCTAAAAATATCCGCATATCACGCAAGAGATAGTGAATAAAATTAGTATAGATGTTTTGGGGGATATAATTTAATATATCTGTAGTATGTTGAATTTATTGATAATATTGTCATGTTGGCAATATAGCGTATAGAAGTAATACATTGGTTTTTTAATTAAAAAATCATCGCCAATAGCTGGGTTAGGAAATGATTAATATGAAACTTTTTTTAAAAAGATACGTCACCATTTGCACGTTTAGTATTGATTGCGATAGAGGAATATGGCTTAGATAAGCCGCAGTTAATTTGGGTGAATCCATGGGAATTCTCTCAAAATCTGGTTGAGGTTAATCCCTTTTCAATGGTGCCAACACTTGTGACTAAAGATCAACAGTCTATTTACGATAGTTTGATTATTATTAATTACCTCTGTCAGCAAAAAAGCATTCAAGTTGATGTGAGTAATCATGCTTTATTTGGATTGGAAAAACCCTTCTTGATACAGCTTTTCGTTATGTGAGCCTTGTACGCTACACGCCTGCTGATCAAAGTCCACATCCTTTTATTCCAATGTGTTTGAAGATGTTGCAAGGCGCATTATCAGTGTTGCCCGAAATGGATAAATCTCAAACTGATATGCGTGGGGCATCTCTTGAAAAGCTACAGTTAATGACAGCATTAGCGTATATCCAGTTTAGAATTCCTGAATTAGCTGAAGTCTTAATGCGAGCTGGAACAACGTGCAATACATGCAGCATGGTTCAGTCGGGATAGTTTTATAAAAACAGTGCCGATTGCATTAAAGATTTTAGATTTAGTGCCGCATAATATTTACCAGATTGAATGTTATTTCGCAATTATTTCGCAATAATTTTACGATGATTTTACGATGATTTGAAATCACAAAATAATTGATTTGATGGCAGCCTATATCGATTTATGGCAAAATAGCGATCTTAAAATATCAGATATGTAAAATAAATTATGCAATTATACGTAAATTCACAACAGAGCCATTTAGTGCAGAGAAAAATGTATCTTCTTGTTAATGATGTGTAAAAAATACCCAGAATTTTTGCCGTGGTGTCGTGCAAACACGAATTAGTAATGAAAGTGATATTGCGATGACAGCTGCGATTCAAATGTCAAAAGGACCTTTGGATAAATGGTTTACTACACAAAATACCTTGCTTATGGGCAATCAATTAAACTTAATTTAACTTGATGGACCATTTAAAAAATTACAAGGAGATTGGCAATTTATTCATATTAATGATGATGAATGCCAAATAAAATTTGAGTTAGAATTTGAATTTAAAGTGGGTCTAATCAGTATGATATTAGAGCCTATTTTTCATTCTATCGCGAGCACAATGGTTGAGTCATTTAGTATGCGCGCCCGTCAAATTTATAAAAATAGTTAATCATTTAGGGGCTATGTGAATTTTGAAATTAATAGCTAAGCGCGATTTAAAAGAGCATTTAGAAGACTTGGATAGATATTCTTTAAATGAGATTGAATTGGTTCTGGCCTTTCAAAATGAACAATAACAACGTATTTGTCTGTCCAATGAATACATCTGTTGCGGAGTTTTTTTTTGCTGCTCAAGGCAGAACATCCAGAATTGCATGTGAAATTACAGAGTCTCTTAAATTTGAATGGCAGCTGTATCGGTGTATATTCACAGGTTGTTAGCTTAACGTATATTTTAAAGCATCAAGATCGTGTTGAGGTTTATCGTGAATTAACGGTTGATCCTAAACTTGCTCGGTTACGACGAGCATTAGTTAAGGATACGCGGAGAGTGAAATAAAATTGTTTATTTATCAATATATTATCTGTATGTATGTGTTATTTGCATATATACGTTTTGAACATTAATCAATGGTAACTTTTATTTTTTGTGCTTGATTCAATCCTTCCAGTTGAATATTGGCTTTAACAATTACGCCATATCCCAACGCTTGCGCACAGTCTTTTGCGATTGCTTGAACAAAGTATTCAAGATCTCTAACAATTTGATGCGCAATATAACCTTGTATATAACTTTCTAATGAAAATAGCTCTAGCAGGGTGTTTTGCGCATGATATTTAATAGTGAGTGTTGAACCTGCTTTAGGATTTTGAGTTTTTGGGCACAAAATTGGTAGGTAGATGATGTGTTTCTGAACCATTTTGATGCTGGGAAAAGGGTTCTTAATCACACTTATTTTTTTTTGGTTTAAATGGAGATATATAGTCATTCATATTGGTGCCTTATTGATATTTACGTATATACCCGTCATCTTTGAAGATCTCCTTGCAGGGTGCAACTGCTTTGTTGACAGCGTATTCTCACCCGAATCACTTACCTTATGTAAACTCATCGGGGCTCGTGTATTGGTAGCCAAAACAGTATCTCCAAATCTTTTGGGATTCTTGTTTTTAATTTTTAATTTTTGATTTTTAATTTATTATTAATCGCTTAATTGTGCTTTATCCGTGCTTTTATCCGTACTTTTATCCATATTTTGAAGACTTTTGGGTAAATATATATTTAGTACAAGTAGGTTTCCAAGCAATTAAAGCTGCAATGAGTGCAGCAATTGTGAATTTAATGATGATATCTGCGTAGATGATTTCTATCATTTCTGGATAGCTCATTACACCAGTGAAGGCAAGTAATGTGAAAAGTATGCTATCAATTGGCACGCTAAGCGCGTTACTACTAAGAACTTTGATTGTCCATGAACGTGTTTTTAGACGTTCAAATATGACTGTATCAACTAATTCGCTTATGAGAATAGATAAAAAAGAAGCAATAATAAATTGATACGGAACGGTGTAGTTAGATGCTGTAAATGCTTGTAATGAGCAGTGCGCTGAAAATACCTAAAAATACAATTTTCAGTCCATATTTATGTAACTTGTCTCTCACTGTAAAAACAGCTGCAAAAAAAAATTGTTCCTAGTGAAAGTAATCCATAAAAAGGTAAGGGGATAAACCAATCCAAAAAAAACATTGGCCAATAAAATAGAAAGTGCATACGCACTAAGCCATACATACATCATCGCTTAAACCTCAATATTTGCAACAGGATTGTCCGGCGCATTAAAATTGAAAAAAATACTGCGTCAAGAGAAATAGTCTTAAGCAGCATGTAAAATACCATTGTAATAAATTGTATATGGAACTGATACGGTATATTGAAATTGTTTTGAGTTAGTTTTATTTTTATGTGTCTTAAAAGCAGAGTCATAAGCTGCTCTTTGTGTAGAAGCTACTCTTTGTGTAGAAGCTACTCTTTGTGTGCATAAAAATATTAATTATTTTACAAATAATTTACAACTAAAATAGTTTTCTATACCATGGAGAGTAATAACTTTAATTAGTTATTTTATATTCAAATTGAAGGATGTTTATGAAATGCGAAGTGTAAAAGTAGTTGGGATGGTGGCGTTAGCATTTTGGTTGACTGGGTGTATGATTAACCCAGCGCCAAACTCAGGACATTTTGCTATGTCTGCAGCACAAACTCAAGAAGTTCAGAGGATTGCACAAGAAACTAATGAAACTAATAGAGCGAATCGTAAGGCAGATGCAAATGATGCTGCTGAAGTTCGCGCATGGGAAAGTCGCAATTCTCGTCCTGTTAATACAAAGGTAATTATTGCTAGACCTGTTGATTACTATTAAGACATTCGTTTTACTTTGTCGTGTATTTTGGGATAATTTAATTTAAGCGAACATAATTTAGATAAATATGTATCGAATATTTAGGGAAAAATATGAAAAAAATATTATTAACACTTGGTCTTGTATTAACGACTACTGTAATGACAGGATGTGTCGCCACACCACCAGGACAAAGTGTTGCGAGTCTAGGGATGGGATCTGACTCTGCGGCAATTAATGCGGGTCGTGGAAGAGCAGATGCACAAATTACAGATGCACAAGCAAGACAGTATGCAATGCAACGCAATAATGTTCGTGAAGAGATGGATCTAGAGCAGCAAAAAACGTCAGAATACGATTATAATACGCGTGGTTTCTTGCAAGGAGTTGGCGACGTTGTTCGTACTGTTCGTATGTTTCGTTAATTAAATATGTAAATAAAATCTTAATTTTATAATGTTGTCATGTATAAAGCCTCAAATTAAATTTGGGGTTTATACTATATGGTGTTTAGGCTATATGCAGATGAAGAGCGATTTTTAAACTTTGATACACATTATTTAGATATACAAGTATCACGCAGAAATCATATTTGATAAAGTATAAAAACACGAATCAACTATGCTAATATATGCAATTAATTTTTACATTAATATTATTAAATTGAGGGTTTCATGTCTTCTATTCAAAACTTAAACTTAGTACCGATGGTTTGTTGAACAATCTGCACGGGGTGAACGTGCATATGATATTTATTCTCGACTTTTGAAAGAGCGTATTATTTTTTTAGTAGGGCCAGTAGAAGATTATTCGGCTAATGTGATTGTTGCACAGCTATTATTTTTAGAGGCGGACAATCCTGATAAGGATATTAGTCTTTATATCAATTCTCCAGGTGGCTCGGTTACTGCGGGAATGGCTATTTATGACACAATGCAATTTATAAAACCTAATGTATCTACAATGTGCATTGGACAAGCATGTAGCATGGGTGCTTTTTTATTGGCAGCAGGTGCTGAAGGTAAACGTTATGCCTTACCAAATTCACGAGTGATGATTCATCAACCTTTAGGTGGGTATCAAGGGCAAGCGACAGATATTGAAATACATACTAAAGAGATGTTACTCATTAAATCTAAATTAAATACTATTCTTGCGCACCATACTAAGCAGCCTTTGGAAAAAAATCAAAGATACTGATCGTGATTATTTTTTAAGTTCAGAAGAATCTAAAGAATATGGCTTGATAGATCATGTGATTTCTAAGCGTGCTTAATTTAATTGTTATTAAGTAAAAATATTCAATGCCTCATTTTGGGATGTCTAACTGTAATGAGGTATTTTGGTTAATGTTAATGCTCCTTCATTCATAGTGGAAAATATGACGACTGAATAAAAAAATGAAAAAATACACTCATGTTCTTTTTGTGGTAAACGACAAGATGAAGTTAAAAAACTCATTGCAGGACCAAAAGTGTTTATTTGTGATGAATGTATTACTTTGTGTAATGACTTAGTTGTTTCCTGAATTAAAAGATGATAAAGCTACGTTTGAAGCTTCGATGTTACCTAAGCCAAAAGAGCTTTATGAGGCGCTTAATGAATATGTGATTGGACAGGATAAAGCAAAAAAAGTTCTTTCTGTTGCGGTATATAATCATTATAAACGCCTTGAAATGAAAGCCGAAGATAATATTGAAGTATCCAAATCTAATATTTTATTGATTGGACCTACTGGATCTGGCAAAACATTGCTCGCAGAGACCTTAGCAAAAATGTTGAATGTTCCTTTTGCAATTGCGGATGCAACTACTTTGACTGAAGCGGGCTATGTTGGTGAAGGATGTTGAAAATATATTACAAAAATTGTTACAAAAAATGTGACTTTGATGTAGAAAAAGCTCAAACAGGCATTATTTATATTGATGAGATTGATAAAATTTCTAGACGCAGTGATAGCCCTAGCATCACGCGTGATGTCTCGGGAGAAGGTGTTCAGCAAGCATTGTTAAAGCTAATAGAAGGTACGGTATCAGCAGTTCCTCCGATGGTGTGGACGTAAACATCCTCAAACGGAGTTTCTTACAAGGTTGACACCCGTAATATTTTATTCATTTGTGGTGGTGCTTTTGCAGGTCTTGAAAAAATTGTGCAAATGCGTTCTGAAAAAGGCGGCATAGGTTTTAGCGCAACAGTGAAGGGAGAGGCGCAAGCAAAAACATTATCACAATCATTTGCGGAAGTTCAGTCTGAAGATTTAGTGAAATATGGCTTAATTCCTGAATTTATAGGTAGATTACCTGTTGTTGCAACTTTAGCAGAGCTCGATGAAAGTGCTTTGGTTGAAATTTTAGTGACACCGAAGAATGCGATTACTAAACAGTTTAGTGCGCTATTTAAACGAGAAGGTGTTGAAATTGAATTTACAGAAGGTGCCCTCAAAGCAGTCGCTAAAAAGTCGTTAGAGCGAAAAGCAGGTGCCCGTGGTTTAAGATCAATTATTGAAAATACACTGATGGATACTATGTTTGAGTTGCCCTCTTTAGATAATGCAGTGAAAGTGATTGTAAATGAAGACACCATCAATATTGCTGATACCGCCCCGATTATTGAATATAAGAAAATACTTAAATCAAAAAAAGTAGCCGAGCAGTCGTTAGATAAAATAACTGACAAAGTAAGTGATAAAACAAAAGACACTACACCCGCAACAATTAAAAAAACGCGTACAAAGAAGAGTATTTAATGTCAGATCAACTTTCTCAAATTCCTCCTTTAGCATTACGTTTTCGTAGTTTTTTACCAGTGGTAATTGATGTTGAAACGGGTGGGCTTGATCCTCAAAAAGATGCACTACTCGAAATTGCAGCGACTTTTTTGGGTATGGATGATAAGGGGATGTTATTTACAAAACATACTGTATCTGCGCATGTTGAGCCTATTAAAGGTTTAGGTATTCACCCAGAATCAATGAAAATTAATGGCATTAAATTGGATAATCCTTTTCGATTTGCAATTACTGAAAGCGCAGCACTTGGCAAGATATTTGAAGAAACGCGTCAACAAATAAAAGAAAATGGTTGTACAAGAGCAATTCTAGTAGGACACAATGCGCACTTTGATTTATCTGTCTTAAATGCGGCGACGCAGCGTTCAGGGATTAAAAAATCGCCATTTCATCTTTTTTCTGGTTTAGATACGGTATCCTTATCGGCATTAATGTATGGGCAAACGGTTCTTGCAAAAGCAATTGCATGTGCGGGTATCGAATGGGATGGTAATAATGCGCACTCTGCGGTATATGATACTGAAAAACAGCTGAATTATTTTGTAAGATTATGAATACTTGGCAAGAAAAAGTTGGGTTCGATTTTCAAAAAAGAATAGAATTTGAAAATAAATAATTTCCGAATAAGTACAGAGTATTTTGAAATACCGTAAGGCGCACGCGTACAAGTTTGATATTCAAAGATGACGGGCATATAATCGACTTTTATACTGTTTTAGAGCTGGTTAATATACAAAACAGCAATTTATTATTAATTGATAATGGTTATATTTTTGACCTTTTTAGAGGTGAACGTGAATAAGTGGATTCCTAGCATCTCAAATATTTCAGGACCACGTTATCTAGCCTTGGTACTTGCGTTACAGCAAGATATCATTGATGGAAAACTAGAAGAGCATTTTCGTTTGCCAACGCATCGAGAATTAGCGAAAAACATGGGTCTGACTGTTGGAACTATTTCAAGAGCGTATGCCGAAGCTGAAAAGCGTGGGCTAACGTATGCTGAAGTCGGGCGAGGCACCTTTGTAAAAGGGCAGAATAATAAAACTATTCAGATAGCAAAAGCGGTTTGAGAGAATTGGCGCTGATGGCGTGGTCGATTTTGCCATTTTACGTGGTAATGAACCTATTTATAGAGATTTTGTACGGGAAGGCTTAGTTAAACTTGCGGCACTACCTGATTTATATAAATATATGTCATTTGTAAAATCAGATGGTTTTTTAGAGCAAAGGCAATCTGCTTGTAAGTGGCTCATGAATTATGGTATTCCCAATGTAAAGCCAAGAAATATTATTTTTACTTCAGGTGCGCAACATGCTATTTCTTCTGCAATTGCAGCGTTGACGGAGCCTGGGGAATTGATTTTATGCGAAGAAATTTTTTATACGGGTATTAAAGGTGTGTCAACTCAATTACATCGACGAAAATTAATGGGTATCCCTATTGATGAGTACGGCATTATTCCTGAAAAATTACGCGAAATTTGTGAATTAAACAAAGTTAAAATTTTAGTGTGTTGTCCAAATCATCAAAATCCCACAGCGGTGACATTGACATTAGAGCGACGAATTGAAATTGTAAAAATTGCGAGGGAATTTGATTTAAAAATTATTGAAGATGATGTTTTTAATTATATGGGCTCTCATATTCCTCCATTGGTTGAGTTGGCACCAGAGCGTACTGTATACGTTACAGGGATGAGTAAAAGTTTATTTGTAGGGATGAGATTAGGTATTTTATATACGAGAGCAAGTTTTTTCGAGCCGATTGCGACAGCGGTCAGGACATCGATATGGACACCATCTTCCTTAATTATGCATTTGTTTTCAATGTGGGTCGAAGAGGGAACAGCATTTAAACTAGCTGATGCTCAAGCAAATGAAGCGCGAGAACGACAAATTTTGGCGCGTCAAATTTTGGAAGGCGCTAATTTATCTGATAATCATATTTGTTCTCATCTATGGTTGATTTTACCACTGGAGTGGGAGTTACAATCATTTTTAGATACTTTGCAAAGAAACAAAGTAAGTGTTGTTTCAGGTGATTTATTTATGATGGCACGTTTAAATTCTCAAAAACCATCTGCAATACGGATTTCATTATTGGCGCCAGATACGCGTGAAGAGTTAATTTTTGGGCTTAAAATTATTCAAAAAATATTAAAACGACCTAAACATGTTCCTGAATTTTTGATGATCTAGCTGATTTAGATGATTTAACGGTCTCTCTAAATCTTTTGGGTATTAGGTATATTTTGTGAACTAGATTAGTTTTTAGGTAGATATTACATATGCATACAGATTTTTTTGCAAATCCTTTAACAGAGTCACGTTATCAGTATTTAACGGTCAGTGAACTAAATCAAAATATTAAAAGTGTGCTAGAAGGGAAGCTTGAACAAATACGAATTACAGGGGAAATTTCAAATCTTGTAAAACCTGTTTCGGTCATGTGTATTTTACTTTGAAAGATGCAAATGCACAGATCAAAGTGGTTATGTGGCGTACGACATCGCATAAACATGATTTAGAGTTATTTAATGGTCTCAAAGTAAATATTTTAGCAAAAGTGTCTGTATTTGTACCACGCGGTGAATACCAATTAGTTGTCGATAATATAGAAGTATCTGGGGAGGGGGATTTACTTCAAGCATATGAATTATTAAAAAAAACAACTTTTTGCGGAAGGTTTGTTTGATGAGAAAAATAAACAACAAATTTTGAAAAATCCGCGTGCAATCGGTATTATTACGTCACTAACAGGTGCCGCATTACAAGATGTTTTAAACGTTTTGAAGCGTAGGCGTGTTGATATACCTCTATTTATATTTCCAACTTTGGTCCAAGGGCATTTAGCTGCACCTGAAATCATCAACGCGATAAAAAAGCGAATGAAAAAGTAAATGAAAACTTAGAGCTTGATTGCCTCTTATGGTACGTGGTGGTGGCAGTATTGAAGATCTTTGGGCTTTTAATGATAAATCACTTGCGTATGCTATTTTGAATCTTGTATTCCCATTATTAGTGGCATAGGTCATGAAATTGATTTTACTATTGCTGATTTTGTGAGTGATTTACGTGCGCCAACGCCTTCATCTGCCGCAGAACTATCGTGTATTGATAAGAACACATTATTACAACACATTGATTACTGTTCATTTCAAATTCAAAATACAATAAAATATAAAATTGATGCGCAATCTAATCAAATACAAACAGCCATTCAAAAGTTAAATAAAAATCATCCTCATTTTGTATTGAATCGCCAAAAAGAAGCTGTGACCAATTTGCATATGCGTATTATCGATGGAATTCAAACATGTAAAAATCAAATTGATGCAAAACTACAGCATAAAGTCGCGAAATTTGAAGCACTTTCACCTTTAAATAGAGTGCTGAATGATAATTTATTGCGAGAGCATAATACTTATCGTCTTATTTCTGCAATGAAACAAAATTTAGAAAAGAAAATAACTAATTTGGCGCATATTGCACATACTTTAGATTTAATGAGCCCGCTTAAAAACGGTTGGTCGCGGTTATGGAATAATTAAGAATAAGAAAAATGTAACGTATACATCCATTAAACAGGTGCAGTTAAATGATATTCTTACGATTATGCTAAAAGATGGCGATTTAGTACACAGGTTTTAAGGGTTGATCTAGCCGATATTGCCGATTGATATATATACCCGTCATACTTGAAGATCTCCTTGCAGGATGCAACTGCTTTGTTGGCAGCGTATACTCTCCCGAATCATTTACCTTATGTAAGTTCATCGGGGTTCGTACACTTGCCGCCCCGCAGCATCTCCAAGTCTTTTGGGTATACGCTTCATTTTTGAAAATCTCCTTGCAGTATCTTCAAGTTTTGTGGGTATAGATGAGTTGGCATCATAAATTCAAATTATTTTGTATTTTTCTTAAATATTATAAGAAGAGATTAAGAAAGAGATCGCTATATGCAATTATTAAATGTGTGTCGAAATAGAATGAAAGTCTTATTAATTTGTATTGTTTTTAGTATAAATTTTGTCAGTTTTTCAATGGCTAAAGTTGTAGAACAACTAGACTATAAATATTTTACTGTAAAATCGAATGTGAATGAATCATTGTCGGAGACTTTAAATAGAGTATCGCCCATTCGGATCAATGGTAGGGTATTTCATGCTTATACAAAATGGAATCTAGGATGGTATTACTCCTTACAATCCATTAACAATGAATCTTGCAGTATAAAAAATATAAAAATTAAATTAGCAACTACAATTACCTTACCTAAGTTTATGCGTGTTGGTAAAAAGCAAAGACAAAAAGTGGCTGCTTCGCTTAATGTGCTTAAAGCACACGAGATGGTTCATTATAAACATGCAAAACTGGCAGCTTTTGAAATAGATCATTTATTGCAAGATCTTCCAAAAATGAGAACGTGCACTTTGCTTGAGGACAGAGTGAATTATTTAGGTTTTCAAGTGATTGAAAAATATAAAGCCAAAGATCGCTATTATGATCTAATCACTCAACATGGCTTAAAGCAAAAAAAATGGTTTGATTAATAAGTAAAATTTTCAAATATTTTGACTATAAAGACTATATACCCGTCATACTCGAAGATCTCCTTGCAGGATCTTCAAGTATGACGGGTATAGCTTATTATTTTAAGGTGGCAAATAAATGATGATGTTCGGGTTTTGTCTTCTCGTAATTTTAGGCTTATTGGAGTGGTCAGTTTTTTTCTCAAATTGGCTATTGGCTTCAAATTACAGCTCTGACTGCACTTGTGTATCGTTTGACACAGTCAGAATTGCTGTTAGGTGCGATAGCATTTTGCACTTTTATTCCTATTTTGCCATTATCCACTTTTGCAGGCGCTTTGATTGACGGTATTGATAAACGTATGGCTTTATTGATTACTCAATCCTTATCGTTGATTCAAGCACTTATTTTGCTTTTTTGACATTCACAGGTCTGATTGCAGTTTGGCATATGATGTTGCTGTCTTTATGCTTGGGATTTGTCGCCGCAATTGATATGCCTCTGCGCCAAGCAACTTTGATTGAGCTTATCTCAACCAAAGAAATGTTACCAAATGCGATAGCACTTAATTCCTTACAATTTAATGTGGCGCGTGTTATTGGACCTGCATTGGCAGGGGTACTTATTATCACAGTTGGCGAGGCATGGTGTTTTTATTGAATGGGCTAAGTTATCTAACCATTTATATGCAATATTGCGCATAGAATGGAGAAAGAGGGAGTATCTTAAGCCAAATTTTAGAGGTATTTTTAAAACATGGAAAGAAGGCATTGTTTATATAAAAAGTAATCAACCCATTTATATTTTTTTACTTGTGATTAGTTTTGTCGCATTGAGTATAGGCACTTATTCTGCAATTGTGCCCGCGATTGCAAAGCATTTGTTTGGAGGAGGTCCTGATATACAAAGTGCAATTCTAGCATTTGCGGTATTGGTGCAATTGCTGGAAATATTTGGCTTGCTAGTTTTAAATCGCCTTTTAATTTAATCTATGTGATCGGTATGATGATTGCAGTTGCAAGCATCTCATTGATTTTATTGGGTCAAACGCAGTCTATTTTTTTTGGATTACCCTTGATCGCTTTATTGGGGGCTGGCATTATTATGACGGCGGCGAGTGTGAATAGTTTGTTACAGTTGATGGTTGATAATAATAGGCGTGGGCAAGTAATGAGTTTTTTATATTGCTGGTTTTTCAGGTTTATATCCTCTTGGTTCTCTTGGCGCAGGTTATTTATCTGAATATTTAACGGTACAAACTGCACTTGTTATTATTGGTATCTTAGGGCTTATGAATGCATTATTTTATGCTGTATGTTTTAAAAAAATTAGCCCGCAAATTAAATTGATATTAAATAAGTACTATAGCCAAAAGACTTTATGACGGGTCAAGTCCGCAATGGCATAGGGAAATAAAAAATGTATAGATAACTAGGCAAAGTGGAGATTTATTTTTATTTTTTACTTATAAATCAATAGTATATTTTGTTTGTTTATGTTTTTACTTTAGGGCTTAATTATAAATTAGCTTTCTTTTATTAGGAAAATTGCCTATTATTATGCCCGTTGGTTTGATCACCACCTGCGTGATGTTGATTGTAAATATCACATAGAAAGGGGTGATTAATTAAAAGGGAAACTTGTTAAAAGCAAGTACTGCCCCCGCAACTGTAAGCACTACATGTGATCATTTTTTCATATGGCATATTTTAATTTGTGAAAACAAGCCACTAATTTGCATGCTTTTAATATCTACTTTGATTTGTCTAGAATGTATTTTTGATACATTGTTGATAATTTTTATGTGGTTATTTTAAAAGTTGGGAAGGCTTTAAAATATGAGAATGTGCGAGTCAGGAGACCTGCCAATAAAATATGACTACCATAAGCTCGGGGTGTGCTACTTGATAGATATTGCATCTTGGTGCTTATCAAGTTTCATCCCTGTTGAAACAATTTAACTTATTGAGTTACTTGTTACGTAAAGTAAGGGATGCGCAAAATAATGATTATTCACTATGTAATTAAAAGTAACGGTGTTCGTCAACCATTTAATGCAGAAAAACTTAATATTTGGGCTGAATTTGCAGCGAATTATCAAATAGATTGGAGTTCCATTGCATTACAAGCATATCGTAAATGTTATGACGGTTGCACAACTTTAGAATTACATAAAGCCATGATTGATGCATGTGTTGAGCAAGAAGATCATCCGCATTTACAGATGGCTGGAAGGCTTCTAATTGGTTCAATTTATAAGGAAGCATTTGGTGGATTTAGACAAATCCCCACCTTGAAAGATTTCTATCATAAAATGGTTGGCCTGGGGTATTGGGCTACAATGAATTATAGTGATTCTGAACTTGATTTTTTGAATAAAAACATTAATCATACCAAGGATATAGGTTATAACTATACTAGTTTAAGGCAGATGAAAGATAAGTATTTATTATCTAATCGCAATATTAATCAATGTTATGAATCACCTCAATTTATGTTTATGGGGATGGCTTTACAAAATATGGAAGGTCAACACACAAGAGACAAAAGTGGATGATATTATTGCTTTATATCATTATTTAAGTGACCTTAAAATTAATGCACCCACACCGATGTTGATCAATATGCGAACGCCGCATAAAGGCTATGCTTCATGCTGTGTTTATACAACGGAAGATACGGTTAAAAGTTTAGCAACAGGCGATCACATCGCCTATTTAATGACCTGTGCAAGTGCAGGAATTGGCGCATATCTGCAAACACGCTCTAAAGGTGATCCAGTTAAAAAGGGCGTGTGGTTCATCAAGGTAAATTGCCATACTATCGTTTGTTGCAAAGTGCGGTTCATGCCAATATTCAAGCAAGCCGTGGTGGTAGTGCGACAATTTATTTCAATGTATTAGATCCAGAGATCCAAGATTTATTGGTGCTTAAAAAACCCGATGACGGTTACTCAAAAGCAGATTAAAGATGTCGATTATGCACTGGTCGTGAATCACTTTTTTAGTGCAAAGTGGCAAACGATGAAGATTGGATGTTGATTAGTCTCCAAGTTGCACCTGATTTACATGCCGCATTTTATTCTGAAAATACAGCAGAATTTGAGCGTTTGTACCATCATTATTTACATCTTGATGTTAAAAAGAAAATGATAAAAGCACGTAAAATTATGATTTCGGCATTGACCGAGTCCGTTGAAACGGGTCGAGTTTATTTGTGCGTGGCGGATGAGATGAATCGACATACACCGTTTAAAGATACAATTTATAGTTCAAATTTGTGTTGTGAAATAGCATTGCCAACAAAAGGGTATATTGATATACAAGATTTATATCAAAATAATGCAAGTGGTGAAATTGGATTATGTAGCCTTGCATCTATTGTTGTGGGGCGTGTTGATGATCATGAATATGAAAATGTGGCATATTACACCGCATTAATGATTGATCATGTAATGGATATCATGGAATATCCCTTTCCATCATTAGAAACCAGCGCTAAAGGTCGTCGGAGTATTGGCGTAGGTATTACAAATCTGGCACATGATATGGCAAGTCGTCACTTAAGCTATGCCAGTTTGGACGGTAAGAATCACATTCATTATGTTGCAGAAAGACACAGTTATTACCTACACAAAGCCAGTTTACGTTTGGCAAAAGAGAAGGGTAATGCGCCTTGGATACATAAAACTAAATATCCAGAAGGCTGGTTACCAATAGATACTTACTGCAAAGAAGTTGATAGGCTTCATACCAATACATTGAAATTTGATTGGGATACGTTAAGGGCAGAAATTATCAAACAAGGCGGCATAAGGCACAGTGTGTTAGAAGCGATGATGCCTGTTGAATCAGTAGCCAGTTAACCAATACTACAAATAGTATTTATCCTATTCGCAACCTTAAAATCATGAAAACCTCTGGTAATAATAAGAATTTACTCATTGCACCAGATGCAGATATATTGGCAAATTATTATGATATTGCTTGGAATCTAGACTCACAACATTTAATTGAATTATATGCAATTGTGCAGAAATTTACGGGGCAGGCAATCAGTGCAGATTTGTATTTGAGTTTTGCAGATTCTCGTAAAATTTCTACTAAAAAGTTACTGATGGATTATTTAAAAATGGTTAAATTGGGTTGTAAAACAAGATATTATATGAATAGTGCCTCGGGGATTCGTTATCAAGCATCCAATCAGCAAGATGCATCACCAATCGAGACGATAGAAGAAGATAATTGCGCTGGTGGTGCATGTAAACTCTAGTTATCTCTACATTTTTTTGCGTATAGATTTATGAAATAAAGGATATTTATGAGCTTATTTAATCAACAAAATGGTGCCTGGAAAACAGGATTGTATCCCCTATTTTTAGGAGAGCCATTGGCATTGTATGACAGTATTAATACGCCATACCCACAATTATTTGACTTATATAAATTACAAAAGTCAATGGATTGGTCTGAAGATGAGGTCATCTTGAACAATCTCGCATGGATTTATTACAATGTACGCAAAATAATTATGATGTTATGTTGAAAAACCTTGCGTTTCAATGGGAATTGGACTCGGTTGCTTCGCGTGCTATTGCACCATTATTTGCGCCATTTATTACAAATAGTGAGCTGTGGGCGATGTTCTCTAAACAATCTGAAATTGAGAATTTGCATGCACTTACATATTCTGAAATTATTCGACAATGCATTGCTGATCCTAAATTAGTTTTTGATGAAGTGATGTCTAATAGAGCTGTTTTAGATCGTTCTGATACAGTCATTAAAGCATTTGAGGATCTTAAAATAGCGGGTGCTAAATATACCTTAGGGTTGCTTAAAGATGAGGCAGTCTTAATGCCGATTATTTTAAAAGCGTTGGTTGCATTGTATTGTCTTGAAAAACTAGAATTTATGAGTAGCTTTGCAGCAACATTTGCACTGGCAGAACAGAATATTTTTCAGGGTATTGCTAAATTAGTTCAAAAAATAGCACAAGATGAGCAAGTGCATTGCATGATGGATGAAGCTGTTTTGAAAATTGTATTAAACGATTCAAAATGGCAATCAAGCTTTATTCAGGAGAAGGTAGCTATATCTCAAATAGTGAATGAAGTTGTACAGCAAGAACTTACGTGGAATGCTTATTTGTTTAGTGAAGGGCGAAGTATTGTTGGTTTGAATAAAATGCTATTGGATGAATGGGTCTTGTTTAATGCGCAAGATATTTACCAATTTTTAGCACTTGATAATCCTCATGCAGAAATTAAGCATCGTCCTTTGGCTTGGATGGAAAATTGGCTGGATTTAAATAAAACACAAAATGCCAATCAAGAAGCAGATAATAATAATTACAGTTTGAATACTGTTTTTAGATGATGTGGATGATGATGTTTTAACTTTTTAGCTTTAGTTTTAAATAACTGATATAGAGCACTAAATGAGGAATTGATTTAAAGCCCGCAATGACCAACGTCGCAATGACAATAAATAAACTAAAAAGATAAATATGATCACACTTTATGGAATTCCCAATTGCGACAGTGTTAAAAAAGCAATGGCATACTTATTGGCGCAAAATATTGAATATGCATTTTTAACTATAAAAAAGATGCTATTTCAATAGACTTATTAGAGCGCTTTATAGATGCTTTTGGTTTTGATGCTGTTTTTAATGAAAAAGTGCCACATATCGTCAACTAAGTGAAGAGCAGAAATACTGCTTATTCAGAATCAGAGTGATGATACGAATGTAAGCGGATATGAACTAGGAATACGCATCATGCAGGAAGATTCTTCCATTATTAAACGACCAATTATTCTCGGTTGTTTGAATGAACAGCTTGTTGCGCTTATTGGGTTTGATTTGGAAAAATATAAAAATGTATTCCAGCCAAGCTTTCCTAAAAAATAATCCTAAAAAGTCATATTAAATTAAATATCAAGGCGCACACTATGTACACAATCCAAGATTATGATTATCACCTGCCAGAATCCCGCATAGCGCAATTTCCTCCTAAAGTTAGGGGTGATTCTCGTTTACTTGTTGTACAGGCAAAGCATCACACAAATTCTGATGATGCTGTAAATCAAATCATATATTACAAGACCTTCATTTTAATAATTTTATTGATTTTTAAATCCCAACGACCTAATAGTGCTAAATAATACGCGGGTTTTACCTGCACGTATTTTGCACAAAAGGAAACGGGGGGGAATTGTGAAATATTGGTTGAACGTATTCTCACTAAGACTTCTTTTCTAGCACATGTTCGTGCCAGTAAATCACCTAAACCTAATCAAATAATAAATGTAAATAATGTCCCCACATTTGTGATGTCTGCTCGCCAAGATTCTCTATTTATATTGAATACAATTGATCAGCAAGATGTTCTACCCATTTTAGAAAAAATAGGTCACATGCCTCTGCCTCCCTATATTACAAGGTCAGATGAGATTGAAGATTTAGAACGCTATCAAACTGTATTTAATAAAGAAAAAGGCGCAGTTGCTGCGCCCACGGCAGGTTTACATTTTACTAATGAGTTGCTTCAGGCGCTCAAAACTAAAGGCATAAAATCATGTGAAGTGACCCTTCATGTCGGCGCAGGCACTTTCCAGCCTGTGAGAGGTGATAGTTTAGATGGGCACATTATGCATAGTGAGTGGATAAAGGTTCCGCAAGCCTCGGTGGATGCAATTTTAGAAGCTAAAAAACATGGCGGACGTGTGATTGCAATCGGAACAACGTTACAAGGGCATTGGAAGCAGCGGCTTTGAATGGAATTTTAGCTGCTTTTGAGGGCGATACTAATATCTTTATTAAAGATGGATTCACCTTTAAAGTTGTCGATGGATTATTGACTAATTTTCATTTGCCTAAATCAACATTATTGGTATTAGTGTCTACATTTATGGGCATGAAATCATTAAAAATGCATATCAACATGCGATTAATAAAGAGTATCGTTTTTTTAGCTACGGCGATGCCATGCTGCTATTACCTTGCCATTTATAAGCTTGTCTGGGCACAAATCCTTTGGCATAGTGCATTGGGTACTTTTTATGTTTTTTTACTTTTAAAACATTGCTCTTCATTTGTGTACCCAAGATAAATAAAACTTATCGATATCTTAATATTTTAATATTTTTTAAAAAACCAAATATAACTATACTAACCAAATGAAACAAAAGTGACTCAATTATTAAAATATTCTTCTTTGAAATCTCCCTTATGTGTCCAAAATGATTGAATATATTTCAAAGGAGAAGGGTATATGGTGCAGTTATTTAAAGGTTCAGTATCCTTAAAAATGCACTCATTGCAGTTTTTATATTTGTAAAATAAAAAGTTTACCTCAAAAAAACATTTAATTAGAAAGGATAAATTATGTCATTGGATACCATTAAAAACGCATTCCCTGAATATGCTAAAGATATTAAACTAAATTTAAGTACTGTATTAACAGAAATGGGTGCGCCAGGATTGGATATGAAACAAATTTCAGCCATTGCTATTGCATCTGCATCTGCATCTCGTTACAAACCATTAACAAGTGCAATCATGCAATTAGCCCAAGAGCATCTGACTCCTACAGAAATTAGTGGCGCTAAAATAGCGATGTCTTTAATGAGTATGACAAATATATATTATCGATTCACACATTTAGTTCAAAACAAAGAATATTCCACAATGCAAGCGCGTTTACGTATGAATGGAATGGCAAATCCTGGCTTAGATAAAATAAGTTTTGAATTGGCATCTATAGCAGTATCAAGTATTAATGGTTGTGGTATGTGTTTAGATTCTCACGAAAAAACACTGATTGAACATGGCGCTAACACTCAAATGATTCAATCTGCAATCCGTATTGCAGCAACAATTTTTGCTAGTGCAGTCATTTTGTCTGACGCAGAGTAATAAATTATTTTTATTTTCATCCTGATCTCCTTGCACGATGCCAACAAAGTAGTTGCATCGTGCAAGTTTGATCTTCAAGTATGACGGGTATAGAGGGTTTTAAATCAACCCAACAACATACCAATGGTACTAATCAAAAAATTAATTAATTGATTTCAAATATTCAAAAAAACATTATCGTTAAAACAATAAAAACAGGTGTTAAAATACACACAGACCACTTCATGTATCCAAAAAAGCTAGGCATTTTTACGCCACCTTGGACGGCAATACTTCTGACCATAAAGTTTGGGGCATTCCAATATATGTCAGAGCGCCCATGAAAACAGAGCCCATAGAAATAGCCAATAATGTATTTTTCATTTCTCCCATTAATATTTGAGCGTCTCCTGAAGCTAAATTAAAAAATACCAAATAAGTGGGCGCATTATCTAAAAATCCAGATAAAGTGCCTGACATCCAAAAATACATTGCATTAATTGGTGCGCCACCCGCATCTGCAACCACAGAAACTAAACTTGCTAATTGCCCAGCATCTCCTGCACGTAAAATAGCAATCACAGGTCCAATCGTAATAAAGATGGCGGCAAATAATTTACCTACTTCAAACATAGGTTCAAAATTAAATTCATTACCTTGTCTAATCTCTCTCGCTGTCATGAGCATTGAAGCCAATGTAATCAGCAATAATAATAAATCGCGCACAATATTTTGCAATTCTAAAGATTGTCCCAATACGCTAAACACAACATTTGGCTTCCAAAGACCAGATAATAAAACACTGCCAATCACACCCAATAATAAAATAAAATTAAACTTACCAATAAGTGATATCGAACTATCAGGCGTTATATCTACAGGCTCTATCTCATCTTCTTTACTGTAATAATAACGATCAATGCAATAAAACATGCATAATAAAAGAGCTGATGTAATTAAAACAGGCATATACATATGCTGCATCGTCCATAAGAATCAACCCCTTTTAGAAATCCTAAAAATAAAGGCGGATCGCCCAATGGGGTTAATCCACCGCCAATATTAGCAACCAAAAAGATAAAGAAAATAACAACGTGTACTTTATGTTTACGATTATCATTGGCGCGCAATAAGGGCGAATCAATAACATTGCAGCCCCTGTTGTTCCCATAATCGACGCTAAGATCGTGCCCGTTGTTAAAATAATCATATTTAATTTAACAGAGCCATGTAAATTCCCTTTTACTAAAATTCCGCCAGAGACTACAATAATGCCAATAGCAATATGATAAAAGGCAGATATTCCAATAACATTGCGTGCGCAATCAATATAACCGCCTCTTCCATTCCAAAGCTTAGTATAAATGGCACTACAAAAAGTACCGACCAAACGCCCATTATTTTTCCAAAATGATGGTGCCAAATGGAGGGAATAAAAATAGGTCCTAACGCGATAGAAAGTAAAACGCCTGCAAAAGGTATCCCCCACATTAAACTTAAAGTTGCACCATCAACGCCCGCTGCGAAAGCTTGCAATGGCAATAAGAGCGATATTATTGAGACATAACGCACTAAATTTCTCACACCTAATATTTGTTTACACATATCTAATATCTGTATTTTTGATGCTGATATCTTTTTTAATTAATATTAATTTTGTTAATGCTATTCTTCCGAATATTTTTTTTCTTGATGACATTGGATAACTCACTCATGATTAAATCTCGTAGGATTGGCATATGAATCATAAATTCACACAGCGCAATAGGATATTGTATGTTGTAGTACTTGTCTAGGTTTCATGAACTCATCGACATAAGCAGACTCAACACAGAGCATTCTTTTGCTGGCGATAAGAGACATATCTGGCAAATCTGCCCATGGATTCCAAACCACAACATTTGATGATTGATGCAACACTGATACAGCCCGCTTATTTTGAATATCTTTAATCACTGTTGGATGATTTGATGCAGGATAAATACAGTCTATTTGCTGATCAAATTGACGCGGATCTTGAACGACATCAACTGTATTATTAATTGTATTCAAGCACGTATTTCCTAATCCAATGAGCAGGGTTGATTCAATATCAGCAACTTCAAAATAAGTATGCAATGCTGCTGTTACGCCATCTAACTTTTTAGAATCGGATAGATACGATAATTTTAAATCACATGATTTAGCGTCAATACTAAACTGTAAACTCAATGTAAATGGATCAGACAGATATACAGATGTGTTCTCATTATTTGACAACGTAAATGTGATCTCTAATTTATTGGCATCTACGTGTAATTTTGCAACATCCCAATCCATAATTCGCGCAAATCCGTGCGCGGGCAGGGACTTTTACCGAACCAAGGCCAACAAATTGGTATGCCACCTCGAATTGGTCGCCCTTTAATAAACTGTTCATCTGGGCTTGTAAAAATAATATTCGCCTGATTTTTAGGTCGCCAATGTAATAATTGGGCACCTTGTAATGAGATAATACATTCAAAATCTGCACTGTCATAAACCAACACGCTCATGCCTTTAATATGACCTTTTGCAAGATGGTTTTGATTTTTATA
Organism: Sweltsa coloradensis; assembly: GCA_024449915.1. NCBI lineage: Eukaryota > Metazoa > Arthropoda > Insecta > Plecoptera > Chloroperlidae > Sweltsa > Sweltsa coloradensis. The sequence continues at coordinate 1,329,020 of JAMZAV010000013.1, forward strand.
ATGCGCTTCAGTAATCGTGATATCACTTAAATTCATATTCTTTTCATTCCTCTTTTTGTCCAAACTTGAGTTCGCATCACTCACGCTAAACAGCCTGTCATTGGAGACTTGACCCCTTAAAGGGACTTGATCCGCAATCTCCAAAAGTATGCTTATTAAGTTTATGAGATTGCGGATAAAGTCCGCAATGACTAGGCAATCACGCAATGACACATGATCATACAAGATACCTTTGCTTAAACAAAACTTAAACAGGAATTAAGACGAAATAATTTGTTTGAGCATTAAAATACGTTTATGTACTTCAGCCCAATCGCCAGTTTTTTAATAATTTTGGATCAACCATCCAACTTAAGCCACATGAAATAACTCGCTCTATGGCTAATAATTCATAACATTATCAAGAGAAATACCGCCTGTAGGCATAATTGTAATATCTTTGTAAGGCGCAAGTAGCGCTTTAATCATTGTTACGCCACCTGAAGCTTCAGCTGGGAAAAATTTCAACATATTTAAACCTGACTCTAAAGCCATTTCTATTCCCATTGGATTATTAATCCCTGGGATAATTGGCAGTTCTAAATCAAAACATGCATTGACCGTATTGATATTAAAACCTGGACTTACAATAAAATCCGCACCATGATCATGCGCAATTTTAGCTTGTTTCGCATTTAAAATTGTGCCCGCTCCAACGAGTAATTCTGGGTAAGCATCTTTCATTGCTTTCATTGCAATGGCTGCATTGTCTGATCTAAATGTAATCTCTGCAATCGGCAAACCTGCATCAAGAAGTACTTTACCCAACCCTAAGGCTTCTTCCACTGTATCTAGTGCAATCACTGGAATAACTTTAAATTCTCTAAACTGTTGTTTCATTAAGTCAATTTTATTAATCATGCTTTTGTCCTTTGTTGTTAATACGCTTATTAATATTTTAGTCACCTTTGAAGATCTCCTTGCAGTATCTTCAAATCTTTTGGGTATATAAATCTGGCATTACAAATCATCGGTATAATTGCACCTTTGTGTTGTATCACTGTACTTGCAACCTTGTGCCCTGCGATACACGCGGCATCTATCGGCAATCCTTTGATTAAACTTGTGATCACGCCCGCATTGAAAGAATCACCTGCTGCGGTCGTATCAACAACAGTTTCAACCTTAAAACCATCAATTGTACGAAGCGTATCAATGTCATTATTTTCAATAATTTGAGCACCATTTTCACCGCATTTAAGGATGAGAATCGGTAAATTAAATTGCGATAAATTATCTAAGATTTCATCTTCTTGAATGTTCCAAATAGCCATTTCATCTTCATTAGTGAGCAATGCAAGGTGCGTAATTTTCAGAATTTCAGAGTATGCATCATGCATTTGAGTAAGATTAGACCACAATGCACTACGATAATTGCTATCAAATGCAATTTTCCCCCCATTTTTATGATATTTCTTAAGAAAGCTAAAAAGTTTTTGGCGATCTTCAATACTCAAAATAGCCAAACTGATGCCGCTTAAATAAATCCAATCATAATGTGAAATCGTATTTAAGACATCTCCTGCTTTTCATGTTGTAACCAAATTTTAGCAGCAGACTGGTCTCTCCAAAACATAAACGTACGCTCACCCTGTTCATCTAAAAATAATCCAATATAAGCCAGGTGATTTATGTGCAAATTCACAAATTAAATCTGTATCAACTTTTTCATCCTGCCAAATAGCCTGCATCTGCCGACTAATCGAGTCTGTTCCAAGGGCTGTTATATAAGATACGGTGAGCGGCATATTCAGTGATTGCGCAGCGCGTGCGGTGTAAATAGCGGTGTTTAGCGTATCTCCGCCAAAATTTTGATATAACACCTCAAAAGGTTTGCCATTTAATTCAATCATGCATTCACCAATCATGGCAATACGCGGACTTTTTAGTAACATTGGGACTCCTATTTCCATATTAAACATTCAAAATTGGTATTCTGAAAAACCCATTGTGGCGGATATTTTTGCAGCAGATTGATGAAGTAGTTGAATATATTTTTGTTGTTTTTCAGGCGTAATACGGGCAATCGGATACGACATGCTTAGCCCTGCAATAATGGCACCAAGCCGATCATAAACAGGTACCGCAGTACATAATAAGCCCACTTCCATCTCTTTCATTATCCATGCTGTAACCATATTCACGGACAGCGGCTAATTCTAAAAGTAATGCATCAATATTTAAAAGTGTTTTATCTGTATGTTGGATAAATTCTACGTCGTTTAAAATCTCGCGAACATCTGCTCTCATCAAGCCATGCAAGCAGTATTTTTCCAATTGCAGTGCTATATAAAGGATTACGACGACCAATACGCGAATACATTCTAAGAGCATAAGAAGAATCAATTTTATGAATATAAACAATGCTATCTTTATCTAAAATCCCTAAATGGGTGGCTTCCTTTGTGAGGCTGGATAAACTCAACATTTTAGAATTTGCATTTTTAATTAAATCAGCATGCTCTAGTGCTTTAGCGCCTAACTCGAACAATTTAAGCGTCAGACTATATTTTCCCGATCTTCTTCTTGTGCGATATATCCCATTAATTTCATGGTTTGTAAAAAGCGATATAACGTACTTTTGGGCATTAAAATACGATTCGCAAGCTCTGTGATACTTATACCCGTCATACTTGAAGATCCTGCTTTGTTGGCATCGTGCACCACCCGAATCACTTACTACTTGTAAGCTCGTCGGGATTCTTACACTTGCCGCCTCGCAGGATCTTCAAGTCTTTTGGGTATATCTCGGGCTCATCACTAATGGCTTGTAAAATACTAAATACTTTTATTACAGATGAAACAGAATCATTAGGTTTAAGAAAGTCCGTCATAGGGTAAAAACCTTGTATAAAATTTTTATTATGTATCGCATCATTTAGGCATTAGCGCATTATTTCTGATGATTTTTGAGACACTCTTTTGAGTATTTTTTAAGACTAAATGCCTTTAAGGCAATTTTCTAAAAACTCAAAAATTAAGGCAGAAGTCTAACTTAGTTTTTAGCTTTTTCATATTTAAAACTATTCATATTTAAAACTACGTTTCAATAATTTTATTGAGCCTGTTTAGTAGGAATTTCAAAGATGACGGGTATATATAAATACGATGCATACTTTTTTTTTTACAAGGCTTGTGAGATGATGTTCACCATTTTTAATAGTAGCAAAGATATGGCAATCATCATATTTTATCTATCGCGATATATTTTTTTGGGTGCTTCTCGTTTTATTGCATTTTCACTTTTACATATTTGGATCGTATCTATCATGAAAAAAAATACTTATTTTTGTACTCCTAGTGAGCTTTAACTTTATTAATGCCAAACCAGATACAACCGAGTTATCCAAAGCTTTGGGTAATAGTAAAATAGAATCAATACAAGAAATTGCAATACCAGATATATACGAAGTCATCATTAAAGGACGTGTTATTTATCTTTCAAAAGATGGTAAATATGCCATTCAAGGTAGTCTTATTGATCTAAAAACGGGCGATAATCTAACAGAAAAACGCTTCAATGTGGCGAGGCAAACACAAATACAACAGATTCCTTTAGGTGAGATGATCATTTATAAACCTAAAAAAATAGATCATATCGTTTATATTTTTACAGATATTGACTGCGGTTATTGCAGAAAATTACATAGTGAATTACAAAACATATCTAGATAAGGGTATAGAAATACGCTATCTTGCATTCCCAAGAACAGGTCCGAATACCAAATCTTCAGAAAAGTATGATGCTGTTTGGTGTGCAAACGATAGACATAGCGCTATGACAGAAGCAAAAGCAGGAAAAACTGTTAGCTCAAAAAATGTAGTACGCCTGTCACAAAACAATTTAACTTAGGAATGGAGATGGGCGTTAATGGTACTCCTGCCATGATTCTAGAGAATGGAGAATTAGTTCCTGGATATATGCCAGCAAAAGAGCTACGTGAATTGCTAGATGAGACTAAGAAAAAACCTTCAAAATAATGAGTGTATCCAAAGAATAAACAACCAGTAATACACTAACCAGAGCTATTAATGCGGCTCTGATTAATTTATTATCTGTCTCCGTCACCTTTGAAGCCACCTGCTTTGTTGATTACGCATCCTCACTGGAATCACTCGAATCACTTACCATTTGGAAAATACATAATGGCTCACCTCATTCTTGCCTCTGGATCTAACGCACGTTCAAAATTGCTATCCCGTTTATCCATCCCTTTTGACGTTATTATTCCCAACATTGATGAAACTCCCTATCCAAATGAGACTTTTACGGAGCTCGTCACTAGATTGAGCGCAGAAAAAGCAAATATGATTGCTAAAGATTACCGTTCCTCTTGGTAATTGGCTCTGACCAAATATGTATTTGTGATGAACAGCTTTTTGGCAAACCCCTTTCAGACGAGAATGCAATAAAACAGCTTCAATTTTTTAGTGGCAAAAAAGTCAGTTTTTATACAGGTATTTCCCTTGTTAATGCACATAGCCATCAAACTTTTTTAGATGTTATTCCCTATCATGTTACTTTTCGACATTTAACTAATGCGCAGGTTAACAATTACATTCAATCTGAATATGTTTTAGACTGTGCAGGATCATTTAAAGCAGAAGGTTTAGGTATCCGATTATTTGAAAAAATGGAAGGAACTGATCCAACAAGTTTACAAGGACTTCCTTTGATCAGAACGTGTGACTTTCTTGAGTGGGCTCACATAATTTAATACACAATTTAATACACAATTTAATACACATTTTGGGACGTATCAAAAGGAGATTTATTATGAAAATTAATATTGGGATAGAGCAGAGTGAGCGTTTGGCAATATCAAAGGGTTTGTCGAAGTTATTGTCGGATACTTTTGTGTTATACCTTAAAACGCATCAATTTCATTGGAATGTTACAGGACCAATGTTTAACACCTTGCACACTATGTTTGAATTGCAATATAACGAAATGTGGCTAGCAACAGATGCAATTGCAGAAAGAATTCGTTCTCTTGGAGAGTACACACCAGGAAGTTTTATAGAATTTGTTGCTTTAAGTGCAATTAAAGAGACACCTGAAATTCCAAATGCCAATGATATGATTAGACTTTTGGTTGAAGGGCATGAAACTTTAGTGAGAACAGCACGCACTATTTTTGAAGCTGCAGAAAAGGGTGGAGATGAAGCAACAGCTGATTTATTAACGCAAAGATTACAAATTCATGAGAAAACAGCTTGGATGTTAAGAGCAATGCTTGCTGGGTAAATTGGTTCTATTTGATTTGATTTTATACCTGTCACCTTTGAAGATCCTATTTTGTTGATTACGCATACTCACGCGAATCACTTACCTTATGTAAGCTCATCGGGACTCGCATACTGGTAGCCAAAATAGTATCTTCAAATCTTTTGGGTTATATTAGCTATTTTGCTACAATCTACGTTTTTTAAAAATTAGACTCATCGGTAACTTACATGCTATTTCCCACTGTTGACTTCGGGATTTTTTTTCTGATTGTTTTAACTATATCTTGGTCTTTATCATCTTTTTTAAAGCCGCATAAAGTTTTCTCTTGCTTGCAAGTTATGTTTTTTATGGCTTTTGGGATTGGATTTATGTGCCTTTACTATTTGCGATATCTTTGTTTTCAGGATTAATTGCACAGCAAATTCAAAAAACTAACAACCCTAAAATACGAAAAAAGTGGTTGATTTTTGGTGCTGTGACTTGCTTGTGTGTTTTGATTTATTATAAATATACGACGTTTCTTCTCATGAAACTTGCTTCAATTTTTGGGGATATTTGGAGAAGCTCCTAAGCTTAGTCCGGATAGTATATTTTTAACCGTTAGGTGTGTCTTTTTTTGTTTTTCATGCTATTTCCCTTTTAGGGGAAATGTATATCGAAATAAATTAACGACTAAAATAACGCTATTGGATGTGCTTTTGTATGTTTCTTTTTTCCACAATTAATAGCTGGTCCTATTTTGCGTGCATCACAATTTATTCCACAACTTCTTGTTAAGCGGAATCCTAATGTGATTCGGGTTAATAAAGGCTTGATTCTGATTGTGATGGGGTTATTTAAAAAGGGTTTTGTTATTGCTAATTTTAGCAACACATCTCGTAGATCCTGTATTTGCCTCTCCTCAAATGTATATGGCGCAGATATGTTTGTTGGCTATATATGGATATGCAGTTCAAAATATATTGTGATTTTTCAGGCTATACGGATATTGCCATTGGATGCGCCTTTTTATTGGGGTATCGTTTTCCCAAAAACTTTAATGTGCCTTATATTTCTGCAAATCCCCAAGAGTTTTGGCATCGCTGGCACATTTCTTTATCTTCTTGGCTACGTGATTATTTATTTATTCCTTTGGGTGGATCTCGAGTTGGAAAATGGCGTACCAGTGCAAATTTAATGATCACTATGTTGCTTGGGGGGCTATGGCATGGCGCCGCATGGTCTTTTGTTGTTTGGGGCGGGCTTCATGGTATTTTTTTTGATTACTCATAGACTCTGGTCTGGTTTAAAGAATCCCTTACTTATAAAGTGCGGCAAACATTTTGGTGGCTTATTCTGTCTAGGTTATTATTATTCCATGCCGTTTGTTTTGCGTGGATATTTTTTAGAGCACCATCACTTGATATGGTCTTTATTATTTTCGAAAGATTTTCAGTCATTGGTACTGCTACGCTAGCGACAAAAGTTTTTTTGTAATGTTTTTATTTGGACTAGCAGGGCAGTATATGCCACGTAGGTTATGCACAAAGTTGAATTAATATTATGCTATTGCCCTGTTTTAATTAGGGGGATTTTTTTTGCTATTGCAATTTTTATAATTGAATTATTAGGTCCTTCAGGTGTTGCACCATTTATTTATTTCCAATTTTAGTACAGATCAATTGAAGAAGCCTATTTTTATACTATTTACTTAGATTGATGATGAGCGATTATGCCTAAAACTTTATAATACAGCTTTACAATTAGCATTACTTTTTACTGGATTTCTGGCGAGCATTCTTTTGTTGGAGTCGAGGGGTTTGATTGTATGGGCAGAGCGCTTGGATGTAAGCGCAAGACAGCAAAGCCTCGTTAAATTTGTAGTCTATTTAGATGATAATCTGAAGGGGTTAGGTATTTCTTCAGTCCGTGCAGGTTTATTAGAGCAATTAAATAAGTATGGATGGAATGATTTAGAAAGAAGCCCTTCAGGTTTTTTAGATGAACTCAATATGCAATATGATTCTAAAAATAGTTTAGGGGATTTACCATTATTTGATAATACAGCGAAGCTTGTTAAACAACATACTTTAGAAAAAAATAAAGAGGTTATTGAAGAGAGTGAAGGTGCTTTAGATCAAAGCCATGCAGAGGTACTAGAGCATCTGTTACCAATAATCACAGAGCAAACAAATATTAAACCTATAGGGACTAATAAAGAGGATTTTGAAGCTGTTATAGCAACTAATGACAGTGCTGTAGTATCAAAAAGTCGCGATATTTTGACGGTGCTCCCAATGGCGACGACATCTGCTCCGAGAATTACTGCACTCGTAGGTGATTCTATGATGGGCGTAGGATTGAGTGCAGAGTTATTGCGTGAGACAGCTCGGTTTAGTAGTTTGAAAATGATCAAGGCTTTTCGATCAGGAACAGGTCTTTCTAGACCAGAAGTATTTAATTGGTTTGTAGAATATCCAAAAATGATTGGTGAATATAAGCCATCAGTCGTTATTTTATCAATGGGAGCAAATGATGCACAAGGGTTTGTCATTGATAAAAAAGTATTAGTTTTTGGATCAGAGCAATGGAAATATGAGTATACAAATAGAGTTCGGGCATTTTTAGATTTGCTACTTAAAAATGACAGCAGTGTACTGATGATGTCTCTGCCTGTTATGAGATCAAAAAATTCAATAGCAAAATTCAGCTTATTAATAAAATTATTATACGGTTGTGGAAGAGTATGTTAAAAAAAATGCGAATATAATTTGGTGGGACACGCAGAGACACTTTGAGGATGATCAAGGGGGGTTTATGGAGTTTATAACAATCCCGAGACTAAAAAAATGCTGCAAATCCGCAGTGTGGATGGTATTCATTTATCTGATCAAGGTGCTAGCTTGATCGTACCAACAATCATTAAATGGCTTCATCCTAAGAAATATCGGGTGATTTAATTGAAAAATAACCAAGAGCCAATAAATCGAAGTAGATGATTAATCTTGCATAAAACTTTGAGTCCAATATATAAAAAAATATTGAAATATACGATTGGGCGGGTATATTATTTCGCATAATCGTGTTTATTGAGCTTGGAAATATGAACAAGTTGAGATAGGCATTCGGCTGCTTTGCCCGACTCCATAATTGCTCTAGCTAAGTCATATCCTTGTGCCAGAGTTTCTACTTTATCGCCTAGATATAACAGTGCCGCAGCATTCACACCAATTGCAGCACAATGAGAGGGTTTGCCTTTTCCTTCAAGTACATCTTTAATAAAACATGCATTTTCAAAAGGATTTCCACCAATAATGCTAGAAAGGGGGAATTCTTGTACGCCAAAATCTTTGGGTTTAAAATCACGTGGAATAATTTCGCCATGTATTAATTCAACGGCATTTGTTTCCCCATGAATTGCAATCTCATCTAGACCCAAACCATTTACAACTAAAGCACGCGTGCAGCCTGTATTTTTAAGTGTTTTCCAAAAATATCACATAATTTAGGGTCATACACACCAACTAGCATGATAGGTGGATTTGCTGGGGAAATTAGAGGACCTAAAATATTGAAAATTGTGCGGGTCGCTAGTATTTTTCTTATGGGTGCGATATGCTTAAAAGATTCATGATATTTAGGTGCATATAAAAAACTGACACCTGCATCATCTAAAGCTTTGCGAGCTATATCTGGATGCATATTTAAATTAACGCCAAAATTTTCTAATAAGTCGGCAGCACCACATTTACTTGAAACTGCACGATTACCATGTTTTATCGTGGGCAAACCTGCCGCTGCAGTTACAAATGAAACTGCGGTTGAGATATTAATAGTATTTGTTCCATCTCCACCAGTTTCCGACGATATCTGCGTATAGATAAGCTGGTTTTGGAAACATCAGTGCATGATTTCGAATCGCTAAAGCGCACCTGATATTTCTTCAATGGTCTCACCTTTTATTTTGAGTGCAATAAGAATTGCCGTCTTTTCAACATCATTTAGGGTATTAGTAATGAGTTGAGAAAATAAATTAAATGCTTCATTTTGATCCAAATGAATGCCAGATATGAGTTTTTGAATGGTGTGGTTCATATTGAGAAAATTATCCTTATCATTGATGTTTTTTTGGGTATTAAATTTTATTTTAATATTTGAATTTTAATGTACTTGATTTGTGAATCTAAGATTTTAAATATTTTATTTTAAATATTTGATTAATATGTGAAATGTTAATAGGGATATTAGTAGTATCTTATGTGTTTTGAATCATTTTGCTAATTCTAGCGTAATGTTGCTTTTTTTCTGCAAATTAAAAACCGCCTTGATATAACCAAGGCGGCTTTTAATTTTACTAAATAATTTTAGTATATTTTATTGATTGAAGGTTCTACGCTCACGACCTTCACTTCTGTCCTCTTGGCGCAGATGCAGGTTTGCGATCACCATATGAGCGTGGCGCTGAAGAACGTTCAGGACGCGCAGCAGCTGGGCGATCAGATGATCTAGCACCACCGAATTCACGCGGTTTACTGTCAAAGCGACGACTATCAGTGCTACGACCTCCTTCACTGCGTCCCTCGCCTGTACGGCTTGCAAATCCACGCGCTTCAGATGAGCGACCACCAAAACCACGATTTCCACCAGGGCTTGAACGACGACCATTGCCACGGCGTTCATTCGATAATGGCTTATCAGAAATACGCGTTTTAGGTTCTAATCTTCAATTTCACTAAGTGTTAACTTAGTATTGATGTATTGCTCAATTGCAATTAGTTTTCTACGATCACGAGGGTTTGCTAAAGTTACCGCTGTACCATTACGACCTGCACGCCCTGTACGGCCGATGCGATGTACATAATCTTCAGGCTTCATTGGTAAGCATAATTGATTACATGTGTAATGGTTGCAACATCTATACCACGTGCTGCGACATCAGTTGCAACGAGTATTTTAATGCGGTTACGGCGTAAAGATTCTAAACGACGATTACGTGCCGCTTGCGCCATACCACCGTGTAGAGATGATGCATCATAACCTAGGTCATGTAGCTCATCTGCAAGGTTTTCTGTTTCAATTTGCGTTGATGCAAAAATCAAACATTGTTCCATTGTTGGATCATTCAACCAATGAATCAATAATTTGTGTTGATGATTTAGATCATCCGCCCAGTTTAATGTTTGATTAATGTTGGTATGTGCTTGGTGATTTGTAGATAATGCCACTTCATGTGGATCAGTCATCATGCTTTCAGCGAGTTGCATAACGCGTTTGGAAATGTTGCAGAGAACATGAGAGACTGTTCAATATTTGTACATTGTGAAAAAATACTTTTTAAGTCTTCGCTAAAACCAAGATCTAACATACGATCCGCTTCATCTAGTACGAAAAAGCGTACTTCAGCGAGTGATAATGCACGTTGTGAATATAGATCTAACAAGCGACCTGGTGTTGCAACTATAAATCACAAGCCTTGTAATTCATCAACCTGCTTGCGATATGGCATACCAAACCCATAATTGTTGCAATACGAAAACCTTTACGCTTGCCTTTTAAATTGATTGCATCTTTTGAAACTTGTAATGCAAGTTCACGTGTTGGGCAAAGAATAAGTGCTTTAGGTGCTGGACGTAATGGCTTTCTATTACGTCTCATTGTGCCATCACCAGAATCATGCTGTGCTGTTCTGCTTTATCCGATGTAGTAAATAATTGATGTAAAACTGGCAATACGAAAGCGGCTGTTTTAACCTGAACCTGTTTGGCTTGATACCATTAAATCACGACCAGCAATTGCGTGAGGAATAACATCTGCTTGAACTTTAGTGGGTTCAGTGTAACCAAGCATTGCGCAAGATTCCACAAGAAGAGGATTTAATCCGAGAGTTTTCAAATGTAATAGACATAGTTTAGTAACCTCAATCGTGAGGCCTCCGTTAGACGCACTTTTCCTGTATGCGTAGGTCAATGGAACATCGACCAACTAACGAGCGTAACGAGCAAAATATACGTCAGTTATCTCTAGAACAATTTCTAGAACTTGATTAGAGTATTTTTGATCTTCCATCTAAAAGGAAAGATGGATAGCGGCTGGGCGATGAAGTAAGGAGCGCATTATCCTCTTTTTTAAATTGAGTGCAAGCATTATTTTTTGTTTCTATTTTATGTAAATAGTAATGATTTTATTATGTTGTTTGTAAAAACAATGAATAGAGTGTAGATGATATTTACGTTAAGAATAATAATGCTAATTCAATATGTAATATAAATAGTTAATAAGTATGATTTTTGTTAATATTTTTATGGGTATTTTTAAGAAATTTATTTTGGGTAGGTTTGCTGGTTATGTATGGTTTTTGAGTAATTGAGATTTTAGTTGATGTATCTTGTTTAAGATAGATATAATGGCAATCTCCAAGGATTAGCTCTTTAATCTTTAATTTAAATTTATATCTTTAACTTTTTGCATTTTCTTAATGATGCGAACTCACCTTTTAAAATTATCTGGCATCTAAAAATATGCGCTTAAGCAAAGTTAACTTAGCAGGTTTAAATCATTTGTTGATCCCACAACGTTTGTATTGTCAGGCATTTAAATGGCATTGTCGGACCAAATGGCTGTGGAAAATCAAATATTATAGATGCCGTGCGTTGGTAATGGGAGAATCTTCCGCAAAACAGTTGCGTGGAGAATCAATGACCGATGTAATTTTAACGGTTCATCATCTCGTAAACCTGCAGGACAGGCAATAATAGAGCTGGTTTTTGATAATACAGTGGATAGCCTTGGTGGACAATGGTCCAGTTATAGCGAAATTAGTATCAAACGCTTATTAAGCCGTGATGGTACGAGCACATACTTTTTAAATGGCGCTAAATGTAGGCGCAAAGATATTACGGATATTTTTTTGGGGACAGGACTTGGACCAAGATCTTATGCGATTATTGAACAAGGCATGATCTCCCGCGTGATTGAATCACGCCCTGAAGATTTACGCCATTTTTTTGAAGAAGCAGCAGGCATTTCAAAATATAAAGAAAGGCGCAAAGAAACAGAAATTCGCATAGAGCATACACGAGAGAACCTGAATAGATTGCTAGATGTGAGGGAAGAGCTAAACGTTCAATATACTCATTTATTTAAACAAGCACAGGCGGCAAAAAAAATATCAAAATTTGAAAACATCGCAAAGGTGTATTAATTTTGTTACTTTATCTCTGGAACAACGAGAAATAAGTGAAGGTGATCAAACAATTTTAGCGCACATTGAATCCCTACAAATTGAGCTTGATTTACAGATTGAGACCTACAATGCCGCATTTGAATTGATAGAAAAAAGTCAAAGTGCACATATGCATTTAAGCCAGTCATTACAGGTCGTTGATGAGCAATATCATTTGTTGAAAGAAAATACCATTCGGCTGGATGCACAAATTAAAACATGCATTGCATTGTCTGCGCAAAAGAAAAATCACAACAGGAGTGGCAACAAAGAATTAGCATGATCAATGAGTTAAAGTCAAATGAACAAGCTGATTTTGATGAAATTGAGGCATCAATAGAGCATATCGCTATTGCTGTAGAGGATGCTGATGTTTTCTTTGCAAGAAAATGAATTAACATTCATCGTATTGAAAATGAGACGGGAATCTTACAAGCACAATATGTAGATACACAAAGCCGTTTGAATACTTTAGAGAAAGAACGTGATGTCATTAAAAATAGTTTGGTGTATCAAGAAAATCATCAACTTGATCAAGCAAGATTATTATCTAAAATTAAATTGCAGTGTAGTGAACCTAAGGGTGATGTAGATCAAGTCACGGTGTTAGAGGTGGCTTTACAGACAAGTCAAAACGCATCAATTGCGTGTGACCATGCTATTTTAAATTTTGAGACACTTAAAATATCTACATATCAGCAGTTAGCGGGTATAAAAACACAAATCTCTGCGACACAGACAAAAACGCCCTCCGAAGAGTTAGGAAAACTAACAGCATTGGAAACACTTCAATTGTCGCTTGATAAAAGAATATCTGGGCAAAATGAACGTAAAAAATCAGCATTACATTATGCAGTTAAAGTTGAGGCAGAGTATGAAAGGGCGGTTGAGGCGAGTTTAAAACACTGGTTGATGATACCGTACTGCATAATTGTGAAATGAATTTGGTTTTTCAGACTAGTTCATACTGCTTTTTACGCCAAAAGATTTGGGTTTCTACGTAAAATCTAATTTAGGATTAGGTAGTTTATTGTCACATATTAAAATAGCAGAAAATCTCCATGAGGCAGAGATGATGCGCCCTGATTTATTGGCGCATGAATGGATTGTTTTGAAAGATGGCACATTAAGGGGTAAAGATTGGTTTTTTACCTTTTGAGAGACAGATATTCAAGCGGGAATTATTGCGCGTGAGCAAAATAGAGGCTTTAAGAAAATCTCTTGAGATTGATGAAAGAGTGCTTGATGAGCTAGATGTGAATGCGGAACTCTAGAGCAATCGATTATCACAATCGAAAGTAAGTTGAAAAATTTGCGTGATGAAATGGCGATTAGTTCTGAAGAATCTCATAAAATTGAAAATAAAATACAGTTAATTAATCAATCGAATCAACATGCAGAATTGGAGCAAAACCCGTTTAAATGCCGAGATTTATGATATTGAAAAAAATCTAATTGTGCTGCAAGAAGAGATTTTCAGTGTAAGAGGTCGTTTAGAAGAGGTTTTGATCGAAATAGAAGATCTACAAGAGATATACTCTCAATTATTAGACGCAAAAACACAGGCTGATGAACAACTTAAAAGCGCCAAATCAACCTTAAAAATGCTACAAATAATTGGTTATCTCAATCTAAATCTTTAGATACACTTAAAATCCAAGCGGATGCAAAAAAAGTAGCGATGACGCGTTTGGGGATTGAATTTAATGAGTTAAATGAGAAATTACAACAATCCCGTATAAATGTTGATGACACTGATCAATCTGAAGACGTGATATTTTAGAAGAGCAGTTGGCGCTTGAATATGACCAAATTGATCAACTTGAAATACAAAAAAATAAATTATCATTAGAAATAAAAGCGCTCAATGATTCTCTTCTTCTTTACAAAGTGCGCAAAAGAGTGTGAATCAAAAATGATTGCGCAAAGAGACAAGCTGCAAACATTAAATTTATCAAAAGTAGAATTGATTACAGATAAAAACATTTGGAAGAAAATCTAAATAATTTAAAAAATTCAATGTCAGCAGATGAGATTAGCCAAGGGAATATCGTATTAGCAGAGAAAACATTGGACATTACTTTGCATAATAATGGCAGAGAAATAATGAGTATTTTTAGAAAAGAAAGTGCTTCAATTGATGTGCAAATCGAAAAAAAAAGGGGCTGTAAATTTAATGGCTATTGAAGAGTGTACTGCGCTAGAAGTACGTAAAAGTTACTTAGAAGAACAAGATAAAGATTTAAATGATGCGCTAACAATGCTTGAAAATGCGATAAAAAATATTGATCAAAAAACAAGGGGATTATTTAAGGCGACTTTTGATCAAGTCAATACTACATTTAAAAGCCTTTTTCCTACACTTTTTGGTGGTGGGGAAGCAGGGCTAACATTGACAGATGACGATGTGCTGATCGCAGGGGTGAATATTATTGCAAAACCACCAGGTAAAGACCAGGCACCTTTCATTTATTGTCAGGAGGGGAGAAAGCATTGACCGCTGTTGCTTTGGTTTTTGCCATATTTAATTTAAATCCCGCACCTTTTGTATGTTAGATGAGGTAGATGCGCCTTTGGATGATGCAAATGTTGAACGCTATGGTAATTTACTCAAGCAAATGAGCAGCACGGTTCAATTTATCTTTATTACTCATAATAAAGGTGCAATGGCAATTGCCGATTATTTGATTGGTGTCACGATGAGTGAACCTGGTGTATCACGCTTAGTCTCGGTTTATATGGAGCAAGCACTTGCTTTTGTAGAGTAAATTTTTTTGAAACAACAAACAACAAACAACAAACAAGAAACAAGAAATAACAAATAACAAATAATTTTTATTTATACATGCCCAAAAGATTTCAGCGTCTTGAAATATGACGGGTATAAACAAATTTTTAAAGAGATATGATTATGAATATGCAACAAAATGTTTTAACTGGTATTACTACAACAGGTACGCCGCATTTAGGGAATTATGCAGGTGCAATTCGTCCTGCAATTGAAATGAGTCAATTACATGATCATTGCTACTTTTTTTTAGCTGATTATCATGCACTGATTAAGTGCCAAGATCCTATGCGCGTGATGCAATCTCGTAAAGAAATTGCTGCAACTTGGCTTGCTATGGGATTAGATACTGATAAATCAGTATTTTATCGTCAATCAGATGTGCCTGAAATTCCAGAGTTAACCTGGTTATTAACGTGTGTGACCTCTAAAGGACTCATGAATCGGGCACATGCATATAAGGCATCCGTTGAAGAAAATGTAGGAGATGACCCAGATAAAGGCATCACAATGGGCTTGTTCAGTTATCCGATTCTGATGGCTGCTGATATTTTAATGTTTAATGCAGGCATTGTACCTGTCGGGAAAGATCAGGTTCAACATATTGAAATGGCGCGAGATATTGGTCAACGATTTAACCATATTTTTGGAGAGCACTTTGTGTTACCAAAGCAAAAATTGATGATAATACAGCACTTTTGCAGGTTTGGATGGGCGTAAAATGTCGAAAAGTTACGATAATACGATCCCTCTATTTTAGCTGAAAAACAGTTACGCAAAGTAATTATGAAAATTACGACAAACTCATTAGAACCAGGTCAACCTAAAGATCCTGACACATCAATTTATTTTCAATTTATAAAGCTTTTGCCACGCCAAATGAGGTGTTGGAGATCCGTAAGGCGTATGCTGATGGGATTTCTTGGGGTGATATGAAGCAGAGGCTATTTGAACATTTGAACTTACTGTTGACAAACCCAAAGGGACGTAAATATGAAATATTAATGGCTGACCCAGAGCAAATTAAAAACAATATTAAAATTGGGTGCAGAAAAAGCACGCGATCAAGCCGCACCTTTTTGCAAAATTGCGTAAAGCAGTTGGTTTAAATACATTTGTGTGAATTAAAAAAATGAAAGTTGATTATGAGCGGTCTTAATGTGCTCAGAAAATAGCATCGAATACACCTATGTTTAGAGGTAAAGCCTGTTCAATTACCTCTGGACTTATTTGTGCCATCTGAGGGCATTTGAATTACTTATGGAGCGTTTTAAAGGCCCGCTTGTTTTAAACTGTTATATCTAATTAAAAAAAATCACTTTGATATTTTAGTTTATCCCCATTGCAGAAATAACTAAACATATACGGTTTACGTTAAGTTGCTTGATGTGACTCTTTTTGATTTAGCATCGGAATATTTAGTCATGGCGCGTGGCTCGCGGAAATTAAATCACGATTACTCTTGCCAAGGGCTGCTGTTTTAGATGAAAGTGATCAGGAAATGGATCCTAGAGCGGCTTAGTGCTTCGTTTACAAACGTATGAATATTTAAAATGCAGCAATTGAATTAGATAATCTACCTCGTTTAGAGCGGGATTTGTTCATTAGCAGCGCAGAATTACCAATACTTGAAGTGCCCCATTGTTCCCCCTGAAGTGATTATCAATGATCTTGTTTTTGCATTAAGAGGTGCTTAAGCAAGTTAATATGACGAAAGATCATGTGATTACCGTGAGTCTTTATCTGTTCGCGAGCGTATGACATCTATTTATGAACAATTTCATTCCATTAAATTTTATAAGATTTGAAGCGCTGTTTAGTATTGAAGAGGGCAAATTAGGTGTTGCCGTTACTTTATTTGGGAATACTTGAAATGACTAAGTTGCAACAAATTGAAATCGTCCCAAACCGATCTTTTGCACCTATTTATGTTCGATTTTTTTCAAATCAGAATTGAAAATAATGTGCTGCATTGATGAGTGCAAAGTTAAAGGTTAACTTTTGTTTTTTTTATTTATTTTATCCACAATTTCTGTGTATAAAAATTATTGTGACTGCTTATAAAATTAATATTAAATGTAATTAAGTCATGTTCTTATGAAAATAATAACGAAAAGATAGCGAAGAGCCTAATTATGCTTATCATTGCAGAAAAACCAGAGCTTGCTAAAGCAATTTTCAGCTGCATTTACCAGTCATCCAAAACGTATTTCTAATGCATTTTTTGATTGTGGGACTGCCAAGATTATTTGGTTTTTTTGGGCACATGCTGGCACTTAAAGATCCGAAGATTATGATCCTAAATATAAAAAATGGACTATGTCTGTTTCTACCAATCGTGATGATTCCTTGGTCTAAAAAGCCAATTGCTGATAAAAAAACACAACTGAATACAATTATCGCGCTGATTAAATCTCCCAAAAATAATGTCCATGCGGGTGATCCTGAGGAGAAGGGCAATTGCTCATTGATGAAATTTTGGAATATGCAGGCCCAAAAACAATTGCTGGAAACCCATTAAGCGATTATTGATAAATGAAAATAACGTTGCGATTGTCAAGAAAGCATTAGCCAATATGAAAATAATAGCGAATATAAGGGTTATCTAACTCCGCAGGGGCACGTTCTGTCGCAGATCAATTTTATGGCTACAATATGAGCCGTGCGTGTACTTTATCTGCCAATTCTGGGGGCAGTATTAACGATTGGGCGCTTTGGCAAACACCTATTTTTAGGCTTAGTCGTGAGGCGAGATTTAGAGAATGAAGCGCATGAGAAAAGCTTTTATTATGATGTAGATGCGCAATTTAAATTTGAGGTGCATCAATTTAATAAAGGTGTGATAAATTCTGTTGATGTTGCTGGAAATATTGAAATTATTGAAACTAAAGCACGCTATTTAGTCAAATCAAGTGACAATGTGGATGGAAAAAACGCTTACTAGATCATCATGCTTGCGCCTTATTAAAACAGCAAATTCTTCTCAGAAAGCATTATTTTAAAAAAAAAAAAGACAGAGAAAAAGCAGCAGTCAGCGCCATTACCTTATAATTTATTAAAGCTTCAAATGGATTGTTCTAGAAAATTTGGCTTAAATGCGGATGTGGTACTTTCTGTAACGCAATCATTACGAGAAAAGCACAAGTGATTACTTATAATCGCTCGGATTGCGAATATCTAAATGATGAACATCATATTGATGCACCTGATGTATTGGCTGCCA